>JAWWMO010000001.1:89619084-89694204 GCA_035047845.1 Dendrocincla fuliginosa
GAAGGAGAAGGAGAAGGAGAAGGAGAAGGAGAAGGAGAAGGAGAAGGAGAAGGAGAAGGAGAAGGAGAAGGAGAAGGGAAGGAATGGGGTGCGTGAGATCCACAAGTATAGCGTCCAGATGGTATGCTTCAGAAAACAAATAATGAAGCAGCGGTTTCAGGAACCCAGTTTGGGTGGATCACATTGCTTCAGCAGCTGGCTTAAAGAAGAGGTACAAGTTGGATACTTAAATAATTTGGATCATTTTCCTTGTTAATAAAAGTTGACTGTGACCCTTAGATAAGTTGCTCCTATACTAAATAAAAATTTTATTTTTATAAAATAAAAGTAAAATAAAAATAAAACAAAAGATGAGTTAGGGTTATCTAGAAATGGTGGGGAAGGATGTTCTGTTTTTCATTGAATGCCATTGCTCTGACAGAATACGGTCAGCCAGTGTGCAACTTGGGTCACACATTTTATTGCATCCATGTGCAATAAAATTAATTCAAATTGGGACAAGCACCAAGAAGGTGTACTGGGCAAAGGAAGAACGGCTATCTTAAATGGGAGACTAAAAGTGCTTCCCTTGTTTACACAAACAAAATAAAGGTTCAGAGGGAACATAACTGTTTTCTATAAATATACAAGGAGGGAGAAGAGCTATTTCAAGGATGATGTTGACATAAGAACAAATGGTTATAAAATGGCCGTGAATAAACTCCAACAGGAAATTAGTAGGGAGCAGTGGAATGATATCCTGGAGCAGCCCTCCAACAGGAGCAGGGGGAGCAAGAAACTTCACTGGTTACGACATGAAACTTGAACACTTCATGAAACCATTTATGTGATGTGTGGTTGACAACAAAAGCTGAGGTTTGAACTTGATGCAGGAGGTCCTTTTAAATCCTATTTCCTATGTTTCCAGGGAAAGCTGATTTAAATCTTCAACAAGAAATGTCTTAGATGCTGATAACCATAATTAATACCTTACACTCCAGTAATACCCTTCCATCTAAAGACCACAAAGCACATTGAACACATGTGGGAATTAAACATCTAAATATCCACCTGTGTTGTTTCTGTTGTTTTGCAGCCAGGAAATTGCGATGCCCTGAGCAACTCTTCTTTGGATCACTTGGAAAAATCTGTAAAAATGAAGAATAGACCTCACAGATCTCCTAGTTTTAAGAATAAACCTGTAGTTCTGAAAATTGTCATCATGTTTCCAAGGCTTTTTAATTCCAGAAAATGTATGAATTGTATACAATTGCTTGTACAAAGCTATAAGCCATATGCTGTTTAGCTTAAAATGTCAATGAGTGAGTCAGCAGCAACAAGAAAATGAAGGTGTTTGTAAATGTTGCATTTAAAAAGCATTTAGAAAAATGAGAGTGGTCCTCCAAAGATGTACGCATCTTCAAAATCAGAACAATGCAGTATTTCACAGTCATTAAATAACGTGTCACGTAGCTACAAACAAGAATCATATAGCTTGAAAAAATGTTGTTTTCCTCTTGGGGAGTTGGAACAGCACCAGTTCCGTGTGTGTTAATTCCCACTCTGACTTCCACTGGGAAAGGCGCCAGGGGTGGCAAGGGATAGAGAGCAGTCGTTCCCTGGCTCTGCTCCCTGCCCTGAAACCCTTCCCTCCCAAACCTGCAAAACCCCAGCTGCACTTGCCAGCATGCAAACAGGCATTCAGTGCACAGAAGAGTCTGAACACAGTGGCTTAAAGTCCCCTGTCTTATGCCTACTCTTCTACCTCCATTGTGGAAAAGTAAGTCCCTAAGTCCACCTGATTTCTTGCTTTCACTACACTGATCTCTAAATAGTGAAGCTTCGTATACAGGGATGCATTCAGAGGAAGAACTGATTTGTGTAATTCCCACCGACCAATGTCCTCCTGCTTCTTCCAGTGCCATGGCAAATGCCAGGTATGGTCCCTGAATAGAGCAGGAAAGCCATTGTCCTCTGTTCCTTCAAATTCCTCTACTCTGTTTCCTCTGACATTGTCTTCACAAGCCCCAGGAAAAGGTGAGCTGGATGTGCTTTCATGCCTATGTGGAGCCTAAAAAGAACTATTCTAAAAGAACTGTCTCTGCTCAGAAAAAAAATACACTCTAAGTCAAAGGAAGCCACACAGGTAGCTGAGCACAGAAGCTGGCTACAGTAGGGTGTAGACCCTGTTGAAAGCAAGTGCTTGAAACAAGACCAAGTACCTTCCCAGTGTAAACCAGCCTTAAAGATGAAGACTACAGTTCAATAACCTTAGGGTGGGAATTAGTGTTGTGTTGGGTGCAGGGAGGGATGTGAAAGAAAGGCATAGAGAATTCATCAGGCATCTGAAACCATCCATTTCAAGAAAGCCAATTATTTTCTAGGTGACTGAAATTTATATATATTGGTTTGCAATTGATAAAGATACAACCATGTAGAGTTACATAGATAAAGAGAGAGAGTCAGACTGCTCCCATCCTTTACATGCTGCTGGTTCTTCTGGACCACAATTCCTCCAGTGGACAGAACATCAAGACTTGTTTTTCCAAAGCTCAAAAAAACAAGGCCATGATCCTTATAATAACATAAAGATAATTTAAAAAAAAATCAGGAATCCCATACACAAAAAGTCCAGATTCTGCCCACATAAATAAAAGCTCTGTTTGAGTCAAAGGAAATTGCATGTGTGTAGCTGAGCACAGAAGTTGGCTCAGAGCCCACTTGTAACTAAGCCATGCATGTGAGGACAGAATAGATCCCATTGTCTCTTGAGAATTTTCTAATTTTCCTTTTTTGTTGTCTAGGACCTAAACTGAAAATCTAAAAGAATTTTTTACCCATTTTATAGAATGTAACATGTCTCTGACAGGTAATTTTCTCTTTTTTTTTTCCCTTTTTTATATTTTTTATTGGTTTTTTAATCAGTTACCACTTTAGAGACTGCTCATCAAATTCTCCCCTGATTTATTTCATTCAAGACAAGGGGTGAGGGATTTCCTCCCTTGAGTTCCCACACAGCCTTTTCAAGGCCACATTTTCCACATAGGGATTAGATAGAGTGGAAAAGTGTCTTTTCTGGCTTTCCTCAGCTTACAACATAGTTTTACCAGCCTTCCCTTGTTTTCTGCCACTGCCCCATATTAAGAGCCTTCTGAAAAGCAAAGTGAAACATAAAGATTAATATGCTTTCAAACAACTTTATCTTCCAAGCAGTTTTTCTGCAGTTTAGAAGAGTAGTGCCCATTTCTTCCCACTCCTTTCCTCCTACTTCCAGCATTTTCTCCCTCTCTTCACAGAAGATCTTCACAAAAACTCATGGAGAAGAAAAGTGACAGGAAGTCTGTTTTTTCTACTTTGCTGGAGAAAGATGATAGTGTGAAAAGGATATTTAGGCTAAAGTCTCTGTGCTGCTTCTGACCTGGGACATACTGAGATATCACCTCAGATCAGCATTTACAAAAAGATCTGTACACATTTTTGATTTGAGAGTCTACCTTAGTTCCGGATAAGTCTCCTAATATCTAAAGAGGAGAAAGCTAGAAATCTTGAGGATTGTCCATTTGGCTGGAGCAACCTGGGACCAAATACACTCAATACTTAGTCTTCTAGTCCCTGGCCCCATTTTCTTCTCTCCCAACCTCACCAGCCACCTGAGAAGACTCCACTGGCCAGGCAGAACTGCATCACTGAAAATAAATCCCAAACTGTGTTAACAATCTTCATCTGTCCACTCTCTCACATCTAAAACAACAACAAAACAAACAAAAAAAACTGCACAACAAAAAGTGTGTTCATTTTGGTTTCAAAGCAGCTCAGGTAGAGCAGAAGACAGAAAACCTGACAAAAAGACAAGAAACTTGACAAAATTCTGCAGAAATAGAAAAACTGATTATGTATGACTTAAAGGTATTTTACCAGCATTTAATAACATTGTGGAGGGAAGGAAGCATTGCAAGCGCAGTTGTTTTCTTATTTATTTTCAGTTTCGGCATTCATTTGATGCATATTAGAGGGCTCAAATGCAACCACATTAGTGGTTAGGAGGTGCAATCCACTATGAGCCTGTGGGAGGTCCTGTGTTTGAAGACACTGGAGTATTTTGCTTTTAAATACTCTGTGCCTTTTTTTTTTTTTTTAAGAGTTATGGGATTTAATTAAATTGGTGGTCTGCTGGCTTTTTTCACTCAGGAGTTACACATAAGCTCTCTCCTATTTTCGTCTCCCTTCCTCTGTCTCCTTTTCCCTCACAGAACACTTTGCTAGGCATGTACATCAATTCCACAATCTAATCATAGACAACTTAAATCTTTCCAACAGTACCCACATTAGTAATTGCAAAATAATAAACATGACAAAATTCAGATTAATAGGGCATCCTGCACAACTTGGATGGCAGGGAGAGCCCTCTGGAATTCTAAGAGTAATAGGTCTGTGTTTATTTCTCAACCAACGGCATAATGTGACTGATTTACAAGAGTTTAACTCAAGTGTTAATCTGACAGTGACGAAGAGCTTCTCAGTGGCAGAATCACTTACACTATCATATTAGTTGCCTCCTCTATTAAAGCAGTATGGTCGATAATTGGAATGCTTTTATGTCTAGTGGTTCTGACAAGGCTCTCTTTAGGTCACATATGGGCGGTCTGGCTTGCTGCACAGCTGAACAGTGGCAACTGAGAAAGTATTGTTCTCCTTGTATTATGGAGCAAGGGCAGTTCAAGGAAAGTAAGGCTCTGCACCGGCTACCTGCTGGTGTGTAGTAAAATAAGATGGACATGATACTGGGTTGGGAGTACAATTAAATCTATTTTGCACCGATGTGTTGGTGGACAGATGAGTTTCCACATGGCAGAGCTTTATGATCTTTAAGGTAGACTGAACTAATAGATTGGTGTGGAGCGCACTGAAGTTACTAAGGATGAGAAAGCAAGCAGCAGTACATTTGAACTACAGGTTTCTCATATGCTCCACGTCATGCTGAGTTTTTATAGCTCCTGGCTTTCAAAAAGCCTGTTTCAAAGAGGTTTGCGCTAGACTGGGCATGCAGTTTTGCTCTGCAGATATTGTCGCTACCGATTTAGTGGAATGCAATTAGGAAGCCTAAATTAAGTGGTAATGGAGAACCAGCTCTTGAAACTGGGGTTTCCACGGCAACCACTGCTTACAATACAGCCTTCAGTTAGTTTTCCCACTTTATCTGCAAAATGCACAATTGAGCTTTAAAACAGCTTTGTGCTGAAAAGCGCACTGTAAACAACTGTTTGCAATGAGAGTTTTACACTGTCTTTAAATACAACAAGCTATCAAATAAAATTTACTTGTCCCCACTAATAAAAAAAAAATAAATAAAAAATCTACGCAGTACAAAACGCTGAAGAGTCCAGAAACTTATTATTCTTTCTGGAAATTTATATATAATAAAAAAAATCAAGATCTTGTGGGTCCTCAATTTGTCTTTTAAGTCTTATCGTTAATTCTCAATTTTAAGACGCCTAATCCCATATCTCTCTGTAGTGAGAAGAACGGAGCATTTTGGTACAAACGGTGCACTTACCACAATAGCAACCCTATGTGGTTATAAAGTGCTTTTTGTCTAATATGAACTCATAAATGTGCATTTTCATCAAACTTCCTTTTACATCTAGCAATATTTTACAGGGGTTTTTTTATTTTTCCCTTTATAATATATTATTATATCCTTCAGAAATGTTCTTATTTTATGGCAAAGTGATGCTGTGCCATTTCTGAACTGCTTAACATTCTTGATTGCCTTAGGATCACAGCCCAACTTCTACATCTTGTCAAAGGCAACCACGGGTGATTAAATATGTGCAAAATACAGGAAAGTGGAAAGGCTGATATTAAGATCATATGTGTAATTTGTATTGACCACCCTTTTCATGATAACCCCATCAAACTGAATCTCTAAACTGAAATGATGCATTTGCAACTAATTGTGCTCCTCTGTTGTACAATCACAGGTCTTGGATTAATACTGTCAGGTGATTGGTAAGAGTTGAGAGCTTGTCAGGTTTTAATGTTCCCTTTTTTTCCCCCTCTCATACTTGTTTGTTTTATCAAAGATAAAAATCACAGAGAAAACATTGTGCTAACTTCCTTTAGATAATTTCAGAAGAGACATCACATAATTTTGATTTTTAGCCTCTCAGGTGATACAGTACTCTTTTAAAGCACTATTTCAAAAAACAAAATAAACCAGCAAATGATTCCACAGCAAATCAAAACATATCTAATTTATGTCTCAGCTTAAGTACATCAACCCAAGCATCTAGCAGCCTTTCAAGGCTGATACACTTTGTGTGTGTGTGTTATAGCAACCATACTGGGTCGATGCAGAGAGAGAGAAAAAGGGTGTGGGGGTGAAGGTGGCGGGAAGGCGAGAGAAGGGGGAGGTGTGGGTGCCTTCCCTCAGGAGCCTGTTGGTCAGAGGACTGCATCTTGACATCTTCAGTCATGTATAAATCTGGATTTGATATAGTCTCTGCAGACTTTGAACATGCCAGGCAGGGAAGCTTGCCCTTCACAGTACGGGTGCACTTTCAGACACAGAGATTGGGCTGCGACTATTCTGATCTGCTCGAAACAGCCTCTTCAGCACTAACCAAAACCAGAGTGAAGATGGGAAGGCTGATTGCAAAGTTCACATCTTCTCCGCTGTGTGCTGGTGCTAATGGGAGTTCCTCCTGTGACGGGTAGGTCATAAAACAGACAGCTGCAGAGACTGTGCAAGGTGAACAAATCAAAGAACTCAGTAATAAAAATGATGTGTGTGCCAATATTATTTAATATTAGCTTGTGAAAACTGTTGAAGAAACATATCTTTGTCATATACCAGAATTGGCTCTAAAGCTGAATCAACAGATTAATAGGGTTATTTGTATTGATATTGTCCTCATAAAGGCTTTATTATTTAGGAATCAGAGTTGGAAATTGTAATTTCTTTAATGAATTTTCATCACATAAATTAGCCCGCCTCAACTCCTTCGTCTAGAAGGCAAGAGGAGAGGTTGAGCTGGTCCTCTTCCTCATTCTTACACAAAATCTGCTCATTTGGATTGATCCCAAATTTTAAAGAAACAAGTTCCTGGAAGAAATGTGGAATGCAAGTGTGCACAAGACTTTCACAGGGCATCTCGTTTCAACACCGACTGCCTGCATTTTATCGGAGTACTAAAGGACACATTGAAATTATTTTGTTCTGGCACTGGCGTGCGTTGTGATGTGTATGCATTCAATTGCACTTGACAAATCTTTGGGGCAAACAAAATGGTCTAATGTAAGGAAATATCTTAACATATTCCAAAATGACATTTTTAGACCAAACATGTGTTCAATTGATTTGCCTTCTCCAGAGATCACTTTTGAATCCAGGCCAGCGATAAGCAGGGGGGGCAGGCTCTCGCTGAAGGCCAGGCGGGTCAGCCGTGCTTCCGCTGGTATTTCCTGCGCTGCAGAGTCCCGTACCTAACTGTACAAATAGCTCCACATGGCATCCTGAGAGCGTGCCAGGGAATTTTATGATCGCACGCCAAGTATGGTTGTCAGGTTCCACTTCACTGCTGTGTGTGTATGTGTGTGCTCATATGTGTGTGTGGCTGGAGCTAACTTCAGACTGAGTAATTACCATAATCCAAACAGGGCCTTTACCATCTTATTTGCATTCAGCCAGCAGTGCTGTTTTTATCAGCACCACTACTGAATTGTTGCAAACTTTTTAATTATCTTGACAACTCTCCTTTTTTTTTTTTTCTTTTTTTTTTTTTCCTTTCCCCCTCCCCTCTTGGGTTGAGTTTGGATTTCAGCAGTCATCCCCCTACAGCAGCAAATCAGATTTCTGCAAAGGGAAGTTTTCTCACTTTTTCTTCTAGTAGTTATAAGCATGACACAAAGGGTGCTTAGAATAGGGACAGAGATGGAGGGAAGTTGTATTTATTAATTAATGCCTTATATTTTTTGCAGCAAAAGTCACTCCAGATGCTTCTTTTTGAACAGTATTTGAAGCCTTGGTGCAACTTTACACGTGTGTAAGCTTGCTGAATTGAAAGAAAACCATTTCCTATGCAGACAGATACCCCCTTGCATAAATGTTTGCCAAAATAGAGCTTTAGTTGTCATGTTTTCTATATTTCCATAATCTTTTGATTTAGGATTAGTATAAAGTGTATCATGTCACTTATATTTGCTCTCTCTCAAACACTCTGCATTTTCGGTATTTGAATGCTAAGTTAGACAAATTCAACCTTGAAATAAGACACCGTTTCCTAGCAGTAAGGGTAATTAAACACTGGAAGAGCTTACCCAGGGAGGAGGTGGACTCACTATAGCTTGGAGTCTTTAAAATGAGATTTTAGAAGATTAGACGTCTTTCTGAAAGACATTATTTAATCCAGCTTCTGGGGAAAGATTCTAATGTATGTATAAGGGAGGTCTGACAAGACAATCGCCCCAGTCCCTTTTGACTTCTCAGCCTGTTGGCCTAAATCTGAGTTCAGATAGGCTTTGGTTCACATTTAAAGATCAATTATAACATCTACATACAGAAATTGTCTTTTGGATATAGTAAGACTAAATACATTTCAAAACTTTGTTGTCTGCTTCAGACAACAATGTTTTGCCTGCTAGGTTTTGCACCGTCTTTTGTTTTGCTTTTATAAGTAGTTACAAATCACAACGGTTAATGTAGATTAAAATATTCCACTTTGAGAACGCTATGGAGAAATAGAAGGCTTTAAAGACTAAAGATTCATGAGCAGAACAAATGCAAAAATGATTTCTAGTCTGTTGGCTTCTAAGGTGCAATAAATATTTTGAAAATAAGCACAATTAATGTATTTTTCTAACCATGGAATACTATGATTGCATATAATTGCCATCAGTGTGCTAGTATTTTATTCATCTGAAAGGTAAACAAATTCTGTTTAACAGTCACTAAACATTTGTTTTGCTGCAGTTTGGCCTTATGAACACCTTTTCCTTGTTTTCTCTTTAACAGGAAAAAAATTAAAGGTAAGAACCATTAGGGATTTCTCTTTAAATCCAGCAATCTATGCATACTACTAAGAATCAATGCTCTGTAAGCTGTCTGGTGTTCTGCAATAAATTCTAGCTTTTATAGACTTTTTCTGGGCCAGGTAGCTGCTAATGCCATAGAAATTGATTATTTGTGGTGTTCTTATCACTGCTTAAAATATCTAATTGCTTTTTCTCCACAGATTTGGATTTGGCTTGCTTGATGCTGGACGATTAATGAAGGAAGCCCTAACTGGACAAACGTTGGTCTCCTGAGACAATGTGTTGTTGATAACAGGTCTGATTTGAGCAAGTCTAGTCAAATTCAATTTTAATAGAATTTAAACGCACACACAGGACACATATCGCTGAGTTTTTGACTGGTTTGTCAGGTTTTCAAGTTTGTTCAGTTACCAAAGCTTATTCCCATTAAGTATTAAACTTTGCAAAGCAGTAAAGACACATACCTGTCAGCTGCAGAGACGAAAATTTTGCCTCAGTATAACAAGTTTTGTTCAAGATTTACCTTTATTCTTTCACACTTATGCAGACTGGAATATGTAATTCATCACTGTATGACTGTTCCTCCAGAGAAATTATTACACTCTGATTATTTTGAACCCTAAAAATTATTGATTGAGGTAAAAAAGAGACAAGAAGGTATTGCAATCAGTTCTCAATCTAGCGAGGGCAGCCTTTTTAAAGGCAACTAATCCTTAGCCTAAAAGCTGTATGCAGTTCCTACTGCTCCTGTAGGATTTTTCTTGTAGCTGTGCCTGTGCCATCTATGTGAAGTTAAGTATGAAACGTTTTCCACTGCACTACTAAATCAAGATAAACACTAAACATCAAGTCACTCTCTTACTGGATTGCTGAATTGGGTGTGAAATTCAGCTCACAGCTCAGCCCCAGTTCCAGCAAAATGGATGGACATGGAAAGGACATGGTCCATGCTGCAGCTCCAACACGTATCTGTAATCATAGCCCTTTCCAGCAAAGTGGCCCCTAGCCAGCTGGGGGCCTGGAGTCATTTCCTCAAGCTGACATTAACAATATTCAATTCAAATAAATCAATAACCCCATTCTTGTCTTTTGCAGCGTTATCACAGTCACAGCAGTGATGCTGTAAACTAATTCTTTACCTAAAAGCCAAGTAATGGTTTAGGCAATACTTATGAGGACACCCCGGATCAGTTCTCTCTCCAGTCCCAAGACAGTCAGCCTTGACACTGGCACCTTGCAGTGACAACCCCTTAGACACAATACTTCGAATCAGGGTGTTCCCTCTCTGTTGGAGGCGTGCAATATTTTAGGAAACAATTTAATTTAATATTAGTCTGGAAAAAACAAGAGACACACCACAGTTTAATTTTTTCCTGCTACCCAGGTACAGAACCTAGTTACCTAGGGGGAGCTCATCCCACAAGGCAAGATGTGTTTATTCATTTTAGCCAGACTAATTTTAATACAGACTATGTTCAAACAGCTGTGTTTGTGCACCTATCAATCAATGACTTCTGCATGTTTTTCAAGCATTTCTATAGAAATAGCACGAATGCACTAGAAATGTGCAGTCCTGCAGGATGGTTGCTTCCCAAAAATATCTCCTCCATTCAATCCTGCAGTGATTCTCCAGCAAAGCAATGGCTGAGAGTTACGCCCCTGAGGGACAGGAGCACTCTCCCTTTTCTCTGGATCAAGGGTACATGTAAAAGGCACAGCAAGGAAGTCTGTTTCTCAATATTGTACCTACTTGAAGCTCCTGAAGGTGTGATTAATTAGGTGTGATTAATTAAATCATGAGTCATGACCTTCTTTTTTTCCTGTCACATTACTTATGAACAAGAGGGCAGTTGGTGATGTTAAATAGTATGAGATAGTAAATTTAGAGGAAATAAAAAGAAATGAGTTGTGTTGCCTGTGGTCAACCTACTGGATTTGCTGCTACAGGTGGCCAACTGATAAATAGGGTCCCTTAGTTGGAAAGAGTACTTGTATGCTATATAACAGATGGAAGCAGTGTTGTGTTTCTGTGATTTCTGGGTGCACTGCAAAGGCAGAATTGAGTTCTGCTTGGCTAATAAAGTAGGGGCAAATTCTCCATGTGCTGGGAAGTCAGGCAGGAACGCTGTTCTCCATGGACAGCGGCACTGCACTATTAGCTTGATCTGTGACTTACCCATTTTGTTGTTTGGTTGTTTGTTTATTTGTCTGTCTTTGTAATCCCTCTGGAAAATACTGTACTGGCTCTCTGTGCTGACTGAATGACCAGGTTTTTGCAGAAGACATAGCATTCTTCTTCGCTGACCTTTATATCAAAATTGATTAACAATAATGCTTCTGCAGAAAAGGATTGACAATAAGATGTGGATGTTCATCTTTAATGAACTCTAGTCACCAAGACAAAACAGCTAACTCTGATGATACAACCAACCACCTTCTCAACAACAGCTGAATATTTACTCCTTCTCAAAATGGTAAAGTAATGCTGTATCAATAGATAATATGAATAACCATGTATCATTCTAGTTGGATCTTTAGTCTCTCACAATTTCTTGGGACCTTTCTCATTAGTGGCAGTAGCAGGACCTGCTGGCTAGTATTTATGCAGTCAAAAATGGAATAACTTACAATTAGAACCTCTGTAATCCTGTCAAATATTTAGAATTTTATGTTTATGTATTTTAATCAATGTAAAGTAAGGAGTCCATTCATAATCTAATTGGTTTTGTTTATTATCAAGTTTGATATTTAACAGAAGAGTTCACTAGAAGGTTTCTGTTTTATATTGTTCTCACTTCCTAATAGAAGACCTTATTTAAAAGAATCTTTGTTTCCAATTATGAAAATACTTTCCTGATCTCATTAAGCCAAAAAAGGATGAAGTGCTATTTTTCCTTTTTATTTGTGACAATAAAAATTCAACACACCTATGGCAAACCAATTACGGTATTATCTTTTTTTATACAGAGCAAGCCTGTTAACTGTGAATGTGAAGAGATGAAGCAAGCAAAAAACAAAGAGAAGTGTGAAGAGCTTTGCTGCCATATCATCTATGACACTGTATCAGTTCCTGGTTTTAGGATTGATGAGTGAATAGGTATATAAAAGAACACTCTTATTCTACAAATAAGGGCTATTTCAAAGAAATAAAGGAAAAAAATTGAAAGTCAAGTCAATATATTCTCAGGCCCTATATGATGGCAATACTAGAGTGGGAGCTTCATTTGGTCTTCTTTTAATTTTGGATCTATACAATGGAGCAGTACTACAGAGAGATCTAGATAATAATGTCCTTGATCTTGGCTAGTATTGCCATAGGACTAGTATTGTCATTTTCTTGTTGAATTAACTCGTGAGAGAAACCACTCTGTTGTGTGAGTTAAAGGTTCACATTCTGTCCTTCCTTTTTACCCTTTACATTACTGTTAGAACAGACACAGAAAGGGACCAAATGAGGCAAGAAGAGAAGCAAACATAGAGGTGAAGTAATAGCAAAAAATAAACATTAAATATTTCCTTTAACAGCAGTCAGAGATGGGGATTATATTTGACCAGAGAACCAAATCCTCCCACACAAGTCAGCACTAAATCTGACTTCACTTTTTATTTTGATACTCTGTGTGCTAAATAGTATACCAGCAATACTAATACACCAAGCAGATGGTTTTGTTTTATTGTCTGAATGGGGTAATATTTTACTGTAAATATAAATAGTGCACTCACTTGCCTTATTGAAGTTCCCAATGCAGTTCATAATAAAACATGTAATTTTGACAGAAATATGTTGTCCAACCCTAGCCTAACACTATTCACATAGTGAGTTCAATACTGACACAAATCCCGTCCATTAAAAAAAGTCAATGGTATTGCATTTACTTTTACAATTTGAAGGATAAAGACAGAAATGCAAGAGATGGAACAATAAGAATCATGTGGTAGCTGCTCTTCAAAGGTCTCATCCAGAGCCTATTAAGGTACATACTCTTTTTGATTTTAATAGATTTTGCATAAATCAAAAATCATTGAAAATTAAGAACAGAAAAAAAATCACTCTGTTTACATGTGTTAGGTTATATCCATAATAAACTTGTAAAAAATGAAAACAGTAGAAAATATTAAAACAGATCCAAATGCTAAATTTATTCTAGAATTCAAGATTACCTCATTTTCTGTTCCAACAAAAGTGCATGATGCCACAAACATCAGATTTTTTCAAAGCCTTTATTTAAAACATTTCCCATCATGGAATACTTCACCTTGCTTCTTCTTGCAGCTGTTCCTTCTAGAAACATGTGTCTTTGGACAAGTAGTTACGAATATCAGAGGGTAGTCTGGAACACACCACCTTCTGGGACACCAAAGCATTACAGATTTCTCTCTGGGAACTGTTGGTTGGGAAGTGGTGGTGGGTCAGAAAAGCATCTAGTCAAAGCAGCGCCCAGGAGTACACCAGGGATCAGAAGCAAGGCCAAACATCACTCTTCCAAACAAAGATTTCTAAGCTAACCTAGGTTGTATTCTTACGGTGGATTTTTATCTCAGATAAAATCAAGCAAGCAAAAGGACTATAATATTAGATCCTCGTTCTTCATTTCACCAAAGAACTGAGATAAAGACAGATGGAATGATTTGCTGGGGCAAGTTGAGCCCCAGGTCAAAGTAGATCTCCTGTCCTGTTCAGAGGCTGCCCTTTCCTGACTGTGATGTGGAAGAAACACATCCATTAGTAGGCACCTGCAAAATCCCTCCACCTGTTTTTGTTCAAACTGACAAAGCCCAGAGGACAATGTCTGTGTTCCCTGCTGGTCTATAAGGAGCGTGATGTAGCCTATGCAATTCCGGGCTCCAGCACACCTGCAAGGTCTCATTGATCTGCTGCTCAGTGCTCTGAAAACTCAGAAATCTATTATCAGTGGGAGCATGTGCTTATTGATCAGATTACCTGCTTCTGTTCCCTGTGTGTGCCTAATTGTACCAGCATACAAGGAACACACACATAAATACGCACACATGTGCACATATACAGGCACGTACACACAGATTATGGGGATGTGTGTATGTTAAAGGCTTTACATTTTTTACCTTTTTTTTTTTTTTTTGCTCTACAAAACTGCACATAAATAAAAAGAATGGACCTTCTTCATGAAACGTGAGCACAGAAACACTCACAAGTGGCCAAGAGCTGCTAAATAATTAATCAATAGAGCAGTGTGGCAGTTTGAAATGTAAATGTGATGGATGAAGGTGTGATGCTTGTCATCAAGCAGAAAATGATGTGACTGGAATGGATAACCCACAGTACCTGCTAACTGGCACAAGCTTGGACACAAAGATAAAGTAAAGCCATCAGAAAGCAGCCCTGGCAACCCCTAATTCTTGCCTTTGACCCACAATTCACTTTCATGTCTCTGTCCCAGAAGAGATGTTTAAAAAAATGATGAAGAGAGATCCTGGGGTGGGAAAGGGGAGAGAGAAAAAACCATCTGAAGAAATGCTACCTGACAAGGCTGCAGGCTACATTCTTGAGAACACCTTTCTTTTCTTTATGTTCTCCTTCTCCTGTTAAATAAAAATGCAGCTCCTTTTTTCCCTTTCCTTTCTTCCAAAACTCTCCCGAGCCGTTCCTGCAAGTGGTTCTGTGACTCGGGAGCTGACAACAGCCGCATGCAAAGGAACAAAGAATGAGAGTGACAATTCAGAGTGCACGCAGGTGAGAAAGACACCTTTTACTTATCAAACTAGGCTGCAAAAAATGCTCTTTTTACTCAGCGAGCTAGAAATAGCGGTGATCTAACAAGGCACTGATCCAAATTCTTTATTTATGCTGAGATGTAATGCTAACAGGATTTTTAGGTTGACTAGTAGTCTGTGGCCCCTCCATTCAAGTAAGGAAGCATTCCTCTGATTTGGAAAGAGAAAAATACATATAATTACCGTATATTATGTGACAAGAAAATATATGCTGTGATGGCAAAGGGTGACAGAAAATGTCCATCAAAAAATTTGTTTTCAGCGACTTCCTATGCCAGTCATTGCATTCTCTCTGTGGGGAAATGCAATATGATGGAACTCAGTTTTCCAAATTTGAGAGAAATTTACTTCTTAAACAAAAGGGATTTTTTTGTCCTTTTTTTCCCCCTATAAAATTGCAAGCTTGCAAGTAGGATTTAAAAGTTTCAGGGCTCCTTCTCCCTGAAAGAGACAATTCTATTTCTCAGTAAGTACCATTTAGCAGGTTGGGGGATTTTTTGCCTCTTTTGTTATCAAAAGCCCATTCTTTACAGAAAATGAAAAATACCACAGTTTGACATAAGATTTTTGAATGCCCCACAGTATACATTAGCAGATAACACGCACTAAAAGTGAAATCTAAATATAGATATATAATAGTGCTTTGGCACACTAAATAGATGTTCTACCATTTCTTAGACATAAAATATACATACAAGTATTCTCTTAAAATCTTTGGAGTTTTTTAATACCTCAATACATATGAAGTGGCCTAGAGAAGCAGCAGATCTCCAGATGAACTTACCAGTGTTTTCATATTTCCTCGAATTTTTATTTTTACCTGTTTTTTGTTAGGATTGGGTTTTCAATCTTTATGATACATTTATACAAGAAGCAGCAAGAAAACATATAAGTATTTAAACAACATGAATTTTAGAAGTCAAGAAATAGAACTTACATTAGAATAAAATCTCAGCTGGCCCAGCTACATAGAAAACAACCTACTTTTCGTCTGGGACATGTTGCTGATATAATGCCATTAGAGGTAAATCTTTCCTGTAACTTGGCTACCTGGATAAGCTTTAAGCAGAGTGCCAGCGATGTACATAGGAAATCACCACACTCCAAAGAAGTATTCCCCATTTAGAATGACAAACCTGTGGTCTGGTAGGTAATTAAGCTTGAATTTCATTTCTGGGGCATTTTCATTTGTGTTTTCAGATTTGTGCTTTTGGAGCTTTCATCTAGCTTATGCCAAAGCCACTCAGCTGTATATCTTTACCTACATGGCAGGTATATTCATATTAATTTTTAGTCCTTTTGCACAACTTTGCAATATCACTATAAGTAGGAATTAGGCCCTACAATTTGGAACAATTTGGGTTCACCAGTATGTGGGGTGAAGGAATGGTCCCACACCATACATCTGGTATGTTTCTGACAGGAAACATTATAGATTTGGCATTAGACCAAAGGAAGTTGGTCTAATGGTTCACAGAGATTAATGATGAGTTTAAGCAATTGATGTATCACAGTAATGTAGCAATATTTGTCACTACTGGGGCTTCTATTCTCTGTAACTGCTGTAGAAGTGGAAAACAACCATCTTAGTACTATGTTGTCACTAAGTTTATGTAAGTCCATTTCTGTACCCTTCGGTCTGCCTCAGCTACAGAGGAACTTACAATAGAGAAATTACAGATTAGGCTGCAAACATGCATCAGTCATCCCCAGTCTCTGGGAAAGAGTCACACCTACTCAGGCTAGAGACAGCTGTGATGCACCCTGTCCTAGGAGGACCAGCTGTGAGACATGCTGCCACATGAACTCTGTGCTATAGAGCTGCCCACATGTAATGTAAAGGTGCCTACCAGCCTAGCAGTAGGAGCAGGGGTTCACTGTGATAGAGATTGTACAGCTACTCCAGCAATTATTTAGTTTCAAATATCATAGAAATATAGAGGCACTAGCACGACTTTGCTTTCTTCCCCCTTTAAATTTGCTGGGTACATAGAGGAAAGGGACATAAAAATTGCCCTGAGAAAGGCAGATCTAAAAAAATACCTGTGCCTTAACCCCAACAGTGGCCACCAGCAGCTGGCTACTGAAGAGAAGAAGCTGGTAACCTTGTGGCAGAGTGCCTCAGATCACTGTCCCAGCCTCCAGCAATTTGAAACTTGGAAACTTCCCAAGCTCGAAAAATTTGCCTGACTTGCTGTAGTGACGGTTGGTTAAATATGCAGCAACAACACTCCTGTACCAGCAGGCTTTGTTTCACCCCAAGTGTTATGCCAAACTAGTTGTATATCATCATGAAGAATAACTGCATTTCCCCAGAGCTGATTTCCTATGGCACGTTTTACTTAGACACTTCCTCAACACCCTCACAAATATGTTATAGATCTAAAGCACAATCTCCTTTTCAAAATGAATGGGTCTAATTACAGGCATATTCATTTTGTAAAGGTACAAAAGGATACAAATGTGCCTTTCCATCTCATATAATGTCAAAGTAAGACCCTCTTGCCCTTTTATTTCGGTCCCTGCAATTTGAAAATAAAAAAAATTACTTGATTATATGATTTTTACCATTAAGTGTATAATTGATTTTGTGTTTTGACATTTAATTCCTCTTACCAAAATACATGATAGGAATTAAAAGTCAAATCTTTTATATATTTGATGTACAGATCCTTCCCTGTATTTCAATAAGAGAAATAGAACAAAAAACCTTGCGGCAGGTACAGTGAAGCCATCTGAAAATGAAGGCACTTTTTATACTGGAAATTTGACTGTGGCCTCAGTTCTGCCCTCCCTTATCTAGGTCAATGGCTCTTTGAAATCACTGGAAGGTCTGAATGAGTCAAAACCGAGCAAAACCTGCAGGACTTGACCTTTAAAATAGAGCTGGGATTATACCATGCCCTGTCGGGCAGATTTTAAGATTACAGTCCAGTTTGAAAATTACTTTTGAAAGCCATAAGAGTGGAGCTAGCCAGGAACTCGAGTGTATTGGCCTGGTATGGGATGGCAGTAGTGAGGAACACAGGACCCAGCAGGGAAGACCAGGAGCAGCCAGGGTATCAGTGGGGTGTCATGGTTGGCCCAAGGCCAGCAGAAGGGCACTGATGCTGAGAGAGGAGGTAGACTCTGCAGGCTGGTGAAAAGGTGTGGCTGCACACAGTATGTTGCTCGTGGATGTTTCAAGTGGTTTTTTATCTCCCCTGTGTCTCAACTTTCCCCATAAAGTTTTTCCCACTTCATGCACTGTCCTTCCCTTTACTACAGTCCTCCCTCTCTTTCTCATAGTTTTCTCTTCCACTACTTGTGCCCCTTAAACTAAATTCTCTCTCGCTCCTCTCTTCCCTTTTGCATGCCAAAGTCTTCATCTTTACTTTCTGTTCATACTCAGCCAAAACCTACGTGTTGAGATTTCTTCTGGCTCTATTTTCTCCCACTAGTCACACTACTGTGATTTATCCCCATTCACTTAAGTCCTAAAGTGACTTGACCCTACAGCCATAGCTGGAAATAGTGCCCTGAGATTCAGATTTATGGAGTCTAGCACTGTCTGCAAAAGTTTTCTGCAATCCGTGAAGTAGACGCTAGCTGGGACCTCAGATGAACTGAGCTTGGGACTGGATGAGCCAGGAATGTTGATGGCAGGCAGTGGGTAAATGAGAGCTCAGCGGTGCTCTTCCCAGTGTTAATATTCTCACCCATAAATTTTGTCATGCCTTCACTATGCCCATTAACAAAAACTGCTGCTCTAGGTGAATTTCCTCTTGGAGTAAGATCTGTGCTGTCTTTCTCCTTTTGCCAAAGCCAGGAACACAATTTTTCTTTCTTTCATCTCAGGAAAGATGCCATCAACAAAGGTAAAGGACAATAGACAGGTAACCAGAAAGAGAAGTAAAGGGAGCAGGAAACAGTTGCATCAGGAAGAAACAGACAGACAGGGAGGGGAGAGAGAGAGAGAGAGAAAGAGAAAGAGGGAAAGAGAGAGACAGCTGAGTGTATCTCCACACAACAGTTGTGTCACCATATCTCATGGAGACACACTTAGCTTCCCATAATGAAAGCAGCTTGCATCGCATGGGTGCCAAACACAGGGATGCTAGAAGTTGTCTCCCAATGGCCATCATGTGTTTGCACTTTGCAGGGGGAAGGAGACAGCTTGGGGCTGCTCCAGCTGAGCCATGGCTTTCAAGGGCTTGCTTTCCATGCATCCTAATGCTGATAGGATTTTGAGTGTGAAACACTCTTCAGGTATGTTTTAAGGGTATGTTTAGACATACACACATGTATACATGTACTTGCACACTTTTTCCCATAATTTTTTGCGCTTGCAAAAATTGAAAATTTAAAATTAAAAGGGAATGGAAATTCCACAACATGTAAATTACATAACTGGCTCCAGCCCATTTCTTCAGGAGAGGCAGAAGGTAGGACTTTCAACAAAGAAATGAAGCTCATGCCATTTTTGTTAAACAAGTAGCTGCAAATAATAGAAGTCATTGATTTATACCTCTGTCATCCAGTCTTTGAAGAAGTCTCTTGATTAAAGTTTAGAGCAAGGCATCCAGAATATCTTGAGTTTGTTCTTGTGAGTAGCTATTTTACCCACAAGGTAGGTGTCATTTGAAAATTCTGTACCCTTGAAAATCTGTATCTTTGCTTGAGGGCTCTGCTTCCCAGTAGTCATCAACTCAAGGAGATGGTTTAAAGTTAACCACTTTTTTCCTTTTATGATCATACAATTCTGAAATGGGAAGGTGCAAAACAGGTGAAAATTATGCTTTCTTCCAGATCTGAGTGACCAAAGTCTTCAACAGATCACCCTGGATTCTACAGTATTTCAGAACACACTTGCATACAAATAAGAATATTAACTAAAGCTACTCATAAGGGATTCTCTGTTCACACCAGTCATAGAATGGCTTTGGGGTCATTCACACTGCCCTTTTAAATATTTTTTTACAGCAATAATGTCAAACAACTACAGAATTTACTGCTTCTTAGCCTGAAAGGGAGCTGGTTCTCAGAACGGTGAACTTGGGGAAGATGTTTTCACTCAGCTGGAAGCTTTATGGGGCAGATATCATCCATATTCCAGAAGTAAATGTCACCTCCTTTGAGATTTTGAAACTCAGTGCATGTTCAGCCCCAGAAATCAGGTGATGAACCAGAACTTCAGACTCTCAGAAACTAAACACTTCGTGCTTCAGAGAGATTTGGTTTGGGTTTATTTTTTTTCTCCATTTTTTTTCCTTTTTCTTTAATTTTGATGGATGATGTTTTGTTCTGCAGTGAGTTTTAAAGTGTGTCGCTGTGAAACATTTTCAATTGTCACAAATAACAACAACAAAAAGCAATATTTCAATATTTCTCAAGAAAAGGCTTCAAAGGTTTCAGATCTTTTTAAAATGTTTCTGCTTTATTTTGACGTGGCATAAAAGTTTTGTATGCATTCTCGCATTCGCTATTGTGACAGCTGTATTTAATGAGTGCAAAATGATCAGAAAAACATCCTTTACTGTGGGTTGCCATTGCCAGCAGATGACAGGAGAGAGGCAGTACTGTAATAACAGAAGCGATGAAGTAGTTCATATTACTACTGATGAGGTATTTCTAACTCAAACGCTTAGTTATACCTTTTGAAAATAGTGTATTGGTCACATTACCTAATTTTTTCATCAGATTTTTTTTCCAAGTGCTTTTTGAAATAAAATTCTGCATCCTTAGCTTTGGGTCATGAAATGGTTGGTTGCGACATATTATTTGGGGATAACACAGTCAGTTTCCATAAGACGAAGAGGGAAAGGTCCTAGTCTTGCCTATAGGTACCAGCCTTTCCGTCAAACTAATGCTAAGCATGAAGTGCAGATTCACAGATATCTGGAAGTGAAACATCACACAATACATTTGCTTTCTATTTTATATGCATATTTAATATCAGAGTATTTTAGTCCAAACTGGAGTGACTATAAAAATAAATCTAAATGGATTTGAAAGGCAGGGTATTTCTTTTTTTCAAAGCTTCATCGTTCCTGACTTCCTCTGGTGACTGTTAACTTATCATGCCTTTGTACAGGAGATCTAAGTATTTCATTCTCTCTTGTGTCTCCATATGGTACCATTTCGCAGATAGTCTTCCTTTGGTCACAAGATGACAGTGAGAATGGATTGTCAGACTGGACCACTATGACAATATACTCTGGGGGAGAAAATCCTGAGGGTGTTTGGAAGCTTTACTGTAAGTTATATTTGATTAACTTATCCTACTACTGACAAATAATTAGGTCAGCAATTAATTTCAAAATGCAAATGTGCTACAGGCCTTCATGTTTTAAGAAATTCCCTTTGTCTTTAGTTTCTACTAGTGTTAAAGTCTTGATGGATTTAGCTGAGTGAAGAAACAAAATTATGTTTTCTAATGCTTTATTTACTAGGTTGAGTTGGACTTTTTCAGCAAATATTGACAGCAAATGTTTGTTCAGAAATGATCATGTGGGATGGAATTTAATGGAGTAAAAAAACCAGCAGAGTAATGATGAGCCACTCATTTGAAAAAAAAAAAAAAGTATATATGTTCACACTTCTGCTAGAAAATATTTATCTATCCACATGAAATAGGAACAGAAAGACAAACCAGCAGGTCAGGAGCAGATCATCATACCAAAGTCATTAGTACCTGCTTAAGTAGTCTAAGAAACCAAGGTGTATGAGAAAAAAGCCATGCTTAATATTGCTACTAGTGCAGCTCAAAGAAACTTATCTACCAGCCTATCTCAGGAACTTTATTATTAAACAAACACAGATTAAAGGCTCAGCCCTTCCCAAGAGAAGCTCAAGGAGTTTTCTGTTGAGTTTAAGGGAGTGAAGCCGCTAAGTCTCAGTTTTCTGTGATTAAAGATTTTTAGAAAATTTTCAATTTTGAAATTTTTAGAAAATATTCAAAATATGCAGCTATAAACAAGTCCAGTCATCTATCCTGATGTAAAATCTGAATGAATTTACATAGATGATACAATTACATTAAAATTTCCTGAGAGTTTATTTGCTTAATTGTTTGAAGTCAGGAAAGAGAGTAACATCTCAAGAATAAGGTGAGGGATTTTTACAAAATTTTTTACTGATCTGAAGATAAAAAACTAATATTTTTATTCTTAACTATGCAAGTCTCTTTGTAAGGAATAATGATTTTAAAAAGTCAAGTTCTGTTTTTTCTGGGGAGTTTTTTGGTGCAAAATTGTACTTTTACATCACATTCACTTAAATTAACATTGCAAATAATTACATGAGGGAAAAAAAATCCAGGAAAAGATAAAACTAAACATTGCATTTTTAGTATATTTTCATTTTTGAAGGAAGACAGAAGGAGAACTGCATGGGATAAAAAGTATGCGCCTCACCTACACAGAAAAATCTTGGTTTTCAATCTCCTCTGAAGGATTACATCCAGGACCCTCTTTCCATCTTAAGCAGCATCTGAAGAACTTTGAAGGTTTCACTATGTAGGAGCAGGCAACACAAGGCTGAACCTTGATTTTGACTGAGGGAGAATCTCTCTCTTTCTGCACAGAGCTGTGGGAAATAAAATCAGAAATAAAACTGGATATGAGAGGGCTGAACAGTTGGGAGCTGTGCAGACAGAAGCTTTCTTGTAAGATAAGGCAGTGCTCATGCTGTTCAGCTGTACACTGGCATGGACCCCCATTAAAACATCACTTTTCAAAAAAAGATACAGCTGCCTTTAAAACTGTCCGAAGGAGAAGGATGAGAATGATCAGAAGTCTGGGAAATGCCACCTGCAAGAAAAAATGAACTGGGGTGATTTCATCTGGAGAAGAAAATGAGTGGACATAAAAACCAAAGTCTTCAGTGTTAAAAGCCTTCTGCATAGAGGCAGGCAAGAGTATGCATTTCAGGACTACAGCCAAATGACAGAAGGTGACAGTCCTACATTGAAACAAAGGAGAATCAGGTCAAATGTTGGTAGAAATTTTCTCACAGTGAAGACATTGAAAGTGTGGAAGGGATTGTCTATGGAGAGTCTGCAGTCCCACTCACAGAAGACCTGTGAGAATAGGCTGCATAGATTACTTTCCAAAATAAAGTGAACATTGTTTTTAGGTGAAATCTATGTTACACTAATATTTTCAATTTATTTTAATAAGCTGATGGAACTTCTGCTTTTGTGGTAGTATAAAATAAACTTTTAAATCAATCGAGGGAAAGAAGTATAGGATGAGTGCCAAGCATGGCTGCCATTATGAGTGAGAGCAATTGCAGATGGGGTTTTTCTGTTGAAGCAGGACAGATAGAAAGGTCTGCATGACCAAAGTTGAGCTCATTAAAAAAAAAAAAAAAATCAGTGATGAATAATCTGACAATAAATTCTATAAAATAAAGGAGGTCAATATGCAAGAACTTGATCATTAAAGTTGGAGTTTATTCAACAGCTTTCAGAATCAGAGTCACTCTAACTGTGACCAAGCAGAGATATACGAGGCAAGGTAATATCAGATTCTGTCAATTTAATATCAATTTGATATAATAGTAATTTGACAAAGATACATGGAGTGCAACTGGTACAATGCAAGTTTGAGTAAAAAGGATTATTTCTTCCAGGTAGTATCTGTACATTTGATGAAAATAATAAATAACATTCATTTCACTCTTGCATTTAAAAAAACTAATAAGTGTCTCATGTTGTTTAAAACATAGGTCTTTCAAATCAGAATGATCTCTGGAGTCACCTGCATAAGTGTTAAAGTATGAAACAAGGTAGCAGGAATGTTAAAATATTGTCATACTCTAAAATTAGGACATTTCTTGTTGTTTTATTAATGAATTTGTTTACAAATTTTGTTTCAAATTTGTGTCTGTTTACATTGAAGTGACCACACTAAATATCCTAGCTGCTTTACAAAAGTTTTCTGCTGTCTTCCCTTCCCTTGACTGCTCAGGTACTAATGTTCTCTCTTTGTCTCAAACAGAGAGCAGCACATCCCAACTCACACAGTCTGTCTTTCTGTCATCCTTGGGAATGGAGGGATTTTCCCTATCCTGTAAAATGGTGATTGAAGATTGCCTTGTGGGGATCAGAGGGGCATTTCCCCTGGGGTTGCCAGCCAATGGCTCAGGCCTGACAAGTATTTGTTCCTCCCGTCATCCATTCTGAAGTGCATAATCCCAAGGAAAACAGTAGGGAGTATTAATATGGACCTTGAAGGCAAGATATGCCTAGGAACATAAAGGTGATCTAGAAATTATTCTACTCAAATTTTCCCAATAATCTGGGTTTGACTTTTTTTGAAAAATAAATCAAAATAAAAATGTTTTGCTTTGGTTTTCATGAATATCAGATGACAATTCTTAGCTTTTTCTTATAGCCTAAAATACATTTGGCATACAACTGCAAACACAGGTTCCAACTTCAGGTAAACTTGTTACACTAAATCCTCCCAGTGGTGTCATTTGGATCCCAACTGTAGTGTTGAAATTGGCTTGGTTCTTTTCTTATGTGGTTTCAGCTCTAGTAAGGCTTGTTCCTGTGTATGTAGACATGTATGTGGCACAACTGTCTTTTTTAAATTAGTGGAATTCACAAGCTTCACCAAAAAGAAAGCTTGATTTGAAAAATGTTTTTTTTTTTTTAAAAAAAATCTGACATTGTGCTTTGATAAAGTTTTCTCTTCGTCATAGTATAGCAATGTCTCTTTTTGGTATAATGAGGTAGACTCAGACTCCATAGACTGACTGGTGCCATCTCAAAGCACACACCCACTCCACACCCTGCAGCAGCCCCACAACCTCTCTTCGAGTGTCTCCAGTCTTCTCAGGCACCACATACTAAGCATCCCTTTGTTTCAGGGGAGAAATCTCCAAAACAAGGAAGCATACACTGACTCCAAAGGACCCACTGCCTTTCAGAACATGCTCAGTAGAGTGATGAGCGAAGGGGTGGCTTGTCACTCTCGAAAGTCCTCTTCAGTGCCCCAAAATTCCCACTTATGTCTCATAATCACTTGCTGGCATCTGCATGACTTTACAGCTACCACTGAAGATATTGAAGAGTAACAGAGAGAAGAAAGATGCCCTAAGTCAGATGGGACACTTTATTTTTTTGAGGACTAGTATAACCACACACAAGCCAACCAGCTAAGAAGCAAGAGTAGAGAAACAGAGGGGTATTCATTACCTGGAAATAACGCACACTGGTCTGAGAAAGGAGATGAGGGGAGCATCTTCCTCTTCTGTAGAAAACACATATTGCAGCATCTTCATTTTCCTAAGACGTAAGCATGAAACCGTGAGAGTGATTACCTTAGTGCTGCTCTCTTCCTTACCCTCCTAGTCAGCCACCCATGACAACAGAGCCAGTTAGAGAATCCCAACTGGCAAAAGGATTAAAAAAGAAAAAAGTAAAGTGGAAAAATGCCTCAGGCCTCTCACATGTGACTTCACAGCAAAACCTGGAGCCAGCCCTGAGGGGGTCTGGTACAGAGTGTGAAGTAATGTGACTGTGATTAGGATGTGTGAAAATTAGAAACCCTCTTGTTTTAAGAGGGCAGGTTATCTACCAAGCCTGCTCTACACTTCTTTCAACTGTAATGCGGGGAACAAAGGCTGTCTGTAGAAGGTTCTGTATTTCTCTACCCAGTCTATGTCACTCAGAGCTTTTTATGCTAGACTCGGTTGAAAAACTTCAATTTAAACCAACATGAAAGGTCCTTAAACAGTAAATAGCATATTATATCAAAAACAAATAGATTAAAAAGTGAACAACCATAGCCAGTATATTTCTTTCCAGGGGAGTTTCACTTTCCACACTAACTAAAACTGTAAGACTGGCAGATCTGGGCCAGAGGTTTGTAATGGGACTTTTACTTTTTTTCCTTCCTTCTCCAATGATAAATAATCAGTTTTAGAGAATTGATAAAAAGAGGCAAGAATGAAAAGTGAGTATGACACATTTATGAGATGGATTTTTCATCTGTTTCTTAAATACAGCACCTTTATTTCAGATTGCATTAAAAAAAAAAAAAAGACGGGAGAGCCAACCAATTTATGTTGTGCTGCAGTAGTGAATACATATGGATGTACGGAGCACAGTCTGAGAAAGTCAGAAAATTCATCCCAAATGCCTGACAAGTTGAAAAAAGTTATGTTATCATTCAAGAATCTTCAATTTGAAAAAGAAAAATAAAACACCGGCCACATGACTAGAGACAGAGGATAAAAACACATTGTTTCCAGACAAATTCCCATCAAAAACATATGATTCAGGACTCTGAAGTCAGAATAACTTCATATTTTAAATTTCCATGTGCACTTTCAGGAAAATCTGAAGTTCTGCTATAGGGTTTGCTGCATGCTTTTCACTACTGATTGATAACAAGAAGCTGCATTAGCAGTATTTTTCCCTGTCGTTCCTTCGAAGCTAATGGAGTCGAGGATTCGTTACTTGATCTAATGGCAATAGCTTTCCAATAGACATGCACAGAATCATTGATTAGTTTGTCCTCTCCTTGTTTGCATTGGAACACTGTTCAATTTACACCAATTAAAGAATGCTTGGTTTGTGTATTGAAGAATAATTAAGGGATGGAATTCCCTATAGGCTACTAAAAATGACATCTGACTGGAATGGTGATTACAGCATGAAGACAGCATTAGTATTTAAATAGTTTGACTGCTATATAAAATCATTACAGCACTCACCATGAAAAAGAGCATTAGTTAATTTTGCCTATAACAAAATTAGTTGTATGTGTTTGCCTGGTCACTTTAAGTAAATTTGACAAGGCTAATCTTAAAGCAAGCATTCCAGGTTTGGTGGAAGGAGCAGATAGAGCACTGTTTAAAGTAATCATCTTGATAGATATGTATATAATGTTCAACCAAAATACAAATACACCCAAATGAATAGCAGAGCTTTGCCAGAGATGTTCAAATCAAATGTAAATATTAAAAACACATCAGTTGCTGAAACTGAAAATCCAAGGGTAACTAGTATATTAATTCTACAACAATCAAGGTTTCACAAACCATAAACACACAAGAAATCTTTTTTTTGTTCACCACTGTGGTTGTCAAACCTTTGCTACTCTTTCTAGCACTGCATGGAACAAGGAATCACAGAAAGCAAATAGGCAACATGGAAGGAGTCATCCTTGCTAGTAGAACTCCCTTGTGAAATATCCCAAAGGATTAAAAATATTGGAGTGACCTAGTACATCCTTGTAACACCTCCTTAGACAAGCTTGGTTTTTTCTTTGAATTACAAAGTGGAGGAGAGGCTCATTCTCAAAAATACTGTTGAGGAAAAAGGGCTTTTTATCCTCTATTTAAATTTATGCTATGCATGTTAAATTCTATCTTCTAGCCTTAGATTACAGTATCTACAGTAATGATCTATCCAAAACATGACAGAAACATTACTGCAACATAAACTGCTTGGGGCCAGTCCTGAAGCATATTTATATTTCCATAGCCTACTTAAATATAGTGTGTTTGTTTTACTAAACTTTGATACTGTAGTATATTTTATAAGGTCATCTGCCTGTCTCAAGACCGCACATTGTAGCTACTATCCTTCCTATGAGAATTTATGCAGTTTTGATTGAAGGTTGTCAACACCCTTTTTAATTCAGTAAAGGGTTCTCTGTAAAGGAACAGAAGACTTTTCCATCTAAGGGTATGTAGACGTGGTTATTAGAATGTCTACATTGTGCAATGCACAACTGTGCTAAAGACACCCCAGGCCCCAAGCCCAAGTTCCAAATGAGGTGATACACAGGCACAGCACAATATCCCCTTAATCTGCTGGCCCAGCACCTCTGGCCAATCTGCAATGCCTCTTTACAGATGAAATTAGCCTTTGACACTGTGCTGTTCTTGTGACCATGTCAGGTTCTATGGGTTGCTTATGGATATCTTCACTGCACCATATTCCACCAGGTGGATCTGACCTAGAACTAGGTTTGGGACAGTACACTTAGTACAACCACTAACTTTCCGTAGGATTTTGTTTCAACATTTAAAAAGTCTTCTGTTCTGGATTTTGTTTTCATGTTGGAGAAGTAGTTCTTGCCTCTGTACCAGACCTCCTGTTGGGATCTCCACTATAATCTGCCTGACTAGACCTTGGGCTCTCAGGAGTGAGACTAGCACTTCTTTTCAATGAATAATATTCTTTTGCTACAGGGCTGATATAAGGGTGTATTCTTCCTTCCACCCATGAGAAGAAAATCCATTAATTTCAATAGAAACCCTCCATGCAGAAAAGGGAGAACTGTGCCCCAGGGAACACTCATGGAAGATTAATGGTGAGAACAGAAAAGTGATACAGTACAGGCAGAACAAAATCAGAACCCACCACACAAATAAAACTGGACAAGGGTTCATTTTTAAAAAGTCAGTCAGAAAAGGCAGGAAGACTTTGAAAACAGAATAAGGGCTGTTTCAGTGAACTTTTGCATACATTGGTTTTCAGGAGACATGAATAGAAACATAAGAGTAACTCTTTTTTCATACCTCCTTTCACAGGTCTCACTGGCAAAGAAGGATTTAGCACTTAATTCCTGTACTTTTATGTGGCAAATTAGGAATTTGCACCTTTAAAGGAAATTGCTTTTCAAACTCCCATAAATTCTGGATTTTATTTTTTTAAATGGTGGAAAACATTCCCTAACTTCATCCCAACACATAATAAATAGCACTCTCCACTACTTCTCCTCAAAAAGGTGTAGGAAAGTGGACCTGGACAAAGAGAGGTGTTTATCATTCCTTCTGAGGAGATGCTAAGGGCCTAGACCGTATCCTTAACCCTTTCATCTCCTCGGCCCTTTTTAGTTCAAACTCACACATTTGCTCTCTTCCTAAAGTGAAGTGTCTGTTGAAATATTTGACTTGGTTACTTGATTAAGAAGGGCATGATGGAACTGAATAATTCAAATCAAAGCTGGAATATGAAGAGTTGAAATGAGTTTTATTTTTCAGTTTACAATCGGCTAAAAGTAAAACTCCTCCACTATTTTTGGCATCATTTTAGATAACAAGTGGTTGGTTTGTGACTGCATCAAGACAGAAGGAAGCTAAAGGAGACTGACATAGCATGAGAGCTTGTAGCAGATGGTGGTTGGTGAGTCTCCGGCAGGAAGCACTGAAGATCTGGATGGTTATGCTGACTCCAGCATAACATCCCATCTCCGTGAGGCTCGAGGGCGAGATAGTGCCCACCAGAGTGGGAAAGAAGACTTCATCAGAGAACCTCTGAAGTGCTTTTCTTCATAAGGACAAGGCAAGACCGAAAGACAAGGAAGTGTGACCCAGTGAAAAAGTGTTCTCTCACAATGTGGCACTACACTGGCAACCGTGGCTGCCAACAGAACACCTCCCATTCTGACTGTCAACACTGAAGTGAAGATAAGCTTTCAAAAAGGTTAGTATACATCCTGACTTGTTTTATTTTTGAGTCATTTTTTCCCAATTTCTTCCATGCACTTCCTAGCATGACAAAAGACCAGAAGTAGGTGTTGGGATGGCGTTGGTTTTTCTCATTTAATCTGTGAGGCAGCATAAAAAGCAATCAACAATCATGGAACATGTTCTGGATTTGTCTAAGAATAAGTGGCTTAAATACTAACATGAATTTAGTAAAGTTAGAGTATGTGGAATGGAGATAAATTACAGCAGCAATTGAAGTTGAATGTGATATAGAAATCCAACTAACAGAAAACTATCTGGAAGCAATTATTCAGAAAGCTGTTGACCCTCTACTTCTTTAAAGAGTTAAACATTTGGATTAGTTAACTGGCAGCCACAACAATAAGCATATCTTTGATCAGTATCTGAGTTTGTAACTCCTTGTATGATATCACAAGGATTTGCATATTTTTAGGGATCTGGAGGGAGAAAAAGAATAAAACCTGCTTTTCCAAGATGCTACTTTGAGATCACACAGCCAGTTGCAAGACTTTATAAATGATTTTATAAATGGCCCTAAAGCATGACATTCACATATGAAGATTAATCAAAATTCCTCCTAGAACTCACCATTGTAAGCTGAGGGTGCTTCACAGAGTTATGTACATCTGTTATTAAGATCTCATTTTTACATCCAAATCTGTGTCAGAACTTACCTAAAATCAGAAAGTGTTCAGAAGTAATAGACAAATTGAAAAATGCTTTGTGACCAAATGAGAAACTGTTGACTGGACTCAAATGCATGATCAAGTAACAGATTTCTGCCAGGGTCTTGACATTATCTTAGGTTTGGCAAAATTTTTCACTGTTGATGAAAATTCTGCAGAGACAAGACAATCTTGAATCACCCCATGAATAGAATGGATACTAACCAACCAGGTTTTTTTTTGTGTTTAAGGTTCATTTATTGCTCATCTCTGTTTTCAACACCAACAGAAATATGTTTACTAATTACTCATTTTGGATCAACAACCATACCTATGCCACAGAAGATTTCATCCACTTGGTAATATTTCATCAGAAAGTAGCTCCTGCTGAGAGATGTGAGCAATATACTGAGTACTGTGAAGAAGTAGTCATCCCTGCAAATATTCTCATTTGTGGGGTGTTTCAACATAACATAGTCTTTCATCAATTTACACTTTACAATAGGTTTTCTCTCCTGGTTTACCTCCTCAATACTCTTTGATAGCACCAAAGGTGATGAGAGCAGTTATTTGTTATTTGTCTGTGGATATTTCTTATGCATCCCAAACAAAAATACAGATTACTGAATGGGACTAGGCAGAGATGCAAAAGGAAGGCAATGCAAAGAACACTCTCCAAAAATTGTTCTGTCTAGCTTTCTTATAGTTCCCTCCAGTAAGCCATGTGGGGGCATGGAAGGTATTGTAAAGAAGGTAGACTAAAATCCTGACTGACACAGGAAGCAGCACTTCCAGTCACCATCTGCCTTGTCCTGTGGGCAGGCAAGACTTTGTAAAGTCCTGGCAAAAATCCCATGGAGGGGAGAAGAAGGTGTTGCACATTCCTTGGTAAAATGTAGTGAGAAGGTGGAATGACGCAATGGTGAGTCTGGTCAGATCATTGACAGGTTAAGCAGAACTTTAGCCAGCAACAAAAGTTTCAGTATCCTAAAGAGGGAGACAATAGAGAAAGAGAATAGCCAGCTTTTAATGTGATAAATTAATTGCTGATGCAGAGTTTTTGAGAAGGGACCAGCCTCTGTCCTAACAGCACAGAGGTTCCATATGGTAAGCAGGCTCCAAATGTAACCCAAAAGCCAAAGCAAAGGCTGGCTACTTTTCGTACCTTGCCAACATCATCAGCAATGAGAGGTACTCTTCAGTCACCAGCATGTAACATGTAACAGGCTTTTCAAAGTCTGGACTCATGATTAAAATAAAGGCCAATACTTGCCTTGCTTTTTTATTAGGATTATTGTAATCTGTGCTTTGTATACATTTGGGTGTCTCTTCCTAATTGTCTCTGAAAGATTTCTGATCTCCCAGAAACTTATGTTTTAGGGGATTGTGTAACCTGCTTGTTTTCTGAGAAGACAGACAGCAAAAATGGAGAAATAGAAATTGCTTTCAATGCTGTAGAGTATGATTTCAATTACTTCAGTTTGTTATTGCTAGCCATATTTTGTAAATATCAACACATTATATTTGTTCTGGCTATTGAGATGATACTTTCAAAGCAATTCAAATATGTATTGTGGTATGTTTTGTCAATATAATATTACAACTATACAAGATTGGTTATATCAGTTAGGAGAAACGTCTTAAAAGTTGAGTCTCTCCAGTTTATTCCCTGTATCAACTTTGTAATGCACGACAAGGCCGTTTGCTAAGATTTTGCTCATGCACTGTTAAGTGGGATCCTAGTATAGCACCACATTCAGTCAAAATATTGCAAGATAAAATAAGAATATCTGTAGGTTATGAAAATGAGACCAAGGAAGCAGCATTTCTCTTCACCTCATATAAAGCAGAAAATCTGGAAATCACTTCAGTAAAAAAATACTAGAATTGGACATTTGGGAGGCATTGCAATTATTGTGGACTACAGTTAGAAAAAAATATATAAAATCAGAATCTTTTACCTTAAGTTAAAAATGTTAATCAACCAAGACATTAACAATCACATAATATCATCTTAGTGGTTTGTTCTAAGGCAATTGCCTATGCTCCTTCAGTAGTCAGGAGAGAGAAACTCCACCAGTAACAGACTTATTTTCCTATAGCCATCTGAGATACCATCCTAAAATGGCCATACGAAATAGTTGAACAGAGTGAGATCTGGAGGTACCACCCATGACAGACAGGGAAAGAAAAGAGTTACCTGAGACTAAATAGCCAGTTTTAAGACATCTACAGCAAATTATAATGAATCTAATTATAATGAATTATAATGATCCTCCCAAATTTTAGGAAACTAAGGGCCCAAATAATTTATAAGGGGTTTTGTTGGGTTTAATTTTCATTTATTTAAACAGAGTAATAGGGATGAGAATGCTTGTTTGTATCTTGACATAGATTTCATAGGCTGGACTTCAACTAACAGCTCCAGAGTTATGAATCTTGAGACATATTTTACTTCAACTTAGGAAGCTCAAGGTCTTTCATCTGTTCACAAAAACCTATGAGAAATAGAGCTGTTTGGTATCAGATGCTAATTCTTCATTTTAAATAAGTTAGTGAAATAAGGATACTCACCACCCTTTCTGAAAGCTAAGACAGCCTCAACAACAGCATTAATACTTTTCTCATTGATGGATGAAGTCATGGAACTAGTTTCAGATATTGTTTCCATGTATGTGTCTTAGGCAATTATAGTTAACATTGATCTCATATCCATACCATATCAAAGGGATTTTTTCTGTGTCTCAAATCAGATATATTTATCTTTAGTGACTGCAATATGAATTAAGCTAATATCTGGGGTTTAGTTCTATAAACAGACACAGTAACGGTCATCAAAATTCATTAAAATAAGTTTTAAGTCACAAAGCTTAGTAGTGCTTGTGAGTATGCGCTTTTATAAATCTGACCTTCTTTTGAAATATCTGGACTGAAGGCCAATCTACACTGGTCAGAGAATAAAACAGGATGTGAAAAGTATTTCTGATGTTCTAGCTCTGTCCATCAAAATCATTAAAGACTGGATTTGTCATACTGCAGTTTCTGTCTTTCTCAAAACAGAAAGGGAGTGGGAAGAAACAGAAATAAAGATATATAAAGATAAAGAAAAGATAAAGATTGCCACAGACCTCCAACTTCCCTTTATCAAAGGCTGAAGACAAAAGGGCTTTTCATTTGATTGAAGGCCAGGCTGTGGGCTACGATAGGGGCTTAGCTCCTCCTGAGTTGTAGTGCTGAGCACTCAGCCTACCCCTTCAGTGTGACGTGCCAGGGGGTCGATTGCCATAGCACTACGGAAGAGTCTCTTGCAGGACCAGATCCTCACCTTCTTCCTAAGGACAGTGCCAGTTGGCATCAGTGAGAATTTAACCCACCTGCAACAGAGGTAGTGCAGAGGAGTAGTTTAGACCTTAATAAACCAGCCAAATAAGATGAGTTGAGAGTGGCTGTAGTAACATACAGAAATATCCTTCAGCAGAACAGCAAAAGAATACCAGCTGAGAGACAAGCCTCACCTGTTCATGAATATATCTTAGGCTGGACTAGACATCAAAGCACTACAGATATCCCCACAAATCCATATACAGTGGATCAGGAAAAGAGCACAACAAGCTATCAGAGGAGTTAAATGAATCTCTTGCATCATGTCTGCTGTTGAAAGTCATGTAGAAATTCCTGTGCCAAAGGCACTTTACAAAGAAAATCAGAGTGTGGCCTTTACACAGATTGAAGTCTCTAAGGAGGAAGTTGTAGAGTAACTTGAGTAACTCAAGTGCAGTAAATCACCAAAACCGGATGGTGTTCATCTGGGAGTTCTGAGGGGAAATAAAGTGAGAAAAAGCCAGGATACTGAAAAGGGGATGCCTTCTTCCCTTGAAAAATGCAGCAGCACAAGAAGGCTGGGAAGCCCTATTATGTGTTGTCTGTCTTCAAAAGGAGATGAGGAAAATCCTGATAATAGCAAAGCTTTGAAGTTTGCCACAGTTTTAGGGAGCCCAAGAAACTGGTTCTGAACAAGAGCTCAAGAGAGAGCTTTTGGACAAGAACACCTCATGAAGGTGTTCTTCAGTCTCCGAAACCAAGGCAGTTACAAGGGGGGAAATTTCCTCTGTGTAGGATTGGATTACTTTGAAAAACCAGTGGAGCAGCCTTCAGAGGGAGAGTGGGATGACAGGGACTTCTGAGAGGAAGGTGGCGAAATGATTCAAATATTCAAAAGTGTTTGCAGGGCTTACTTATAAGCAATTGTTGCAGAGAATCTTAAGAAATAAAACTAAGAAAAATACTTTGAAGGTGGTTTGATCCTGGAATGAACTACGAATCACGAAGAAGTGAATATGGGAAGTATTTCTCTTTCTATTGAGTTGGGAAAGGACAACACCCAGCAGTAGGTAATAGAACTAGTGTTGTAACAGAACTAGTGTCATAACAAAGAAACAAGTCTGAATCCCAAATCCTAATGCATTCAAATTAGCTTACCCAGAATTCACCCCAGATCTGGATCCAAGTGACACATGTGGTTCCCATCTTAAAGGAGGACAAATCAGTTCCTGGATTGAAACTCCTTGTGCTCTGAGGTTTGTATACTCCATATTCAAAGATTCCAGCCTACACGACAGTTACATATGAACTATGGGGGGCAGGAGGAGTGCATGTGTACACATAGCATGCAAAGGAAGCAATTAAATGTAAACTCAAAACAATTTATGAAGTGATTCATGGCAAAAAGTGTTCTGATGTAGAGACTGCATTATGTGAGTATTTGCTCTTGACATTAATTTGCTGCAGCTAGCTGAAAGGGCAAAACATTACAAGTAATAGGACAGTGGGAATTTTGCTGGGTATGGTGAGTCTGCTTACAATCAAATATTTTAAATTATCTGGATCTACATGACTCTCTATCCTTTTGTTTTCTCTCCTAGCTTTTTTAGTTCCTGTAGGCAGAAAGCAAAGTTGCTTCAGTTTTAAATCACTTTGTCTCTTGAATTCATTAGATTTTGAAGACTTTCAAACAAAGTCAGAGGTAAGAATTAGACAAAACATAGAAAGTGGGACATTTCTGACTGGCTTGTGTGTTTTCAGTGTCTAAAAAAATTTTTTTAAGCAAACTGTAGGAGGGTTCATAAAAATAGGTATTTATATTTACATACTGGGACAGATCCTCAGCTGCCACAGAGGAGTATCGCTCTATGTTCTTGAACAGACCTAACCTTACCCAGCACAGCTGAGAACCTGCCTTTCCCATGTGTGTGAGATATGTCTAAGATTCTGTATTTTTTCGAATGTACAGTAGCTGCGTCTCCCTCCAGGTACTTTTGCCTGTGCCTGAAGTTGTGAGAGTCACAGCCCATCTGTTTTTAACTGAGGGTGGTGTCTTCAGGGAGGCAGGGTGAGGAGGAAGGTTGAAATGCAAGAAGGGTGCATGCACAAAGGAACCAGCATGAACAAAGAATTCAAGAAAAGAAGGTGAGGGAGAGAAACAGGAAAGAAGATGGTGTCTCACATAGCCATGCCATGGTCTAAGGGCAATACTTCTTGATAGAAACTGAAAACCAAGCAACATCTGCATTCACAGCAATGGGGAGTTAAACTGTGGTTGATCAGCAACCATGACTTTGAAAAACACTTCAGGTGTTTCCTGCTGAGTAGCGGGAATAGCAGACCTGCTATTGATAACAAGATGGAGAAAAAGCAGCTCTGCCCTCAGCTGTGCTGTTGCTGGAGTCATGTAACACAGGACAGAGTGTAGGTGTCACATCAGATAGTGCTAATAGGTGCCAACAGCCACCTTCACTCCTTTCCCCTCAGTCTCTCCCTGCATGAAAGTTGCATGAATATCAACGTGGAACAACTGTGTATGACTGCTTCTGCCCACACAGTGGGACCCTGGTAGTGATTCAGACTGTACTGGACTCTGGACACATAATGTACGTTGAATATCCATAATAAATATTAATTACCACAGTAGGGGGCAGCAGCCAGCTGTGGAGGAAAAGTAGGGCCAGCTGCTGGAAGAGATGTAGGCACTGGCTGAGCATGCAAGCTGGGCACTGGGGAGGGCGAGAGGGCCATGGCTGGGAGCCAGTGGCAGCTTACTGCCAAGAAGAGGGAGATAAAAGCACAAAAGAGGTTCACCAGAGGGAGCTGCTCCTGGCCACCCCTTAGCAATTGGTAACGGCCCTGATCCAGGAGGGAAGGCTGATGGCAAACAGGAGCATCGCCAGACTGAATGCGTGGCCAACACTGCTCACACATACCATGCTGGAGCTAGCAGGATGGGTGTCTGTAAGCCAAGCAAGCCTGGTGCAGGGAAGCAGCCCCGCACAGGCCTCTGGCTTGCAGGAGACATATACTTTCTCCAGAAATGAGCACAGACCCATCCTGTTCCCCTCAACGTGCCCCCAGATGCACCTCCAATTAAAGCAGGGTCAACACTCCAGGAATGAGGGCTGCTCTGCAAGAGACTGATAGCCACCCAGTCAATACTTTTCTGAAGCCCCCTGATGCTCAGCTTTCCTTGATTTCATTTACACAGAAGTGTCCTGGCAGTTCTGAAGATCCCCAAACAGCAGCACTATTACTTGTCTGAATTCCTCTGAAGGTCTGACACTTAGCACTTGGGGTCCTCAGGTGATATGGAAATGAAAAACTGCTTTTGAACACACTGCACACACTTAGCAGCCCAGTAAACCAGTACAACTAGAATTTATCTTAGATTTAAAATATTTTTCTAACCACTCCGAAAAGTAATTTCTCAGACCAAATCAGTTTGCCAGCCTCTTTTTCATAAGACTGTTCATGGCATGCTCCCCACATACTGGTTTCTAAACAAAGTCAATAGCATCAGTAACCTCCCCTACTTGCCCCATATGGAATACTGTTGGGGAAGAAAAGTATTAACAGAAGGAGACCTGAAGGGATTGTCCAGCAAGCCCGGGGTAGCAGATACTGAAAGGGTTTCCTCCCTTCGATAAAACAGGAGCCTGCCACGAGAGATTACTTTGAAGACCAGGACTGTTTCCAGCTATCTATGTGTATAATCCCAGTCTTCCCTTGCACGATCTGGAAGGACTTTTACGAGATGCTGAAAGACCTGCAGAAACCCTTTGTTCCCCCCAGGTGGTCCTGGTGTGGAGAAATGTTTACTGGTATGTTGAAATATAGTGACTGGATTGCCTAAGTCCTACTTAACATAGTTTGTCCCCCTCACTAACATGTCCTACCTCCTCATTAACATACCCCCTTCCTCGGTTCTATATATTGTAGCACGAGTGATCAATAAATTATCTCAGTTTCTAACCCCAAACTGGGAACATCTAGATTATTGACCGACCAACAGAATACTTAACTATTTCACCAGGACAGCATAACAATTAATACACTTTCCCTGTTGAAATTATACCAGTGTGTCACATTTCACTTGAATTTAGCTTAGTGAAATTTAGCTTTACTTATATTCATGTCTTACGTTCAAGCATGCTTTCTGTGCCTGGTTATTTTTCACTGAGTTCAAGTGCAAATAGATAAACCCTGTTTGCTTTTCCCTCCCAAACAGGAATACATTTACTTCCAGATTCTATACATATCCACCAGGAAAAGTCACACATGACAACTGAATTTTAGTTTGTTGTTTTTGTTTATGTTCTTTTGCTGTATTCCTAACTGGCTGAGCATACTAGGTGAGATGCGGGTGATGTTAAAGTGAGGCCACTTTTCCTCCATTATTCAACAGAGAGGCTGAGTGGTTTTTCAGTCGCACTAAAAAGAAAGAACTACTTTGTGAGTAGCAGTTTAGATAGTCTACAAGAGAATGGAGAACTCAACAGAGGACTTTTCAGGCAACTGGAGTACAGTATCAGGGGGAAACATCCATCATTTTTTGAGGTAGCAGACAAACATAACCCATGTGTGAGCTCAAGTGCAAATTCATGGGCAACAAAGAGCCTGTATGTTGAATATATATACAGTTCAAACATAAAGAACCATATTCTTTCTGAATAACTTGCATCTGAACATCTGACCTTAAGAACCAGCCTCAGTTAAGTGCTGGCAAACACCAAGATTTGGAAGGAAGTTGGGGGTGTTGCACTATTTTGAAAGCTCTGTTTTGAACCAGCTGTCATTACGAATGTCTGCTGGTACCCCCTCTTAGCATACAGCCTGTCACTGTTGAGCATAATGAGGATGAGCCAATGGAGTGTATTGAACTATGCTTTCTTGCACGTTCTTGTAGCTCAAATTATCCCTTCATACAGCCATAACAGGTAAGCTTTGAATCTATTTGTCCCACCTGCTAATTGGTTCTGTTTAATTTGTGCATATGTCTCTCAGTGTGTGTTTGTATATACATATATGCATATTTATATGCACATATGTACATTTGGACATTGTTATTAAAAGTAAATATGCATGTTGTCACAGATTTTTGTCATGTTCATCACAGATTCTTAGAGTAGTTGGCTTTATTATACAATAAACCCATATAAGATTATTGCCTTTTTTAGAATAAATAAGGAACACAGGACTCATTGTACCATATATGTTTAATGGTTTGGACATCTCAGCGCCCACATGAAAACAAGGAAATATATATCGCAATAGGCAGTATAATTATTTCAGCAGGGAACATCCATCCCACACTCCTAGAAATATGAGATTCAGCATCACGAGAGTCTAGAATTATGTCATCAGCTGCACGAGTTTCACAGTTTATCTTTCTGATTTTATGTTACAGAAGTAAACTCCAACAAAAATGTATGATGTTGCCAATTTAACAGCACATTGGTGTTAATACTAGCTGTAATGATTCCAAAAAGGTGAATAGGATCAGCATTTCTATACATCTGTGTGCACTTACAAATATACATAGTCATACACACACATGCACATATAAATGCATGCATGTATGTGTGCACTATGTATATAAACTGTATTTAGAGATACCATTATTTTAAAAGGTTGATTCTAAATACATTAAACTTGAAAGCAATGTTACATACAGTCGATCAATTTTAAGAAGTCCCTGCTGGTCCATGGAGGAAGATCAAGTTAACTGATATCATTTAACGTCATCAGATGAGGCTGCAGGTAGCAGAAACATTTCCTAATGAAAATTTAAAGGCAGTAGATTAAAAATATATTCCTTCAATCCAATAGTACACAAAGGTAGAGACAGTCAATTACAACCAAGATCTCATTTAGCACTAAAGGAGGGATTGTTTGTAGGTCAGAATTTATTGCCTGGAGCGAACAGCTAGGTTTGTGACTATGTATGTAATTCCTTTCTACAGCATACTCTATTAGCGCTCAGATATAGTTATGGAGGATGATATCTTCCATAATTTTGGAATGTGACACCCATGCTCAAGACTTAGAAAATCTCAAAAACAGCAACAAAGATATTTTTATCTGTGCTACTCCATTTTTTTTTTACATTATGAGAAATAAAATAAATCCTTAATGGCATGCATTTGTCTTTTTAACTACTAGGTTAACTGTTTTAATAGGGTTTTATTGTCCAATAGAGTAAGTGGCACCAAGAAAGTGGTTTGAGCACTCTACCTGTGTGACTGTTCAGAGTGCTGGCAGCTTTCCTCTGGCCACATCAGGAGGGGTTTTCATTAAGGAGACACGAAGGGTGCTCAGTTCTATACCAGATCTGATGTTAGTTTAGGGAAATGTATCACATCTTTAAAATATCATAGATAAAAAAGATACTGACAGGCAGCAGTGTGACAAGAGTAGATGAAGACTAACAAGGAAACTGAAAGGACTTCTAGGTTAGGGAAGATTAAGAGAGCTAAATATCTATGGGTTGGCTTAATGTTAACTAAACACAACATCACAATATTTAAAAGACATTAATGAGGGAAAAGAAGGAAATTTGCAAAGGGACATAAAAAGAAGAAAAATTATAATGTTAAGAAAGGGAAAAGTCCTCCTGACAAGATCCTCTGGGCAGTACAAGCTCTCCCTAGAGACATGGCAGCACTTAGGGCATTTAATCTAGGCACAAAAAACCCCCTGAAAATATGCCATAAGAAACAATCTCATTGTGTCAGGGAGCTGTATCGGATGACCTAAAGGGTACATTGCTAATTGGTGTGCACCTGTTATCTGTGATTTTCCTTGCTTGTATGGCCAACTCGTCATTACTTGTGTGTATTTGGTTTCTCTGGGTCCAATCCAATTCAGGCTGCAGTCAGCAGAAGTTTCCAACAGGAGCAACAGGACCTCAATGTCTTTTCCATGTCTTTGCTGTTCAAAAAAAAAAAAAAAAAAAAAAACCCAAAAACCCCACCCCACTCTGAAAAAACTCTTACTGCATTTGCTGCATGAATGTCTATGCAACTAAACAAGATTGATCTCTTAATACTTTTTGGATAGTTAAACATGTTTTTATCCTTACAGATATCTAGGGAAATGTGTGTTTGCTTTCATACAGTGCAGCTAAAATGTTTCCTATGGAAGGAACTTAGAGTTCATCTAAAAATAACTTCTGATGAAAAACTTCTTTGGTCGTGGAAGAATGAAGAAATACACGGAAATGGCAGAGCTCTTTCAGTTGCTAAAGTAGTAATACAACTGATGAAAAAAGAGTTAACAATGAATTAGGAACTCAAGGAAGTTGTCAAATACTTTTACCTGGTATCTTAATATATATAATCAAATAGTGCTTAAAATCCAGATTGCTTGCAGGTAGGGAATCACTGTTTTGTGGCAGTTCAGTATTGGCCCCTTGAGAGACACAAATATCTGTGTAAGTGGGGCTGAACGTGCAGGGGTCAGGGCTGTGTGTAGGTGTTGTCTGTATATCTAGCAGCTATATAAAGCAGGTATGGTAAATCTTTAGAGCAGCATTTTTTGAAAATACTAAACAGACATTTTGGTAGCCAGTATAGAGCCTGTGGCTATACTGCTTCAGGCTGTGATCTTGTCAGCTTTTACAAGATAAGTAGGGTCAGGCAGGGTCAGCCCTTGGATGGTAATTCTAAGGAAAGGCAGTAGCTGCAGGAAGTGTCTTAGGCAATAGAATAGCTGTAACTGTTTTCTCTGAGCCTTTTCTAATACCCTGATGAAGGCATAACGCCAAGCTGTGACATGACAGCAAGATTCTTACCCTCTGCAGCCATCAAGTGCCTAATTTTCAAAGGTGTCTTCTCCTGACCTGGCATGGAGGTGTGTGGTACAGTAAATGGAAGACAGCAAAAGTCAGGTACTGCTTGCACACATGTGTGGTCCTCGTTGAATGGCACATTCAACTCCACGTACGGCTCCATCATGTTTCATCAGGAAGGGGGTATAGGTGAATGACATTTCTGATATCTTTGGGGATGTGGGCAGCTCTAAATTAGTCTTTGTCTGTGTTTATAAAACAAAATACAAGTCTACTGAGTTAAGACCTTACACACCAACTTTCAGCCTCACATATTTCTACAGTAAGTATGGAAGGGCTGATAATGAAGTCCTTATCCAATGGCCTACCCTGTCAAGAATTTGAAATTGTAAGTTAACCAATTTCTCCTCTAAAGTTCAAACAATAAATAAAATTCTATGTGAAAAATGGAGCCTTTTATTCCTTTGTTAAAATCTGATCAGAGTAAACTACAGATGTTAAAAGGCACTGTAGTTCAAAGAATTAAAAGAATCTTATGGGGTTTGTACAAAGAAAAGAGTTTTAGAGAATAATGTAGAAAATATTATAATGCTATTATATAAATCAGTGGCACATCCTCACTTTGAATACTGTCTTCAAATTTGGTCACCTCATCCCTGAAAAAAGAAAGTAGAAATAGAACAAGCCCAGAGAATGGTAGTAAAAATGATAAAAGTCAAAAGGATGGGAAATTTCTTGAGAAAAGATAAAAAACAAAAGCACCAGCTTGTCTCTCAGGGAAGAATTATCCTCATGGGACATTCATAGATATGGAACTTAAAGACATGGTTTAGTGATGGACTTGGCAGTGTTAGGTTAATGATTGGACTCCATGATCTTAGAGGTCTTTAATGATTCTGTGGTTCAAATGATACACAATATGAATGATCCCTCTCCATAAACTTGGAACACATGCTGTTGTCTGAGATAATCTAGAAGATATCCTTGAAACCCAGTAGTTCTCCTGGAAGGCTCTGGGCCCTTGCATGAATCAGACATTGAAGGTGTTTTCCTCAGTGTACCCGATTCTCTTAGGGGACCTTCAGCCACTGTAGGCCAATCTGACCCATGGACAGTGGATAGGACACAGAGCTATGTACTAACAACATCTTTTTTCCTATATTAAGTCATCAGGTCATAGAATGGTTAGAGTTGGAAGGAACCTTAAATTCTGGTTCCAATGCCCACACCATGAGCAGGAACACCTTCCATTAGACCAAATTACTCAGAGCTCTGTGCAACCTGGCCTTGAACACTTCCAGGGATCAGGAGTCTGGGTAACCTGTTCCAGTGCCTCACCACCACTACAGTAAAGAATTTCTTTCTAATATTTAATCTAAGTCTAACCTGCTTCAGATTAAGGCAATTCCACCTTGTCCTTTCACTACACACCCTTGTGAAAAGCCCTTTTCCAGGGACTTGATTATATCCCTAACTTATTTTTTTTGTCCAACTTTTAGAAACTTCACTTTTCCCTAGCTTTCTTCCAAAATTCAGAAAGACATAAGTGATTGAGAGGTACAAATCCATTGATTTGACTGGCTACCTTTTCTGTTAAATTACTCATCTTCCTCAAAAATGTGCCTTTTGCCTATTAAAATAGTCCAAGCCCCAAAGGACTTGCACAGTCTCCCTTACTTTGTGTGATGGCATCCCCAGGCTTCATCAGAGTTCTACTTAAGCATGACTAAAATATAAATAACATTTCATCCTCATGGTCTTCAAACTTAATTAGTAGCAAAGGAAAAAAAATCTTTCTTATCCTGAAAGGTGAAACGAAAAGGTATTTAATTTCAAATGGATAGCAGGTATTGCTTTTCAAAACAATGTACAGTTAATTAACGGAACTTGCTCCTGCACAGTTAGTACGGAGAGAAACAGCATCATATTTGTAAATGAGGAGGCATTTTTAGGCGTAAAAGCAAATCTTCATACAAGGTTCAGGTTGGGTTAAATTCAGTAGCGCGTATTGAGCAGAAGATCAGATTAAATGATAATAATGGTTGATCCTAGCCTTAAAAAACTTTATTTATTTTAAATGTTTACTAGATGCTATTATGTAATAATATCTAATCATCTCAGTGGTTCATGGCATGTGCCAGTGAATAGACAGTGTCAAGACAGCACCTTCATCCATGATAAACTGTCACACTGTCAAAAGTGCAGTGAGGAGAGAGAGTCTGCTTACATACTATCTGGTACTGGTCACTGCCAAAGTTCAGGCATCTTAGTATTAGACCAGTGCCAGGGACTCCTAAGGGGCAGCCAGGAAGGCACAATAATGCAGAGCATCATTAAACATCTATGTGAGAGAAGCAAGGAGCTCTCTGACTTACTGATGGATTATCAGGGCATGTATGGGTTCCTACACTGGACCTTCAGAGGATCATGAAAGTCTAGGAGGTTTTTCAAACTAGCGGCTATCACATCTCTTTCTATAGCTGGACAAATCCTTTCTCCTCCAGCCCGGTGTGGGAACGCTGAAGACAGCATTCATATTCATGCTATCATGGTATGTCTTAAGCCCTGTCTGCAGATCAGGAAAAAGTAGACCAAGTTCAATAAGGTCTTGGGCAAAAAAGGTTTAAAGAAAGGTAAGGAAATCAAAGCTCAATGGCTGAAGTTAACTGCATTTTTTGATCTATGTGACTGTGGACACTGGAGTCCTAGTGCTTCCTTACCCAAACCAACATCACTTCAGAGCGTCCCTAGTCCTCACCTAAACCCCAGATCTGCCCACTGAAGCCTGTGGAGACAGAAAGTCCATTTTCATCCTGCCCATGGTTGAGTTGTATAGCTGAACCTCAGAAGCAGGACAATGCTCCCCATGACCATGTGTTCTATGATGTCTCTGGCACTCTTTTCTACTTCAGATATCCCAAGGAGGGGTTAGGTAATCCAGGAGATCTCATTTGTCCTGAGAAATGTTATCTTACTGTCATGATGCATGATAGATACCTGATTCATTTTTGAACCATTAAGAATATGTTAATACTAACAAGGTACCAAGAAAATAGAGACCTTTTTTTCCCCTGATTGCACTTACCTACATTTTCAGTCATCTTACAAGCCCTGCAAGAAAACAAGAAGGATGTCTTCTAGAGAATAGCTGTTCTGGAGTCATTTCAGTTAAGGGAAGTTGTTTCAGCCTTGTGGATTGAAAAAGTTATCTACTGGGGGAAAAGGAAAGGAAAACAAAAATAAAAGGAGCAAATCAGCTTCTTACACCAGTGGTTTTACACTAGCAAGCTGTACTTTTATATAAAGTCAGAGCATATACATAAAGTAAGCACAAAATGCACATGCAGTTGTGATTTCAAGATGTTTATAATGGCAAGTTAGATTGTAAATTATTTCTTTGGAGGGCAGAAAGCACATTGGAAATAATGTATATTATTCATAAAAATGATTGTCCTGTTCACTTGTATATCTCTGCAATTTATTCTGTAACAGCTTTTTACTTCAAAGAAATCACTAGCTAATGACATCTCAAACTTAAAAAAATCCACTTATTCACAACCCTGTCCCTGAGGGAATCCTTGCGTGTTATCAGAAATTTTTCCAAAGATCATTAACAGATATTACAAACCAATTGAAACTGAGTATTTTCTTTGCAAATTACTTTTAACTTTAGAGCGATTGAAAAAAGACATTGAGTGATTTAATTTACTTAATCTGTCTACAGATTGCAGCTATGTGCATATCCTGTGATTGCATTTCCAACAAAAAGCATATATAACTATCCTTAATAGGGATATTTTTCTAAATTATCGTACAAGATCAGGAAGATCTCTGCAGATATTAATGTTTACTTTTTCATTTAGAAAATTGCACTCAGGAAAGAAATGGGCATCTTTATTCTGTTGTTATTTTAGAAATAATAGCACACCATAATACTTATTTTACCTGCTATTTTAATTAAAACTCCAATAATCATCATATCCTTTGAGGATATATTCTACTGATTTTTCTGAAAAATCACTGTATTTTCATTAGGCTGTGAAGACAATATTTAAGAAACACCTTACGCAGCACTGAGTATACCAAAAGAGATTTTCTGTCTTGCACCAATCCAAAACAGCAAGCTAATTCAGCAGAGGAGGGCAGGAGAATGTATATCATTCTCCACCTTATTGCTTTAAACTCCTCCCAGAGAATCTTGTGCATACCAGCACCACTTCTGCAGGAAGTATGGAAAATCTCTTCCCCCATGAATATTTAGCATGCAGCTTTCTAGCTAAGGTTCCTGCTCTCATTGCAGATAAGAGACAAGGGCTTGAAGCCCCTGAAGCTTGGGTGGTCTTTGAAGATATTTACTTTGAATGACAGTGAACACAGCTGCTGTACTTTATGTACTGCTCAGTCCTGCTCCTGTGTTAAGTGTACTTTGCTGGGACACTCTTGACAGAGTCAAGCAATGGATAGTTTGAGGAGGTGAATCAGGATTAACTGCTGGGAAGTTCAACTCAGCTGAGCTGGTGACTGGCCAGAGGCAGGAGCAGAAGGTGGATTTCAGATGTCTTAAGATCTTTCTTATCAAAAATGCAGGTGATGAACTCAGAAGGTGTGTAGGTTGGGAATCTGGACTTGGACATCTATATCCCACATGAGTCTCAGTCATTCCCTTCTGTGGCTTTGGGCCCAGAGAAGGCTATTCAGAGAAGGACCCAGATTTTTCACAGCAAATAGGTGTCTAAACATCTTTTCATATCTTGCATTAAGTGGTGGGAGAAGCGTGCAGGAAGGGTGACAGAATTTGCAGGTGGTGGCACCTTCAAATATTCTGCATCTTCCCATCAACTGTGTCAGAGGTCTGGGACGAGTTTTCTCCACTCCTAGTACTATTTAACTCTCACTCTCCTGCTGTTCTCCTTTCCTGGGTTAGGGTTCGTCACCACGAAAAGGTTTTGGGTTTTTTTCCCAGTGCGTCTAAGTGCATGGGGTCAGTTTGCTTAAGCAAATTTTGAAACTGTGGCTGCTACTGGGCACAGGTTATTGGCTTGGTTTTAACCCATGTTGCACTCAGATAAGTGCAAAAGGAGGGTATTACATTCTTTTTCCTGTTAAAGGTGCAGCCTCTCAAATTTTTCACATTCCTGGTCTTCATTCACCCTCATGACCTGCTCAAGATACTCCTCTAGTCATGGTCCAAACCCCTAGTTTACAGCCATAACATCATTCGACTGTCAGTAGCTGCCTCTGTGAAATCCAACTGCTTTTTAAGATCCCCTCTTTTTAGATTTGTCTGTCCTACCCTTCTGCCACACATGTGAAACTGGCATTACAGTGTCAGTTCATATGGAGCACATGGAAAGCCAGAGCCCCAACACATTTGCCAATGGCTTTCGCCTCTCACTAGCAGTATAATCTTGTGCATACCCAGCTTCAGGGACAACTCAGTTCAGTGCTGCCTGCTTCCTCTCTTCCCTCCCTGCCTTCTCTCTCCCATGTGCCTTGTGTTGCTTCTGCTTTAATACAACCAGCTGCCTGGTGCTCTGGGCTCTGTCTGGGGCTCCTTCTACATGGAGACTGGCAACAGAAGCCACCACCGTGCCTCCCTCAGGGCTGACCTGGACTTTCCACCTGCCAGCATCGGGTGCTGTGCCGTCAGCTGCCAAACTGGCATGGCTCCACTGGCTGCGGCAGCTGAGCGCTTCTCTTGTCACTCAACCCAGGACATCTCCATGGAGTCTGATAACACATCTGCTAATTAATGCCAGTTGTGATCACTGGTCAGATCCTCAACTGGATTAAAGTGAAATGGGCCACTTAAGTCTGTGACTACTAGTGGTAGTTTAGAGCTGACCCAGCAGTTTTCTCTATACCATGAATATATGTCTTGTTTAAAGTGAATAAAACCTACCAACAAACACCATAAAAACTACCAAATGAACAGCAAATGAAATGACTGTCAGTAACTCCCAGCTCAGGCCAAATTATAATGGTGACAAAGAAGTGATAACCTCAGGTATGTTAACAAATCTCTGAGCTATCTAAGCTCCTTATAATAAAAATAATTGATAATAATCATGTGCTTCTGGATACATTCATCCTTCTGTAAAGAAAGGCTAATGAGTTTGTCTTTAAAAATAATAATAAAAAGAAAACAGACTATCAGGAAATTTAAATGCAATTCTATTAACTTGTAAGCATAGTGTTTTACATTTTAACAATAGAACAGATAAAATCTATTCTTTAATTCAGTTTTTAAGGCTTGTAAGCAATATAAGTAAGTGAAAAGCAACAGTCCAAGAATTTTCCTGGTATTGTTTTTTCTGCCATTTGTCAAAATTTCATTTCAACTTATACTTCCACCCTGTTAGGTTAATCCCCAGTCTTCTCAACCTTAAAAAGCAGAATTGTAGTAGGCATTAAATCCTAAACAGAGGTAAGTAAGGCATCCTGGAAAGAAAGAAAAAGTTTGATACGTTGTGTCAAAATGAACTGCTGCTATTATTATAATTTATTATTTGTTAAGCACTGACTATATGCTCAGTTCTGCTGATTAAGTTTTTCTGAGCAAGTTCTGCTGATTGTCTTCTGAGGACAACACACTGTACTACAAAGAAGATAGGTGACAGCTATCAAGACTTTTGCTTTCAAGACTCACTTAGCAAAACAATTACACGCCAGTTATGCAGGTTTTATGAAAAAAAAAAAGAGAGAAAATGCATAAACTGAGTAAATATCCTGACTTTTGTGTTCACTAATTTTCCTACTCCAGATCTCTCACTTCAGTACTGTCTGACAACCTCAAAGTTACAATGAGATTTAAGGAAGATCTAAAGCCTCATCCCTGCTTATATTCAGTTTTAAGCATCATGCTATATTAGAGGCAAGGCTGTATTGTTAGGATATGTCTTTGGATCCGGGATTCACTCCCTGGGAAGGGCAGAGATGGCTGAATGGGGCCAGCCTGAGACAGACAAAAATCTGAGCAGTTCCGAACTCACACATACATTTCCTTCGTGTCATAAAGACAGAGCTAGCCAGTGCTCTACTCATAGAGGATAACCTGACCTTAGAAAGACTTTTGCAGGTACAGGTGCCACAGGGGAACATCTTTCCTGTACTGCTGGGTTCTTGCTAGGCTGTCAGGCCTGATTCTTTAGGAGACCTACCATTAAGTCTCTCTTCCCTGAGATATAGGCACAATTTTGCAAGGCATCTAGGAATTAGGGATGTTGCATTCCTGTTGGTCTAGAGCTGTTGCAGCTATTCTATTCCTGAGAGTCCAGGTGAACTTTGTGCTTGTTTTGTATCTACTTTAGCATGTAAAGGAATCAGAGTTTCTTCCTACATCCTTACTCTTAGATCATTTATGTAAAGTTTATGTCCAGGGTGAAAGATTCCCCTAAACAGGCATTTGATGGCAAAGTAATATGCATGCATCGGTGTGGGGCTGAGGACTGCTCTAAGAACCTCTGGCCAAATTTGCATGTCAGAAGTGTGCCAAAGCAACTTTGTCCCTTGTACCAGCCAGGCAACACCTATGGGCTTTCAAACCACAGCACTGCCAGAGTTCCAGCTGTGCAGATGTTCTTAGAAGAAAAACTTCCTTTTGTCTACTGATATCCTTTAGCCTGCACACTTCCCTAAATCCCACCAGTATGCTTTTTTTCTTTTTTTTTTTTTTTGTCACTGACAGAGAGAAGTGAGTTCTTATATAAATCCTTTGTGTGAAGATCAAACTGCACGCATGTAGAACTATTATTTTTTTAGGGAAAAATCTGCCCTAAAATAATCATTTCATGTTATCCTCACAGAGCGTCTGTGCTGCCTTTAAAATACGACCAAGGCCACCCTCAAGACCTGACTCAATGCTGGCAGGCAGTGAGCTGCAGCTGAAGTCTCTGTGCATGCAGGGAGGGCAAAGTATGGGCAGCCCAGGGCAGGATTGGGGTCAGGGGCAATGCAGCTGGAAGGGACCGTAATCTGAGTTGCTCCTTGCAGACAATGTCAGCCTTTGTACTGATAGAAACTTGTGGGGTAATGCGGGAGCTGGGCTGGGTCATGTGAAAAAGGTGTTTCTTTACCTAGCCAGTTTGGACTCCTCAAGCACCCAGCTGGCAGATTCTGACATTTCAGTCGAATCTTGTAAGTTAACATTAGTTTGCTAATAGACCAAGGAGTGGCAGATTTGGTTGAGAAAACATAGCCTTTCATTCATAAACTCGGAAACCCTTGTAATGGAGAGGAGAATCGGCAAAAATTTTCAACTGATAACAGTACTATTGGGAAATCCTTTTTTTTAAAAAAAGACTAAAGAGCAAAGCCCCCAAATGGTAATACAACAGTTTTAGGATCAAGTTCAGTGCTGCTTGATGTTTCACTGTTTAACAATTTGATCACCAACTAGAAAATTAATCAGGTGTTAGGTATAGTGAAGCCACCCATGCTACCAAGGAGTAGCACAGCTCATTGTAGCAGATTATCTTTGGGAAGCCTCCCTCTCTGCCTCTTTCACTCTTTCTCCTTTTTCCCTTCTTATGCTCCAAATTGCCTTGAATACAATACAGTCAGAGTTTTACAGCCAGCTCTAATTTTCCCAGGAGGTGAAGCTCTTAAAAAGCAGCATAAGTTCATTTACTCAGGACAATAAAAATAGACTTGCACTCCAGTGAAACCATCTAAAAGATAGATGAACCAATTCCAACAAAATAAAAACATTTTACCTGTGTCCATCCCCAAACAAACTTTCTGTCAAAGCCAGAACTAAGCCCTAACCTAGCCTATGTTAAAATGGAGAAAAGTCAACTTCCTTTCACCCCTGATTCATTTTCCACCACTGTGATTTTCTAAATTTTAGGCAAGCCCACGATCAAAGGCTGCAGGGCCAAAAGGGGCTGGATGTGCCATATTCCTGGCCCAAATGGAAGCAGGAAATACTAAATGTCTTGCAAGGAGGCCTGTGTTCTTCAGGTTTATAGCCCAACTCTTTCCATCAAAAGCAGTGAGGATAGTCCAGAGTTACGAAATGCATCCAAGCATATGGGAGTCTATCTACATTAATCCGCCTTTTGAGCTTCATCCAGCACTAAATCAGAGCCACACCGGAGAGAGGAATAATGCAATAACTTGTGGAAAAAGCATGATTCCTCTCTGTTAGGGTAGGGAAAATCAAATATGACTCACTTTTCTCATTTAAAATTGTTGGAGGAATATTAACAGAATAAAGCAATGGGTGCCACTTAAATTTGACTGCCCTGGGATTGTACATCCCCGTGCACAGCAGGCTACATGTGCAGGGCAGTCATTGCTGGGAAAACAACAGCAGCCCTGGACGAGTAACATGATAACAACACAGGTGACAAACTCACCTGCAGGGATATGAAAACACCCTTTTGCAGAGTGAACCTGCAGTATGCTCGTCGTATTGTGGCTGCAGCCACCACCTTCAGAGGAAGGAGGGGTGCACAGCCTTATTTTCCCAGCCAGAATACATGGTACTCTGTCTGAGAGAGAGAAAGGGCTTTGCTCATCAGAGGACAAGAGGGCCCTAAGGCTGTGGTGAGGCCCAAAGATTGTGCCATCAGTGCTGGTTTGGAAGTGGGCACAGAACAAGCAGAGTAGTGACATCCCACTCCCCCCACCACGAGCTCTACTACTGAAACTACCACGACCTCACCTACTGAAAACAAACGTAAGAAAAAGAGCAGCAAGACAAGATCTACACCAACTACTTGAGATGCTGTAGCAGCAGTAGCACACTCTGACCAGGGCTCGTGCCCCTCATTGCTTTCTCCCTATGCCCAAAGCAAAAAAACCCACAATTTTTCTAAGAGGTACAACCCTGCTCCACAGTCTCCAAATGCCACTCTCTGGATCTCAGACAGGGGACAGAAAGAAAGGTTTTCAATAGAGCTTGACTTAGGAGTACTGATGGGTTAGGGAGCTTAAAAAGAGATGTCAGCTGACAAAATGACACAGGTAGCTAGGGATACAAGTTAGGAAAGGGTTTGGCTAAATAATTAGTGGCAGGAAAAATAAATACAGCTCCAAGCACACAAGCAGGTACAAGTGCAGAGCCAGCTTAGGACTTGCAAGCAGCCTATTGTTTACACACACAGATGTCTTGGTCACACTTACTGGCTTTTCCTGAGAGAAATAATATTTATCTATTTTCTAAAAGAAAGAAATCACTATATGACTCCCAGTTCTTGAAATTTGATGACTAGAATCTTATTTGGCATAACTCAGCCTCACTATCACAGAGTCATAAAATCACAGAATTGTTTGGATTGAGAGGGATGTTAAAGACCATGTCTTCCTGCCATGGGCAGGAACACCTTCCACTAGTCAAAGTCCCTTCTAATCTGGCCTTGAACAATTCCAGGAATTGTTCTCTGGATAATCTGTTCCAGTACCTCACCACCCTCAGAGTGAAGAATTTCTTCTTAATATCTAATCTAAGCCTACCCTCTTTCAGTTTAAAACTACATTGACATCTACAAAGCAGAGCATCTTTACCCCAGCTTAAGATCTGCTCCCATATGCTCTTTCTTTAGAACAACTTGTCTTCCTCTTTTTCTTTTTTTCTTTTTTTTTTTTTCACAATATGCATCTGGTTTAAGGTGACTTTTTCTTTCCCAGCATATGGAGCTGAATGATTATGATGATTTACATTTTATTTTAAATCACAGCCTATTAAATGGAAAAATAAATGCTAATATGTTGATATGGTTTACTTCTGAATGAATTATTGATATGAATGAGTAGTTGCTGCTATCATAATTACTGTTTATTAAATAAATATATTTTGAATTAGAGACCCTTGATTAAGAAATCACATTTTTGTCTGAAAATTGTTTCCATGCTGCTAATATAAGAAATACCTCACATTACACTATTTTTTTTTTTAAAAAAAAGCTGGTGAAATGATTCTATTTTTTATCTTTTCCTTTGCTCTGTGAACTTGGCAGCACTTTGTGCATATTCCCTTTCACTGCTTCGCTCCTCTAATCAGTTAAGTGAGGCTCTTTCCCCTCTGTTGTTTGTGTGGATCTGTCACATAGCACCTAGAGACACAAAAAACCATTTTGAATAGGAAAATGCAAAACACAAAAACTAAAGGATTGAGGATCAGATACCTGAAACTCCTCTCAACATTTTCTTTCAAGCTGAGCACGTTTCAGATTAATGGTGACTCTTTAACATAAATAATGATCTAATGAAATAAATATGAAATCGAAAGAATCATAAAAAGAATTTTACATTTAAGAATGCCATCTGTGTAACACTTAGCCTAACAATGAAATCATTTCAGTGCCAAAACAGCTCGCTCTGCTTCCAGCACAAGTTACAGGAGAGGGTAATGCCTTTGCAGAATGGCATAAAAGTCTGAGTTCAATCGCAGAAGGAGCACCTGGGTTCAAACTCACTGCACTTCACACAGACAATGGATCTCACACATGAGTTTTGAACTCACCTCTGCTAATGTTTCCACTTCAAGTCATCACGAATTTTTCACACAGCTGCCGATTTTTATCGCAAGGAAGTCTAGATATTGGAGAAGATTTTGTGGGTTATTGTGTGGGGATCTTGCAATAACTATTACACTGATTCTCTGCTTTCCAACTATGCAATTCAGAGTCAGTTTTGTCTGACTGAAGAGCACAGGATTCAGAAACATAACCCTCTTTAAGTATATCTGTAGCAAGAAAAAATCACCCATAAAGCACTTAGGACTTAACACCAGAGCTAATGTTTTTAGGAAAAGAATCCTAAGGCAGAGGTCTGTCTGGGCATGCAGTGGGAAGCTCCATGTTGCATGATGGAGATGCCATTTTCATGAACAGGGAAGCCAAGCTCTTGCCATGTGTGAGGCAGCACAGCAGAGCCGTGGGGAACACAATGGAGATTGTTTGTTTATACCAGCCAGGGAGAAGGGAACATATTTGTTTTGAGTGAGCTGTGTTAGAATGCATATTGTTTTATATGCCCAGGCCTCATTATACCATGCTAGTCTTCAATATGGATCAGATCCTAAAACTGCTCGACATACTGAAATAAATGTGAGTTCTACCCACAGAACATCTCCAGACTTAGGCCTCATGTCTGTCAATGTCATCTCAAAAAAACCCCAAATGTTCAAAGAAGAAAAACAACAAAAGTGTCTTAGAGACTGTAGAGGATGCTCACGTGTGGTAGATGCCATTCAAGGGGATGTTGAAGAATTACTTGCAGAGAGAAAATTCCACGTACCAAGACTGGAGAACAGAGTGGGCCTAAAATAAAAGAGAGATAATTTTCACTGAAAGAAATATGACTGGTTTGTATTTCAGAAGTTATTCTGAAACTGAGAAGACATTATTCCTTCACGTGAGTGATACAGCCACAATAACATCTCCTCAGGTAAAGGTGGCCACAGCCCATATTTTGCTTGAAGATATGATTGTGAGGGCATCCACAGAGGAAGAGTTAAAACGCTGTTCAGTAAACAACCTGAAGTGCTGTACAATGTATTCATGTAAGGGAAGGTATGAGCCAACAGAAAGAGATATTCAGCTGCAATCAAAGAGGATCTGAGCTTAACTGAGTGTTCACATGACAGTTGGGATCATTTCGGATCCCTTCCAATGAAGATAAAATAGCATCAAAAGCAGGGAGCCTTTTTTTCTTTCTTTTAAGGATAAAAACACAACATCATTAGTCAAATTTACTCTGAACTTCCACCTCCTCATGTTGATTTGTACTCAGGTTCAGTAAACATTTCTTTCCATCAAGGTAAATAAATGTAAAAGCCTATCAGTAACTTAATTGCTTAACGATGGATGCAATGTGGGGTGTAACGGTGTTTCTGACTATACTGTTGAAGTTAACAACCTCTCAAAAACACCTATTATACAGCTTGGCAGTAAAAAAAAAATCTGTTCCTTCTTGAAAAATCTGCTTATAAAATTTCAACCACTTTCCAATTATTTTTTCTAGCATTGGCGAGGGAGTGGAAACCTCTGAGGAAAATTTTCTAGGTGGACCAATGTAAAATGGAATTTATGCATTCAAGATGCCATCCTTTGAGGGCCTGCATGGCACAGGTAAATTAAGATTGAGAGAAGTGGGGAGCTCACAGTGAAGGCAGAAGCTACACAGCATGTGGAAAGTATCTCCAAATTAAAATGGCCATGGCACTGAGTGGTACCTTTCATTGGGATGGGTGGCGGGCTCAGTCTGCAGATGTCAGGCAAGAGCCGGATCTCTGCATAGCACACAGCTAGGGATATCTGGGAATGTGCCTTCCTGTGTCCTTGCACACCTAGTGCCCTGGATTGAGAGGACCCATGGGAGAAAGCAGTTATTCCCATTAAAATCAAGCCTTTTAATAGAGGTGCAGGCAAAATCAGTTCTACAGCGAGAGGACAGTGAAAGAGGAGGGTATGCCAATCGTCTGAGAGTGAAATCTGGCTTGTGGTAGGCAGGCAGGCAGAGTGCAGAGGCACAGCTGCCAGCCTGACATGATGGATCAGAAAAGCTACTAAGGAGCTGTGAGAGTCCAGGCAAGAGAAACAAAGCAAAACACGAAAAGGCAATAGGTCAGCCCATCTTTACAATCTATCAATTAAACAAACATCCACTTCCAAAGGAGTATGATGTCCTAAGCAATACACATTCCCAGCACATTATTGCTACAGTGATGGAGCCACAGGCTTACCAAAAACAATGAATAATAATAATCACTAACAATTTAGGTTAAAATGTTCTGTAGTGAACCCCCTTGAGGAAATAACATGGTTGGGCATTTTGGCTTCATTCTCTGGTCCCATACCAGCTTTGCTCAGCCTGCTGAAAAATTGTGTTCAAAATTGTCCTTTACTTGGGAGGATTGCACCAAAATCTAGCCCTTCTTTGGTTAGGCAGCACTGGTGAGTGCCACAGGGTCAGCCTCAGCTGCTTTCTCCAAACCCCTGACGCTTTCAGAGACACTCATTTCTAGTGGCATCACTCAACAGCTCATTGTTAGGATTTGTTCTCATTGGCATGCATGAACTGAGACTGATGTATGGGGTGATCCAGAATGACAGCATTCAGCCCCAAAAGTGGATACCTGCTTCCCTTATAGAGTCCAGGGACTCACACTTGACTCAGAAGGATATACTCAAAAATTATCTTTCCTCTCTCATTTGCCTGTGTTAAGCCTAAGTGTGTTCAGCCAAATTAGCAATCAAGCAAACTGTGCATGCAGAAATCTGCACTTGTACAAACTGTGCTTTTTTTTTTTCTGTAACATTCCAAGATTAAATATCTTGACAAAAAATGAAAATCCTTTAACAAATCTGCCCCTAGAGAAAAGTAGCGCTTTTTTTATTCCATTTACTGTCAAATGATATATAGTTGAACACAATCCTATAGGTTGATTTGTTGCTTTAAATAATGTCACTAACATCCAGATATCAATGTGATGGTGCAGAAAAAAAAGTTCACATTGAGCTTGATTCAATTACAGACCTAGAAATTGAAATTAAGTCATGCTAGATACTTAATTCATGTTTGTGTGACTGAGAAAGGGAGTATCTGGTTTACCTTGAATATCCTACCTTAGTGTGGTGAAAACATGACCCATCACATTAATTAAAAAATAGTTTTCAAATGTAACTTAAGTGGTATTGCACTGGCAGAAGGGTACAAACACCTTTTTGTCCTTGACGTGTTATGTGATATAAAGGAAGCTGTTCAATAGCTTTTTCCTCAATTCCAAGGTAGGTCTTAAAATTCTCATTGAAAAACAGGAAAAAAGTATAATGCCTCACAATGAGAAGCCAAAGATTCTTCTTCAATAAAAAAACTTTAAACATTTGTCCCTCAAAATCCACAACCCTCTTCTGACCACAGCATTTGAGACAGGTGTCTATAGGCAGTTACCACATGTGTTATGCAGGTCTATCCATATCTCATTTGTGTGTTACACCCAGGTTGGTATGTTCATGTTTAATACCCCAAAATACTCTGTCATTGCAGTGGACTTTCAACCAGCACATATTTGACTACTAATTTCACATATGTGGCTGGGACTAACTTTTTTCCTAATATGGTGATGGCACAGGCACTATTTAAATGATTCCTGAGCCTTGTAAATATACACCAGATGTATCTTTTGTAAATGTTACATTTTTCAACATCTCAGCATTTGTGAATAGTTGAAAGCCATGCTTTAATGGGGCACAGAAGCATACTGTATTCAAAGAAATGGCACACCATTGCAATAGTCAAAATTACAAGTGCTGTCAAAAAGCTACATTTTCACTTTATTGATTAGCACCAGGTAACACAGAACTACACATCACACCCTCATGCATGCCTCTTTCAGCTGATGATGTTTCCTGGCACATGGTTACACAGAGAGGGATGTGGATCATCCAGGTCTGCTCTGGGGAAGAAGAAGGGTAGAGACCCCTGGGGAGCCACATGTGTGTCATCGCCCCCCAGCCACCACGACGGTCAGAGGTGGAGCAAAAAGGGCTGCAGGAGCTGCCACTGGTCACCACCCACTGCCAAGAGCAAGCACAGGCATGTACCCATCGTCCCAGAGTTCCCTCTGGCACTGAGGCACTCTGAGGCTATGATATATTTTCCTGCAGCCTCAGGCTCCTGCTGCTCGGTCCTTCCTTGTTGCAGAGGTAACTCAGCGCAGGGAGAGGCATCTCCCGTTAGGGATTTCGTCTGGAGCATAGGATGAATTCATTCAGCTATAAGAAGAAGCCAATTCCTGGGTTTTCCCAGACATCTCTTTTTCTCTAAGCTTTTCCTGGCTTTCCTGTGTCATTGTAGAAATCTCACAGAGGACTTGGAAGCATATGTGCAACAGGTTATGGGAAATGTCCATTTGTACCTCCTGGCACTTGCCCTACCCATCACATCCTGACTGCCCCAATGGTCTCTCTGTTAGTACTGGGCAGTAAAACGAGCTGTTAAAAATCAGACATCAAATTTGCCTGAAAATGCACTTCTTTGCAAGATTTGCCTCCCAGCTGTCCCACAAATAAGAGGAAAGGCCTTCATAATATTGCATAGTTACTATTATTTGCAAGGCAGAGTGCTTTCGCTCAGTGAATTTTGTGCTAGAATTGCACAGTTCAACTCAGTCCAGCAAATCAGCTAAAGTCAGAGCTAGGTGACACAGGACAATAAACTTAGAGGGAATGGACTAGACATAATGCCCCACTAGAAGTATTATTTCCAAGTTTACAGGCTTGCAAATTAAAATGTCCCTGGATCACTGCCATAAAAAAGAACATTAAAAATCAGGGGAAGAGGTCTGGGCATCTGCTAGAAGCATCTAATATATACCAAATGTGTATGCTGAGCTTCTTAGATATATGCATTGCTGAAATATAGACTACGATTAGTGTAAAAAAAGAAATATTTTAATTGTATTTTTCCATTTGATATTCAAATGAAAAAAATATATCTTATTAAACACAAACTTGGCTTTGCTATTTTAATAAAAAATAAGTTGTTGAAGAAAAGCAAAACTACTGATTCCTTTCCGTATGATGATCAAATGAGCCTTTCATGTTTGTATCTTATACTTCACTTTTTAGTATTTTGAGGCAAATAGCAGATATCAAAACTTAGTAAATAATCAAAGACTTATACGGTTTTCCAAACTGTCATGCTGCTTATCTTGTAATAACCGATCTCTTAGGTAGCATAAGCTATTTAATTGCTACTGAAGATTATTTGAATGAAAAAGAGACGACATTCTTCCTTACCCCTCAAAAAGACAAAACTATATTCTTCAAAAAGACACATGCCGACAGATAGATTCTGATCTCTTCTACACATGCACAAGTGCAGTAGCTAATTTTACAAGATTTGATAGGAGCTGCATATCTGAGATTACACCCTGTCCTCCTGACTGCACATTCCACATGGAAAATGACTTAATTTGGAAATAAATTTTGTTGCTGATAAATCCAGACGCTGGGCATCTGAAGAACCAAACCTATTAAATTATTTTTTAAAACTGCTCCTGCATTTTAAAGGGACTTTTTACAGTGTTGGCAAAGTGTGTATTCATGTATCCCCCCTGACATGATAGACTGTAATGGCTCCAGTCTGTCATGTCAACCATCTGCATATTAAACAGTCCCTAAGTACACATTGACACAGCAGACCCTAATAGCTCTGAAGCCGTAACAATCTATTGAGTCAATAATACGCATGTTAAAGAGCATCTCCTGTACTTCCATCAATATCTTTTATCTTTTCCTTAATTTGTGTCTTCTTTTTATATGTATATTCAGAGTTAAAGTTTTAGGAACCTTTATCCTTTAACGTGCTGCTGCAGATGTGAAACATGTGGCACAGAGAAGCATATGCAGTAGCAAAATCTTTACTTAGTATCTGGCCCAGATCTGAAAATGAGGACTGTAATACTTTTATGCTGGCAGCACACATTCTTCCAGAGAAGGTGGAAATCACCCCTTTTTTCTGCTGGGCCAGACCCAGCGCTGGTGAAAAGCCTGGGAAAGGTTCCTGATGATTTCACAGGCTTTGGATGGAGACCAGTGTGATGATACTCATTTTCTATTATACATTTCCTTCTAATTAAATGAAATAGGACACAGGGGGGAAATGAAACAAAAGACAAATGTATTTACTTACAGTAATATCAACCCCCCAAAAAAGACAATCAGAAACAAGAGAAAAGATAATACAAAACACACTGTCTCTTCATTAACTTGAAATTATGTCTGGTACTGCAGTCTTAATTCATTCTGGTGTGATTCTGAGATCTTTTATACCATGGAAGAGGGAGAATATTATTTAAGCATATGAAAATGGTGACTTAACTTCTTTTGCCTAAATAACTAGATATAAAAATTGTAATTTTCTTTTCTGCAACTTCCTATCACTATACTGTGCTGTGATCTTCTCGCACCTTGATCACAGGACTTTCCTACCCTCTTGTGCTTCTCTTGCTTTCTGTAAGCATTAGGATTTGGCTCGTTTTTAAAAGTGAAACCAAAGTGCAGTCTGTGTTTCCAAAGGTAGACCCAAGGGCAGGGAGGCCACTTGACCCTATCAGCAGATCTTAGCTGGCCTGAATTCCCCTCTCCTTTCCACTAATTTGACACCAATGTTTCTTTGATGCACATAGGGATTTATTCCAGCATATTCTTGATTAACTTTCATTCCAGTGAGGGCAAAATCATGCTACTCTCCCTGTTGCTTTCCAGGAGCATGCAGTTCATTCTCCCCCTGCCTTGCACCATTTCATGTCCCCAGGCACACCAGACCAGATCATCTACTTCTGTGCCTCATGCAGGACAGCATCCCCTCACCACATGAGGAGTACTGAAGGCACCTGCCCTCTCTTAAGTCCCCAGTAACTTGTAGCCAGCTTTTCTTCCCAATGCATTGTCAGGGAAGTGGATCAGATGCCCACATGCATGCCCAGGGATTTGCCCAGCCATGAGGCCAGTCCTCAAGGCTCCAGGCAAGTGGAGCTCTGGAAAGCTCATTCCTGAGGGAAATGGTTCATTGCCAGCTCCCTTCTGTGATGTTGCAGTTCAACACCAATTTATAGAGGTATAGATGAAATGCAGTCCTCTCTCTGCAATATTATGGGTACAGCCATGTCCATTTGAGGAAAGTATGTCCTCTCTGGACCTACTGACTGCAGGAATTACCCTTTGCTATTCACTGCAGACAGCTCTCTGCACCTGCTCTATACCATCTCTATACCTGCTGTACAACCACCCGACTGCCCAGACCAGTCCAGCCCTGATTAAGGTAGGAATGTCACACAGCAACACAGCAGATCTGGATCATTTATGACACCTGTCTACTCCTTTGGCTCTTCTGTTTGTGCCTGACAAGTCTTGTAGGCTTCCCAGAACTTAACAGTTACCAGGCAATAGCAAAGACGGACAGGAGGAAGGCTGCTGGTCACACAGTCAGAAACAGTCCTTTAACACAAATCCTCTGCACCGAGGATTACTGGGTTGGGTAACACTCACTCAGGGTGGCCAATGACTCCAGGAATTGTTCCACTGATTTACACGGATAGGGCACCCAGTCCAACCCCATGGACTTAGAGCAATCAATACCTGCCACTAGGTGAAAGAAGATCCACCAACCTTGGTCAGTAAATGAGACAGGTAAAGGCAACAAGGAGAGGGCAAGTCAAAGAAACACAATGCCCTAGGTGAAGTGCTCCATGTTCCCCCCAGCAACCTCCTTGTGAGTGCTGCAAATGCAAGGTGGGTTCCTCAGGAAGGTCCTGCCTTCCTCCCACTTTGTTCCCCTCCTGCGCAGCCTGTCCCATGCCCAGCTGCAGCTGAGTCTACTCCAGGCTGGCCTGACCCCTAATGGAAAAATTCACAATAACTTCAGTGAAGAGGGCTCTGTATCCTCAGGCAAATGTGGGAGATCAAAATCTGGGCAGGGCTATGATTTCACTGCCTGTGATCTCTTTTCCTACATGGAGGAACACTGGCCACCCTTCCCACTTTTCTGGTTCTCAGTGTTCATCACTGCACCTGGAGTTATCTCCCATTTACCAGGGAGTTGATTTAAGTGTCTGACTCAGTCACATATGTTTGGCTCCCTTATTCAGAGTAAGATTTGGCCTACTAGCTGTGAAAACAGCTTATATCACATGTGCTGCAAAGCCTAGCCAGAACAGGCTGAATAAAGGATGAAGTTTAATCATGGAAATGTTGACCTACAAATAGAGAACAAAATGTTAAACCACATGGTATAGGGTGCAGCACGCCCCAAATATCAAGGAGAGGAAAGAAGAATTGAACACATTTGGAAAGTAAAGCTTACTGTTTGGGGTTTGGTTGGGTGTTTTTTTTTTACTTTATCTCTCTGCATATTCAGAGAGTCAGACCCACACTGTTCCTGCTCGCGATGACACCCTGGCATCTGAAGAACAACATGACACCCACCACAAAATGCTGCTGTTGACTGGCGCCGTCTAAAGAAGTGAGGTTTGGTGGGAAAGGTGAGACTGCCAAAGGCAGGCAAGTGGGGGTGTCACAGAGAGTGGGACCCAGTCGACAACGTGACTCCAGTCTACAGGACCTGTACAAACTGCAAAGAGGTAATTGTGGTGAGGATAAACGCCCCTTTCATCCCATGTCCTCGAAAACTAGCCATGGGCTACCTCTGACAGCTGGGAGGCGGGTGTGTCATTATTTACACACCACCTTTTGGCTGGGACTTTCTCACCTTCCTGGGTTTCACATAAAGAAGCGTAGGATTTTTGTCAGAGAATCTATTTCCATTTTTAATCACAGCCATCACGCAAAGAGTTCATCTCACAGGATGTGGAAACTTTTTCATAGGCTTTATTTAACATCATTTGCAGGGTTGAAAAGACAAAGAATAATTTTTTTAACTGACTGTCTTGCTTTCGATAAGTCACAGGCTTTGTCTTTAGGTACACTGCATTTTAGACAAACGTAGTAAACAGCAGCCGGCCAGGCCTTACTGACTGACAACTCTTTCTTTACAGGATTTCTATGTGCCAAGGAGCTGGACAGTAATATTCATTTGGTATTCATGAAAAGTACTTGCAGAACAATAATGACAATAATTGCTTCTGATTCTTGTGTTTACAACACTGCCAAAGTATCATTAGAGCCTTATTTATAGATAATAATGCTTATTAATCACACATATTTGAATTTTGGAATGTATTAGATTAATATTCTTTTGTAACTTGGTTCTGTACTAATGCTATGAAAAGCACTTTCTGAATGCAGCTCACTGGGAAGTGCTCGCCTCAGGAAAGTAAAAGCATCCAAGCCATCTGCAGGTGACGGATAAAGGGCATACCTCTTCCTCCACAGGCAAATGCCAAAGCTGGACACGCCATTTCCAAAAGCAGATCCTTTGGACTGAAATCAGGGGCAGACTCCTGAAAAAAAATATCATGAAAGGTATGATAGTAGTGTCATGCTTGAGCTTGTTTTCCGATGTTCTATGAAAGGGTTTGTTTTCCACTTCTTTAATAAAGAAACTAATTTTGGAAGGTGAAGAATATGTCCATTTATCATCTCACTCTTTCACGTCCAATTCTACCCTATGAGTGAGTTTAGCCTGGACCTCAGGATTCCTTATCCATCAAGAGGTTGGTAATGAGATATATACTACAAAAATCACTCCTAATTTTGGTTATTAAATAATTTCAGCTTTTCTATATCAACATCTGCTGCAATTCAATAACATGATAGAAGGAAAATAGACTTTTTAAAAAGACAGTTACAACAAGCAAAAATGTCACCCAAATCTAAATACCAACTGCCATGTATTCATATTCTTCTTTGTCTCCCTCTAGCCCATTACAATGATGAAAAATACACCAAAGCAACTGCCGTACCAAACTCTCCAATTTTCAGTGTGTAGCCAGCTCCATAAATTTGTGTTCAGATAAATAAAATCCATAATAATGTAGAATTTCTATTATTATTGTTATTGTTATTATTATTTTCCTTGAGACAGTCCTTCAAGTAAATTTACAAAGACTGTCAGTTTAGAGACCATATTTCCATCTGTTTGGGCTTTTTTTCCTTTTTACCCACTGCTCATGTAACATAACTACTGTAACAGCAGAAAATAGGGAAACTGGGAAAGGGTGGTGGGGGGTGTTGTATTTTATTCTGTGAGTTCGTTTTGTGTTTTTTATGGTGCTCCCTGTGCAATGAGGATAACATGTTCCTCAGTGTCACAGCCCCATTGTCACCAGGGACCTTTCACAGTGGCAGAAAAAAAAAAAAAAAGAAATAACTAAAACCACAGAAGCTTTAAATTGTGAAAAACACTTGCGGCTTTGCTGCAACTCCACCAATCTGCCCCTAACTGATATATTTTAACAGGCAAAATTACAAAGTGGTGTTGCCCCTTTAAAATGTGCTTTACCCATTAATATTCCACTGTGTTTTTCTTACTGTGTTTAGAAAATGTCAGTATTGAGGTTTCCCAGGAATTTCAAACCTATCAAAACAGCTGGTGCTGAGCACAGCCCAATCATTTCTAGACAAAACCAGGCTTTAAAATTTAAAAAAAAAAAAAAAATACACCTAACAGAGAGGTTAGAGATGAAACCAAAGAGAAAAATTGCCATCAGGAGAGCCCTGTCCTTATGAGTTCAATACAACAATGTGATACACCCCTTCTACCCCCAGAACCACAAGTCCTTCTGTGAGCCCCGGGACCAGGTTGTTTTGGGTTTTCCTGGGAGGAGGGTCATGGCTTCAACCACCACTTGCAGACAAATTATCTTTTGAGTGCGGACTCTGGGAGCACAGAGAAGTTTGAACTGGGCCCCTTTCCCACTGGCAACTTGACACCATCTAGCCAAAACTGATCCCAAAACTCTACAGTGCTACACTGAGGGGACTTTGATCAATAACCAGTCGTGTTTTGGTTCTCCTGCTACTCCTCTCTAAAGAGAGCCCCAACCTGCTGCTGGGTTCACTAGTGCAGAGGTAGTTATGGATACCCTCCTTTCCCCAGACGTTTGCTGCTCCTCAAAACATTTGCTATATTTTCTTTGGGATTCACCACATCAGTACAAAAAGCTGTCCCTCTAACAAGTCTTTGAAATTTGCATCTCATTCTTTCCTAAGAGTAATAAAAATAGATGGATGAGTTCAGTACAAAGATCCTAATTTCAGAAAGTCAAATCAGCAGCACATAAAATCATAATTCATGCTATTCAGATTCCAGGTTTCTTATTTTCTTAATTGAATAATGACCAATAATTTATATTATTTCTATGTGGGTTTTTCAGAGCAGTAGTGGTTTAATCATTTCTTCTACCTCAGAAGGAAAAGGCAAAGCAAACGGTTGTCACATAGGGAAGGGTAAGTTTCTGGTTTGTACTCAAAGGTCTGACTCTAAACCTATGCAAAGATAAAACCAGACATTTCCAGCTATAGCGTTTTCCCATTTTTTTCAGCCAGAGATGGAAGATTTCAGATTTCATTTTCTAAAGAAAAGCGTGCACTTTTTTTTAATACAGAGTTTTCAGAGTTCTCACCTAAGTCAAATGAGGGGGTAAATGCCCAATGCCCTTGAAAAATAATGCCCATCCTGCAGTATCCCTTTCCCGTGCCTGAATGAACCCCCAGTATGAAAAAGCTGGCCCTCACACACAAAATAAGTAGATGACCCTACAAACACTGCTTGCATGCCCCAGAAATTTCAGCACGAGTCGGAGTATGCACAATCAAGTCTCAAGCAAAGCCCAAGAAACAAACAGGAAAATCACCTTCCTAACATCAAGTGGAATTGCTAGAGGTTTCATGTTTTGATTTGTAGATATGTAATAGGAAAATGAAGACAGAAAAGCTTTGACTGGCTTGTTCACTAGCCATATCTCAGCGATAACAAAACATTAAAAAGGAACATTCGGCTGGAAAAGTTCTAAACATAGAGGGAGTTTCAAAAGTGTCTTCTTCTTGTATCATTTTAGTTGGTGCATTTCTCACTAGAACAATATTATTCTGCTTGTATTTAGCATAGGGTTTATAGTCAAATAATTATTCTTTCTGCTATCATATTACATGACTATTGTGTATTTATCCCTCCAGATACGTATCATGAACATTTCTCTTCCTTATTTTTACACCACTTATAGCTACTAAAATTTAGAATTTGTAGTTTCCCATTGTCTTCATAAAATTGTAAGACTAAAGCATGAATAAAAATAAAAACATACCTTTTCCTCAAGTAGTCTGCTAAACAAAAGGAGAAAAAATAAGCTTTGTATATTTCTAAATAGTCCTGTAGGAGTCATATACTTTTACTATGTGCTATATATCCTATGCTTTCTCCCTCTGTTATGACATCTCTGATTACTTTAAAAAAAAAACTTTCAAAAATGTTAAGGCACAAACCTTTGTATGGAATACTTTTAGTGTGCTTTTTATTCTGACAAGATTAATAATTATCCTATAAGCGTGACACAGTGTTCTAAAATGTTTTTTTCTGCTATGAGTTAGCATTGTGCACATGGGTATAAATGTGGAAAGAAAGGTTATTTCACAGCAGAGAAATGTATATTTAAACAAACTGTGATTAAGCAGTAAAACTGATTAAAAAGGAAAAGCATGATTTTTTCCCCATCACAGTTATTCTGAATTTTAAATATCTATAATGGATTTTCAAAGGACACTGGGCATTTGTAATGAAAACACAAGCTACTGAAATTAATGGGAGATAATTGAGAGAACCATGGCAAATGTCCCAGGGCTTTGGGCATAAGTGGCCAGAAAGATATCTGCTTGTGTGGCAAGTGACAACTGTGTCCCCTCTCCCCCACAACCACCCTGTCTTCTTCTGTAGTATCTGCAGCTTTCACCTAGTGGGAGCAACCAGGTAGGTGGGAACCAGCCTATGGACTAACCAGCCTTTGCTGTCCTTCAGCAGGACAGTTCATAGGCGCTTATAGTCATGGCAGCCTTAGTCTTTCCCAGAACACACAATTGCCCTTTCCACTAAGCTCAGACGCATCCAGCAATTTCCATTGATGCAAAGACATGTATGGTTTTTGGGTTTGTTTTTTTTTTTTTGGCAATTGTTCAAAATGCCCAGTCATACATATCCTACATTTCATTTGAATCAGGCAAAATTCCAGGTGGCTTCAGTGAATGGGACAAGGATGATTTGACCCAGCTTGGGGAGCACAGGTCTGGCTTCCAAAGGCTGAGCTGTACCTGCTTGTTGGAGCTGAGCAGTGAAACACTGGAGCAAATAGACACTGAACTTAGAAGAGGACCAAGGGTGACACTTTGACCCAACCTAAACCAATGGCAAGGCAGGCAGCGGCACCCCAATTTGCCCCTGCTTCAGTGCTGGGCTTCAACCCTGCTACACTCTTTCTACTAACTTTCCTTGCAGGAGTAATTTTAAAATAATGTAATGCCAAGTGCAGGAGGGCTCACTTTTTACAACATTAAGCTGAATCATATCAACTCCAGTTCTAAATATAAAATATGATTGCATTACTTGACTTCATACTTTTTATAAAGGTCCCGTTGTGGTGCGGTTTCACAAGGTATAAAAGCCCATGAAGGTATTATGGGGCGTATCAGTTCATTTCATCTCCGTAATCAGCTACTTAAAAATGTTTTCCTTGCAGTGCAGCAGAAAAAATAAAATAAATGTTCTTTTTTATCATTTCCAAACTAAATTCATATTCCATAATGACCGTATTTCATGTGCAAAATAACAAAATGTGCTTACAGACCTGACTTCCTTTCTTTAGTGAACTGCTTCCTTTGTAAGATGTTGCATATAAAATTGGAACCTAAAATGAATTACTTGTTTTTTCTTGATATGAAACCTTGTTTAAGTTCACAGCAATTTTAAATATGATATATTTAAAATATTAATATTTCCCATATATTATTCACCGACTTTCAGGTTTCATCTCAAGTTAGTGGCACTTCATATTTCAAAGGAAGAAGTGTTTCCTTTTTTCAGTACTAATGTTCTATTAATTCATTTTGTAATATCATTCTGGTTCAGACAAATGAAATTGCACTAAATTACTTATGCCAAGAATCATGCTAAAGTTGTTGGCATTATATAAAATTCCATATTCCATTACTATTTTATAAGTTTTTTTATATCAGTGGCATCTTTTTAGGCATCATTCATAGCCCCATTTAGTTAGTTATAGAAGGACAAATACATGCAGAGAAAATTTTATGCTGAGATGAGGGTTTATGTAGGTATTTACAGTAAAGTCTGTAACTTAAGTGACTTTTGCAAGGCACCAGATGCAAACTCCCAGTGAACTACCCTAATAGCTTTTCCTTTATGAACACTTTTTATTTTGAGCAGTTTTCTTTTCCAACATGTTTTTAATCACACACATGTATAAACATGCATATATGCACACACATATATTTGTGAAAAACAAACTTGCATGTATGCAGAAATACTTGAGAAAGGCCTCATATGTATATTATGCAACATATGCCATTCATGTAATTGCTACATACATAAATAAAATTCATTTTATAGATACAAATAAAATACAGGAAAGAAGTCCTTAAAGGACCTATAAAGGCCTAAATGTAGACAGATTCTTCATCACATCCAAAGAACTGAAAGAACCATGGATATAAACCAATCTTTTTATATGTCCATGTATCTTTTATAATCTTTCCATAAAGTCCACGTGGTCACATAACTATTTCCAGAGATGTGGGTGAAAGTTACAGCTGGACAGGCTGAAAATCTTTAATGAGTAAAGCAGCATCTAATCCTATGAAATGCCTCGCAGGAGCAAAATAATTACAAAGCGCTGGAGCAAGAGTAGCAAACATCAGTAAAATCACCTGTAAATAGATGTGAGGAACTCTAAATACACTTCAGTATTTGTATAGTCGACTTTCTCTGACTGTCATCAAAATCAGATGTTCAGGAGTAAGAAATTCAACTCCAAGGAATGCAGGTTAATATGTTTATATGAATATATAGTCTGTACCTTTAAGTTTCCAACATTGTTAATATTGTATGCTCCTTTTTTAATGCTTGGTATGTGCTCCCTTGAGAATTTTAAAAATAAGTTTTTTTTTCCTTAAATTTGATCCAACTCTTTTAAAAAATAAATTGCAAAATAACTGATGCAAATTCCTGTCACTTGTGAACACAATGAAATTATACAGAGGGAAGCAAATGCAGGAAAGGCTCCTCCTCAAAAATAGAAATGAATGCCCTGTTCGTATACAGTCCTCAAATACCAGGATTTTGAAATATGAATTAGACTTCGAATGCAAATTAACCTCCGAAGGGGGGAGAGGAACAAAAAAAATCAGAGACATACCTAGTCAAACGCTCCTTTTTCTGCCTATGTCGTCTGCAATCGTAAAATAGGCTAAACAAAACAAGTGCACATCAAGATAGAGCCAATTAAGGAACAGAGAGTGGGGTCGGGGGGGGCAAAGAAAGAGGGTGGAGAGGAAGGCACCTCACTGAGCACATGGGGAGTGGGAGCACAGGATCCCACCATACCTACCTTATGAGTGTTTAAAGGAAGACAACTGGGGTAAATTGAAGCCAGCTTTGATTTTTGCAACCCGGTTGCACCCGGGATGCAGGGGAGTAGGGTGGGGGAGAAGGGTCGTTTTGGGAGGGGGTGGAGGGGGTATAAAAAAAGTGGGGAGGAAAACACCGAGCAAGGGAGTCAAACGGTATGCAAATGCTTGGGCTTTTTTTTTCTTTTTCATTTTTTTTGTTGTTGTTGTTTTGGGTTGTTTGGTTTTTGTTTTTTTTTAATGCGGGGGGCTGGGAAAAGAGTGGGGATAGAAGAGGAGTGGGACCGTCCGTGGAGAGGTGAGTGGGTCCTCGCACGCTCCGCACACGCGTGGAGGAGGGCGGGGGGAGTCGTGCGGAGCGCGGCGGGAGCCCCGTCGGGGGGCACGGGCAGCGCTGCCCCGGCGAGGGGTGCGGAGCTGCCGCGGAGCTGTCAGCGCCGGGCCGGCCGGGCAGGGCGCGGGGGCTGCACCTTCCCGAGAGCAGGGGGTGCGCCAAATGGGGGGAGAGGGGGAGAGTGCGTGGGTGCGGGCCCCCTCCCTTCTTCATTCATCGCCTCCCTAACCCCCCGACCACTCTCCCCCGGCACGGCTGCCTCACCGCTCCCGGCGGCTCCCCGCTTGGAAATGGAGACCGGCAACTCTCACCAGAGCTCACCAGCATCCCACGGTCCTTAGGAAGGAGTTTGGGGCGGCGGGGGAAAGCGGGCGCGAGGAGTGGGGGGGGGCGGGGGGGCTGTTTGAGAGTGACGGTGAGGCGAGGAGGAGGAGGAAGGAGGAAGGCTGGGAAGAAAGGGGTGGGGGGAGACGGAGCTCCTGAAATGGAGCCAGACCAAACGGGAGACGATGCTAGAGCAGGGGCTGCGTCATTTCGGGGTGGGAGAGGGCTCAGCTCCCGCCCGCTGCCTCCCTGTCTGCGGGCAAGAGGGGACAGACACCGGCAGGCCGGGGCAGGGTGCGGGGCGCTGTGGGGTCGGGGCCACCTCCGCCCGCCCTTCTCCGCAAGCCCCCGGGGTCGGGACGGGTCAGGAAAGCCTCACGTTAGGGGAAGGGATAAGTCGCCTTCAGTCTGTCTAGCAATGCCAGGAAAGACAGGGGCGTAGGGGACACGTCGGCCGCAAGGCAGTGGGCTGGACCAGTCACGAATGGGGGCCCGACTCCCGCGGTGGTAACGGGGTCCCGGGACGGCGGGGGTAGGAGCAATGGTCGGCATTTATAACGGCGGGGAGGCTCACAGCCTTTCAGAGTTTCAGCTGGGTGAGTGGAAATGCCTTCTGCCCCTTTCACATTTGAGAGCACAGTGGTCTTTGAAGGGGAGGAGGGGGGAGAAAGCAATCTTTTTTTTCTGCAGGACAGTGGATCTCTTTGAGCCCTATTGTCATGTCCTATGGCTGCAATTATAAATAAACTTTCCTTCTGCAGAAAGGAAGTAGCTGAGACTGAGTGTCTGAAGCTAGGGAATGGCCAGCAGCTACCCTGGCCTTTGCTGGCCCATGCCAGGGGCAGGGGAGGTGGTGGCCTGGCCCTGCACTGAGACTGCATGCAGCATGCTGCACATCTGAGGTAAACTGGCCTGGGAACACCTTCCCTTCTTTCAACTATGCCCACCTGGTCCAAGGCAGTTTCCTTCTGAAGCTCATCCCCTCAAAGGCTTCACATGCTCATGTTCATTTGGGTTTTTTTTAATTATTTCCCTACCACCCCTGTGGTCTCATGTTTATAAAGCAAAGCTGCTCTTGGTGGGCTGAGATCACAGGTGCCATCATGGAGGCCCATGGTGAGTGTCAGTAAAAAGCAAAAGAGAATTGAATCCCCAGGCAAGATTACAGTGCTGGTACACAACTATGTACAGTATCATCCAAGGCTTTTACAACACCTGCCACAGCAAAGATGTTGCATGCAAAGTCCTTAAAATATTGACCATAGTCATTATTGTTATGTGTATATAGATTTTATCTTATTTTATGACTCTGTGCATGTGTGTGTATGTGCAATATATGTGTGCAAGCACATACACACACATTTTTATCTATGTATATATTCAATAGTGATGGGCCTGTTAAACTGAGCAGTGATTTCTCTCCTACAGATAGATGTATAATACACACATAGTGATGATACCTAAGGTGTTTGGGGGTGGGGATGCATAATATCTTATAAATTTGAAGTTTTTATCAGGCAGAGCAGATTACTTTAAGCGTTCAGTTTCTCAGCGATCCAATTTTATTAGGATTTACTATCATTTGTGCTGCGCATCCCTGGGGAAATAATGCTTTGATTAATGTAATCCTGGGCTGGGATCCGCCACATGCCCCTCTCCCAAGAGAAGGGCCCTGTTTGACAAACAAAAACAGAGCCGCAACTATTGCAATCTGCACTCACCTTTTGAAAGCACACAGGCCAGCACACACACACACACAAAAAATATGACCCTCTCCTCCCCACAACCCCAAATACAATAGCAGCATATCAAAACAATGTGCACTTATTCATTTACACACAATGCCTCTGATTCAGTGTGGACTGTACAGTCCAGCCCGCAAATGCACAGAGACAGCCCCAAACTGATCCTGCTCTGTTGCCCGCTAAGAGGCTGAAGCATCTCTGGGAAGCTCAATGTTTATCTGTATTTCAGGCTCTCCTTGGGCTCCCAACATTTCTGCCTCTTTGTTTCCCACTGCAGGCCTTACCACAAACTGATTTCAAGTCTGCTCCTTCAAACCACTGGTAGCCCATGAGCCCAAGACCTCGTCCCTGCAAGGCTCCCTGGCACCCACCTGGGGGATATGTACATCTGAATGGGCCCTGGTAAGTGAATCACCACCAGTCACTCTGATCAGCTCACAGGGAGAGTGTGGGGACCCAGAAAACAACCTCAAACAGAAAGTCTTGTCATACATTTTTAAAGGGAAGAAAGTATTCCTCTACCTTTGAGGATTGCTGGGGTTTCATCATCTTTGTTCCAGCCACCACCACCCCACCCCCCACCCCCCAACACCCCCCCCTTCTGTTTGTGTCAAAGGCTGACAGGAACAATAGCTTTTAAACAGGAATAAACATGCTCAGATCAGAGCCCAGCCCCAGAGAAAGCTCTCCCTTTCTTTACATCCTTAGGTGAACTGGCCGGTGTTTCCCCCCTTCCTCCTTCTTCCCTCTCCCCCACTAAACGACTCCCACCACCGGCAGCCCAAATAGCAGTTTAATATTGAATTTCTTCCCTTCACCCCACCGGAACGAAGCGGGTCCCACAGCACCTGAGGAGGACATCCAGCCTCCATAAAAGGGCTCTGGCCGCACTTGGGCCGCTTTATTCAAAGTCCGGATTAATAAATCCAGGGGGAAAAGGAGGGGAGGGATCTCGAGGCTGGAGCTGAGGGATACAGCTTGCACCGCGGTTTTCAATATGCTGCTGCTCTCTCTGTGCTTCGTGTTTACCCATTGACCCCCAATACGGTGACTCAGCGATTACCGAGCACCGGGTGTCTGTGTGTGAGGGGCTGGCGAGAGTTTCCTCCCCCTTTCCTCCTTCTTTTCTTTCCTGATGAAAAACGTTGCAATTACATTTCTCCGTGCTGATCTGAAAGTTCAAATAACAAGCCTTAAACGCGTTATCAGGCGCTTGTTAAAGAGGGAAAAGGGGAGTGAATAGGGGAACAAATCCAGATGCGGGAGTGAAGAGGGGAACAAATCCAGATGCATATGCTTCTGTGCATGCCTGGATGTACATATACCTATATATCTGCACAGTTCTATACGCATATAGATACATATTTAAATGACAGACTGCTAGAAGAAGAAATGGGCTGTTGTTCGCCCCGAGTACCTTCATCCAGGCAGATGAGGAAAGAGCACAAATTTAAAACAGCACTAACCAAAAGGGAGAAGATAAAGCAAGAGGCGCGAATCACTCCAGGGAAAAGTTATTTAGGCGCAATCTCTAGATTTTCCCAGTGCAAACTGACTCTTCTACCGGGTTTGATCCAGTTTTCCCGCTCCCCTTCCCCCTCCGCCCTGGGGGGATCCATCCCTATTTCGCATTTTCCTTCTCTGAAGAGCCTGACTCTTCCCCTCACCCCGCCTGGAAGGGAGTTTTGCCGGGCTCTCGGCGTGGCCGCGGCCAGCTCCGCGCCCGCGGAAAGGCCGGCGGAGCGGGGGCTGCCCGCAGGGACGCGGGGTGGCGGCGGGCTCCCCGCCGGGCTTTCGGGTCCAAGCCTCCGCCCCCCACACTTCTCCCCGCTGGCTCTTAGCAGGCGGCAAGAAATTGTTTGAGAAGTAGGGTGGCGGGGCTGAATTTAGAGAGGGGAGGAGGGAATAAATGCATGGAGATGATGAATGACGTTAACTTTTGACTGTAGGAGTCATGATGGAGTTGAGCGAAGCTGCAGGGAAATATGTCACTTAATCCCAGGGCTACTGAAGTCCCTTTTATCAAACGTCGGGATGCTGGAATTATAATGCTGTAAAGGCGACTGAGTGCTCAAAAGTATCCAACATCAGGGAAATATATAGATTGAAGGAATGGGTGTAAAATGAAGGCACGTACAAACTAATCACAAGACCGTGAAAACCCCAAGAGGATTAGATAAACATAAATAGATGTGCATTAAAACAAACAAACAAACAAAAAAAAATACGATAAAACTGTAGCTGCTGCATTCACACAAGAAGAACAGACAGCGTGTGCATGTTTGTGTGCAATGCCAAAAAGAGCAGCCTTAAGGTTGACCTACTGCAATCTGCACTGAGCTCCTTAGACAATAGACAAGTTCAAATGTCAAAAAATCTAATAATAATAACCAGAGCTGCCAAACTGCACGAACTGTTTTCTGGTGTATCACAATTATTCACCCTCTTATCCACTAAAAGACTGCCAGTCTTATGCGAGTAAAAGAAAATCTATGTAATGCATATGGATCTTTTTTTTTTTTTTCACACGTGAAAAGCCATTGAGATGGCAAGCACGCAAATCGGAATGATATCATGTCTAATAAAAGCAGGGCTAAGGTTTTCACAGTCTCTTTAAAAAGACTCCAACTTGTAAATCCCCTTTTTATGTCTCTACATGCACAATTATTCTGATAAATAAAAATCTACATGTTCAAGGGTCTGGATTGGAACTATATATCCCTCTGATTTTAACATCGGTGGGAGCATTAGGTTTCCATCATATGTAATATGTCTACGTTGAGCTCAAGTCAACAGATAGATTGTTCCATTCATTTGGCAACTCTCATTACAGTCTCTGTGAGGTGAACTCTGAGCACTACACTTTGGGTAATATCAAAATTATGCAGCTGGGAAAGAAAGGATTCCTGTTTTAAAAGCTATCTTGCTTTGCATGTGCAGTTCTGTATTATTGTTCTAATTTATTACAGAACCCAAAAAGGCTTTGTTATGTTCAAAACAATAAATAAGGTTCCAAGTGAAGCCTTCAGAATAAAAGGTATGGATAAATGATCTGCCTGCCTATTGTGTTTATCATTATTATCATCAGCCTTTAAAAGTAATCTGTGTATTTTCCTATTTTCTCCAGATTGGTTAGTGTAATATCCCCAGTGCTAACAACCTGGTCATAAGATCTATGAACTACAGCATGGGTAAGCTTGAAAAACCCAGAGCAGATCACATTAGCCAAGAACGCTACATATCTGGAAGCCAGTCAACTTCACTTTTGCAGCTGACTGCCGTATTATGCACGAATGTGTTTTACATATAGCAGACTGTATACGGAATATGTCTTTATGTTTAACATTTTAATTTGTAAATGCTAATTAGGCAGTTGGTCTCCACGGTTATATTAGTACATACCTAATCATTTCCCACTATAAGTAAATGAATACTAAATACGGTAAACACTTTCTTTTCCCTACCTCCACGACAGAAGTACTTCTACATCCATTTTCCAAAGGCGTCCATTCGTACAAAATAGGCATTTATTAAAAGAAGAGGGTGAAAAAGTGCTCTCTGTAGCACTCTTACAATTGGGATGCCGCTGCAGGCATGGAGCCAGCAATCTTGGCCGGACCGGACTCTTTCAAAGACAGCCAGCAAAGTTTAAGTTTTGCCGAATTAACTTGTTGCTCGTTTTAGCGTAAGTTTTTCTCTTCGTTTGCGGTACCTCGCAGCCTGCTGCTGCTAACTGGTGTGGGCATACAGCAGAACTGCCTCGCTGTTTTGTTTAAAATATAACGTAGGTTACGCTTGGAGGCTTGGGGCTGGCGGGGGGGCGGGGGGGTGGCAGAGGAAAGCTGGGGGGAAGTCTGTTCAATCCCGACCTCGGAATTCTGAGTTTTGCTGGGGTCTTTCAACACCAGAACTCTTCAGAAGTGAGGGAAATGTTCACTAAACTGCAGCAAATCTCAAGCCAGAGACCACGTTTCTGAGGAGAACTGTGCTCTGGAAATGTGTTTTACTAGTCTGGGATATTGCTAGTGCTTATTGCGCCAAACGCGGTAGGTGGAAAGTTTTGTTCATGTAAATATATATCTCAACCATTTTCCCTCATGGTCTATACACACGGAGGCTTGACTGTGTTTTCCAAATGAAGACCCACGAATAGTTTAAATGAAAAGTGTAATTTCTTGTCGGTCGTTTTTGCTCTTTGATTACTTTCTCTCTCTTTTTCTCTCTCTCTCTTTTTTCTTTTTTTTTTTTTTTTAAGGTCTGTATGTGTTAGGTTTTTAGGCGGGGAGTTCATCTTGCCAGGTTCTATCACAATTATGGGCTGTGTGATTTCCAGGGTTCCAATTGGTCTTTCCTTTATGGAAGCAAGAAATAAAACTTTCCCAGTCGCACGGAAACTCTTGGGGATCCAGCGCGGGGAAACAAAGTAGCTTCAGCCCACACACACCCCACCCCCCCGCCTCCGTGGCCGCAGTTCCCCCCTCCTCGTCCCGAGGGCTGCCTGGGACATTCCCCTTGCAGGTGCCTTAAAGGATGCTGCAGCCACGCGGGACCGACCGTGCCCAGCATCCTGCCAGCGGACGGGGGAGCGGGGTTGAGAAGCAAACGTGTTTAGGCAGGAATACGACAAAAAAAAAAAAAAAAAAAAAAAAAAAAAAAAAAAACCAAAAAAAAA
>JAWWMO010000001.1:89706978-89717420 GCA_035047845.1 Dendrocincla fuliginosa
GCGGCGGGCGGCCCGGGGGAGCCGGCGGGCGGGCGGCGCGGTGCCGCGGCCGCAGCTGCCACGGGTCCCACAAGTTGTTTTCCTCGTGGCGACCATTCAGCAAAACGCAGGATCCTTTCTCCAAGATTTAAATTTCGCGGATGAATTACCATACAGCGGTTGCTTAGCAACTAAATTCAAGCCGGGCTAAGAATATGCAAGCTTTTTGTATTCTCATTAATAAAAATGCCACTCTGACACAGCAACCTGACTTTGGATCACTGCAACTTCTGTAAAAGCCATAGGAGAATACAAACCGGCTCCTCCATTTAATTACAGATCAGAGTGGCTTGAAATGTGATGTTTTGTTAATCTATCTTCCTAAAAGCGATGTAAAAAATAACGGCTTTTCAAGAGCAGTGGAAAACTACTTTTTTAATGGAGCTGTCTCCTGGTGCTACTGATGGCTGCAAAGCGAAACCTTTTTTTTTTGAGTCACACTTTGAAGTAGCATCCCTCCTTCTGTTTTGAGTTTACTGAAATCAAAAAACATTAAGACATTTGGACCCACAGGGGAAAAAATAAAAGTAAATAAGCTGCAGCCGATTAGCGCGTTAGAAAGGAGAGTATCGCTCGGGAAGGGGAAGATGGGATTAAAAATGTCAAGGTGCAACCCCAGTCAAGCACAGACCCACGATGCAGGGTGCAGCCTGTCCTTGCTCTGAAGCAGGAGTCTCTTGTTCTGAAAATGGCTCTCTTTGGCATAAAGTGCGTGGGTACATTGGCTGGGGAGGGCGGGGGAAAAGCCTTCAGGGACACCTTGTTGAATGTTTCTCCCCAAAATTTATTTCCCTTTCTGCTAACATTTACTTTATATTGCTTTTAGATCGGCAGAGATAAGATCTTGGAGTTAGATTCTGGCACCATGCACCAAATCTCGTATATATGGGAGAATGACCTCATCAGAGGAGGACTGTGTGTATAGATAGAATAATTTAAACATAGACTAGACACCTACATATAAATCTATATATAAAGATATGTGTGTATGATATAGATAGATATGTGTGTGTGTGTGTGTGTGTGTGTGTATATATATATGCCTTTAGCAGTACCAAAAAAACTTCGCTGACAGCCTCGCAGACCCCAGGCAGGGCTGCCTTTCCCCGCAGTGCTCGAAGGGAGAGTGGCCCTCACCCCGGGGTAGCGAGGGGAGCCCCAGGGCTCGGCTGCTCGCAGGGTGCTGGCAGTCAGGGATAGTGCTGCCTCTTCCTGCCAGCCATCGGCGTTTTGTGGTGGTGAGGGCCGCCTTGGGACCGGGCGCCGGCTGCCGGGGACACTGGTCGCTTTTGCTGGTGGGTGGGGTTTTGGTTGTGGTGCATTTTTAGCAACAAAGTGTTAAATCCAAACTTTATTTTCCCCTTTTCTTTTTTTTTCCACTTTAAAAGTTCAGACGTGGGGTTTTTTTCTCCGATGGGGTTCATCTGCAGGAGGTGAAGGGGAACTTGGAGGTCTGTCCAAGCTGTACAGATCACTGAGGAATCAAGGGTTCTCCCCCACACTCCCCACCCCTGCTTCTCTCTTTTTCTTTTAAGGTTTTCTTTTCTCCCCTGAAAGGGGGGTGATGACTTGAAGGGGGGTGGTCAAAAGGGGTAGGCATTTTCCAAACGTGAGTTTGTGATGGAGGGAGCTTGCTCTCTCAGCAGGATTTAGTCTCTACTCACTTTAAAATACAGAAAGGCAGAAAAAAAATCCATATAACAAATACTAAGGGAAGAAAGGCAGTGAAGTGAGAACTTGTGAAAACTAGAGTCCCCCTGAAACTCAGACTCACCCAAAGCTTTAGCAGAGTGTTTTGCTCCTCTCCCCAATGGTTATAGGATGAGTATCACAAGGCTACAGCATAAATAAACATATTCCATTCCCTTTTACATCTCTCTTTAACAGAGATGAAATTAAAAGCCAAAAATCGAGCACAGCCCTTACAGAGCAATTGAATAGTGCCAGTACATATGTTTCCAACTCACATGTTGAAAACTGTACCTTCAAACTTAGACCTGTTTTTCATAGCTTGAGTTTCTTCAACTATAAGGGGGGGGGGGGGGGGGGGAGGAAGCTAAGCAGAACTTTTCTGAATTTTTCCTATTGCACTCATCCGTGGGGTGAAAAGACAGCGTTATATCATCTCTATACCTTCAACACAAACAGGGAAGGTTTAACAAGACAAGCTCACTGGCATACCACAATGGAGATCATTTTTTTAGACTTGGGACAGTTCAAACCAATTTGACACCAATATTGAGCACCACAAAGTATTTGGTTTGGGAACAAGCTCCTCCACAGTAGCGTGGATTGTTGTTGCTTGATGCCAGATGCTTGGTTACTCTAAATGTTCCCTCGCTCCCTTTCTTGCAAGGCAAATGGTACAGAGGAGAGTTTCTACTCACAGGGACAGTGCTTTCTTATCAGGCCAATGCACCATACTCCCCAAAGTCCAGGCATGGGGGTTCAGCAGAACTATTTCTTCCTCAAAAGGAGCCTAAGATGAGAAGGGCGAAAATGGATTAGAAAAGGGGAACCAGCTGGGGACTGTTGCCCTCACTGATAGTAGGCCTGCTCTTAAAAAACAATGTCAAGACACCACGATACAAATGTGAAATGACAAAGACAGATGCTATTTCTTCCTGAGGTCCACACTGAGTGGAGAAAGTCAAAGGGTTGTTGACTGTCTTGTGTATGGGGCCACTCTTTCAAAGTGAAATGAATTGATTTTAAAAAGCAGCCACTGGCTAATGGGGAATCTGGTATGGCTGTTATATATTTATGTGCATCAACCCAAAATTTAAATAACTTGAGGGAATGTGAGCTGTATAAACATTTTATATATAGTAACTTTTTTGTTATTAGTCTTGGAAATGCTTGGTGTTACTTCCCTGCCATTGCTCCATAGAGCTGACTATACAGCATTCAGTCCGCACTACAGTCAAGAAGGAGCTGTTTGCTCAACATCTCCAGGCTCCATTTTCAACTGGTGTACTAATGTACACCCTGAGCTAGTTGAATAAACCCAGGTGGCCTGATGTATGTAGAATGCTTCACCAAGCAGGTAGATAAAATACAAAAAGTCAGTGCATGACTGTAGTGGACCTATGGGCTGGAGTGTCTTCTGAAAGGTTGGTTTGGTTTCTTTTGATTTTTTTATGCCTCTGTGTGAGTGCAGAGGATCTTCTGAAGCTGAGTTTGGGCTCATCTCTTCACCTCCTCTCTACATTCAAGATATTGCGAATATTTACCAAGTACAAAAGATATGAGAAGTGCTGGGCATTGATCATTATTATATCCCTTCCCTGACAGAAAATGGGGCCAGGATAGCAGAGATGAAATTAATCTTTCTGAAAAAATGGGTTGGTAAAGAATTGTTCTGGAGTAACATACATTTCTTTCATCTCCTGAAGCTCTCATTCAAAATGGGGGTCTGTCTGCCCCAGTGGGACATTTCTCAGAGAAATGTAATAAGGTATTTGTTCCAGAGTCCACACTAAAGCTACAGACTACATGTAATGTGCAAATCTCTAAATTTGTTTCTCTCTCTTTCACACATATGCATCCTCACAGACAGTCAAACATATTCTCCCTTCTCTTCCTAAAATAATAAAACATCTTCTCCCCAGTTCTGCCACCCTCTCTGTTTTATGCAGATCCATACTCAGATGTGTACCAAAATTTTTAACTCAGTTTGCTGAAATTGCCTAGATTGTCTAGGAAATTAAACTAAACAAGTAGCTGTGTGAAATGTTGAACTTTAAATACCATCCACTACCTCAAGAAGAAGAAAATGAGTCAATAAACACTCAGGTTTCTGCTACTTTTAGAATATCATAATTAAAAGAATAATTTTGTTGGATTTTTAAACTTCTTTTTTTTTATCATGATGAGAATTCCCTCATTCTGTAATAGTGGGTATTAGAAAATAATGTCCTTTCCCCTTTTATTTTAAACTGATGAATAGGGTTATGGTGTCTCCCCTGGGTGTTAATGATGGATACGGATATATTTAATCTTTCAAATGGCATGTGTATTTCTGTAAATACCAGGTGAGATGACAGTATCATTCTCAGTAGCCCAGAAGAGCCATGTTTTACCTGAAGAATTGGTCTTGAGCTGGATGCTGCTGTTGTTCTGGGTTTGGGGTTTGCCTATTCTCTCAAGTCAATATTAATGCCATACAGCACGGCTGAGGCCAGGGCTGAGTGAGCCCCGTCATTAACAATAGCATAAACAAAGGAAGGGGACCAGTTACCTTGATATTCGATGCCCGCTTTGTTCCCGAGCTTCCAACTGCATCTTGAAGCCCATACAGGGAAGTATTGCCTACGGGAATGCATAATCCACTCCAGCTATTGTCCCAATCTCCTGGAAAACAAAACAACAGAACCAAAACAAAGATTACAACACACCCCCACTCCTCAAGGAGCCTGCGAATGGTTTCATCCTCTCTTGCCTTTCCCCGCGCTTTTCCTGTCCACTCGTGTTACTGATCCGCTCTCCACAAGGGCTGCCCGCTGTAGCCCACAGGCGTACCCCAGTTTGCCCAAGCACCCCCAACCTCCTATTCCCCAGTTTCCAAGGGGAATGGGGTTGGAGACACCCTCTCTGTGCTCTGCGGGGGAGTGAGGGGGGTGCGCGCTCCTGTGCCTGCGCAAGCCCAGCCGCATTCCTCCGGCGACCGGGCCGCACTTGGGGACTCCGAGTTAGACGGGGCGGCCCGGCGGGGTGGGCTGCCCTCCGACCGCCCCAGCAGTACCCGTCCCCCCGCCCTTTCAGCAGGCAGGAGGGTTTTACCCCCTCCCGGTGGCGCGGCCTGGCCAAAGGCCAGCGCGGCATCCCCACGCACCGCCGCGGGAATGCGAGAAAGGAGGGGGACGAACGTGTCCCTGTGTGTGTGCGTGTCTGTGTCCTTCCAGCTTCGCCCTCCTGGCCGGGCAGCTCCTGCTCCGTAGCCCCCTGTGTTTGGCAGAAATGCCCGCAGCAGCCTCCCTTGCTCACACGCAGACGGAGGAGCCTGCGTGGAGTGGAAGCATCTCTTTCCTCTGCCAAAAATAATTTAGTTCCCCGAACCCAGTTTTGTCTTCCACTTTCTCCTACACTCCCCTGCTGACCACCGGAGCAGAGGAACGGAGAGAAGTGCTCTCAAGTTTGTGGGGGCTGGTTTGGACCCGTCCTTCCCTGCACGGAGCAGGAGACTGGCCAGATCACGGCAGCGTCTGCCTTGGGGCTCGTCCCCGGGCCGGTCCCGCTTCGGGGTTGGCTTTTGCTTCCACTACACTCGGAGGGAAACAAGTTCAAGCCCCAGGAACCCTGCGCCTTCGCCTGGGTCTCCAGGGGAAGATGAAGGAGATCCAGTGGCACAGTACGAGGTAGAGGGAGGCCTAAGGAGACAGATCCTAGATGGAGCCAAATCCATCCTCGCAACGCCTCTGTATGTGGGGAGAGGGGAGGCTTACAGGGAGTAGCGAAGGAGGTAGTTTGAACTTAAAGCTTTTGCTTCAAAGGTTAAGAGCTGCCTCGTCAAACGCTGCCAAACGCTACCGGGCCAAAGAGAGGGAAGAAAGGGGGGGGGGGGGGGGAAGAACATCAACATTACTGCAAATTTCAAAGCATTGAAAATAGCTCTGGGAAATCCTGGGGATCCGCCACCGGTTCTTTTTTTCCCGGGACATGTACATTAGGGAAAGCTTTTCCAGGAGCTGCGGTTGCCTTTGGGGGAGAGCCGGGTGGTAGAGAGGAGGGCTGCGGGCCGGGGCTGCCCCCGACTCTCCCCCACTCCCCGCACCTGCAGCCTTTGGCTTCGCTGGGGACTCCCAAATCCTCCCCCCACTCCGGCCCCCCGGCCCTGCTCCCGCCGGGAGCCGCGGCGGCCGGGCAGGGGCCGGCCCCGGCAGCCCTTTATGCGCAGCGGTCAGCAGCCAGGTTGTGGGTTTGCAGCTGCATGCAAATAAATCCCTGGCAATAATCTAATGCGCGTGTGCTGCCCCGACGACAAAGTGCCGACACAAACGCAAGTGCTTTTGTTTGTTTTTGACCATCTAAGTTCCGCAACCAAGTGAAACAAATAAAACTAGGGAGGGAGAGGGAGAAAGTTGGTTAATAAGCGTGTTTCATCCAGTGCACCGTGTTTTTCTGACATACGAGAGCCGAGGATTTGTTTCCTGAACGTTTACGAGACCTGCACGAGCACCCATTCCAGCTGGAGAAAACGATTCCACGCGTGATGAGCAGGAACGAAGTGTCCTACCTACCTGACCGACCGCTGCCTCTTTAGTTACTATGTTCCCACGTGGAAAACACATATCTTCCCTCAATTTTCAATCAATTACAGCTATATTCGATACAGAACGCGAGGGGGGAGTGGGATAATTTTGTAAACTCTCTTCTGTTGCAGGTAAAAGTTTGTTGCTTGTTTCGCTTCTTTCCACGAAAGGTCTGTTTGCACGTATAGGGATACAGTTGTTTGCTTTGTCCCTTGTCTTTTTGTCTTAAGTAAAAGCAGAGAAGAGTCAATGGGATGAAAGGGGGGGGGGGGAAAGAGAGAGAGAGAGAGAGAGAGAGAGAGAGGAGGGGAATCTTTGAGAAAGAGCTGGGGTGGCAAAAGAAAAGGAAAAAACCCATCTCAAACCGCTAAAAAAAATCCCAGCAACCCAATCTCAGAGAGAAAGGGGTAACACACAGTTTTTCCGACTGCTATTATGCCGACTGACATTAAGGAAAGAAACAAACCAACCAAAACGCACACTGAAGGCTGAATCGGGGCAGAGCCTCACTTTTGTGAAGTGTTTCTAAGGACAAACAATCCTTGGTGACGTCTGGTGTCCCCCGGGGCCGCCGGAGACCGAGGGGCAGGCAAGGCACGGGTGCGGCACCCAGCCCGTCAGGAACCACCGGCTCTCCCTCTCTCCCGCTCCTAACTTTGTGAAGAGGGGTCGTTATCATTGACCAAAAGAGGAGCAGCTGGGCTTCAGCCGCTCCTCGCCGCCAGCTCCCTTTGGGAGTGCGAGCAGTCGGTGCGTGACCCTCAGCCCCGCTGAGTTGACCTCAGTCTTCGCCCAGTTCACCTGAGCCAGTGCCCGCTTCACTTTTCCACTCCACCCCTCGTGGAGGGGATGCTCCCCTGCAGCCGTCGTGCTGACAAACACGGACCGCCCTTCGACAAGTTGGCCAAACGGGGGCTCTCGGGCCTTCCCATGGCACATCCCCCGCGGGGGCTTTCCCAGGCTTTGCCCTACTGCCTCAACTCCTCTCCCCGGCCTTACTCTTCCCCACCTTTCCCCGCCGCCGCCCAGCTAAGCTCGGCACTTCCACCACCCAGGTCTCGCCGGCGTCGGGGCAGCCGGAAAGCGGCAAGGTAGGGGTTGACCATCCCCTTGGCATCTCGGCTGCCTGTCTGCCCGCCCCGGTTTTTCCTGCCCTCGGCCCTGTGGCCGCCCCTCTGGCCTCCCTGGAACGCATAGAGTCCGGCCCAGCTGCCACTTGTCCCCTCGGGGGGCTTTTTTCTGGGCACGGGCTGCAGCCGCCCCCCCGTGAGAGGGCTCTGCAGAGCCCTTCAGCCTCGTTGCCCACCGCTGTCTCCCTGTCTCAGTCTCCAACACAAAAGCCCTGACCAAAGCGGCCAAGCAAAGAGAGCACAGCAAAGCCCACGCCCGCTGCCCTCCCCGCATCACTAACTTCGAAGGGAAACTTCTCTCCGGGGCTGGGCTTCTAAGTCCGGGACTCCCTTAATCTTTGCAGCTTTCAGAGGGAGAAAGAGGAGTTTGTCACCCAGCTTTCCCTTCGCACCTTTATGTGACCCGAGGCGGGACAACGTTGCGCCGGTTTCGCAACCCAAAAGGAAAACTCCGAGCAAGGGGGGCTCGGTGCCGTGGCCCCACGCCCCTCACGCAGCCTCCTCGCCTTTGTCTTTGAAATTGTGTTTAAAACAGCAGCTGAAACACAATTAATTGTAATTGATTAACGTGGATTAGTTTGGCCTCCAAAGCACTTTAACTCAATTCAGCAGCCATAATAATAATTAATTCATTAATAAGTACTATTGGTGCTTCACCACTAACGCCAAGAAAAGTTTCCTTGAGAAGTACAGGTGGCGGGGAGTGTTAAAATGAAAACATTCGCGTGCAACTTTTTAACCAGAAGGGAAAGCACTTTGGTTATATTTGGAGACATGTGTCTCACACATTTCCCCCTTTTTTTTGTAAACTATGTAAGAATAAACATTACGGCTCTGGGCTTTTAATTTCTCCAGATGGAATCATAAAGTACCTAGTAGATTTTTTTTTATATATACTATACAATTGAGGACACATGTCTGCTTTTCCCAATGAGGACCAAGAAGCAACTTAATTTGAAGGCAAAACTACTGAACCACATTTTGAATAACACACTCGAACAAGTTCACTTTAAAAGGCAGGAAACCGCTAAGAGCACAGCACTGAAAGTTGCTCCTTCCCACTTGAGCTGCAGTGGAAGCTCGCCCGCCTGACCTTCACATACACTTTGTCGTTCCACACACACTTACAGAAGTACACACGCGCGGAGGTGGCAGAGTGCCTAGCCGAGGAGGGGGCTTTTCCAAGGTGCTTGCATTCCCGGGAGGCTCCCCCCGCTCGCTGCAGGCTGAAGAGGCTGCTCGGGATCCCACCCCCGGGGCGGAAGAGGAGCCCTCTGATCCGCGGCTGACGTGAGAGGTCTCCTCCTGCCCACCCCAGCCGAAGGAAGGGGTTCACTTACCCTCCCGGTGCTCCTCTCCGCTCCTCACACGCACACTTGTGCGCCCAGAAAAGCGTTCCCGGTAAGGGCAAAAGGAGAGGGGGATCGAGCCTGGAAGCCCCACCGCTCGGCTGCCTTAGGGATACAGACGTGCTGAGGGGGGCAGGAACCCCTAGGCTGAACGAGAAATTATAATAATAATAATAAAATTTAAAAGTCAAAGGACAAGAATTCTTGCTTAAGTGGTTTATTTTAGGTTGGTTGTTTTTTTGTTTGTTTGTGGGGAGGGATGTTGGTGATGGGAATGATCAAAATACCTTACACATCTCCCTAACTAGGCTCAGTCTCTCCCCCCCTTCCGACTTACATGTGTTTAGAGCAATAGCAAGGAGCTCCCAACTGGAGCCCTGGCAGAGGGTACGTTTAAACTGGGATGATTTACTCTCCCAGAGCTCGGGTCCCGGGTGTGAGCCTCCAGCCCCGCGTCAGCTGGGCACTGCAGACAAACATCCTTAAATATGCATAAGGAACAGTTTGCTTTCTTAAAGGAGAACTTACCCCACTAGAAAGTTCACAGCCCGACGCCAAGGACGGCAAGGGGGTGCAGGGGTGGCCTTTGCGCCGGGACAGCCCTAACCCCTTCTCAAGGTGATCGCCTACACGTTCAGCGACAGGGCTGAGGGCACCCACCGCCTTTCGGCTTGGGGCCGCGGGGAGAAGCGTTGGTGGGTCGGCCACGGGCTCAGTGAGCTGTGAGTTTCACACACGGTTCCAGTCCTTCCTGCCCTCGGCAGGGGTGTGCGAGGGGCCGAGCCCCACACTTAGGGCAGCCCCGCTCCGGAGGACCCCCGCGGCAGCCGCCGACCGGCTGCCCCAAAACGAGCGGGCTTCTGCAAACGGGGGAAAGGCGGGACTCCAAACAAGAAGCAAAAGCATCGGGGAGAAGCATGGGGACTGATTAAACACCCAGCCAGCAGAGTCCAGGCAGGCTGTGGAGATTGCATGAGCAGCGTTTTGGAAAGGAGAAACAACGCGGGGGAGGGACGAGAGACTGCCTGTGGGTTTCGCCCAGCTCCCCCGCTGGGAACCGGCTGGCCCCCTCTCCCCGCCTCTGGCAGGATCTTCTCCCGGTAGGAGGGACGGCTGCGCCGCGCTCTCGCTCGCCCACTTGCCCCTCGTTTTGCCCTGGGGGCCCCTGGGGCCGACCCCCGGCAGCCGCCGAGGGGGTGCGGGCGACCCCGGGCGTTCCCCTCGGGAAAGGGACATCCCGCCGCCGGGCGCCGCTTCCCCCAGGCCCTCCGCGGGGCCGGCTCCCCGCGTGTCGGACAATAACAGTGGGGGGGTTTAAATTTATTCTTCTTTTTTCTTCCCTTCTGTACACGTGGTTGTAAAGTCTGTAGCGCCATCTAACGGGAGGCGGAGGCCGGGCCACTCCGCGCCGCCCAGGGCAGAGAGAGGGGCTCGGGTGCGATCGCTCTTGGGAGGCGCCCCTGGCATGAGGAAAGTGCTGATCCTGTACATAAAACCTGCCCGTAAGGTGCTTTGTAACCCGACCAGAGATTATCCTCCAGAACCTTCCCCCAGCTTCTGTGGTGTTATTTTTATTTATGATGTCATTGTAGCTCTGAAGAACTTTTTTTTTTTTTTTTTTTTTTTTGGTAAAGGAGGGGTTGGGGGGTGGGCCGGCCAGAAAGGAAAAATGA
>JAWWMO010000001.1:89717520-89755927 GCA_035047845.1 Dendrocincla fuliginosa
GGAGAACTTTTTTTTTTTTTTTTTTTTTTTTGGTAAAGGAGGGGTTGGTGGGTGGGCAGGCTAGGAAGGAAGAATGAATATATCCCAGCAGATCCTGACAGAGCTGAGGATGGAACGGATGAGGTCCTCCCAACCCAGCAGGTTCGACTACTTTCACTTTTCTGGGATGTCAGGGAGAACCCCAGACAGCTGCTGCATCTTACAACTGAACAGGACCCCCATTTCTACTGCTTCTTTAGTACCCCAGGAAGCTTTCTGTTTCCAAAATTTTTGAGTACATGCTAAATTTTATGATTACACTAGGATGCTGCCCTTTTGACAGGGCACTTAAGCAATGCCCCTGTCCACATCCAGATGGGAAGCTTCTGAATTGGTCACCCCAGTTCTGTTAAGGCACCACATTAGTTGCCCAGGTTAGGAACCTGCTCATTCCACGCCCATGGCATGAACAGCAGAAAGAAACAAGAGACTCTCCACGACATGTTTGGCCTCATATAAGGTCACAGTTAAACTTTACAGGTGCCTGCCTTGCTACAGCTCTTGCCATCTCTAAGGGCTGAAGTTAGAATTAGAGAATACAGGTATTTCTGCTGAACAGGATAGAAACTTTAGGTTTGAAGTTTTTTTTTTTTTTTCTTCTCTGTATTCCTGTTACTGGTACAGAATAGGAGCTAAGTCTTCAAACCCACATACCAATGTTACTGTGTTTACTTAGGTCTTCTGTACATGCATGATGGCAGGGAGTCCCAAAGAAGCACAAAAATTCATACCTCAAGTGATAAAGTGGCAGTGTAGCCTTTGCCTAACAGTGTCTTTATTTTCATGGGCCACTCAGAGTGTATGTATTTTTCAACCCACATTATCCAATGCCCTTCGATGTCACTTTTGCATGTGGCAAATCCTGTGTGACTTAGATGGCCAGGTTACATTTGCCCAAGTGATTTTTGGCAGGTTAAGTACCAGAGTGGCACTGACATCCATTAACTCTGAAATATGCCACCACTAATGCCCAGCCCAAACAGAAGGTTTAGGCTACCAACCTCTGTGTGAGATTCTGATTTCCCCCAGACTCCAATAGGGAGATAAAGGCTTAAACTAGACTTACCAATCTAAATTATTTGTTGTATATTAAAGACCTCAGTCTTAAAGTCCATACTGAAAAAATAAGTCTCCACATCCCTCTTTATTTTGACATAACATTTGAAAAACCTTTGATGGGACCTGTATCATTTACAACGAGGATACATTCAACTAGATTGCCTATACCTTCTGAACAGGATGACTAAATGTGTTGGAAAACCTACACCTTAAAATTCAACTCTGAAGTCCCCTGAGAGCCACAAACCAACATTTTAGTGCTCTTTCCTGCTTTATCATATGGAACAAAAACTTCCTACACACCAGAAGGAATCTGAAGTGCAAAGTGACCAGGACTTTATCCTTTCTAATTGTGCTGCACCACAGGCCACTACATAAACCAAACAATTAAGCAGCAGTAAAGACTGCTTGATCAATATTCTGCCACTTGGTCAAACTTTATTGGGTTTTGCATTTTCAGAGGTGAAAGTGTGATTCATATGCCTGTCCCATCTAATTTTCTGACACCTTATGAGCACCAACAATTAGAAATAGCACAAATTTTTTCCAGTATCAAAATAAGGCTTGTAAATACAAACTAAACTTCACAAGATAGGAATGAAATAGAATACCACCACTGAACTGGTTTTATAGACAAGAAATGTTAATGTGCATATTCACAAGAGGAATAGATTTTCATTCTTGAGTCTGGGAATGCTCCTCATTCAATAATTGGGAGGAAGGGCAATTTCTGTCTATGCTGAAAGGAAAATGCATTTTTGAGTTTATGGGCAATAGAAAACCGCTAATAGTCAGGCTAGGATGTCTCAGAGTAAGCATGAAAAATGAGACACACTCCAGTTTATTAGCCACCTATGAAGAGTTAGGCTAGAGAGGCTTATGGATAATTCCAGTGAAAGATTTACATGTCTTAAAAGTTAGTTGCCTCAGTACTTAACTTTCAATTGCCTTTCCCTAAGAATGGTATCTTTGATGTTGGGTTTGGCAATACTGTGAATTGAGAAGGTGCATATGGACAAATCTTTTGTGCCTTATCCAAAGCCATACTGCCCAGCAAAGAACAGGAACAGCAGAGAAGCCCAGGCTTGTGGTTACATTGGGAAATAGCAATTACTGGTTTCAGCTGAAAGAATTTTTTATACTAAGAAAGGAAAAGTTTTTCCTCCACTTTTATGTGAAGAGTAATGGAAGAACAGCTGTCCAGCATCTTTCAGATGGAGGATTCCTCATGGCTGTTCACCCCACAGGGAGCACAAATCCAGAAGTATGGCAGATGGCACATTTTGCTGTCAGAGCTTCCACTTTAGGAAAGGTCCTCCTGATGCTGGTGAAGGAGACCTACTTTGAGCTTTACAGTACCATACTGTTTCTATCATGATGAGACATAAAGATTGTAATTTAGCCTAAAACATGACACCTATTTTCTCTTACTATATAATTTAGAGTACCTTGGGATTTTCTTTATCATTCAAAGGAGTTAAGCTTTGGTTTTGAAATTACTCCAGTGTTGTGAATTTCCTCATACTTGAAATATGCAAACAGCTCCTTGAGCTAATTCAAGTCAATGCATTTCCCAGGTCAGTCCCAGCTGTGGCATGTCAAAAGTACCTTTCACTGTGCAACTCATGGGAGTAAGCCCATCATAACCATTGCTGAGGTTTTTGTTCCTCCAAAATCCTTTTGATGAGCCACTGGTGAGTCATGTGATAGGCCTCTTTGGGTTTTCGTGGGGTTTGTTTGTTTGCTTGCTTGTTTTTGGTTTGGTTTGGGCGTTTTTCAGGGGGGTTAGTTCTGATCCAGCTGCAAAAACCACCAGTACCAAAGGCTTCTCTCATCATTCTTCCCAATACAGTTTAGAAAAATAAGGAGCCAAATCCTTTTGGCGTTCTTCTAGTAGAGCAAGGAGCACATGTATTCCTTTGTAGAAAGTTGAAGCATTCATCCACATAAAAGTATTTAATTAAAACTGGAGTAGTTTTCAGAAGTGCTAGGGAATAAGTAGACTCAGTGGGTGCTCAGTCCCTCCGTGATTCATGATCCCTTCGTGTAGATGCCAATGGTTTGACTTGGCTGAATATCCTTAATATTTGGGTTTAAAACTTTTGGCCTATGTGTTCTGTTTCCTCAGGGCCCTCTAATCTTTAACTTTTACCATAGAAAAATCTTAATGTCTTCAAGGTTCCACCTTGCTAGCAATATGGTTTGAATCAGATACACTGCACAGAGACTATTTTGATTTTAAAAAAGAACAACCTTCTGGTTTTATTTCTGCAGGTATGAATAAAAATCTGAGAGATCTTATATTTAGAGCTTGCCTTCTCTTGATAGCAGACAGCATGAGCACTGTGATAGGGATCAGTGATACAACATGTTTTCCTTCATTAGAAACACATCCCTGACATTAAAAACAGCCTGCTGAAGAATCATATTCATTTAGTAATCATGTAATTTCACAATCAAGGGGTTACTAACCCTCCCCCTACCCCAGCTTCCCTTTAGAACTGCCCATTTACAGACAACATCTGATACCAATAAGTTTATGATACCTATTTCTAAAAGCAATGCCTGCATTTCAAGTGGGGTTTTAGCAGTTGAGTTATCAGATCCAGCACTAACTGCAGATGGGATTTATCTTCACTAACTTTAGCCATATACTAGTTAATGTGTAGGCCAAGTCTGTGCTCCTTCTGTATTCACTGGAGAAACACGGAGGGCGATTCATGGCAGTCAGCTTAGGCACCCATTAAAGGGAGGTATGAGTCACCTTTTGAAGTTGCCTGCATTGCTCTGTTGATTATAGCAGGCAGACAGTCAGTTAGCTTAGTTACAACATACCTGAGCAGATGGCTGAAGTTAGGGTAGGTGGGTCCTGTCCTACCTCTCCGTAGGCATTGCAGACAGGGACATACTATGTTCAGCACTGGCTCAGCACTCAGGACTAGTCAAGAGGAGCTGTAATTCCTGAGTGTGAATGTGTTTTGCCCATAACAAACAATATCTCTTGGACAGGTTCAAGAAAACTGACCCCAGCCTGCAGCTCATTTGATCAATTTACAGTGTTGCCAACTGACATGCATTTTTATTTTTGCACTCCTTTATTTGCTATCCAGACCAGAGTGCTTCTCTGAGGCATGAAGTCTTATAATTTTTTCATGACAGGGTGAAGTTTTTTTCAAATATCTTCTGCATAACCACATGAGTCTAGGAGACATGTAGCAAACCAATGACCTCCAACACCCGAACTAAAATCAGGTAGAAATCAATATAAGAATACTTTTTAATGTCATTGCACTGAGTTGAAATTCACCCCTTTACCCATGGCTAGCATGTACTTCTTGTACAGAGGTAATGCTGCACCATAGTAGACTTAATTTTTTTTCTCTCACATTCCAGTTAGCAAGACACCATGAACTGGGAGTTATGAAGGCAAGGGAGGTGCTGGGCTGGGCAGTGGTGGAAGCAACATACACACCCCATAGCCTTTTGTGTGTGCTATGCTCCAAGGGTTCAAGTGTCAAGTGAAGCCAGGTGGTGATGGGGTCAGTCACACTTAGCTTGGAGGGGCAGCAAGCTGAGTTAGCCTGCAGCACTGGGATGGAAACCAGCAAGTTGCCAGAGTCATGGTGCAAGATAGAGGCCAGACAGGTGAGTCTCAAGAGTAAAGCATGACACAGGGAATGGCTGATTAGCAGTGGCAGAAGTAGAAGAATAAACAAGCACCGTTTCCTTCAGAAGAACATATTTTGGGGGAAAGAACAGTGAAGCTGTCACTTTTATTGAAAATTTCACTCCAAGGACCTCTCTGGAGAAACAGCAGGAGGAGATAGACCCTGTGAAAGAGAAGAAAATATCCACCTGCTAAGTTATAAGAACTCCATACGTATGATTCCAGTGAAGCCAATGAGTAATTTTCTATGACCTCTTGCAAAAGATCTTTAGCACTGCTAGTAGATTTTAGCTTCAAACTGCAAACAGCAACACTGCATAGACATGAGATGGAAATAGACAAATATCCTAGGCCACTTTGTTTTCATGTTTGGTGATGTTTGGCCAGCAGGTAGGTAGGGAATAGACAAGGCTTTTTGTCTTTGTTGGACATAGCCAGTTTGAATATTTCAGAAGGCAATGGTCAGAATAAGTAGTCAGACAAGTCTGAGAAAAATGTTTTAATTTTTTCCCTTGAAACCCACGTTCTTCCTTTTACGTGACTCAAGCTTCAGAATATTGCTCCAACTTGAAGTTAAAATTTCTCCAAGATTTGTGTCTCAGTTTCAGTTAATGTTTGGCAAACTAGCAATAGTTTTGAATTGGAAAGCTGAGGAAAGGTTTACCAAATACCAAAGGAGACCTACAGTACTCTTTCATTACACAAATCTCTCCTCTTAATCTCTCCGTCAGATATTCAGCCACAGTTATGTCCATCAAACTTAAAGACGCTTCTTAGACTAGCAGGACCTTCTCTTTTCATAATCACATAGATTTGCTTTCAACAATGTGTCAGGTTCAGGCTTAAATGCCATTAGACTCTTGCTGCTCACTACCCACTGCAGCAAGACCAGTGACTCTAAGAGCTAGAAAATGTTTTCTGCTTTTGCTGATTTCTTGGCTGGCTTTCATCTTCTCAGTACTCCATCTTTTCCTTCTTTTTTTTTAAATGATTTTATTTTATTTGTTTGGGTTTTTTTCTTTTCCCCAGCTTAACATGCCAGGTTATTCAGGCCACTTATTGTTTCCTCTTGGTCAAGTTGGACATTAGGAAAAGGTTTTTGCCAAGAGGGTGGTTGGGTGCTGGAACTAGCTCCTCAGGGAGGTGGTCACAGCACCAAATCTGGCACAGTTCAAGAAATGTTTGGATAACAGTCAGGCATGTGGTGTGACTCTTGGGGCTGTCTTGTGCAGGGCCAGGAGTTTGACTTCAATGATCCTTGACAAGACAATAATCTATGAGTCTATGAAGATGTTATGATTCTAAGTTACATCATTCACAGAATATTCTAAGTTGGAAGTGACCCACAAGGATCATAGAGTCCAACTTGAATGTGAATTGTCCCTATGGGATCAAACATGCAATTGGTTTTGTGCTAAAGCATTAACACTTTCCAATCTCTGCCTCATTGGATTTTAGTTACCTGTTCTGATATCTAGGTCATACTGTAGCATAAGAATCACTTTGCATAGTGTGGCCAGGTATTTCTGCTCACTTATAAACTTGGAGCATTTAGGGGAAATCATACTGTTAGTCCTAACTTTACATTTACATTTTCTATTTCATCTTTACCAGTTTTCAGAGTCTTTGTAGGCTTTTAACTGCATTAATGACACCTCTCAATGCTGTATCATTAAAATTTAGAAGTCTGTACTAGTATCATGATCATTTATGAAAATTTTAAACAAGACTGGTCCCAACACTTAGTTTGATGTGCCTTCCTAGTTACTTCTCTCCAGTCTTTAACGGTTTTTTTTTTCAGTGTTGTCTGTATGCTATGAGCCAGATCCTTATTTCACTCACAGTTTTTCTGCAGAGAGGTTCCAGCTAACAAATAACATCCTCTGCACTGCTGTGCCAAAAACTGCAGTGAAACACGGTAGACAGTATCACACTGTTGTCTCTGTGTAGGGTATCATCTTCTCCAAGAAAGCTTAAGAAGACACATTTAAGTTCATTGCCTGTTTAGGGCCTGATCTTCTTTTAAAATACATAAGTGAATATACCAGTAAGTCTCTTGATGCGGTTACACAATGTAGCTTTTTCTTTTGGCTGGTATGCAGATTCCCAAAACTTTTAGTTGCTTAGACCTGTAGAAGCTCTAGGCCTCTTTTACATTTTTAATGCCTGGACTCTGCAATCCACCTGATTTCACTAATCAATTCCACAAGTTTACCAAAATTTACCCTTTTAAAATACAAAATCCTTTATCTCTTCCATTTAATTAGGAAGTGTCACTCTATGATCACTTGGTCTTTTTTTTTTGTTGTTGCAACTATCAGTTACCAAAACCAAGTCTCAATCATCATCACTTTTTACTGGTTCTGTGGCAATTTTATTAAGACATTTGCTGATTACTCCATCCATAAATATCTGGATTCTGTCATCACTAGTGGTATTTGTTCTTTTGTCCATATTTGGGAAGGTAAAAATTTCCCTGCATGATATGAACTCAATAGAACTTGTCTCTCTGTTGGCATTATTGATGACTGTACACGTAACCAGAGCAAAATCAGGGGGATTGCACTATCCAAGTACTCTCCTTTACCATATTTCCACAAAGTGGTTTTGACTGGAATAAATCCTACTTTTTACATGCTATCTGTTCTGTGCATCCTTCTTTGCAGTGTTTTGTATCATTAATGTGAAGTTCTCTGCCACCACCGTCACCTCTACCTCTGCCTTTCTGAATAATGCATGTGCTTTGAGACCAGTGTTCCATCTGTGATTGCTATTCTCTTCTGTTACTAATGTATACCTGTCCTGCCTAATGCCCTGCCAGTTTAGTCTATGCTCTTCTCTTTTTTTGGTACAGGTTTCTGTACCCCATAACCACAGTTTTGCAAGACCTGCACCTGACTCTATTTTCACCTTGGAAGCAGTTCTTTTCACAGTTTGCACTTTCTTCTTATTCTGTGCCATTCTGATCACTTAAATTTCTTTATCCTTTGGCATACTCTCATGTACCTAGGGTTTCTCCTCTGGTGTTCTATGGACATGTGGAGATTATTCAAGTCTTTGACTCTGTACCCTTCATTTCTCAGTTCAAAGCTCTGCTTATCAGTTCTGCCAGATTTGCTACCAGAAGGCTGTTTCCACAGTTGCTCAGGCAGAGTCTGTCCTTCAAAAAGGGTGTTCTTTCAGTAAATACATTCCAATGGTCAAACATTGCCAGTCCTTTGGCTATGTGTTGATCTTCCTTAAAGCACTGTTTTGTTTTGGGTTTTTGTGTGTTTTTTTGCTTTAGGATTTTTTGCCTTGTTTTTATTTCCTATAGCACCAGTAAATGCTAGACCCTGGTGCTCTCTTTAAAATAAGCAATATTATCAAGTGAAAATTAAAAAAAATATAATGGCAATTACCCCAAATCTCCAGTAATACAATATTAAAAGCAAACTCCTTCATGCAAGAAGCTATCCCAGAGAGACAACCAAGCTGCAACCACAACCAGCAGTGAATATTGTTACACACCCCTCAGGATTTCTTGTCTATGCAGAGTTTTGCCATCCTTGCTGTGTCAGTCAGAAGCATAAAAACAATTCCCTGAGGTAGACAGAAACGTATCAGGGCGAAAAAAAGAAGGTCTTTCTCCTGGTTTACTATTTTGTTCATCAAAACGGTTCCACTGAGGTGCTTCTGTTGGCATTATATTAGTGTAGGCTTGCTGGAAAACCTTTTCACATGTAGTGGATAAGGTCTAATGGAATAGCAGAGAGCAGGGACTATCTTGCGTCTGTTTTACTTTGGAGGGTGATTCTGCTGGGTTGGCTTTAGAATCACATTGCTTTTGGGTAGAAATGAATGTGATGTGAGAATGGGTAGGAACAGCCCCCACAGAATTAAAAAAAGCTACAGGGGATGCTCTCATGAATGTCTTTTCCTTGCAGAATTTCCTCAGATGCCAGTGCTTCTGGGCCACGGGCACAACACAGGCTCAGCACCCACTTCTGGCAAGCTAACATTTTGGTTGTGTTAGACTGTAAAAGAACCTAGTTAGATTATGAGTGGCTTCATAACAATGGCATATATGTAAGAAAACAACAAATGTAATTGTAAGGGAACCTGCAGAAGTAAGGTAGTCACTTGACTTGGGCAGACAAAACACATCTAAGGTTTGCTTCCCCTCTTCATTCTTGCCTCTCTTCCTTCTTCCTTCCCTTCCACACTTTCTCTTTCTCCCTTTCTCCATTTCTCCTCTCCCCTCCTCTCCTTCCCCTCCTCTCTTTTCCCCTCCCCTAAAAGGCTCATATTTCTGTGGAATGTGAGATGACAAGGTTGATCAAAACTCACAGTAAAATTTGATTGAATGAAGTGCAAAAATGTATTGGCACTATAAGCAGCTTTGTATTGTAAGGAATTCAGAACTGATGTGTGAATTCAGAAAAAAACCCATGGTATTTCTGGAAATGCCAGCCGATTCTTTTTTAATGAAACAATTCCTGTTAGTTAAAATACCACTTAGAGAGTCAGAACAATATAGTATTGTAGATAATCACCATCATAAGCATTTACAATAAATATTGAATAAAGTTCTGTGAGACAACAGGCCCTTTGGTACATGTATGTTATGTCTCTAGATTTAACAGGTGAAAGGGCAAGCTGTCTAGCCATTGCAAACAGAGAGTTAGGAGGGAGTATTCTCCATACCTGATCCATTTACTAGTTCACTCTGAACTTCAGACAAGTGATTTCATTTCTGTCTCACTTTTGGTATCTGTAAAATTGGAAATATGCTAACATTTTGGGTCTGCAGAGGGTTCCTTGACAAATCCACAATGCACTGAAAAAGGTGTAAAGCACAGTTGTTGAATAACTGTGATCAGCATGGAAACAGAATTGGAAAGACTTGAAGTAAGTTAGCCATTAACCACATTTCAGTCAACTATCTCTGTGTTCTCAGAAACCACACTGCTTAGAGGTGTTTGAAGACCATGTTTCAAGCAGGGTGTTGGCTCCCGAGGCTGCAACTGGTGGGCTGTATGGTCAGCCAGGTGATGTGCTGGTCTTCTCTCCTCTCTTATCCTTTCTGACTGAAGGGAGGCTCTGAACAGCTGCAGTCTGCTTCCACCCCCACCCTCTTTCCACCTGCTTTCTGTTGCCCAACAACCCTATGGTTAAGAGTGAACACCAAAAGTTCAAATCAGCAGCTCAGTCTCACATCGCTTAACTTAGACATACCCCTGCAACTTGATGAAGTTCATTTCCCACAAGTGTCTCTGAAAGCTTTCAGCTGTAAGATTTCCCTCAGTATTTTTCCTTAGACAAAACATAACCTACCTATTTCTACCTTTAAAGACTGAGAGGAAGGATTCCAGCAGCAAAAAAAATTCCATCTATCCATATTAACTACAAAGATACTACCTCTGGGTCAGCTTTTTCTCTACCTGCTAACTGCTAGAAGCTAGGAGGGTATGTTGGAGAAGTACAGCTGCATTTTTTGCCTTTGTAATTTCTCCTAAACATTTGTTATTAGTCACCATCAGAGGTAAGAGTCTAGAGGGATGTTGGTATGTATGATCCAGTATCACCATTCTTACATTTTGATATTATGTTCTGATAATTCAGCACTACACAGCCTCTGGAAGCCAAGGCAGGGTAATTTCTGGGCAAAAGGGCACTGATCAAACATTGTTGCCAAAGCCCCTTCACTAGTATTTTGGAATGAGCACATAATAAAAATGATGAAGAATTCACCCTTCAGCTTGGCTGTTTGCAACAAATATTATAAGGGTATTAAACTAAACAATGGCTTGTACTCATCTGGCTCTCCAGATGTTTTCTATGACTCTTATTTTCTATCAATCAGTTAACCACGGTTTTTGCTTTCCTTAGCAACGTATTTCCAAATCACAATCAAAGAAACTAACGGCAAATAATAATGGCTAGATTGTATTTGATTGCTGCTAGCTGCTCATGGGAAAGGAAACTGCAAGAAACACTGCCAATCCTTCACACTGGCAGACCAGTCAGGAACATTTCCAGCTCCCCTGACTGCCCCCCCCAGTGCACTCCATGCCAAAGGGGCTCCACAGCAGTCATGTCTGACAGGGAGACCCTATGTTTAGCAATGGAGGGAGACATGTGCCTGATTGCTACATGGGACAGGAGATACGGAGTAATTTATTTCTCTTTCCACTCAGTCCTTTATTAGAGCCATCCCAAGTCACTCAGAGACACAACAGGCTTCAGTCATTTAGAGTCTATCAGTGGGTGTTTTCAGTCTGGCTCCACAAGGAAACATAGCACATATAATTGCAGTGCGTGTGCGTGTGTGTGTGTGTGTGCACATGCAGAGTTGTCTAAAAACTTTTGTATTTTTTTACCCATTGGGCAATTATAGCTAAACCTGGCAGAAAGGTTGGGAAGTTTTTGTAAATATAGAAAGCTGAAGAGTTTTTCTAGTGATGGAAAGGCTGCAGCCCACACTCAGTTCTCATTTGACACGGAGAGAATCCATCTGGGAAAGAGACTGGATGTATATGAAGGAAAGCTTCAGTAAGAGCTTATACCTTATTAGATATAAGGGAATCCACTCTGCAACCAAGGCTTCTCTCCCCTATGGATTCTCCAGTGTCTGATAAGGGCAGAATTCACACTGCAGCAATAGTATAATTCATTTAAAATGTCAGTCAGCCATGAAACACTAACTCCATTGGAAACTAGGCTTCCGGAATAATTCTGCTATTCATGGAAATACTTGTTCCCGCACATACTGCAAAGCTCCAGGAAGGAATTATGGGTGTTTCTCCATTGCTTCCAGTCTCCAAGCTAACTCTCTCAGAACTATCTCTGCCCAACAGTAGACTGGGTCTTTCTAGCACCCACAGCCTCTGGAGGTTTCAGAGAAGAAAGCTGTACTTCACTTCTTTCCTCAGAGCCAGGCTCATCAGGCATAACTTGTCTGAAGAACCTCATTCACAAAAGAACTCCCCATTCCCTTTTAGGCACTGAATAAAAAAAAAAAGGCAGTTTTCTCAATGGCTTCCTGGCCAGAAAGAATTGCTAGCTGCTGAGCACTTGTGGAAAAATGCTCTACTGAGAAGTGTAAATGAGAATGGAATCTTTCTGAAAATCTGGATCCAACTGGGGACTATTTGCACTTGAAAATTTGGCCCTCCTTGCTTTTGAAATACCTAGCTTTTAAATGAGCAAAATCAGAAGTGACTTTTCAAAGCCTCCTGTCTTCATTCCCCCTTATTCCCAGGTAGCACTGAAAATACTTGTGGTATTGATGTCAGGCGTTATGCTCAAATCAGAAAAAAAAGAAAAGGACACATTTCAGTTGGCTGAGAGCTCAGGTTTCCTCTAGATACTGTTTTAATAACAGACTCATTAGGAAATTTCCCAATTGTTTGTATTATCTTCCCATGTTAAAAGACAGAATGTTATTTCTTAATTTCAATATTATTATTGAATAGGGATGGCTATTCCCTGCAGAATGAAAGGATTATTCCAGTCCACTCAGGGATCAGCATTATTTCTGGCTGCTACATTTCCATGGGAATGAATACTAATATCATGACAGGTACTTGACACTGGTATTAAAAAGGAAAAAAAAAAAGAAAGAGACATATCAAGTCATTCGATTACTGATAAAGGGGGAGCGGGAGATCAGCACACAGAGACACACACAAATTCTACCATCAGAGAGAATCCCATGTAAAATTTAGCAATTCTGGTGCATGATCTTGGTGGAATTTAAGTCAGTGCTGATTTGCCAGTCAGTGCTCTAAATGGGAGCAGGGCCCCAATGACAATGAAAGCAAAATTTATTTCCCATATAGCTATGCAAAGTTATTTGACTTCAATAGGTGATGCAAATACGTGCTGGGAGTTAGACTCTGGCTCTGTTAAAAGTCAGGGTTGCAGGAGATAGCGCTGAGATTGTAGACAGGACAGATCAGATATTATATGAGCAAGAAGGAAATACAAACCTCAGAGAATTAACATATATTGTCACATTCTATTAAGGTTTTCTGTAGGGCTAGATCAGATTAAATGCATTGAATCCCAGTCATCTTACAGCATATGAAAATATTGTCATGGATAGAATTTTTCATTAGTGAATAAAATGCAGAATAATGAACTGTAGACAAAAAAGAGAGAAGATGTAAAGCCAATCAAAGGAAGGGCAGATGTTTAAAAAGTCTTTTGCTATTCAGGATTGTGATCCAACAAAAGCAATTATGTTTCTGCTTTCTCAATTTCAAAACAGCAGAAAAGAGCTTTGAGGTTTTTCCAGTGCTTATGGCCTATCTCCACACCGTTAACTGAACAGAAGGTAACATAATACCAAACATAGCCAAAGGCAACTGATTTCATGCAAAGCTTATAATTTGGGACATCCAGTGAGTTAAAGGGGATTGTAATCAAGAAAGAGATAGATAGATAGATAGATAGATAGATAGATAGATAGATAGATAGATAGATAGATAGATTGATTCAGAAATTGCCAAAGAAATCTATAAGAAGCCTAATTAAATTCTCTTAAAAATCTGGAAGAGGAATCATATAAAGAAAACTAAATCAGTGCCTACAGGTGGAAATTACTCTTGGCAGCTGCCCTCTGAACCCATGAAAAAATAATGTGAAAAATTTTGTTGAGGAATGGCAAGCAAGTGACTTCAGAAAAAAAATAGTCTCTCTTGGAAAAGTACCGAATACTATTTTTGCTTAAAAATTTATTGTGTTATGTTTGAATGTATAAATATCAGAGCTGTGATTATAAATACCGTTCACTGCACTCCTTCTCTAATATCCTTAGCCATGCACCTAAACAAACATCAGTGAGGCTGAAAATGGGAATATTCAGCGAACACAGCATATGTATGGCCCATAATGCAATAGGACAGAGAGGAACATGGCAGAATAGCATGGAAAAGGATTCAATGACAGTCAGTCTATATTGTGACAGAAACACTTCCTTAATAATACAGTGCTCTTCCTGTATTACCTGATGCCCAAGTTCTGATGTAAAGTGATGCTGCTTTCTACTCAGAGCAGTGCCATAATAAAAATTATGAAGGTTGTGTTCCACCCTTTGTAGGAGTCATACAACTTATTAAGACTCTGCTATTGAAAGGGGTCTGCAATCAGACACAAGGACATACAGCCATAGAATAGAAAACTGTTGAAGTCACTGGAACTTTTGCTAGCAGCTTCAGTAGGCCTGAGATTTTACCTGCACAGTTTGCCTTCTCTTTCTCTGACTCTTGTTCTGCTGTGCTCTCCAGACACATACGATACTTCCATCTTCCTTGGCTCCCTCACTGAGGGAGGAGGAGGGGGAGGCATAAAGTCTCTTTTTTGCAGGTAAGCAGGCAGAACTTCTTCAAGGCACCATGAGATGAATATGGGCATGATCCCAAACTGTCTTTTATGTACCTAAAATACAACTTAGGCAGAATGTAGTTGTACACTGAAGGTCACATAAAAAATCCCTCCAAACTTGATTAGGCATCTCCCAGGCATGTATGTTGCTGATGGCATTTCTTTAGCTGCCCACACCAGTCCTACTCTATGTGTCCCACCTCGTCCACCCACAGCCAGCTCAGGTAAAAAGGAGCATAGCCTTCCTGCAGGTAGAGGAGTTGAGGCCTCTTTTATTGTGCAGCAGAAAGCGCACAATAAAAGGGTACAGTAAAAGCAAGGACAGAGCATGAGAAAGGACAGGAGGGCTCAGGAGAACACAGTTCTTGGTCCTGCCAGAGAAATAAAGAATCAGAGGTACCAACTGTTGTTCTAAGATGCATCCTTCTGCCTCATTTTCCTGGGCTCTGTCCAAAGCAAAGTAGTGCTATTGCTTTTTTGTTTGGTTTGGCCTTGGGGATTTTTTTGCAACATGAGGCATAAAAAACAACAGACTACTTGTTTTATGTATTGAACCGGCCCTGCTACAGAGCTACATAGCTGAATGATTTCTATTTCCTTCCACAGGCTGGGCACTCCTTACCTCATACCCTGTTGAGTGAAAACAAAAAAAGGTTTGCTCCAAAGGACTAAAGGGCCATAATGTAGGACTACTCTGACTTTTGACAGCAATTGAGAGCTCCCCTGCTTGTTTAGTGGCCACATGATGCTAACTAGAAGCTTTTGAACATGAAGCCATATAGTTTCATTACTCAGGATCATCTTACAGTAAAGGAGCTCCCCAGCTGGCTTGGAAAAAGGACAAAACAGACTCACCTCCACCTGTAAAAGACCATGTCAGCATAGTCTCATACTTTCTCAGTTTCAGTGTTCTCAGCCACTGCCTTTCAAACGAAGTTTACCCTTTGTGCAACTGCCTGGCAGCTGTAACGCTTTAGAAAATAAAACTTCTCAGTTCTCTTTATGCTAAGGCATGGGCTTGAAGGTCCCTTAAGGAGACTCTCATTGAGAAGGTGACTCTCATTGAGAGACAAGTGGTAATGGAGAAGAGGACCACATCCTGCTTTGCACTGAAGCAAGCTATGGTGCAGCCAAGAAGTTGGGAGTTGCAAAGCTAAATAGAGCAAAGATGAAGCACTGTTTCTGCATTGCATGTGGAAAGGCATGGGCCCAACCCCATGGTTCAGAGCTTCCCATTCTCAGTGGGAATACTCATTACCTGCACCACTCACAGCTCTCCTTTCTGCTACCTCTGGCTCTATGCGCGCTGTGCTTTCTTCTGCATTAGTGACCCAGCTAGCACAGAGAAAACAGAAGGACTCTCTCATCACCATTACCACTCTCACATATATCCTTCTGATGAAACCACATTCCCTACACCATTTTAAGTCTTAGATACGTCTGGAGTCCCACTCCCACTTCTGGTGCACACATTCAACTGGCTATTATCTAAAAGCAGAATCACCTCATCCCAAAGGAGAAAAGAGACAAGCCACTTGTCTCCAAATATGCATCTAAGGTAACTAAACAGAGGACAGCCCAGTTCAGAAGCTGACATTCAAAGGCACACAACTGCAGCTCTGGTGGGGAGCAAAACTGTCCTCACTGGGATTTCATATTTGCTTTGGTGGCACACTTACTTTGCTGTGGCCATGCTTAGGTTATATTTAAATTGGTGATTATGAACCAACATGCCTGTTCCAACTGTGATCCAGGACAAATGCATATATGGCATTCTGTTCCAGGAAATAAGGCTTGTGAGCTTAGGTCCAGAACTGTAGATGTATGGATACCCACGGGAGCAGGCAGAGGTCTCACTGCACCCATCTTTACACAGTTACTTTCTAAGTGCTGATTTTCCCAGTCAGTGTCAAGGAAATTTAAGCTTTATCTTCCCTGCATATTGCCTATAACTTACCCTGTGCTTGTGACCTAATTCAGGAATTTACTCACTGCTGATCTCTAAAGCCAGAATGCCACTCTCTAGGCTGGATCTTCAAACTGCTGGGTCAGTGAAGAGGCAGTATGTGTGGACAAATTTGAACTCTGTTAAGGGCCAGGCATTAGCACAAGAAAAGTGAGAGCAGTGGCTAAACTGACCTTTGCCTGTGTTATAATGGGCTGTTATAATACCATTTAACTGATGTCCTGCGTCCTTGAAAGCCAGGGTGTCTGATGACACAAAGTGAGAGGTCAGAGTACGTGTCTGGGAACCTGCTGCTCCTCCCAGGATCAGCAGTCATCTCCCCAGTTACCCAGTGACAGCAGCATCCACGTATGGCTTTCTGACATATTTCTCTTCTTCCCCTCCCCTCTTACAGCTTGAGAAGCCCTGAGGACCTGCTCTGCTTTCTCTCCCTTGTGGCAACAAAGCTGGATTCTGGGATGCAGCAAGGCAACCCGGTCTGTCCCATGCACAATGTGCTACGCTGTTACACTCCAAATGTGATAGTCACTCAGAAGCCTGGCCTGAGAGACAGAAGCATTTATCTGAATGGTAATGGAAATAAAAAAAACAACAAAGAAACAGCATGTCAAGACTGACCCTCAGTATGCAGTCACTACCTCATTGTTGAGATGGGTGGACTGTACGGACTGTTTCACTCTGGGCAAGGGGGCACCCCACTTCCCCACCAGTCTGTCTGATGGCCTGCTGAGAAGTCGAATGACAATCTGATATGTGGCACCAGTTGAGAAGTGGTTTAAAAAGCCATCCCTTACTACCTCTGAGCTGATAGTTCATGCCTTCGGGCGGAGAAATCTGCCAGAGTATGTGCCATTTGGATCACAGCGTCAGGAGGGTCACAAAGCTCATCAGGACAAATCCGTAGGCAAACATCCAGTGTACACAGAGCTTTAGGTGTCTTATTCAGCACTGTGAATTTTGATTCAAGAACTAAGCACCCCCTTCCAGGTATCACATAGCAGGCATGATAATGCTGAGGACTGCTGTTAGATGAGCTGTTCTGACCTCTGTTGACCAGGGTTAGGATGAGGATGCACTCAGTCATTTCCAGAAGTTTGTCCCCTTTCCCCCTTTCCCCAGTTGTTACTGCCCCATCAGTTTTGCAATTTAGCTCTCTGTCTGATTGCTCTTGACTTCCAGAAAGTGATTTAGTTAGAAGAGCCTTTGAAGTTGGTCTAATTCTCATGGCTTCTTGGATTATCCCAGCCAAATTTCTCAGAGGGACAGCTAAGGAGCTCATTGTAGGTTTCTGTTTCTGGGATTTGTGCTGCACTTTAACAGGTTAGCTATTGCCTCCATGAGGGTCTTAGAAAGGAAGAGGGAAAATACAGAAATACCTTAATTGCACCCCTGCTTTACCCCCACTAGGCTCCTCTAAATGGGTTCTGCAGAAACAGATGGCATAGGAATTGGCTCTGTCAGCTTTGTACGAGTTAGAAGCTCCATCGTGCCAAGGGAATCCTCAAATGGGGAGATTCGGCAGCTCCTCAGCTCTTCTGAAGTGGGTTAAAATGATTTAAGAATCTGGCCCATTGCAGCCTCATTTTCCTCTGTAAATTGTACCAAATTGAGGGAATGATGGAGTGGTGAGAAGACAGAGAATAAAATTTCAAAGAGGATCAAAATATGTCATTTTAGCTTTTGTATGTATAAACACGCATAATATGACATTTTGTTTAGACAGTTATTTAAAAAGAAACTTACAATCTTTTTAATTAACACAAATGCAAAGGAATAGGCTATAAATATGAACACAGGAAGGTAGGAGTTGACAGCACGCAGCCTTTCAGACAGTCTTTTTTTCAGTTGTTATAGGGTATAATAAAATTTTGTTTTCGTTTGAAATTTTTCCATAATGTTTATGTTTATTTTAGGCAACAGATTAACTGTAGGTGAATGTTTTTTCCCCCCCATATATCATGTCATGTGTCAGAAACCTTCATCTTACAGCTTGAGTGCAAACAGTGAATGAGATTATAGAAGAAAAGAGAGCGAGATGACCATGTGAGCAGGTCATACCTCAGTGTTGGACCTGATATACCATCTACACTCATCCTGCTGTTGCTGCTGAAACATTGCTGGCTCCAAGGCTCATCACCTCACCTCACCTCTGCCCCGCTGCCCGCTCCGCTTTACCTCCACCGCCCGTCTGCCTCACTCGTGAAATGCTAGACAAGTTTTGATATTTACCTGTTTATGATTAAATTGCTAAATGATCTGTTTAGTTCTGTTCTAAATTAAGGTCTGCATTAAATGTCATAGCATTTATCTTTCATAAAACGAGACAGCGAGGACACTAATTTCCCAGGCACTCAATCACTGCCCGGTGCCACCAGAGAGCGCGGCTGGGGAGGCGCGTGCCCGCCGCTCACAGCCGGCTTGACAGCGCCCAGGCGGAATCATAAAAGTCAATTAATCATTAAAAGCTGTTACCAGCCCGTATTGAACCGCTCTGGCACAAAATGTTAATCAGCCCCACATCAATACTATAAATTCCTGCAAATTGGAGCGGTCGATAGCGCCGAGGCCCGGCAGGTCGATGGGAGGGCGCGGGGCCGCTCTGCCAACATGGCGGCCGGGCGGCTGCCACGTCCTGGGCCGGCCCCGGGGACCGAGCGGGCGCCGATGCATCACTGCCCCTGATGGGGCTGTCAATAACACCGAGGGGGGAGCCCGGCCCTCCCGGTTCCATCGCTCCAGGCGCCGTGTGCTGCCGCATACGTGGCAGGTTATAAGCAGGGCCGGGTCAGCCGCTGCCCGGGGACGGGACACGGCAGCCGGCGCCATGTGCCATTAACCCGGGCACTGCTGCGGCAGGAGTCACCCGGAGCTCCCCGGGTTAGGAAACTGCTCCCTGCCGGGGTGTAATACGTTACTCATGAGCAGTCGCGGGGTTGTTCATTAATCCCCTACGGCCCGAGACACTGCTGTCCTGCAGCCCCTGGTGTATTGCTGCCAGGTGCCCACGAAAAGGGGCACAGGGATGTGGGGGACAGGGGAAGGTTGCTCCTGCCCTGGCACCTACCTAACACTTTCCCTCACGTCACCATTGCTGCTGCTGGAAGCACAAGCGCTACAAGCGAGCTGTGCCCGGAAAGAGACACTTCGGGCCCTTCCTTCTCGAAGCAGCCCCGTGCTTTTCCGCGTGCGCTGCGGCGAGGCCTCAGGGCGCTTCCCCGTGCTGCTCTCACCCCCGGGGTCAAGGAGGGCTCCTGGCCTTCCCGCTGAGCCGTGCAGGCCGGACTGGGACAAGTGGAAGAGCCCTTGGCAGAGAATGAGTGCCACAGGAAGGACCGTGTCCCAAGGGAGAAGCACTAGGTTCCCTGAGGCGATCCCAGCAATGCCCCTGCTGCCTTCTGCTACTTCTTCTCCCAGGGGGCAGAGACCCCTTCCTCACATCCACACGACTGCTGAAGGCTCAGCTGAGCCCAATCCATTTATCTTCTGTTACTGTTATTAAATCTGACCCGCAGTGTGGGGGGGAAATAGCATTTTTAGGATTGCAGGATATTAAGAAGCCTCTTTAGAGATGAAAGAAATGCCAGATACTGTTACTCTAGGGAAAGTTTGTGTTCCACCAGTTTCATTGTCATTTAACGTAGAACATAAAGGTTAATGCTGAATAAAAGAATACCCAGGTTGATTATATTAATAGCCTCAAAGTATAACTTTTCCCCTGGACTGTAGTTATCTAATCCATATGCTGTACATTGGCAGTATTTTGTACTTTTCCATGGCACTGATATGATGGTTCCATTAAGTTCAGTGCTGAGAAGCTATTGTGTGTATCTCTAATAAAATTGTTCCATGCTCTATGGAGAATGGAAAATATATGGACCTACAGGCATGCTAATTCCCAAGATTTTAAAGGATTAATAAAAAAGTCCATTGTATTGTTATCCAACTTATAGGAAACATCAAAATAAATTAGGAATCCTGCTGCAAAAGAAATCCTCTATTCAACACATCAAGACAGGATGATGTTATGAGTGTTCAGACAAAGGTAATACGGTGCCTCTATTTAATTGCCCTGACACCTTGTTCAGTTCCTCCAGCTATACTGTGAGAGCTAAGAAAACGCCTCTCATTGTTATTAATTGTATTCCTTTTTAAATATAATGTCATATCGCTGCAGGCTGAGCTAATGAAACATATCCATATCACCAAAATAAGCATATTTCTTTTTGTACAACACATTCTATCAAAACTGTCTGCTAAAGACATCATGTTAAAGACCTTTCATGCAGCAATATAAAGAATATCTCAGCTACTCCAACATTTCTATTACATAATTATTAAAATGCCCAGGAGAACTAAACAACATAGTGTGGATCCAGTTATCATATAGGACTTTAGAAATATTGTTAATTCTTACCACTGATTTGTGTTAACACTAATGCTAGATCACATGCTATAGCTACTAAACAGGTACTGCATACCAATTCACACAAAGACAGTCCCCATCTTCTCTATCAAAGCTTCGCTCTTCTCTTATAATGAGAACCTGAATTATTTATCTCTCTTTATCTTACAGTAGTTCACTTGACCACAATTGCTTTCTACTGCACATCAGTGCATGTAAACATGACACAATAACAACTACTATCCTTGCCTATTTCAGCCACATGAGATCAGTCAGAGGATGGGAGCAAAAGTATGGTGAAGTCCTCAGCAGGACCAGGGTATGAGGTTGCCTAAATGGTGAAATAACAACTCCCCCCCTCCCTCCCGAATTGTCTTTAGTATATTGAAATACAAGTCCCGTGTAAATCACAAACTGAGCAATACAGAAGACTTCACTGCTGACGGTTTCTGCTGCTGGCAGCTTGTCTCAGGTGCCCACTGCTTTTCGCAGTTCTAGCTGGGTGTGAACAGCTCCTCCGCAGCACGTGCACAGATTCTGCTCTCTCTGAATGGGACTTCAGGCAGAGCCAGTAGCGTGGGTAGGATCAACTACCGGTCCATTTTGGATGTTTATGTAAGAAAGCAATCTTCAGTTCCATTTTCTTCCTAATCAAGAACAGGGATTTTGCCAAAGCTCTTCTACATGAGGGGTGATTACTGTGTTACAATGTTATAGAGCTGTCTGTGGCATGTCTGTCTATAACACCTGTTCTGCAGTCATTAGTACTAGATATATACATTATTTGTCAGAATGCATTTTGCCACCTTCATACATGGCATGTATAAGTTGGATTCCCCATCTAATATTTGTATGCTACAGCCCCACTGCCTGCTGTCTCTGTACTTTTGCTGGCCTTGGGTCATCCACAAGATAGAAATCCAGCCCTGATGAATTAGTTTTGAGGAGCCCTCTGGAGAGCTCCTTGAGGGGGGGTTGGTTTTTCTGTTTTCAAAGTAAAGAAGCTCACACTACATCTAGAACACTATTTCAGCAGTAGGACATCAACACATCTCACCAGTGCTTCCACGAGTTTTGCAAGCAGCAGTGATAAGTAGGATGTTCTTGGTCAAGCCATCCTACAAGTGTCAGTGCGGAGGCATGCAGATTCCCACAGCATTGCTCTGTGACCCAGGCTCCAAGCAGAGTTCACAACCACACGTTTTTTGCTGTAAGTAGTTGCAGAATGCCATTTCACCTGATGGCAGGGCAGGTATGAACCCGATCTGAGCTGCTAAGGACCTATGACGGCAACAGAGGAGCATGCTGTAAATGGAGGATCAGCAGCTATGGAAAGAGGAAAATAAAAAACCTTAATGGAAATTTGAACCAGATCTCAGCTGGTGAGGAAGATGACCATCACAATTCTCAGGAAATGCTGAGAAAGGGTTGCAAAGGTTACTTAGAAATTTAAAGCCCAATTTACATTTGCTAGACAATTTCAAATGGGAATAATAGGAAGCAGAAAGACCACTCACAAGATGGCATATGTCATCTGGAAGACTCTGGTGCTGTGCTACTTACAGGTATTGGATGCACAAAGGTGGGATTCTGTCAGCGTCATTAGAGGACCTATATCACAATTTTCTGTATTCTTGACCTCTCATTTACAAATTAGTTGAAAAGTATGTTTTTCCACTTTGCTTTTAACTGTTGCTGTTCATTGCACTGTTTCACTGTCAGTGCCACCCAGCTAATAGGACATCCCATGCCAGGTTTTTCTGTAGCTCTGTTTTGCCCAGGGCTCTGTAGCTATTTTAGTTTCCTGGCAGGTAAACTCATCAAGGCCAAAAGAACCATCATGTTATTCACTACCCATCTTATCTTAGAGACCCTTTCACTGCCAATTTCAGCCACCACTCAAGTTTTTCCACCAGAAAAAAAGCTGTGGAGTGGAAATAGAAGGATGAGGGTTTTTTAACACCCCTTTCATCCTCCTTCCTTTAAAAGGATTGATTTGGCAGAATCCTTTGTGAGTAAGTATGACTGTGTACAAGTTTGAAACCACAGAGATGGGTACATGCTTGTTATTAAAAACTAGGGTCATTGTAAGGACTTGAATCTTGACAGGAACTCTTGTGGTGAGCTCTGAGATGCTTCCTTCACTGGAAGGATGAGAGGTGAACCGAGTCTTTGCTCTTGGATCACAGGAGAGGGAACCTCAGAGTCCAGGTGTGGAATCTGAAGATGAAGACTGTTGGACTGTGCTACTTACCCACACTAGCTCTATCTTCACTCCTTCCTGGATCTGATTTGCTTTGCACACATTTGCTTGACAAGCTAATGATGTCTGTGGGCTAATGACCTGCAGACTCCTGAGACTGGAAGGGAGGGAAGCAGGACATCTCTGACAAAGGTGCAGAGACCAGTGCAGAGAGAGGAGCAGAAGTGTCCCAGAAACAGTGTGGGCACTCCAGGGCCTGTTTGCACAGGGAGATCTTGGAAGGGATGCTGACCATGACCTCTGGTCTAAGAGGTGATCCAGGTGAGTAGTGTGCCACTGACCCATCACACCTGGCCAGCAAAAGCTCTCTTTTGCTCAGACTAGGAAGCCTAGTCCTGCACTATTCATGGTATGGTGCCCCAGAGGTGGACTCTGAATTCCAATTAGTTGCAATAATTAGTAAAGTTCAGTACCCCAAAGATGGTATTTTAATTTAGAAAAACAGAAGGTCAGATTTTATGTGTTATAAATTAATCTAACTCCAAACCTTTCAGTACTACTTTGCTAATTTCTATGATCTGGCATACTGGTTTTGGTTGCAGTGGTTACCATGACAAACCATTTTTCTTTAGGGAGCAGAAGTTTAGAGGTGGACTTTAACCTTCATTATGGCAGCCTAAACCTAAAGCATTTCTACTGAGTTTGAAGGACTTACACCAGATTGACAGTGTAAGAAATGAGGTCAGAATCAAGTCATAAAGCAATGCCATTTAGTATCTATCAGAGTTGATGAGGGCTTACCCTGTAATATTTAAAACCATGGGTATTTTAGTCAGATAGGGAAATGCACTTTCAGAGTCCAATTTAACAAAGTCTAATTTCAAAAACTGAAGCCCAGTTCTCCTAATCTGAGTGACTTTAGATACATATGGGAATATCAAAATATGATTGCCCTGAAACTCAATCTTCTTCTTTTTAATTAAAGAAAGAATCCTATCTTAGTCACCTGAGAATCTGAAAGATAGTCTAAGTATTTGACACTCAGAAAAACTTTTAACAGATAAATTATGATGACAAGAGACAAAAGCTACCATCAACAGTAAAAGAAAACTTGAAATAAAACGAAAGATGCTCTAATAATTTAAGGAGAAAAAAAAGCTAATCAGTCCTGATCTTCAAATTCTTCCTTCAAGCCAAAAATAAACGTGTTGCAGGAATTAATTTAAGTTATATAACATTCTGACTGGATCTTCAACTGTTGTAAATCAGCAAACCTCCACTGATTTCAGTGGAGTTGTACTAAGACAGGTTAGATGAGAATTTTACCTTCAATGACTTTGTAACTTTTTCCTAATCAACAAACAAAACATTATTTTTTAAGTTAACATAGAATCATAAAGTCATAGAATGATTTGGGTTGGAAGGGACCCTTGAATGTCATCTAGTACAACACCTCTGCAATGAGAAAGGACATCTGCAATCAGCTCAGGTTGCCAGAGCCCTGTTCAACCTGACCTTGAATGTTGTCAGGGGTGGGGCATTTATAAATCTGTCCCAGTCTTTCACCACCCTCATGATATAAAATGTCTTCTTTATATCTCTTCTGGATTTACCCTCCTTTAAAACCATTACCCTTTCTCCTATTGCAACAGGCCTTGCTAAAAAGTATGTCCTCATCTCTAAGTCCCCTTTAAGTACTAAAAGGCTGCAATAAGAACTCCCTGGAGCCTTATCTTCTTCAGGCTCCACAACCCCAGGTCTCTCAGTCTTTTCCTCATAGGATATGTGCTCCAGCCCCCTGGCCATTTTGTGAGGCAGGGTCTCATCAGGGTGGAGTACAGAGAGAGAACCACCTCCCTCCACCTGCTGGCCACACTTCTTCTGATGCAGACCAGGATACGGTCAGTGTTCTGAGTTGCAAGCACACATTGCTGCCTCATGTCCACCTTTTCATCCACAAAACATCTATCTTAAACCCTCACTGTTCCTCAGACATAACCTGGTGTTTCTTTTGTCACAGTTCTCTTCATTTCTCTGTTCTAACACTTTTAGAAATAAGACAAATCGCAGAAACAGTTTTTTTAAATCAAGTTGCGCAACCTTAAACTAAATGTCTTATACTACACACAGCACCACCTTCTCCTGACTTTGAAGGAAGAATTAGACAATGCTAAAGGATTAATCTCCGTCTGTCATAATTTCTCAGGTGTCACTCAGGCCAGCACACATAAGAGTGAATGTGCAGCCACAAGCCTTATTATTTTTTGATCAGCTTTTGTTGGAAAAGTTTTATGGGGCACATGTTCATTTTCCATTTTTATAGTGTGCTTATCCCTAAGAACTTTGTATTGAAAAAGTAGAAACAAAATACAACTGAGGTAAACAGATTACATTAAGACTCCTCTGATCCCTGCAGGGAAAAGCTGAATAAGCAATGCAGGCTCTGGGCCGATGCAGTGAGTGCTGTGCAGACTCTTGTTTCCGAAGAGCAATGACTAGTGCATACTATGGTTCCTCAAGTGGTCCTTTAGTGCCAGGGCTAGAGTCCCTAGTAGTGCTGGCACAGCTGCCTCCACAGCCAAACAGTGAACAAGGTGGGGGATGCAAGATCTGCTTTTCCTACTAGATGAATTCCCTGAACTGCTGTATTTCATGGCCACAATAAACACCTGGCTAAGCAAAGCAGTGCGATGACGTGAAGCTGGAAATGAGTAGTCGAGGGGCTGGAGGGTCAAGAGCTACCTAAGGCCATCTAAATAACACCAAATTTGTCACCAAATAAGAAGCCACACAATCTGCTACACAATCTGCCACACCATACCACACTAAACTTTCAAGAGCCATTCCACAGCCTGAATTACAGACGAGAAGCAAACAGGAAGCATAGACAAATGGTGGAGTTCTGGCATCCTATGCCAAACCAATTAAGCAGTCAGGCCCATCGGTAAAATTGACTGGAAAGAAAACAGCTTTGTGCCCTTCCTGAGTACAGCACAAAGAGAACTGGGAATTCTGCGGGGCTGGAAGGAGACCCAAGCCAACCAGCAAATTGTAGTGTGCTGGCTACAATGAGTTCTGTCCCATCAGTCCTCTTGGTTTTACAGCTGTAGAGGTCCCTGAATCACTTCCTAATAACTTTTCACTGAATGCTATGAAAATGAAACCTATGCAGTTTTTCTTGTTGATAGCAAAGCTTTAAAAACTTGAGCACCCAGACATACAATCCTATTTTGTGTTGTATTCTTTTCCACTTACAAGTCTGGTTTATGGTCCTAGCAATGATAGGACAAGGATAGAATGTCCCTTATCTTTTAACCATCAGGCTGCCATTATAAACATTAAATAGCGTCCCAACTGCTTCAAAACAAAAAGCCCCAGCAAATATTTAATGCTATACAATAATTAGAAAAGTCTGGAATTGTCTCTCATTCGTTAACCTTAATCATATCAACCTGTTCTCATACATTAGTGTATCAAATGCCAAAAGCCTGCTGGGAACCTATCCCTTTGCCAGCTGGTATGTACTGTGTTCAATCAGGACTCCTTTTTGTATGGGAAACAATGAAAGAGCTTCCACAGTGGTTTGACAAAAACCATGAAAACCAGCAAACACAACTGGAAGTTTCTGAGAACTAGCACACACACTATGTGTTCAAGTATTTTCCCAGAAACAGGGAGATAGAGAAGAGGACATAGCCTGTGAAAGCCCTGCTTATCTAGGACAATATCACAGTGGGGCATCATATTACTGCAGAGAAAGTGCAAGTACTTCCAGTTTTTCACCAGGAAGAGAAGCTGTTAGTCTGAGTACACGGAGTGAGCCACATAGATTGACAAGGAATTTTGCTACCAAATGTTCATCACCCCTTGAAGAAGTTTCATGCTTTTCTGCACAGTGGTATAATTTATTTTTTCCCCACAGAAAGTGGAAAGAAATTCAATAAATTGGAGGAGCATAACAGCAAGCAAGGGGCTCAGAGTTATGCCCACAGATGGCCTCTGCAGCCCTTGAGAGGGAAGAGGGAAAGGGAGACTGTTATTGCTGCTAGGCTCCTTATATGAGCCTGTTATTGCTGCCTGGCTCCTTATATATGCTCTGGGCCACCCTGTTGAATGTCTTTTCTTCCTGTAGCTGAATCATTTTGTGACTGGAAATGAAGCACATTCTGCATTAGAAATTTTCTCATAAAATACCACATTGATGAAAGACAAGTGGGATGCCACATAATATTATTATTTCTTTTAGTCTAAGGTTAAATTTAAACATGCGTGCTTAAATTTTCTTCTTCACACCCTACTGGTCTTGCCTCTTTTAGCGTTGCCCGCTGGTTTCGCTCCCGGCCAATATACCAGCAGCTATTTCACTTCTATTGCTTCTTTTCCCTGGGTAGGTGAAATGAGGTCTCTCTTAGCATTGAATTCTGCACTAAATAAAACTGTCTTTTTAATAATGAATCCTTCGCATTGTCTCAGGGGCCATGCACACAATTAAGAACAATATGAAATTTAATTAACACAGGATAATAATAAGGGTATGAATGTCACAGTGAACTCTGAGTGAATACAGACCCCCCACAGCAAATGGTTTGGGAACTAGAGTGAAAGCCAACTGCTAAGACTCAGGTCCCAGATACCCAAATGGCATTTCAACACCTGACCTCAAGTACCAAGGTACTGGAAGGAAAGAAAAGATGACTGTCAAGCAGTTAGGACCCAAGGGCTACAGATCTTTATAGCCCTTATAGGGTAATGCTGTAACAGGGACTTAAACCAGTAAGAGGTGATGGAGAGATTGGAGTATGGGTGCTAAGTGCTCTGAATGCCTACAGCCTCCCCAAGGAATCACCTGTGGGGGCACTACAGGTCACATCCAAGAGATATTCCTCAAAGGCCACACCCATGCTAGTCACCATGATGGTCACAGGGATGTCCTTTAAACTGCCAACCTCACTTCTAGTCACATAAGGTGTTGTCTGTCTTGCTATGTCTGCCTATGTCTAGCATGTACCCTGCAGTCCTGAAGCCACTCCAGACATTGCTTGGGAACCCCAAAGAGAACACGTTAAGTAGCATCACAAGTACAATTTGTATTACCAAAACAAAAAGGCTACTACAAAATAAAAAAAGTAGTGGACAAAGAAAGAAAAGAAACATCTGACTGCAGACAGCTTTTCCATTAAGGGAAAACACTCACTTACTAAGATTTAGATAAATCTTCATTACAAAATCCAAGCACAAGGGTAGACATCTGAAGTGTGGTTAAAGTATTTCCATCCTCTTGCTTCTCCTGCCTTTTCCCCTCTCCCCAAGGAGCCAACACAGCTCTGGCAGTTCACACTGGCTGAGAAATGGGCTTCTATTCCTTCGACTGCAGTCATGTGCGTGCATCTTCTCATTTAAACTCTTCCATTCTGTTTCTTTCAGAGGCTGAGAAATCTGCTTTTGGGGAGAAGAAAAAAAAAAAAAGAAGTGGGGAAGCTCATTAGCAATTTGTTTAGAATTTGAATGTCAGCATAGTCACTTATGTCTAAGTGACTAAAAACTGTATGCGAGTACTCTGACTTTCAGCAAGAGATACAGCGTTCTAACATCAGAATGAACAATATAATTACTGTGTGTATGAAGACATATTGGTCTCTGTATAATGAGGTATTCAAATCTGCTCCACTTGAATCAGATCACAGAGATATATTAAACACACATGGCAAAAGAATTCAGTGTAAGGGTAACCATGTGTTCTGCCAAGTCTTTCTATGCATGAATGGGCTGCCAGGGCACCATAGGCTACAGACAAAGTACAGGAGAGCTGTGTTCAGAGGTAGGGAAGTGAGGTTGCGAAGGTATTTCCTCTTCATTCCCTCGAACATGTGAGTGTCTCCCATTTCTCTTCCTCTTTCACAGGCTGGTGCAGCTCAAAAGCAATTTCACCAGAATTTGCTGTAACATTACTGTATCATGGTTCCCTGGTATGGTTTATTACTGTGTATTTACAGCACCCAGGAGTGAGTTGGCTGCCTGAGACGGGTAGCGATTGCAAAGGCTATTCTCAATTTTGGTTGCAGAGTTGTTTTCACAAGTTTGCAACATTCTGGAAAACATGCCTCCTTTTCCAGTGTCACTGCAGCTATTTTCGAGCAGAGGTGCTTGAACTTGGCGGCTAGTGGCAGCGTGTGTGCGTGCCTGTTAGGTGTTGAGGATTGATTGACACATCAGAAAGCCGAGGCTTGGGCCCCTCGCTGCGCCTGAGATCATGTATTAGTGAGTATGATCGGGAGCAACCATTGTCAAAGCATAAGATGTCAATTTTTTGGCAGTGTTATTTCAACATCTAGGTACTATGAAAAACATGGTAAGATGAAAACAGTAGCTGTTTTGCTTACTCCTAGAATTGTTTAAGCATGGATACCAATGCAGATTAAGTTACACCCAGCTGCCAAAACAGACACGGAGAATGTTTCTGTGGGTCACAGAAAAGTCTGAGCATGCCGTTCCCTGGGTGGCTGAGCTGCTGCAGAGACCCCAGTGTGACAGATCAGAAAAACACAAATGAATCAAGGCCATGATTTCAGTCTCTGCCACTCACAAATGGGCCTGTGGTTAGATGGACAAGTTTCTCTGCTGAGAATGTTGACTGATTTTAAAGGAAATTTTGTCTCACTTTTTGTTCCCGTGGCATGTGGTCATATCTATGATGCACTAAACATGCTTTTTCTCTGGGTACAGCTGCCCATATGCCTGTTGGGTACATGGGCATTATAAGTGGATGCTTCTATTTTCCATATGTCGATGGAGGCAGAATTTCAGTGTGGCAGGAGCAAGCTGGGAAGGCAGGAGGAGTCCAGTCCCTGCTCCTCTCTTGGCAGACACCATGGCAGCATTCTGCAGAGCGCTTACCTAGATGAGGCTGGAAACCCACATGGAACATAGGTTCTGGGAAGAAAACACCACTTCTTGTGGCTGCCAGTGATACAAACCTGGGAAGAAATTTATCAGGAGGAGCCTGGGCATTTTTAGGAAGTGAGAACTCACTGCTTTCGAGCAGAAAAGAGTGAGACCTATCTATCTCTTCAGGGAACCACAGCTGCCAGAAGGAAAGGTGTCAGATGTGGTTACCAAACCCAATCCTTTTAGAGTCTTCATCGGTAACTAGGGAAGGAGAGAATTGGAAAAGATTTAATGGAAATAGCATATGCACAGCATCTCTTAGAATAAAGCTCAGGCCTTGTATTTTATTTCACTTAGAGACGTACTATAGAATTTATTTGTGCAGAATCAGTGAGGTAAAGCTGCAATTTTAGAAAAACCAAACCATGGATGGTTCCTACCATCTTTTGTTTCATGCAACTCTTTGAAGTCTATGTGATGTTTCAAATACTAAACCAGGATTCAGATGCCAAGCTCAGTTTTTAAAGCACATTTGAATTAATAGCTTAAACATGTAGAGCTAGAGTCCTGAAAACCTTTTTTAACAGTAATATTCTAATTTTGAGATCATCTATAGCCCTATACTGCAACTTCAGGGAAATGAAAACCTACACTGTGCTTTAGTCTGAAGAAAGACATGTTCCGGCTTTTTAAAAGCAAATGTAGTAGTATTTATTTAACACAATGGTAGATTTCTTCTTTCCAGGGCATGAGGTTGCCTTTTAATTTCACCAATTCTATTATTGAAGGGTGGTGGAAAATCAAAAAGAGACTAATAAGAAGATAGTTAAGCTGGATGGATATATTGACTTCATCAAACAATGTTTGTGTGGCTAAAAGCTCCCTTTCATCATTATGAGAGTCAGTTCATGTCCTCACCCTGTGGAAGTGGTTAGCTTTTAATTCATTCAAGAGATGCTATCAAAAAAGAGGGAGGTATTTTTTACAATCCCAGCCCCCCAAAAATACTGCTAAACAATACATAATTCATATCACTTCAGAATTCTGAATGTGGTCAGAAATAAATAGCGACACAGGCATTTAAGAGCTATTCTCTTTGAAAAATATAATTAATTGGTGTTATGCACAAAACATTTCTTTGAGGGGGGGAAGCAGAGTTGCTTTAATTACAAGTAATTGTTCTCAAAATCATGCAGCTCATAATTTTTGGAGGCTAGACAGTGATTATGCATCAATACACTAATCTATCACCTTCATTATTTTAGTCATCTGGGTGTGATCATCAAACTTCGGAGTGTAACCCAGACAAGAAACCAGATACATCTCATGCTTATGTTCTTTCCAAATTGGTTTGTTTTAGGAGGAGTTTGCACTGGTCATGCAAATTTCAATGCTTTTGTTTCAAATGAAAAGAGTAAATTAAATTAAATTAAATTCCCTTTTTTATATTATTAGATGATGACAATGAAAAGGGTATTCTTGTGACTGCACAATGGCCTGGAGGGCATTCAGGAGACCCCAATATTTCTGCATTCTGCCACAGACTGTCTTTATAGACAGAAGATTTCACTTTTTGCATTTTGTTCAAAATGCCCAGTGAACATACAGGGAATCAGCTATTGGAGAGACCAAGTGGACACACCAGCTCATTGCTCTCTTCACCATAGGGGTGTGATCCCCACACTGGCCATCTTTAGGTGCTGTGCTGCCAAACTGACTCCCAACCTGGGAATGCAGGGAGCCTTAAACAATTAGTGTTTGTACAGCTTACTATTTGATCTATTTAAATGAAAGTAGCTACCTAATCACAAACTATTGTTGTTACTATTATTGTTACTAGATGAATGCAGAGCTGATTCTTATTAACAGAGGCAGTGCTCATCGCAGTCTTTAGTCAGCCCTACCTGAAATACCACATAAGCACCCATGTAAATCAAAGTTAAGCAGAGGATTAAATGCTGTCCTGCATAAAGATGGTTTAAGTACATGTTTCCTGAATCAGGGCATAAGCTGTTATTTTACTACTGTCTCTGTAGTACTGCTTTTTCTACCTCATTAGAATGAGAGGATGCTTGCATAAATTCCTCATATTGACACACAAGACTATGCCTGTCTCCCTGAGAATTTGGAGATTTCTTTCCTTTTCCCCCAAATTAATAAGTGCTGTCACCTGCATCGCTAAACACCAATTTGCTGCTTACCGCTAACAAGACCTCCACGTAATGTAGCTAACAGTAGTATTTCAAAAATAGAGCTCTCCTGTTCCCAGCATGTCTGACAAGAATACATTAGAGGCACCTGTCCCTGGCACAGATATTTTGTTTTCTCTTTCTTTACATGGGAAGAAAGAAATCTAAAACACTGAAATTTGCCTTGAAAGCAAAGCAAATGTGAGCACAGGAATCTGTTTTCCCATCTTGTCCAACCGTATGGAAATTTTCAAAAGTAAGTAAACACTAAAAACATATCCATTTGGATAAAAAATAAAATTATCTCTTTCTTAATAATTTTAATTAAAAAACCATCTGGTAGCAAAATCTTTTAATTATGTTTGAAACTATAAGACTGCCTCTGTGCTCACCAGGTCAAAGAGCATTTGCGATATAAATACTGCATTATACCACAAATGTACTACAAATATCATCAATCTTAAAACAAGTCCATCACACCCCTTATTTGTCTGGGTCAAGACCAATAACAACAGTATAGTAGAAACTCAGGACTGGCAAAATCTAGGTGTTCCTCCCCTCGAAGGCTTTGAAATGGTGCAATATGCTTCTGTACCCTTTGTTTGAATTGTAAGAATAATTCTTATCCTGGTTTCAGCTGGGACAAAGTTAACTTCCTTCTTAGTAGCTGGTACAGTAAACTGTGGGATGGGCTCCTTCAGTCAATTTCAATGTATTGACTTTGGAAGGAGCCTTAAGTGATGTAAACATCTTGGATGGAAACATCTGCTTTTAGTTAGATGAATCCCAAGATGCTGGGAGCTCAGATGAATCCTCAGACTTCACATGTCTGCTCAGCTGCTTCTACTAGACTCTACCTTTGTCTGTTGGCATTAGTTTTATTTGGATGTCTTCTATTCAGAAGCAACTGATTTGTGCTTTTATCCCTGGGACAATGATAGTGTAAGTTGACGAAGTATTTTCATGATATGAATGTCTGCCCTGTTCAGGATGCTTTGTGAATTCCTTTCAGTTTTCCCTAGCATTTGAGTAGCAGAGTTGAATAATGTTAGACATGGATTTAATGTTAGATCAAACTCAGTAGGGTTGCCATTTAAATTATCTAAAATATGTCCATTGACCAACAAAGAAACGGGGTTGGATCTCTTAATTGTGCTATCATGAAGCCAGTCAAGGCAGGGCTGTAAATCAATAATATTAATTTTGATGAAATCCATTGACAGTAGTTGAGAATATAGATGTAAAACTGTTTCCTTTCTTATTCAACTGAGAAATTATATGTGCAATAGGAAAGAAGGGAATATCCAAACAATGCATTTGTGTAGTTTTTATCCTGTGATTTTTGGTGGTGTTGTCATGGGAAGAGACAGATAATTTCCTCATTCTCCTTATGATTTATATGGTGTTCCAAATAGGATCTTTTGTTTAATGTTCATTCTCATCCCAACCCTATGTTCAAATAATGACCATTTGTAAAAAGAGGTAGAAAAATATATCAAACCTTCCAAAAAGATTAACACTTTTTGCAATTGATTATTATTTCATTATACATGTCTCTGCTCAGCTTTCTAGTCGGATTTCCATACACCTGGCTTTCAAGCATCTGGTAGTCCTAAGACACTGCAGAAACTTCACAGATGTAGCTCAGATAAATCTTTGTAAGGTAAATGTGTAACAGAATGACCTCAAACTGAAGTTTCCTTCTTGCCTGTTTTCTAGAGTAAGAATACAAATGCTGTTTGAAAAAGCTGCCTCTTTTTAATGAGGAGTTCACTTTATAAATAAAATGGTCATATCCATTTTCTTTTACCACGTTAGTCATATTTTGACTATTTCATCTGCTCCTAGATCATGATGTAATAAGGAATAAAGGCACTTTATGGATCTGATTTTCCAAACACTTACCTCACTATACACCAGAAGTAACTCCCTTGTAGTCATTTGGTCTAATTTCTCTCATACTTCATTTTTGCCTGGCTTCCAGAAAACATGGGGCATGGGAAGTGGGTGGGGGGACACGGGTCACACAGCTCTTCTGTCCCTCTCCTTCTCAGGCTGCTTTAAGCTGTGGCTTACCACAGTGTTGTCATCCTCTGAGCCCACACTGGTGGAAAACTGCACCAAGCATTAAGGAGCCCCAAGCCTTGGAGAGTCCCTTTATAAAATTTTATGCATGCTTTACAGTTATATTAAGTCTCATTGGGAAGAAAAGAACCCCGCACATTGAAACTGGCACAATTTCGGTTCGTAATCTTTTGTGTTCCCAGTTGTTAAAGAAAACAGGTTGAGTCTTCACAAAAATGCCAGTTTGCTGGGAAAAGAAAAAGCTGTGGTGAAGTGACATTTTGATTATAATTGAAAACTTTTCAGTTGATTTAACAGTTCACTTTAGGCATTTTTTGAGCTGTGGAAATTGCAGTGCTTTTAAGATAATGAACATTGTATGATTGCTAATGAAATCCACATATGCATATATATATATATATACATTCATATATATGCAGTCTTTATGTTATACATTTATCCATCTACTACATACATATATGCTTCTCTTAAGTTTACTTAAAAAGAAATCAAATGGGAGGGGAAGCACATTTTTCAAATGTGGCACTAATTGTCTTTTGTGAATGTTCTATAGATCATTACAGACTGTTTACAAACCTTTCAAGGAATGGCTTTACTGCCGTAGAGAGGGTAACATACCTTCATTGTTTATAAAATGACAGCTCCTAATGGACCATATTAGCTTTAACACAAACTATTAAATCCTTTTCATTAAATTATTCTGTGCTCTATTTTGGAATCTTGTTAGCTCTGGGAAGTAGGTGCAAACTCCTAAGGAAACATGAGCACACATTGAGACTATTATAGATAATGTTTATTAAATAAGCCTCTGAGGATGTTTTTCTTGGGTTGCTCTCAAGCATTTTGAAGGAGTCATGTTCCATGTTTGAGGTCCCATGTTTCTTCCTCTTAAACTATGAGCAGCTGTAGCACATGACCTACTTCTGTAGAACCCTGTAATGATTTCCTTCCTTCAGTGGCTTCAGGAGTCCCTCTTCTGCCCTGTGAAAAAAAGGGACAAATATTTTAATCCAAGCAAAATGCTAAAGCAGGTTTTGTTGGTTTCAGGGAAGAAACTCAATACAGCTACATCACCGAGCGTAGGCCTCAAATTGGAACCATCTGGCCTGCAGAAGCACCATGAGATCTTTGGGAAAGGCATGGATATTTTTGCCTTGGGCTGTAACACATACACCTGCAGAACGGGTAGACATGTTGGCAGACAAGCTGGACTCGTATAGCAATACAAGCCTTCTCTCACAGGGCTGTGGCAGTGTTGGAGTTTGGAAATTACCCTGACATGTTTAATAAATACAATCACTGTACTGCATGCTCTCTGGATAGCAAATATTCAGCTGCACTCGCCGTTAATTCAGACAAGTCTGCACTTCAAGGCCCATGTCTTTTCTCCCTTCTTGCACAGACATCTCCTTTGAAAGCAAAATGAGGACAAGGAAAGGAAGATGGTAAGCACAAAATCATGCACTACATCTTAGGGCTCCCTCTTGCAGGAGGTAGCCTCATGTGATATTCATGTGAACTGGATTAGATTGAGAAGAGATTCTTGTTGGTAAATATTACTGCTCTTGGGGAACACAGAAAGGTAAAAGAATGCAGGTGTCAGTGTAATTCGTCCTCCTCAGTGGGAGGTTTGTAAAATCTCTAGGCTGGATGCAGAAGGAACAAGAAGCCGCATGCAGACTCTAAAGCTCACAACTCAAGAAACTGTCAGAAAGAGGTGGTGTCTGAGCCCATCCAGAAAACGAAAATGCACATCACAGGAGCAGGAGGACATATATCCTTTGACTGGAATGTTATTAAACAATAAGGATCACAGGTTTTACCAGAGTTCTGCGCAGTGTCTGGTTTTCTGCCTGTAGCCTGAAGGATGACAGAGCAAAAGATCAGAATGTAGCATTTACACCTTTGTGATCTGTAGTTGCAAATACTATTTTGCACCTGCAAATTTTTGCCCTGCCCCTATGGGGGCATTTCAGATGAAATTCCCAGCAGTCTCTTGGGGCTAAAAGGTTAAGGTCTGCAATAGTTGGACATTAACACCGTGTTATTCTCCTTTCAGTGATATAACATACACAAGCTCTGAGGCAAAATTTCTGGTGTTAGAAAGCATCTCTGATCACATTATGCAGTAAGTACACTGGAGGGAAATGGGTTTACCCCATCTTTCTCTCTCCACCTAGAAATCACATTGACTATCAGACTTTCAGTGGGGAAAGTTTACACACTGAATCTCAATCTGTACTTTCCCATGCTCCTAAAGAGTCCAAAGAGAAAATTTTGGCCCAGCTCTGCTTTCAATGTACTCTATATTGCCAGCATCTGGAGTCATGTACGTGGGCAATCCCAGCCCTGAGCCAGGGAATAAAATAGACAGAATGTGTGCAAGATTGCAGTCTAGTCCTCCAAGATGCAGTATTCTGAGTACTGCTGGCTCCCGTTTTCTCCAGTTTAGGAGATGCTGAAATGTTTTCAGAGCCAGATCATCAAGGCGCCTTTTTAATTGTTTCACTGAGAGCTAGACTGGGATAGGGATAAAGGAAGACTACGTCTAGTGTTTAAAAATCAGATGCAAAGTCTCTAGCTCTCCTCCCCTGCGTTACACTGTAAATGTGAAGCAGCTCTACAGAAGTTGACAGAACAGTGCCAGGGTAAAAGAGATGATGGAAAGAGCAAAATATTTTTACTGAGATCTATAGAGAAATTACAGAGATTTTGTGGACAGACAAAAAAACACAACACGAATAAAGGATAGTGCTCTGAAACGGCCTCCATAGTTCCCAACTCACTCCTGTCTGATTTTGGAAAGGAAATCTGATGTTAGGTACTGACACATAAGAAAGATGGGGTACAGTATGTATTGCCAGAAACAAACTTCCTTCTGAAATCGTATTTGATTCCCTTTTGCTTTTCACTGTACCTTGGTTCACTTCACCTCACAGCAGCTTCCCACTACTGTCCACGCAGCCAAGGCAGCTTTGCCTAATACACACCTCCGACAGTTTCCAGCACTGTTTCAGCAACAAGATGAAAGTTAATGAGGCTCAACGCACTTCCTACCATACTTTATGGGGAAAACCCCTTGAGTGAGTGCAGGAAATCCAGCTTGTAAGAATTACAATGTGGTCTCAGTTCCTCAACAAAAAGCTGAAGAGAATATTGATACTTTTCAAAATATCAAATGCTAAATGTGGGGGTTCCCCAGCCAAACATCCTTTTGGTTCAGTGGAGTAATTTTTCATTTCAGCATCGTTTAGATTTCTGAAATAATTTATTATATACTTGAAGAATATTGAAAATTTCCCAAAGCCAGATTCTGCTACCTCTATTTATGCAGGCTGTGGATAGGCAATGCCACTGTTGTAGGAAAAAAAGGTGCTGTTTGCTGTGAGGGCGGGTGACCAGAATAAAACCTTTCTTAAAAGCCTTCTGAAAGATTGGGAAAAGCAAAAGGGCCTAGGTTGCAACAAGTGCATTTTGACAGATAACTAAACTGCTTTGTGATCTCAACCAGTAAATTAGGGCAGCTTGCCACAGTCTTGCCGGATGCCTTTAACAAACAGAAATTCCTCCATCTCATTCTGAGAATAAGAACAAGAAAAGGAAATCTTTATGAGAGGAAAGCAAATGCAGCCGTGAACTTGGAACAGGTGAAAGGATATGAACATATCCAGGTAAAAGGATATGCAAGAACATAAAGAGAAAAGTACTTTCCCTTAGCAAATTTTTGAGCCACCTGGTTCTTCCCGCTGTCTCTGCCCCAGTCCTTGGGGTGATAGTCCTTGCAGCACACTTTTCCAGACATACACCAAACTTGACACATGGGCTGCAGCCCCAAGTCAAATGTCTGCTTCCAGATGTGCCTGCTGGCCCCAGTGGAGCTGCTCCCCCATCATACAGCCTGTGACCCCAGGTTGGCTGCTAAACTTTCCTGGGGTACCCAGAAAATAAATGACTGCCCAAATCCTGATTCTTCCTTAGCTCTGCCCCTGCTCTGGTTTCAAACTAACATGGGAAAGGGGTTCCCCACCTGCCTCCATCATGTTTCACAGCACTGACTGTCCCCTCCCTGTCCAGATGCAGGCATTTTGTTCCTGTGGAAATCACAGTGCAGAACAGGAGAAGAAGGATCCATTTTAGAGGTAGGTCCCATCCATGCACACAGACAGATGTTAACAGAACATCTGCATCCAGAAGCTGGTGAACAGTTGTGACCTCATGATTTAGAAATTGTTCGAGTGCGGCTAGAAGAGTCATGTGTATGCAGTTTACAGAAATGAAGATTTTTTATGAGATACTTTTCCTTCTCCATCAGTAAAGGCAGTAGAGAGCTCTTTCTTCTTTGGAGCTTCAGGCCTTGGAGTTCATTTCAAAATGCGCACAGTCTTTTGATGTTGACAGAATTCCAGCTATTGATTTTCTTGACTTGTTCATAAGTTAACATTTACCATAAACATCTCATTGAGAAAAATTAAAAGAAAAAACACATTTACAAAACAGCAGAAGCTAGTGAGATAACGAACCAGACACAAATTTAAACAAGATA
>JAWWMO010000001.1:89755974-89766465 GCA_035047845.1 Dendrocincla fuliginosa
AAAAAAAAGAAAAAAAAAGCACCCCCAAACCAGAAGGGTGATAAGCAGTTTTTATTGTTAAGTTCATTACTGTGGTTATTTTGGGAGAGAAGACATTTTTCTCTTATTTGATGAGCTAGAAATGAGCTCTTTGGAGGCTGTAGTAAAAAGATCTCCTTAAAAATGGCTGTGAAAAGATGACTTTGCTAGAAAATTCCAGCTGGTTCAGCCATATCCAGATGCCTAAGAAGCTAGATTATAGCTTGACTACTATCGCCTACCCTCATCAAAGCACAGCCAAGACCGGGATTTCCCAGGAGCCAGCATCCCACCGGCAGCAGCACAGCACATGAAGCATGTGATGGGCTGGGGCATCATAAGCAAAGGCAATGGCTTTGGCTGTGATGAAGGGCTGTGTCACAGCAGCCTGGCCAGTTGTTAGCTTGGGGAGACTGACTTGCTCCTCTACAACCTGCAGACACTGGCGTGCAGCTTGCAGTCCCAATGCAGGCTTTGCTAGGCTGCTGGCCTGGGGTCCCAGAGTCATTTGTCACCATACTGCTCTGGAAATGGCAGTAATCCTTGCTTTCCCCCTTCCCTTCTCTGCAGCTCCTTGCTGTGGAGAGCTGCCGACAAGCTTACCGACAGTGAGGGCAACGCATGAAAGAAAACACAGAGCCGACAGAAAAACTAAACGCACATGGTGGGGAATAATATTTCATTTGTGCAGTAGTGGCCCTGCTTGAGCAATGTAAATAAAGCAGGTTACTGAGACGTGAATATACCACTGTTTATAAATACTAGCCCTTCTGCCCAGAGACGTGCGTGAGGAGAGCTGGACACTCGTGAGGTCACTCCGCCACATTTTATGATTTACATAAATCATGTCAACACCACTAGCAGGAACAGCGGGTGAGTGGGACTGCATGAAGTGAGCCATTCAGCCTCCTGTCACAGGTCTTAAAACAGGTAGAAGCTGTTAACGGGCCCACCAAATCTCTTAAAATGCAGAGGGGATGAGGGATAATCCAGCCAAGGAAGCAAGGCATGCACCCACCCCATGCACTTCAGCCGACAGAGGCCTTCCCGAGTTTTGAGGAGCAGAAAGCCAGCCAAAAATAGGGTGCTGGCAAAGCCCAGGAGCTAAACTTGTGATTAATATTCACCTTCACAGTGGGTAGTGTGTCCCACCAAGCAACAACTCTTATGAAGAACATGCCTGCGCGCCTGGTGAAGGTGAAGAAAACGCCCCATGTTTTGCTGCGTGCAAGACTCTTCCTCTCCTTATTTACCAAGCACATCGAAAATGTGATTTTTCTGCCAGAAGAATCAATATTCTGGGACTAAACGGAAGCCCCTCAGTAGGTTTGCCTTGCATCCAAGTGCCTGTGGTTTGGGGGCTGAAGGGGAAGGCAGAGCGGGGACAGATGTAGGAAAGCAATCCACAGCTTCCCACGAATTTTGTTCAACTCCCCATGAATGCTGTGTCTAACTGGGATCATGCAATACAAGTCCAAAGCTGCAGCTAAGGATAAAAGCATCAGGGACAAAAAATTTCCTTTTCCTTTCCACCTTGCAGCCATGTATCACTATGGGTAGTCCTAATTTCGAAGGACAGTAGTGCCTTTCAGTCCAGTTTGCTTGTTTCGGGAAACAGATGATGCCATCAGGGTGGGTGCCTGAAACACTGAGGATCTGGCTTGCAGTCTTTAACTCTGCCCAAATTTCAGCTCTAATAACATGTAATTATGTAAAATAATTGTAAAAATTACAATCACACATGAATCATGTATAATTATGCAAAAGAAATGTAAAAAATATAAAAGCAGAACAAAATCCTTATGATACATTGCTGCTATATGGACATGTGCTATTCACTACTCTTAAATACAACTTGATTTAAAAATATTACTTTGACCATAAATCAACCGTGTTCTCTGCGATTCCTGTTGATCTACAGCTGTGACACGTTCTCAGAGAAGAACAGATGTAAATACTAGAGAAAATTGGGAAGTGTTCTGGGAAATGTTTTTCACTGGAAAATGTGGATTTGTCAAAATCAAAGCCTTAGGGAGGAGATGGGATTTTTTACAATGAAAATACCATACTCAAATACAATTTGAAAATGTTTTTGAAAATTATCAGAATATCCTCTTTCTATACTTTTAAAAGAAAAGATGTAATTTTTAGACTGAAAGTAAGCTTCTGTTTTGAAACCTAAGTAGGATCACACCAAAAACACCAGGAAGAAATACGTAAGTCAAAACACTTTAAAGCTTACCAAAGACCAACATTTCAGAACTAGACTGTTTTTTATCTGATCTAATTTTGTTTTTTTTTTATGTATATTCAATTTTTTTCCCAAGATTTGCACTTTTGAGGCCAATCTGAATTCTTGCAGTTATGCAAAAATGATAAGTGCAGAAAACAATTTTCTTTCACTTATGCTGATCTATGAAAATGTGTTTTCAGCAGACCACAGGCAGATCATGCAAGCTTTAGTATCTTCTCCAGAGAAGTTTCACCAAGGTGGAAGGCAGGTGGTAAATCTCAGTCCTTCAGCCCTGGCAGACCAGGAAATAATCCCTACTCTGCTTCCCCAGTCTCATTCTGGACCCAGGGGAAGATTTTTTCCCTAAGGAGAGGTGCAGAGGTGTCTTGCAGCTGGTGCTTTCCCCCTCTACATAGAGGTGGTACCTCGGTGGGGTCTTTTCTCGGACAGAGGAGCGTGTGACTTCTGTGTCCTAGTCTAGTCAAGGTCAATTTTGGAGAAGCAGATACCTGCTACCTGAAATGAAGCCTTCACTGAAAACAAAAGATCTGTGTTTTGATATTGTACCTTCCTGACAGTGACTTCTTTTCAGGGGCAATTAAATGCTATGCACCGGTCTGTTAAATTTAGTGGCAATTTCAGTTGTAGGCAGCATCAAGTCAAGGACAATTTCAATTTCAGGGCAGCTTTTATTTCGTGTTTTGAAACTGAGAGTACTTTCTATTCAAGAGCAGCTTTTGTTTGAAATAATATAGCCTAGCTGTTTCTCTGTGGTCCTGAGCCCGCAGCTCAGAAAGGACCTCACAGCCAGAATCCTATTGAAAATCAGGTGTTTTCAGCAGGGAGGCTGAAGGGGTCTAAGCACAGGCTGGGGCCTTCTGTGCATGTCTGTCTTAGTTTTGGGAGGGTTTTTAAGATACAGGGGATTTTTTTCCTCTAAGGCCCTCATCCCAGATCTATAGGCAAAAAAAGAGTCGTCTGCAGGATTCGACTTTGAGTGCAGACCCAGGGCAGAGGTCTGGCAGTTTGCAAAGGTATTTTGTTCAGGCATGTCATTCAGTTCCCCGTGGGAGTGGGTGTGCATACCCATTTGTTCATGTCTGCATAGCTATACTTCATCTGTCTACAGGCAAGAGCTTCCCTGAGCTGCTTTCCTTAAGACTCAGGTTTTATATTACCAGGTAAATTTCTTTTCAGTTTTATTTGCATGGAGCAAGAGTGACATTCTGTGGCGAGTTAGATTTATGGCAACATTCTCTCGCTCTCTTTTTCCCCTCCCATAAATACCTCAGGGTATAAACCATCCTCTGACAGTCTTTTGTTTTGTTTGTGGCTTTTATCACAGTTTGTGAGAAATAGAAATAGAGGAATTCTCAAACACATTTCTGTGGCATATAATCCTTAGGGACTGCTTTACCATGAATTCCTGACAAATTCACATGTCTGTGTACTGATTACTATTTTATGAGAGCCATGCCTGATCATAATGTAAGTATCCAGAAGCATGAAGAGAGTATGACATGTTCCTCGGGTTCCACTCTAGCTGGCTCAGCCTGTTGTGCTTGGAAGGGATGAGGAAACCATGTTCCAAAACCCCATAAAAAAATAAAGCAGAGCGCTGTTTAAAAAAAAAAGCAGTGGGCTTTTTAGGCACTTATGTGCTCCAGATAATACACCAATGACACTAAATTGAACTCATTTAGCTGTAAACATGATATTACATTTGACAGTTTCCAGTGGTAAAATACCAGACAGTCTATGCCAAGGAGAAAAGAAACAATATGGAAGGAGCGAAGCTCATCACAAAAGTAGCCATAAAAGGGCCAACAGGGGAAAAAAATACCCAATAAAACCCTGGCATTTTTCAGTGGTTTTAAATCATAGCTCAGCACAGACACACATGGTACCAAAAGCATCCTGGACAGTTTGAACAGCAGAGAGCAGGCGCTGGAGTTTATGTTGTTCCCCTATTTATTAAAAACGGATGGGAGCACTTGACAGAAAAATCAAACTTCTGGTCATGGCTCATTAATCTCTGTTGTATCTGTCAGATATGTGTGTCTAGAGTTTCAACGAGGCTCTAGAATCAAGATTACTGCTGAGCTGTGTTGTTTTCTCTAATTTTGAATGAGGGAAAATGCTGCCAATCACCCTAGGTGAGAGAGGAGTGCAGGGCCATGGCTGCAACCCTTTGCAGCAGGCATCTGTCTGCCCCATGGTTTGGATCTGATTTCAGACGCCACAACCTCTCTTTCCCCTCCTCATCACAACCTGAGTTTTGGCTCACTGCCTCCCCTCCCTCTCCCTTGAAAACCAGACTCATTGCCTGCCGACAATGCACATCCCTTTCAGTGTTAAGGTGATCATGAGGTTGATCTGTGGCAGTGGTGGATGCTCCTCCATCTCTGGATTTTGCTCTTGCACACAAAAGTCTGGGAATTCACATTAATCTACTGAAGATGGTGGAGCTCCTTCAGTGTAAAACCAGGGTAAGTGATGGGCTCAGCAGGCCTAGAGTGGGCTCAGCAGGACTGAGATGAATATGGTATGAAACAATTAGCTGCAGATGGTATAGGAATCTCGTTTTCTGGAAATACAGATTTTGCCTGAAGATCTTTCTATATATATTGGATTTGTCAAACTGATAATGACTTGAACATTTGGAGAGAGAAGATAACCCACCACAGGGCCAGATGCAGCTGTGATGGAAAGGATGGAGGATGTATATTAGCCTCAAAATGTGGTTGTCTCTGCCTCACATTGCCATGCCAATCTATGGCGGTGGAAGGATGGATGAGGCCCTGAGTAGAACAGGGCAGAGGAGCTCACCTGCTGCCTCCCCTTATGCCATTACATTCCTTATTTGCTTTGGACATTGCTCATGTCATTCACTCATTCTTTTTTTCACCCATTTCTTCTTTTTATAATTATCAGTGATACTGTTTCCAGAGCTAGAAAAACTGCCAGGCACTTAAAGGATGAGGCACGAGATTCAGCTGTTGCTTCACATAAGTGCAAAACAGAGGCAGTTGCAGGAGGAGGTTTCCAGCTCTGTCTGCTGGACGATAGGCTGGGGACTCCTTTCAGTCCTGGTACTTCTAGCAATGGTTCTTCCTCAATCAGGAGCAGTGGATTCATGCAGCACAAATATAGACATAGACAGAAAAATTACAAAGAAAATCTGATTTTTGTCTACTGCAGGTACACCACAGGCAGGCAGCCTGACCCTCACTGCTCACCAACTGTAAATGGCAGTAGCAAGACTGTGCAAAAGGCATGCTTGCCAGCTCCCTTCTCAATGAAACACATGGAGGTTCCCTCGAGGGGATGTCTCTCCTGCCTGCCAAAGTCTGCCCTCAAGATCAGCCTTGCCTGCTGCACCAACTGCAGGATTGCAGGCACGGCTGCCACATGGTGCTTCAGATCATATGGAAAGCCATATTCCTGGGGATGTTCAGACATTCCGGAGAGCCTGCCTGTGTGGCAGTCAGCTGGACTGTGAGGGGGCAGTAGGCAAATGGCAAACAGCAGAGCTTACCCTCCTCCACGTTGCAGCTCACCATTTCCAAGGACAGGTACAGCCCTGCATTTCAGCCCTAGCATGGTTTGCCCATGCAGAACATTTCCCAAGATCATTTTGAAGACCAGATTTATAAAGCTTGACCTATTAAGAAACAGAACGTCCTATTAGATCTTAAGGGACAGGATGAAACCAGCCACATGCTAATCTGCCTCCAAGGTGGTGGACTCTTCTAATCCCAAGAGTAAACTCCCATTGTTATAATGTTAGCCCCTATCCCTTAAAATATTTTTCCAGCAGGTTTTTAGGAATCTGGATTATTTTGCCTATTGATCTGTTTGGTCTTGCAGACATGTGAATGGCCATACTAGTTGGTATAACTTGCTGTTGCTCAGAGAAGACTGTGCAGCTGTATATACACATTTGCAGCCTTTCTGAAGCTTCTCTGTATTTAACACTTAATTTTTTTCAATAAAGCATAAATGACGTAGGAGCCATTTTCAACAGTCACATCGGCACATAAGCCCAGATCCTTTAAGCTGTTCAAGTATTTAGATATATATACCTCGGGGGAAGTGTTTCAGACACCTCAGCAGGTTAGATGAGTAGCTTCCACGGAAATCTGCCCCAAGTTCCAGCTTCCCCTCAGTTGCTTAAGTTGTTCTTTTGGGATTTAGGTTCTGAGATGACAGGTACCTAAGATATGCAGTAGCTGGATGACATGCATAAAGTAAAGATGGGTGTTTGAACAGTGCAGGATGCAGGATCATCCTTAGCTGAGTGACAGCTCAGGAAATGGCCACATGGCCCTCCTAGCCATCTCCTGGTCATCAATAGCCTTGGAGTAAAATTGTCAGGCAGTAAGTGCTGACAGGTATCTCGTCACACCCTTGAGTGCGCAAAATTTCTTATGCAGATACAGAAGGCAAAGCACAATAAAATCTCTGTGCTAGTCAGCTTATTGGGAGCAAAGCCATATCAGTGAGCCTCTCTGTTCAGAGCAGTGCAGGTCAGCCCAGGTGTACCTGAGAGCAGAGAAGGGACCCATATACCAACCTGGCAGAAATACAGGTTTGTTTCATTGAAATAGAGAGTGGGGGCGTTTTTAATGGCAACTTGTCAGGTAGTTGAACTGTATCCTTCAAAAAGCTGATGGAACTTCTGCCAAGCAGGTATGCTTGGTATGCTTATTGGGTCAATTCTCTTCTTAATACCATGTATCGGTCAAACAAAGACACAAACTGTGAACTCAGGATTTGTTATCTTCTTTCATCCCCTGGGGTGCTCACTTTTTTTCCAGGAGACACAGAGAAACCTGAGGTAGCAGACCTGCTCCAACTCTACTCCTATTGCCAGGATATGGGAGATACAGAAGACCTTGGTGTCCCTTACTGCATTGTGGCAGCAGCATTCCTTTTATTCTCAAAAAGATTTTGTGTCTCCTTGGACAGAATCACAGAATAATAGAATGGTTTGGGTTGTAAAGGAACTTTAAAGGTCATCTAGTCCAACCCTCCTTCAATGAGAAGCTGGGAAGTTCCCCTGGGTGATGTAATTTGGTACTGCTGTGCACCAAGAATAACATTTTTAAGCAGCCACCATGTCCTTTGCCTTCACAGTTTTCTTTCCGCTCTCTATTGCTGGTAATTTTTTTGCACACATCTGTTATTTGAACAAAATAAAATGTTTTCAAGTGAGTAAGTATATAAAATCAAGATACTCGTAGTTTGCTGGGAAGGTTAATGGAAAGCAATTACAAATGTTTTTATGCTTAGCAAAATATAGCTGAAGATGTTTTCTGCTTTGAACTGCAGAACCAGAAAGCGCAAACTCTTTTGTTATTTGAGACAATGTGTCACTATATAAGGATTCTTTTTATGATGGGAAAGCCAAAAAACCCAGTGATATTATATTCAGTTACTCTGAAACTGCAGCCTTTCCCTCTGCATCTCTGCTTCTACCATCATCCGTACAAAGCCCTTCTTCTTACCACAGAATATATCAACTGCAGGTCTCCAGTTAACTCATGTGTGAAATGTGCTTGATACCAAATGAATGGATGATAATAAAAACAGCGTTCCTTTTTCCTGGAAACAAAACACAGTGGTGATACGTATTGCTTCTGTTTTCAGCCAAAGACTATAGTACCAGATGGCTAACACAACCGTAACAGCTAGCTGCATCTGGATTAAAAAGTTTGAAGGATGTGAGCTAATCTTTAAAAAATGCTAGACAACTTTTACCTCTTTAAATCATGCTACTGCTCACACCATCCTAGGACTGCTCAAACATGCCTTAGTCATGTTCATTAAGCATCATTAAACTGAACAAAGGGCTAGTAACCATCTTTGTCAAGTCAGAGGTCATCTTTTTGGGATATGATCCAAGATCACTGAAGGCAAGGGAAGATGTCTCACTGATTTTTGACCTCTGAATTAGGAGCCTAGTGGTTATTTCCCCTTGTCCACATCTATTACAGCTGCAGATGAAACTTACACTGGTTAAGATTCTTTTCCTCTCCAACTTGTTTCTTTGTATAAAATGATTTGGATTTTCATACTTAAATATGCGTTTTCCCATGAAAGTAAAGATGTTTGGGCTAGCTATGTAACCTGAATACTGATCAGCCACAGAAGAAATATATCTTTTAGCTCTATATGATTATGAGATACCTGAAACAATAATTTGTAGGGAGGGCCTAGGCTTAGCTACAGGCATGTGCTTTGTAATAGTCAGGTACCATTTCAAATGTCTTTTATTTCAATATCTTTCAGAATCAGCTAGAAATGAAGTTCATACACTGCTGGACAGGAGAGTTGTTACCAAGGGCTTTGAGGAAGAAAGCATTTTTATTTTGTGAACAGCAAGGCCAAAATCTGTGGGTGAAGGACTTGATACAGAGGACATTGTTCTTTTTCTCCAGAGCCTGTGCCAGGTTACCAAGCAAAATTCTGAGTGCTAATATCGGGTTTGCTTTTCTTTCCTTCCCCTTCCTCTAATGGTAGCAGTATAGTTTAAAAATTCCACAATTTCCCATCCTAATCTTTGCTATATTGTCAGACACTTGATGGGAAGACTCTCACAATCACTCAGTGTTTCACAATGTTAAAATGTCATAAACATTCAAGTATTTTTCCAAGTGAGAACATCAACAAAACTTCATGACTCACCCCACCAGGACAGAAAAGAGAACAGCCTTGTAATACATTATGCTGTTTTTTCAATGTTGGCTATCTTAATGGGGTCAGCAGTGACATTTGCCTTGAAAGCTACACAGTAATAGAGGGAAGTTCTCACACAGTCTTTGTCACAGATGGTGAGACCTGCCAGCAGTTTTATGGCTCTGCAGCTGTACGGGTATACCTGCTGGAAGGCTGCCCGAGCGATACAGACAACACGTGTGTCAAAAACCCCCAGCGCCGCTGGTGGCTTCCTTTGTTTAATCTTCCTTCAGCAAACAAAAAGTGACTTGGCTTCAAAACAATGGGAGGGAGGGAGAAAAATAAGGCGAGAGGGTGCTACTGAAAGATTTAGTTAAAGTCTATTCTTCTCTGGTATTTCTCATCGTAGGGGTCAATGGTTTAAGTACAACAGGCTTGATTCACTGCCTGGATGAAGCAGATGGGGCAGATCGCCAGGCAGCAGCTTCCAAAGAAAAGCTGTGGAAGGCAGCTTTAACTTCCCTTGCAGACCAAAGGGCCATTATAACAGTGAGAAAGTGGGACCTGACCTGACTCAGCCTTCACTTCCATCTGTTCCGGAGAATTCTTTGTACAGCAGTTTGGGTCAGAAGGGCCACCTGAACTATCCCTCTTCTCCTCCACCAGCACCCTGGAGATCCAGTACAGGAGCTGACAGACCATCTTCCTGCACAGGGGAGTAGAGTGGTTGCCTAAGACAATCAGCCCCAGTGTGTTGACTTATATTCTTACCTGAAGTCCACTTTCTTCTGCAAGATAAGGTACTGCACCAGCAAATCACAAGAACTCCTCTTGCCTGAAAGACAAGACAGTCTAAGCACGAAACTAGAGACAGCAGTGGAAACACAGGCATTGAGATGGAAACACAAAGACAGAGTGAGCTTACGTTTTTCAGCATCATAGCCAGCAGCCTGATTGTTGCTATGTGTGTTGCAGGCATCATGATGATCTCAAAGCAGGGAATAAGTTTACAGGTATCTGTTGGGAGTTCTTCCTGAGGGAAAACTTGAGTGAAGGGGAAAACGTGCTTATTTGGAAGTATAGCAAGTGGGTAGTAACTGTGGTTTCATGTGACAATTGGACCAGCAGCACTTATAGGTCAAATAGGAATACGCAGTGAAGATCCAAGAAACTGGAAACAAGCAGTTTATATCAGGAACCAAGATGGAAACAAGAAGAGAGAAACAAAAAGATAAAGACAAGCTGCAGTCTAAAAGAATATTTTTTTCAGTAGAAGTCAATATATATTTCAGTGGCACTCAACTTTCCATGATACGACTGTGATGCTTGTACAGCTATTATCTAAGGCTCCTTTCCCTTCTCAAACTTGTAACAGATCATAAGAAATACCTCAGTGACCTGATAAAGGAGTACGTGGAATTAATTGAAGTTTTCAGCATCAGTGGCTAGATTTTTAGAGACCCTGACTTTGAGTTACGAGCACCCATGTAGTTTCCCAAGCTTCTGCAAAGCTTGAGTCATGAGTGTGCAGAGTGATAACTACCTGCAGCTCTGATGAA
>JAWWMO010000001.1:89766565-89784341 GCA_035047845.1 Dendrocincla fuliginosa
ACAAGCTGCAGTCTAAAAGAATATTTTTTTCAGTAGAAGTCAATATATATTTCAGTGGCACTCAACTTTCCATGATATGACTGTGATGCTTGTACAGCTATTATCTAAGGCTCCTTTCCCTTCTCAAACTTGGAACAGATCATAAGAAATACCTCAGTGACCTGATAAATGAGTACGTGGAATTAATTGAAGTGTTTAGCATCAGTGGCTAGATTTTTAGAGACCCTGACTTTGAGTTACGAGCCCCCATGTAGTTTCCCAAGCTTCTGCAAAGCTTGAGTCATGAGTGTGCAGAGTGATAACTACCTGCAGCTCTGATGAAAGGGTATTGTACAGATTTCTTCCCCATGTATGGAAAAGTGTGAATAGATCTTTCCATGTCTCTCTGGGCTCATATATTATTAGCAGATGGTCTGAAAGACAAATAGATGAAAATAAATCATTCAACATATTCTATGTTCAGAATATTCTACTATCAGTAAAGCTATCCATATTCCTATAATAACATTTAATTTTTTATTTGCTGATTCATAATTTTTTCAGTTCTTTCACACCAACATCAGCTTGTTTCTTGAGTTTCTGAACAAGCATGGTATAACTGCATTTCATATATCCAGCATCTACCATTGTCTTTGCTTCCAGCCACAAAGTTTCCTAGACACAAAAACAAAGCATTCTTCTGTACATGCTCAAGAGCTTTAGTCTCATACATCACAATCTGGGCATTTAGTTCCCACATGGTTCAGTGATCTGCTAATTCTGAAGAAAACTACACTCGCTCAAATCCAAAGGAATCTTAATGTGGGATTCCTGTTTTTCATGGGAGTTATGTATAGACCAGACTACAGATATCCAGCCACAGTGTAGGAAAAAAGTGCAAACTGGATCTACACAGCCAGGAAAAGAGAAAAATGATGGAGGAATTTGATGGCACAGTCCTTGGACAACAGGGATCCTAGGACTAGATACAGTCATCATTTCTGCCCTCTGCCCTGCCCTTGCACCTTATCACTGTGTGATGATGTGCCTCAACTCAGGCAATGAAATTTTGACTGTTTTGACTTCAATTGACTTTAAGGAACTGGATCAGAATGCATGTACGACAGATAATAACCTTAACTATAAAAGCAATGAAAATGCAGAAGGCACTAACTGTGCAATATAGTGCCTTTAACATATCACACCACAAATCTTAATTTTGGAATTTTCTGAGATAATTTTAACTATGCAGTCTTCACATTACACTCAAAGTCCTCCTTGTATAACACCCAGGGTGGCACAGAAAGTGTAGCAGGCACTGAAATGTGGGCTTCTGATCTTAGCGACGTTAACCTCTGCTGCCTGAGCTTAAAGATGGCAGTCGGGAGAGACACAGAGTGCCAGCGTGGGTTACAGTAGCATATTCTTTAGTTTTCTGCTCCTCGCACCCTTGTTTTCACAGCAGAAAAGGAAGATCAACAGGCCTGAAGGAAATTGGATGCAAGTGTTTCTGGACTCAAAAATAAAACAGTAAGACTTATTTTGAGTATTAAGACACATACATATATGGGGGTTGGGAGTGAGCAAAAGAAAAATACTCAGCACGGGTGCTAAGGAGAGAAAAACAGTGTCTGCTTTGACAGTTAGTATTTGGTGCCCTCTTCTGCACCCATCCATATTTTTAAAGTTCTTTAGAATGAGGAGAAGAGCATCTGTCTGTCGTCCATTTCTACATAGCTGTGCTTTGCTGTTAGGGGCAAGGGGTCATCCTAGCAGATGTCAGCCATCGTGGTGATGGGAAAAGTAGAATCCTTTTTTAGGTGAGAGGAATGAGTGTGTTAATAGAGAATAAGAGTGTGTGAATAGAAATTAAATAATATTTAACTGAGATTTCAGTTATGACATCTAAATTATTATATTAATAAAAGTAGATTGTATTTTGATTCTGACTGAATAAGAAGCATACCATGTATATAAGGTATATAATCAGTTTAATCACATGCTGATCCCAGGACAATCTCATCCCAACATTTTATGAAATTACAAATAACATAAAGTGCACACAATTCTTCATAGTAATTTAAATGTCACTTTGCTAAATGAACTTGAAGACAGATTTGCACTTCCTGAATGCAGAATCATTTAAATATTAATTTCTATTTTTTCCATTACTGAAAGATAATTTTATGCTAGAATTTCAAATACTTAAATCCAAAAGGTTCACTAATCTGGTCTCAGCTTTTGAGTTTCAGCAGTACCAAATTTAATTGAAAAGCTTCCTTACTACCTTTATCTTTTTACCTTGAACTTCATTTTATCTTCAGATGCACAAAGCATTGCAAGCATCTTACAGCAGTTCACTAGCAGTCTGCCACAACCTGGGCAGTTCTTGTTTCCTTCAAGAGTATTCATTTATTTTGAAGAGGGATGATATAGACGTTATCATTGTGCCAGCTCACAGTTCCTCCACTGAGAACTGAAGAGAGCAGTATTTAAACCATAGATGTTGTTATGAAAATGACAAGCCTCAGGTTCCTGTGCAGCAGTCCTCCTGAGCCCCTGACCCCAGGCAGGGTTGCTCAGAAACATCATCTGAGCAAGAACCAGAAGACTGAGGTCTGTTTTTACCCTTCCTGGTATGCCTCTGCTCCTGTTTATTGCCTTGACTTCATGAGAAGAAATCCATTTGACATTTTAAGATTTACTTTCTTGGATACATAGGTTTGAGCAGCTGCTGCTAACCTCCCCTACAGTTTTGAAGCCAGTTTGTTTTCAGTCAAGTTAAACCTTAGAGCCAAAACTGTCAAACTTGGGTGACTACATTCCACGGAAAGACATGAAAGCAATTGGACAGATTTTTGAGGATGAAAAACACTCTGAGTTTGGATGGTATAAGCACCTCCAAAATCAGGCCATTCATTTAAGCGAGCAAATATATATTTAGATTCCCAAACATAGATTTTTTTTTTTTTATTTGGAAAGGCTGGCTAGTATTTTCAATTTCCCTCAACAGTGAACTGCCATTCTCACTAATCTGTCCTTGTTACCGTCTTTCTTATTTTTTAACTTTGAAATAGAGCCACTAAACTCTAAATAGAGCCACTAAACTAAAAAAGATCCATTTTTAGTGTAATGACTAAGTTTTATATGTATGTCAGAGGATATGTAGAATGGAGTATATCACAGAACAAGGCTCAGGAAAATATGCAGACTATCACTCTGAGCAGGCACCTGACCTCAAAAGCACGCGCAGACACAGGCACCCAGGCGAACTCATCCCAAATCTGACATATTTTTGTCACTAAGCAGATCTGAACAATATAAGGAATCTTGCTATACTGTATCCGCATCTTACTGTGCAGGAGTGCAAATCCCAAATGTAAAAGCATCTCTGCAAAGGTAACTTTAGCTTAAATGTTGCCCAAGTTTAACTCATACACAGGATCCTAACTTCACCGTGGTGAAGCCTGTGGCACTAACTAGCTGGCCCACTAATGGATGCAGTCTATTAATTGATCTCCCTGTAGCAGGGACATATGTTTGCTCCATGGGAAAACTCCAAGGGTATGCAGCCCTTCAGTGCCTTCTGCTCATCTAAAGAGGTCAGCCTTTTCTTATAGACAATTAACTGGGGATGTTTTGTTTTGTTTTGTTTTGCAGCTTGCTCCAGTGAAGAAATCCATAGGATGCCCATCCACAACTGTTAGTATTACATACAAGCATAGCGTGGACAAAACAAACTCTAGTGTTATTTCACAGTGTGGTTGCTTTCATGGAAGCAGAGCTTATACAAACAGAGTAATTCAAGCACGAATAATTCATGTTAACTTTTCACTGAAGACACATCCATCAGGGGTGCATAGGAAGTAATTTTACTCCTGCTTTGTTTTCACTTAGGTCTCTAATTAAGAAAAGTTAAGCTAAACAAGTTTGATCTGGATTCAAAGTATCAGCCTTAGGGATTTTTTTCTAGTTTACCTAGACCAAATAAAATTAACTGATGTAAACTTTTGGAACTTTTCTAGGGGGGACAAGATCATGTGTGTAGTAGCAAACAGGAGCACAGTCTGCAAAAATAGATTCCAGAGCTTACAGCACCTCTTTTTGTGACGTCTTGTACTTTTATATCACATGGCCATCTGCAGCTAAGTGGAGCTGGCCATCCAACAAAGGGACTAGTCAGATCACTGAAATATGGAGTTGCCCTTTGCTTATATTTGGATAACTCTGATGGATAAAACATTGCTGAACATTATTCAGGAATGACATCAAACATTTTGCCTCCATACACAAAAAAAGAGCTGTCTAGACTGAGAGGAGGCTTTCAGCATTCTTATTTTCTACTCAACTTTGCCAAAAAACCCCCTTTTTGACTTAGTTATTAAATTAAAACTTTTAAAAATACTAAACCAAAGCTGCATTTATATCTCAAATAAGGATGAAATACTAATGGAAAGAGGAAGGGTATTTCCTCCTTTTACAACAGTACCTACAGTTTTTGAAGGTGATTAACTGTTGAATGTTTTAATATTAAAAGGATTCCTAAATGGCATTTTATTGTGAGGATTCGTGATTTAAAGAGGTGTTTTAGGAATTAATCAGCTGTTTTACTATCCTGTTGAGACAACTATCTCTCTACTGCTGTAAGCTCAAGTAGTGTTCATATCAGTGTAAGCAAGGTTATGGCATACAATCTCAGAATAAACTGTGTGGAAAGTGGCTTCTAATATTGCATCATCTACATAATAAAAATATATGCCATTAATAGAATGTATTTACAATGACAACAAACAAGTATCATGGGTAGGCTACTTATGAGAAATGGGCTTCATCACTATGTGATCATCACATTCCTCTAACTTAATATAACAAAAATAACTTTGATGAGTCAATTAAGAACATGATTTCAGAATAAAAACAGTTGGGTCTTCTTTTTCAGTGTCAGTCTGTGTACGTAGGATCAACTGCCCCAGTGTTTAAACTGCTTGCATTGTGTCACACTGCATCAATCAAAACAGGCAGAGGGACTTGTGGCTAGAAGTCTCTTCTTTAAGGAGGAGTCTTGCAGGGGGTGAATTTCAGAGGAGTTACCCCCAGTTTGGAAACCATTCCGTGCACCAACTGGTTTATCCAAGTTATTGTTGTTTAAGTCTTATAGATTTCAGAAGCTAGTTCTTCTACAAGGTCTGACAAGACTCTGAAAAATACGCTTTTTAACTCTAAAAATCACCCAATCCATCCAGAACTTAAAAATTATAGCAATATTCTCAGTCCAAAGGCCATGAGGAAAACACTCTAACCTGCTACCTAAGGTGGACCTGCATTGATCAAAAAACATAGGTTCCTTAGGAGAACAGCTTAATTGATCCAATTTTAAATCTACAGTATTCTGCTTAGATATACCGTTAAAAGGATTGATCCCAAGAGCCGAAGTGTTTAGTAGCTGTATCCTGAGAAATTAACTTGGACCTCATCTGAGTAGCATGAGCTGTGGAAGTGTGTGTTGCCACACAGCTCCCCAGAGATGAGGGCAAATGTTACCTTATCCACTGTTAACCACCTTAGCACTTTGAGGGATACAAAGCTAAAGCCCAGGCTACCCAGTCTGCAGCATAAGGAAAACATCTCCCAGCAGAGGCAATACCTTTACAAAGGGACCTCAGTGTCATAATGGAAGGGAATCTTAAAATCCACAGAGGTTTTCTCCTATATATCCTGAAGCTCAGTCTGAGAAAACAGACTCCCTGACCTCTGTCTACACGATTCTTGGTACTCTCTTACTGAGCCAGTCTCTAGGGTTATGTACTAATATGTTATATGTTAAATAATTTCAGGGAAATTTCCTGCACAGGGGAAGTCCACCAGCAATGCTGTAAAATTACAGCTAGAATAGTTCAAAATAATGGAATAGTTCCAGACATTGCTTTAGTCTGTGCCGAATGGGACTTTGCCAAACATAGTTCAAGAATTAGTACAGCCCTGGCATCACTTCCAGCAGGTGGTGTGGATGTGGATCCCCTTTGCTGAAGGGTAAGAGTTTTATTAGTGTAGTTGCAAGCCACTCTGTGACAGTTGGCTTCAGTGCCAGAACAGGGCCCCAGGATGCTTTGCTTACCACCAAACGTAGTCTAAGCCCCTGCCAACTGAAGACATACTTGGCCTCTGCACAAATTCAGGATCAGATGTGAAACATTCCCCAAAGGTCTGGAGACACTGAGAGAGTGGATGATGAATCAGACCACTTGATTCACCCTCAGAACTCCAGGGCACTCTCTGACATGCCTCTGGAGAGCAATACCTTGTCTTTGTGTGCTGCTGTTAGCCTGAGTTACATTTGCTGATGAAAATGAGGTGAGCATTGCTTTTTGTGGCTATCCAAAATGGAAATGGAAACACCATGGAGCGCAAGATTGCTGCTGTTACAAGCAATATGAAAATGAAAAGGGTTATACATCTTCCCACTTAGGTGTTCATTTCCATAGTCATAATTTTCAGATGAAAGGATATGTCCTGCTGCAGCCTTAACTTCCAGTAAACAGAGATATGGTTTTTAATAAATACATACTGTGGCCCATAGAAAGTACAAATCACGTCCTTTGCTACTGTGCAATAAACCTCCTGGATACCTTTTATTTAATTAATCAATGCATAGTGAGATTTTTATTTTAACATCGTCACTCCTTAACTATTAGAGCTCACTCCCTGGAGAGAAATGTCCCCAATTATCATAATTATCATATAGTTCAGCTACTGCAATTTTATATTACACGTTTAACTTCTGGCATCATAAAATGTGAAGAGCAAAGTACACATGATGTGCCCTCCTGAACAACTTAACAGTGGCATCACCTACTTCCTAGCTTTGTGCACCTTTTTTGTACTTTCGACATAGAATTACATTAACACTAGCCATTCTTTTCTGTTACCAATGTAAGAGAAAGCAATTGTTTCAAAACCACTCGCTATATAACATTCCTCCATGATGGCAACCACTCAAAAACTGCATACTCAAGTTTTAGAAAAATTACCAGAGGAATTTCTGAAATCATCATAACAGGCTAGTTTGTGAACATTTCTTTCAGAGCTTACATGTATAAAAACTTCTCAAACAAAAGTCTTCTGTTTATAGAGACACAACTTGTGTGACTTTCCCCACTTATCTTTAAGAGGTAGGAACTGCCCCTGTTACAATGGCACTGACATACCAGGATTCCTCCCAGCAATAGTAACATATTAGATGCTTTCCAAGAAAGAATGATTCCTATGCAGTGCTAGCCTGCTGGCCAGAGGAGTTATCCCAGAAATTCACTTCATGAATATCCTTATTCTTCTGTGTTTTCTTCAGAAGTTTTTCTAGATATTTACTTAGGGGAAGATCAGGATAGGCCACAGTTGGAAATTTTAAGATAAACTTGCCACTTGAAATGTTGAATTGTATTTTTCAGTGGAATACAATTCAGTATTTTGTACTTTTAGATGCTTCAAATTCTTGGTTAAGTAGCCTAAGGATGTATTTAAGAAATTGTTTCTATGCATTTACGAACAAGAGCTTTTATTCTCAGTCTTTTTTATGTGTTTTGGAGACATATTATAGCTTCTTTTCTGCCACAGACTTCTGTCCCACCATCATCATCTGTTTATTTTTACTCCTAAATGCATATTTGGAATTGTCACTTAAGAGAAAGCATATTTTGTCAACGTCCTTTTCTGTTCTACTTTACTCAGTTCTGTTTATTTTCTTTCCATATCTTCACTTCCATTTCTTTAAATATTGACTTAGAAATTCTTTAAATCTTAAGTAAGAAAAAAGAGAGAAATCTTTACTGCTTTGTGTTAGAATTGCTCATAATGTACTATATATGCCTGTGTAATAAAATAAATTTTAAAAACGGATTTTGTTCTAAATCAAGAAAATGTACCACAAATAGAACCATAACAGCTTGCTAGCAGAGAGTGAGAATATTGCCATGGCACAAAGGTTTCTAGATTTTCCCAAAGACAAGTAAAACAATGAGATAGTGGTGTGAAAAGGAAGAATCTTCAGATATGGAATATGGAGGAAGGCTCAAGAATGTGAATTCACTTGGAGCTACTAAAAATATTATCATATTCTACCAGTAATGTTTTTATAGATTAAAATCCTAAGTATAACTACCAGTCTAAGGAGAAGTTATTTTGAAAAGGTGAACCATCTTCTTATAAAACTGGTTTTGATTCTTTGAAAACATTTGGTTTCCATCTGCTACAAATTATAAAGCAAGCACAGAATAGGTACAAAAGATGGACTATTAATCACTCTTTTTATTCTTTTAATTGATTTATGGATATGATCTTACTTGTTTTTGCATAAAAAAATGCTATATATTTTGGTTTAATGAACATATTTTTAAGTAAAAAGAAGATACTTCCTTTCTCACTCCCTTTTACAGCTCCTCTTTTGGGTCAGCTTGTTCAGACATCCTTAGCAGGGTTCAAAAAGGCTGCAAGCTGCATATACATAACTTCATATTGTGAACCAGCACCCACAAAAAATAGCTAGGATTTAACATTTAATCACTAGTGTGCTTGGCATCCTGACAAAGCACCTGATGAACCTCTGCTGGCCAGGCAGGTCTCAGTCATGGGGGAAAAGGCTGATCTTGGGGGCTCCTGAGGATGGTCCCTCAGCACAGCAGAGCTGCCGTCTCCCACCTCAAGCTGAAAGTGCCTGGCCTGAAAAATACCATTAAATGATCATGGAAATTCTTAGGACTGGTTTCTTGTTTTGAATGGCAGTGAATACTGCACCATCAATGGCAACAGCTTTGTTCATCAGACAAGAAATTCTTTAAAGAAATAAAGCAGCCCAATCCTGGCCTTGACTCAGTTCTAAAATGAATTTCAAGAGAGTGGAATCCTCCCATATTTTGCAAATATGTCCAGGTTCAAAAAATGCAGTGCAATTTACTTTTGATTTTCATACAATCTTCCACTCTACATTTCTGTTCATTTGCTTCACTGACCTTAACTTCCGAGGATTCCTAAATTCTACACTTTTCTGAATATCACATTCCCTAACAGTAACAACAGTGCCATTACTCAGCGAGAGTAATAAGCTGTTCTATGTATTCTGTCACTAAAACACAGCATCATCTAGAATTAAACCTTAACTGAAAAATCTAGCAAATATTGCAAAGAAGATTTAAGAATTCATAAAACTCCTCTAATATTTAAAAGGAGAAGACTCACTGAGATATGTTGATTACATTTTTTCTGCTACTGGAGTGAAGAAGCAAAATATTTATCATCTAATTTCCAGTGTGAACATGAGAAGAAAAAAATTTAATTTTTCTCAAGAATGTCAAACAATTCCAATTTTATATATCAAATATTTGCATTAATCTGAGAAAAAACTTCTGAAGATCATTGTGTGGTTATGAACATTCTCAAAATAATTAGAAGGTGCTTAAAACTTCTTTCAATAAACATAAATAAACAATCTAAAGTAACAATTAAACTATATATCATTTGAAGAAAATTTAAACCGAAAAAGGCAAAACAAATTTTGTTTCCTTAAGCCTGTTCCTCACTGTAAGACCAACTATTTGCAGTCTCCAATAAGGTGTTCAAAATGTGAGCACTATCCTAAGTATGCTTTTCCAAGTAATTCTTCATTTAATTTCATGTTACAGAAGAGTTACAAGACTCCTCTCTCCTTTTATTTTTAGTATTTGAAACTGTAGCTTTTATTTTTAATAGCATCACATTTTCCCTAACAACTCCACTCTGAAAAAGACTTTTTTTTTTTTTTTTCTCTGAAGGCTTCTTGCATTAAAAAAAGTTTGATTTTGTTTTGGTGGGGTTTTTTTGCTCAGAATCTCTAGGTTCCAACAGAAACTCTTACTGAAATTCCTCTTTCATTAACTTTTTCAGTGCATCCATATGAGAGGAAAACTAGCACTCACATCCCAGGAGACAGTGAAGTCCTTTCCCAAGAGACATTTAACAAGCTTATGCATTTTGCTTTTTTTTCTTGCCTTTTTTTTTTTTTTTAAGGTGAACAGAAATAATGTAATCTGGTTAAATCATGTTGTATATCTAAGTACAGATTGACCTTTCCATGTAACTTTATAAATGACTGAGAAGGCTTGGCCTAAGAGACAAAATGTCTGGCATCTTTAAAATATGTTGGAGCCTACTTACCTCTGCAAGGTTCAGGATAATTTGCTGCCAACCAACCGTGTCCAGCTGGATTGTGGCAGCACATTATAAATGACACCTGACTTATGTCATCAATAAGTAAGTAAATCAGTCAGCTTGTGACTATGCTCACAGAAGGTGAAGATTTATTCTCTTTTCCCCCTCAAAATCTGCAAACTTTTTTTCCCTGTTTCACCTCCCATTTTGAAACAGAATTATCATAATCTGAGAAATATAGCTGCTTGCTGCAGATGTTCAGATTTAGGCTGACATGCAGTATTAGATTTCACATGTAAGGAGGTGATGATTCAGAGTTTCTACTGACACTTATAATAATCTTAATTACGTGTGTTATCTCACGAGTTAGCTCCAGACTGCATGATTTGCCCTCTTAAGTACTTTCTTTCATGGTTGGAGACAGTACAGCAAGAGATGTGAAAACAGGGACTGCATTTCTACCTGCAGGTCAGGTGGACAAGAGAAAGCGATCAGCAGTGCTTCCTTCTCTTCTCCTCGGGATAGTTTCCCACTGCTGGAACTTAGCCTAAAGTGGTCAATGACTGACAGGTTCTCCAGGCAGGCATAAAACACTTGTAAATAAGCAAAACTAATTCCAGGTGCCAGCTTAGTTCTCCAAGAGCAGAGTACTATGTCAGCATTTGGGTTAGCTCTTGCACTGATGTGTGAAGATTAAAGAAGCTTCCCATGCTTACTTCCTTCTCCAACTATACCCACACAAGATTATTGTGGACTAAGCTCTTCTACAAGCCAAGCAGAATGATTTCCATGTGTTACACAGACTGGGTCTTCAGTACTGGCATCCACAGGGTAAACCATAAGGCAGTGCCTTGTTGCTGCAGTAAGAGAGAAGCCAAAAAGAATGACCAGTTCTTTACTCAGAACATCTGGGTAAGACATCTGTAGTATGTTGGATACATGGTTTTGCTGGACACTTTATAGCCTTGACACAGATTCAATACAAGTGCATGAATACTGTAAAGTGTTCTACAGGAAAAAAAAAAATTATTTTCTTTCTATTTGAATATAATTGTCAGAATGTTACAGCAGTGCTTAGTGGTTTGGTTTTTTGGGGTTTTCTTCTCTTTCTTAATCCAGATCCAATTTGTCATTTTCTTTTCTTGTTATTTCTGGTAAAGATGGATTGTATGTATTTCTTTAGACTTCCTGTAGAAGCCCTGATGACTCAGAAGCTTCTGCTGCTGTGGATGTTTTAAATCCTCACATCGTTGTACTTCATTATTTCAGAAACTGGCTGAAAGCCTTTTACAATAAAGTTAAACCTTCCTTTTCAGCTCTGAACTGGCTGGTATTTTGGTCATTATTTTCATTTTGAGGGGAGAAGAAACTTAATTCTGAATAACCACCTGGTCCTCTTTAGAGCATCTCCAAAAAGCACGGAAAAGTGCAAGATGCTGAATCTGCCATTTCCTGAAGTCCAAAGACATTGAGAGACCAACTTTTATCTTTTAGCTTTTCAGCTCCCATTAAGTTCTCATGAGGTGAATGCTGTCTCCTGTCAGACTAGTCTGTGGCCAAGGTGACCATGTTCTCAACAACCTGGTCTCCTCGGCAGCATTAACTGTGTCTGAAACCACAGCATGCTATGTGACAGTGCTTGGTCATGGATCATCAACACACTGCATGAATTTTAATCCAGCAGGAAGGATGTGAGGCCACAAGAAGGTGCAAGCCAGCCTTAAAAACAAAACGGAATGTGCAGTCTGACAAAGATATGGATAGAGTTCACAGCTTTCAGCAGCACCCATAATGGCAAATCCCTTGTGTTGTCCCAAGAAGCGCACGCTCTGAGATGTATTTTCTGGTTTGATTATCTGATGAGGTAGACAGGACTTACAGTGTCTATTTCCCATTTATAAAAGAATCTTGGGAAGCATATGTAATTTGAAAAACTACTGTTTTCACCTATTTATTCTGAATATATGTATGTATCCAGCCCTTAGAAAAATCAATAATGAAAAGTTTATAAATCAGAACAGTTTCAGAAATGGGAATAGCAATAAATTTCCTTCTGCATGATGAAATGAAAAAACTACTACTCCTCTGTGTCTATTTGCATTTCTGGTTCTATTTTAGGCTGTTCCCAGGGAAGGTGGCCCTAATCAGTGATGATGTGACTTGATCGAGGTCACTTTGTCTCTAGGCCAGTCCTTAGGCCTCTTTTATTTAGAAGTATAGGCACAGCTCCTGGCTATAATGCCAGTTCTGACTCAAAGATGCTGCTAGGATCAGTAATGACATTAGTCTAATTATACAAAGACAAAAAGGTCTGATGCAAACTCTAGTCTAAAGAGCAGCTCCACATTATTCTATTAGTAAAATACTGAATCAGCAATAGGAACAGTGATAAACATATGGAGGCCAAGGGAATGGTAGACAAATGACAAAGACACATTACGTTGTCTAAAAGGACTTGCCAACTAAAAATAGGCCCAGACATTGCATTTGGAGTGACTCTGGCACTCATGTGGTATAAAACTATCTTCAGATGCCTCCAAATTACCTCCATACAAGTTTTCCTTTCTGAGAACTGTTTGTAAATTCAATGGGGTGTACCCAAGCACATAAATTATGGCAGAGCTGGAACATAATACTGCAGAAAAGAATGTTACTCCAAATGCATTGCAGTGCTCAAAGATACCCATAAGCTGTGGGGAAAAAAAGCCCAACAAACTGACCAGCAACCCTCAGACTGTGAAGAAAAGATTAAAGAGATGGGGGGCTGTGATCCATAATGCTGTGAAAATCTGGGTAACATCTTTCATAGAGAAGGAAAGCTGTGGTAAAGAACAAAACGGGGCACTGCTTTACAAGCAAAAATCTCTGGCTATTTTTGATTCACCTTTACTAGTTCTATGCTCAATCCAAACCACTTTCACTATAAAATGAAATACGATGCCTCTGTATTTGGTGTTGTCATGTAAATTTGCTTTATTTTTATATTTGATAAATAGTGTTGGAATAATGATTCTTGAAATCTCTCTCACAACAGTCTTGATTGACAGCCCCCTAAGTGCTGTGCCTTTTATAGTGTAACATAATTGACAACCCTTAGGTAGCTAGCTTATGCAGTCTATGGAATGAAATGTGCTCATTCCACATTGAAGAAAAGTAGGTGCAATGAAATAGTTGTTCTTATTATTAGCCTTTTAAAATAGAATTTATGTGTTTGCATTAAAGAAAACATGACTTTTGGATATATCAGCCTCAAGCCTTTCAATAGTGATGAGGAAGATCAATGCAAAACAATTTCTGTGTCAAAAAGCACACACATGTCATAAAATATCTGGAAATTACTTAACCAGAACAGACTTAAAATACTGCTGAATTGTCTGCATCCTTAACATGCATTTTTTTTTCAAACACATACTGATCAGCTTCTGAAACACAAAGCTTTCTGTTGAACCAGTGCTCTTTTTCAGTGCTCTCCCTAGCCAAAAACTCAAACTTTTTGTTCAGCGCTGGATCTGGCTGTTCCTATACTTCCCTGGGTCTAAACGAAAGCTGGAAAGTGGTCCTGGTTAGGCTCTGAGAAATGTTCTTGGCATGTGGATACTCTAACATCCTCAGATTCTGCTACCCAACCACTCAAGCTCTGGTGATTGCTGCCCCTTTTGGTACATGTGACCCAGAACTTCAGCCAAAGTACTTACAGATTAAGGAGGAAAGACACAGGGAAAAGAGACTAGAAAATAATTAACAAGAAGAATAACTTTAATTCAGAATTCCAAAACAAATCTACTCTTATATTTCTGTTTAGAGAAAACTTAAAAAAATTCAGCATTTCTTCAGAAATGGATTTGGATTAGGCCATCCTGCAACATTTTAGCTCATCTACAACCATTTGCTTTGTTTTCTGATGCTTGGAGTCCCACCACCTCTGCTGCAGGTTATCTTGCTTTGTTGCAAGGCAGTAGATCCCGCTACATCCTCCATCAAGTTCTTACCTCTTCTCCTATGTGAGTTTCCTTCATATCTAAGCCTAAGATACAGTCTTCAGCTCATTACCAGTCAGCAGTCTTTATCAGGAAAGTATCTCTGTGTCTCTGCCCTGTCTTTATATTCTATCACTGGCATCTCTCTATCTATCTGGAACCATCTATCACTGGCAAAGTGGAGCCATCAGGCCCAGTGGACCTTTGGTGTGACCCAGTATTTCCATCCTTGCTATCTTTTCTATTGCATCTAAGGCAGTGAGCTGGAAAGCCACACATCTCCATCACTGCCATCAGGATACCTGTTCCTCAAGCAACTGGTTTTCACACTGCCCATACCAGTAACCTGAACTCACACTATCTACAAATCCCATCTCTAATTACAAAAGAACATCCTGAATCTCACTTCAGGCCCGTCTGTATGTAGGCTGGTAATGTAAGCAAATCAGCAACTTTGAAAGCTCAGCCTTAGGTTTGTGCTCAAGAATTTTCATATATACAGATGTGCCCCTCAAGCTGTCCCCTGACCCATGCATGTGACAGGCTCAGCTTGGTTTCCTTATGTTGCATTCAGTGATTTTTCATTTCAGAAATCTCAAGCCCCACACAGAGGCACCATTTTATTAACCTCAAGCCATCCCTCAAAGACAGCACTCCAAAGCTTTTATGGTCCCAAATCAATATGCTTACTCTCACTACCTAAGTCTAAAACAAAAGCAGGTAATGTGCTGCAGTAACAGCCCCCAGTTCTGTGATTGTGTAGAGCATGATGAGCAAGTTGCAAGAGGAAATGGGTAACCAGGTTTACAACTGGAACAGGTCCCCAGAGTTCACCATTGCCCAGCTGGGCTCAGAAAGTACATCCTTGCCACACAAGTGACTGAAGATTCTCAGAGGGCTTAGTGAAGTATTGGGGTAGTTTTCATGAATTAGGTAAGCACCTACAGTCTGCCAGCTAAATGGAGAGATACAAAGAGAAGCCCTCTGGAGTTAATCTTTGGATAAGTAGATTAAACATGGTTTTCACCTCTGTCTTAACAAACTTTTGACAGAGGGATGGGGTGCAGGTGGTTGAGCAGGTAAATAACCTCTGCTCATTTTTACCCTACTTTGGCTTGTGTTAAAAATTGATTTTGAACTGGCAAACCCAGACTCCTGCCATTCAAGCAGAAATGGCAATTCTTCCACTAGAAAGAATGTTTCTGAAACATACTAGCAGTGCCCACCACAGAAGTATATTTCCTTCAAAGGATCCCAAAGCATCCCAGCTACATGCACTCCCAGTTAGCCTAGAAACTACTCACTCAGGCACCTCTGTACCAGTGTCTTCCAGAGGAAAGCAAGTCCAGGTAAAATTTTGGCAGCAGCAGGATTGTTGGGATTTGTGCAAAAATCATCTACCTTGAAGAGGCAGCCATTAATTTCTAAGGATGGACAGCTCTAAAGATCCAAGAGAGACACAACATGGCCCTTGTCTTTAATTGCTGGACTCCACATACACCAAGGTCTCCATTCAGCAATATGCGAGAACAATTCTGTAACCTCCAACTGAAACGAATGCCCTCCAAAAAACTGAAACCAGTAACTTCCAATGAACCCCAATGTTTTTAAAATCATGTTCCAGATTGCAAACGCATTTAGGAATTTTTTCACAGTGGACATAGGAATAGATAGATGTAGGAAGTCAAGGGAGTTGGATTTGCATCAGCCAGTTTCAAGTGTAAGTAGGCGATACTTTATAGATAGCCTGCTACTTGAGTTTAATTTACAATTAATTACATGTGGTGAATAAAAATTGTTCACTCCGGCAGTGCTTTGTTTCTGTGGAGCTCACAGGGGTGAGAGGTAGCAATTGCTCAGCACAGTGAGGACCGAAGGGCTCCTCTGCTGCTGAACAAAGCCAAGCTGTGGGGCAACAGATGGCAGACGAGATTCACCATGGGCCTCAAAGAGGCCGTACCTATCACTGGCATTCTGCACCCCTTCAGCTCTGCTGGCGGCTTCGGGAGGTGGGTCACTGGGATTGTGACCGTGACCCAAGCCCCTTTTTCTCTTCTGGAGAAACAGCTGGTAACCAAATGCCATTCCTACGTACCCTCCGTGAATGAAAGCACGGCTGCAGATCCCAATGCTTGGCCAGGTGTGCACAAGAGACACATCACTGCTTTTCTTCGGTGCCATGTTCAGTGCAATCATTTGCATGTATCCATGCCAGTAAAACTACTGACATTTTAATTTTTACAGTTGGCAACTGCAAAAATAATGCACCTTTCCAGGCAGTTCTTCTTGATCTCCCTGCATGGATGACTTTCCTTACCTATGGCTAGTTTTCTTACAACCTCTTTTATACTCCGGGGGAACATCACACTTACAGCTGTGTGTGGGGAAGCAACAGCCACCTGTGAAAAACTGAAGAGAAAAATAAACCTGGAAAAGCAGAGATGCACTTCCAGAATTTCCTCTCAAATAGTAACTGCTTCTAAGAAGAAGGTCCTAACTCTAAAGCAGAACTTTTTAAAATTCAGTTTTTAATTAATTTCCACTTTTCCAGTAGTAGAAAACACTACTGAAAAAATCCAACCACCTGTAAGGCTGTATCCTATGTGACTTGGGGAAACAAGGACCACTCTCGGGCTCTCAAGGTTCAATATCCAGATTAACCTCGCCTTGGGGGGGTGACAGTATTGACACTGGCCTCCCCTCATCAAGATGAACTGTTGCATATCTAAATATGTCATCTAGAGAAGGGCAATGGAGTTGGTGGAAGGTCTGGAGCACAAGTCCTGTGAGAAGCAGCTGATGGAGATGGGGTTGTTCTGGAGAAGGCTCAGGTGTGACCGTATCACTCTCTACAACCACCTGAGATTGTAGCCAAGTGGGGATCGGCCTCTTCTCCCAGGCAACCAGAAACAGGACAAGAAGACATAGTCTTAAGCAGTGCTAGTGGAGGTTTAGGTTGCACATTAGGAGGAATTTCTTACAGAAAGGATGATTAGACATTGGAATGGGCAGCCCAGGGGGGGTGGTGGAGTCACCATCCCAGAAGGTATTTAAGGAAAGACTGGACATGGCACTTGGTGCCATGGTCTAGTTAACATGGTTGTGTTTGGTCATAGTTTGGACTCAGTGGTCTCAGGGTGATTTTCCAACCTAACTGATTCTACAGTTCCATCATTCTTTTTCTGTGGGGAAAAAACCCCAAAACCAAAATCAAAACCAAACCAAACCACAAAAAAAAAACCCCAAAGCAAACAAAAAAAAAAAAACAAAAAATCAACCAACAAAGAAACAAAAAAAAAAAAAAAAAGAAAAAACCCAAGCTAAACCAAACCACAACCTCCTCAAAAACCCCAGTGCTGAGGTGAAATCTGCTTTTCGCCACCCATCTCCAGAGCAGCGCCGTTGCCCCAGCGCTGCCTGCGCCAACAGGAGTCTCCGCTCAGCGCTGTCCTGACGGGCTGGGGGCTCACGCCGGGGGCCCACTGACCACTGACCGCCGGCCGCCCCTGCGGCCACGGCGCCACCCCCTGCCCGGCCCTTTCCCGCCGCATCCCAATCCCCGTGACCCCGGCGCACCCCAATCCCAATGATCTCGGCGCACGGCTCCGCCCGGCGGGGCGGCCACCGCGCAGGCGCGGCCGCGG
>JAWWMO010000001.1:89784363-89829797 GCA_035047845.1 Dendrocincla fuliginosa
CGGAGCGGACCCTGCCGGGGTGGCCCTGCCGGAGTAGCGGTGCTTGGGAGGCCCCGGTCGGTGCTGCCCAGGGCCCGCGGCGGGGAGGGTCGGGGGCCGGCGCCTTCTGCCGTGAGCTGGGTTTGTTTTCCCGGGTCCGAAGCAGAAGGACCGCGTCTAACCCGTGGTTTGTTACGTGTGTCTCACTAGAGGGAACGGAGCCGGGTATAGAGCAAAGGCAGCACTGAAGTACTATGAGGTAGTGGGTTTTAGGTTGGCAACTTTGAATGACAAGCTAAAACACAAGAAGTTCGGCCTCAACGCAAGGAAGAGCTTCTTTAGGCTGAGGGTGGCAGAGCACTGGGACGGCCTGAGCTGGGAGGGCGTGGGGTCTCCCTCTGGAGACATTCCAAGCCCACCTGGGCCCATTCCTGTGTCACCTGCCCCCGGTGACCCTGCCTGGACAGGGGGGCTGCAGTGGGTGATCTCCAGACATCCCTTCCAATCCTAAATATTCAGTGGTTCTGTGAAGGGTTGTTCGGGCAGCAGGTGAGTAGATAACGAATCACAGAACCGTAGAAAGGTTTGGATTGGGAGGAATCTTTCCGACCGTCTAGTTTCAAGCCCCCTCCCATTAGACCGGGTTGCTCAGGGCAGGTCTCTGAATACCTGCAATGGAGAGAAATGTGCTCCACAGGTGTGGTAACTTCTGATTAAACAGGATCACTTTGTTTTGAAAGGTACTGGTGTTCAGCTGATTGCCATTTAATTAAAAAGCTTAGCTGCTGTCAGTATTGTTTGTGCAGTGGTATTTGATACACCTGTATATATATTTAATCAGTGACCAGCAAGTAGATTAAAAGGCATGCTGGTAACACTTTCAAGTTACAAAGTAATTTAGGATAATAAGGGTTGAAGAACTGTTCATGACTGAGCTAAACCAAACTATGCGGTAACAGAAGATAGATGCAGTAAGGAAATGAAAGGTAATACTGGAAGGAGCAATTTGAACTGTTTATATTGGTTACTTCTAGATTAACTGTACCCATTAGGGATGAAGATCTGGTGCCCGCGTGGATAGTTCTTTATGCAGCAGTCAGGAATGCATGCACTTAAGGTGTGGGAGGAATGATGAGGAGAGTAAGACTGAAAATATTCTAATACTCAATTTCATTCTCGGTTTGAATAGTTTTGTTGCTTTAGTTATCCTGTATCAAAGGTATGACTATGACAGTAACTTGGTTTTCCTGGCCAGTCATATGCCTGAATTTGAGCTGAAAACAATTTGTATTGTAAATGAGGAAATGATCTCAAAGGAGGAGTCACTGTAGAAGGTAGGGCTGGAAGGGGCCTTGAAGGATCATTTGTCTACTCTTCTTGCCTCCAGAGATGAGATCAGTACAGAATAGCCTGTAGCTATACACAAATCTTCTAGCTGTCTGTGAACCAAAGGATATGAAGGGGACTGGTGGGAGACAGGGCCTGGAAAACTTAAAGAGACTTTTCTTTCCATTAGGTGTAGTTAACTTTTGAAACTGTTTGGTGAGGATGTTCAGGATATTAAGCATTTATGTGACTACAGAAAGCAGGTTGAGAATCTGTACTGCAGATTGCTAGAAACCAGGCAAGTGCCCTGGGAAAGTTATCACTGCTTGTTTGTCCTGTCCCTTTAATACAGGCTGCTGTTGAGGACAGGGGAATAAGTTGATGTATCCTTGTTCTGACTTGCTATAATGATTTATTTCATCAAAAACTTATCTGTCCCTACTGTTCAGAAACTTTTTTATGGTGCTTGTCCTAAAAATCCCTTGTTCATAGTTTAACTCATTATTTCTTGTCTTAGTGGTGAAAAAAAGTTAATTCTTGGTTTTCTTTTTTTTTTTTCTTTTAAATTTTGAAGTGTCTTGCATTGAGAGAAGAAATGGGAGTGGAACTTTGTAATTCCAGTTCCCTTGGCTTTGACTGAGCAACAGGATTAGTTTCTTACTCTTCCAATAAGCGAACTGCAGACATCTAGTACAGTTTGTAAAGAAAAAAGGATCAGGCTTAGTTACTGTCAGTCACTTCTGAAGTGATTGAATAGCTGTTCTCAACAGAAGAGTTTGGAGTGCCATACATCCTATTTAATTTGATTGGGTTGAGTACTTTATCTGAATCACTGTGGATAGTGTATGTACTGGTATCAGAAAGAGATAGTACTTCGGTGACAGGCTTTCAGAACTGCATACTTGAAATGGCGAAGCCTTTTTTGCAGTTGTTAACTAAGCTAGATTTGAAAACCTCTTAGTGCTTGAAAACTTGTGCCTCAAAACAACCAGATGTAAATTCTGTTTCCTGTTACGTGCATCTGATACTTGACATGTATCTATACATTTAGAGCTATCTTTTATCTCCCCAGTATACAGGAAAACTTTAGATTTGGTCAAACATTCACAGGAAGTAAGTTTTCTGAATAGCTGAAGTACAGTTTTATGGTTGTCTGTCAAGGGACTTAATTTTGAAAAGTTTCTTCTGATTAAATAATTTGTGGAATTGGTTAGAAAAAGTAATATGAAATCACTTATGCATATTTGCTGACACCTTGTGATACTTTCTAATATGTTTTGAAAAATGCTTCTGAAGCATAAACCTGATAGTGGTCCACATTAGTGTACAATTAGTTTGTACACCAGCTGAAATATGAGGTTATATAAATGTTTTAAGTAAAGCAATTAAAACATATTTTTGTGAAACAGCACGCTAGAAATCAACTCACCTATTGAGCAAAAGGCAATTCTTTAGAAACTGGAATAACTGAGCATTTATATTCTGTATGATTACTACATAATGTATGTTTTTTCTTGTACAACAAATGATTAGAGAACTGTTGTTGGTGTCTTGCATTTCTGTTGGGTTCAGTAGCACCAGCTGTGCCTGTAGTTGGAGCATTGGACACTGGGCAGCTATAGTCTTGCATTCTGATGTGGTTATACAGCTCCAGCTCCACATCTCTTAGTGACGTCCTATCCTAGAGATAACTTTTTACTGCAAATTTGTTTGTTCACTGCATGGTTTTGGAAAAGTAGATGGTTGAAGTGCTCAGCTTGGAGCATGGAAGAAACATGGAAGTGGTGCAACAGTGTGTGTGCTGTATCCTGTGGTGTTGTCTTCTGTCTCTGTAACTGTTATAAAGCAGTCGGGTTTCGCTTTTGGATTTAAATCTTCTGACTGATTCACCTTTCCTCCCATACCAAAAGTACAGGAAACTTGTTTCCTCTGTTAGAGATACATATTGGTTTTATATCTATATAGCTCTGGCGAAGCAAAATAAACAGAATTAGTAAACAGACAGGGCCTGGTTATTTGTCTTCTTGGAAAAGAATAGGCCAGAGAAATTGAAGTTTCTGAAATTGCTAATTTTTTTTTTCGAAGGCAAATTTAACATAAGTTGAGTTTCTATAAATTTATGGTCTCCCTGGAAAATCAGGATTTGCCAAACTGTCTCAGTACTAGATTGCTCAGAAAGTTGGGAAGGGAGGGTTATTCCCCATGACTTGTGTCCAGACGTAAAGGCTTTCCCTTCTCCCGCATTGTGGTAGAAGAGTGTATTATTTCAGGAGTACTGTTAATAAGCATTATTATTTTAAAAATGGCGAGGCTGCTGTCTGCAGTAACACTTTATGAAATGTGTAAGAAGTGAATGCAAACCTCTGTGGTTTCCTCTACAAAGTAGAGGAGCACGCTTTCTTATTTGACTGAAATGCCAGAAGCATTTAGCTGTGCTTTGCAGTTCCTCCCTGTGCCACCCATGAAACAGTGCTCTTATCCCAGAAGAGGTACCCAATACAATAGATATTAATTTGCATAAGAGGCTGTTTTCTAATTATGAACAGTTTGTGTGTCCAGGGACTTTTGATTAGTGACGACTTGAAACTAGTGAAGAATATGAATAGCTTGAGGGAAGTAGGACAAAAATGAGAAAATTACAATAGAAATTGACATGAATAAGATGAAAGCAATCTTTTAAAAAGTATTCTGTTTAAAGCATACCAGAGAAAGCTATTTTGGGCCAAGTAATGAGGAATCATATGTTCATTAACAAGAATTACAAATAATTAGTTACTATTAAGACAAGTAAGACAGAAGATGAATTGAATTCTTTCCTGAGGAGTGACTAGGAGAGAAGAATAGGGAATATGTAGAGATACCTCTGCGCTTTTTTTAATGCATTGTAAGGAAATCACCAGAGCCTTGCCTGTGGAAAATGTGTACATTTAAAATTTTGGTTATTTTTCTTTTAGTTCTGTGTGTGTCAATGTAACCTCACAGAACATGAATACTGAAAAGAAAAGAATAAGTAAGGAACAAACTAGGATTAGGGTTGCATACAATATATATAAGCTGTGGAGAGAATGAAGCAACAACAGGCTCTTCAGCATCAAATTGTGCCTTGGACTTGTTTTTAAATCATTTGTGGCAGAGATACTGGTTACTTTCCTAAGGTGAAAATCTTCATCCATGTCAGATTGTAAAACCATAGATGTTCAGTTCTTCCTGATTCATGTGACTTCATTCAAAGATTACCTTCTATATCAAACCTGATTCAATTCATAGGACTCATCCTGCTGCCCAGACATATGCTATATACAGGTTTAAGGTGGGGTATTGTAGTCTTAATTTCAAATTGAAATATCAAGTGGGGTTTTTAGATTTTGTATATTGAAGACTGAGACAGTCATGGATGGGTAAATTGATCATGAATAGCTTTACATGCATGCAGCAAATTGGATGAGTTGGATCGGTCCATCCTGGGCTGCCAGATGTACAAAATACCAAGTGGGCTCTGTGGAAATACACAGAAAAGCTGTGTTCCATTGCCTGTTCATGTAGGACTTGACTACGTAATGCAGAACACCAAAAGCTTCTTGTCACAGGAGAAGTTCGTGTAAGCTGACTGCATTACTAACAGAAGGTGGAAGTTTGATCTGCTTTTGTGTTTGTCTTGCAAATATATCCATGTAATCTTGTTTTAAAGAGACATATGTTTGTATTTTTGTGGTTATAAGTAGGTTTTGAGATTACTGTCATAATTGTGTTAGTTACAGGAAGGTAGCAAGTATTTTGTTCATACTAGCTTAACTCAGAATGGTGAAATCAATCAAAATGGTCAGTATGTCTAAATTGTGATCTGGAGAAGAAAATTCTCATTACTTAGAAAGCATTTAATAATTTCAAATACTACCTTTATTCTCTTTCTTGTGATCAGAACCCTAACTAGTTCACTTTGCTGTGTGTGTTTGGATTTTAATTTTTGGCTAAAGATATCACATAATTATGGAATAATCAGAGTTGGAAGGGACCCACAAGGATCATCGAGTCCAGTTCCTGGCCCTGCACAGGACCATCCCCAGGAGTCACACCATGTGCCCGAGAGTATCATCCAAACACTTCTTGAACTCTGTCAGCTTGGTGCTGTGACCACTTCCCTGGGGAGCCTATTCCAGTGCCCAACCACCCTCTGGGGTAGGAACCTTTTTCTAATACCCAACCTAAACCTCCCCTGACACAACCTCATCCATTCCCTTGGGTCTTGTCACTGGTCACCACAGAGAAGAGATCAGTGCCTGTCCCTCCTCTTCCTCTCACGAGGAAGTTGTATCTGCAATGAGCTCTCCCCTCACTCTCCTCCAGGCTGAACAGACCAAGTGCCCTCAGCTGCTCCTCATATGGCTTCCCCTCCAGGCCCTTCAGAGGTAGACTGAGGCCGCAGTTTCAGGAGCAGCAGGGGCAATTTAGTAATTTACTCAAAGAAATAAAGGTAAAGAGAGGACTCCCCCTTTACTTTCTTGCTCCTGGTTGTGTGTTTCAGCCACGTTCTTGTGCCACCTTGGGCAATTGTCAGAGCCCTCTCTGAACTGCTCAGACTTAGCAGCTCAGCTGAGAGCTGCCCACTTCTTGGAATGAAGCAGAAGTTAGTGTTCTGCCACATGTAGGGAAGTTTAGCTGGCTTGCAAAGGAGTCTCGGTGCACAGGGCAAGTGAAGGGAGTGGAGGAAAGAATGCTGGCAGGGCTGGACTCTGAGATGGGCTCTTTCTGCCTTGTGAAACTCCACTGTCTGCTCACAAAACCAAACTGTGGCATGTTGAAGGGACGGGAGTGAAGTGTTTCAGGGTACTATCTGATGAATAGAATCAGTCATTTTTCTGAATCAGAAGTGATTCTTTTTCTATCTTTGCTTTTCTATCCCACACTGCCTTCTTTCATGTGATACCCTCCCTCCCCCCGCCCACAGAAGACCACACAAATAATCAGTTCTCATTCAGTTTGTAGAATAATTAAGCTGCAGAAGACTTTAATACTAATGTTGAAGAGCCAAAATAGTACATAATATTGGCACTAGACCAGAATTGGGACATTGCAGCTCTGTCAGTGAAGTTCCTATTTTCTGACAGAGAGCTTGGTGGAAATTAGTCATCTTATGTACTGATTGTCTTAATGGAAGTAAGACCAAACCTGTGTCCCACGAAGATCTGAAGATAGCTGTCCCCTGAGTTATGACATCTGAGCTGGTACAGTGCTCAGTAGCAGTTTGCTGGTGAGAACTACCATACTAGTTTTCTAATTGTTGTACTTGAGACAGTGAAGTAACTTAAGAACCATTCTGGCACTGGGAACAAGTAAGGAGCACTCCATGGCCTTTCTAGAGCCTTTAGCAGTATTTGGTCAGTGGCTTCTGAAAAGCCACTATGGAGCTGCCCCACATATTCTTTTCAGTTTGTTGTGGGATGCCTTTAGGTGAAGGCAAAACCTGTGTATTTGCGGATGGATTTTTGTTTTCTTTTAAGGCTGGATCTGTTGATCAGTGCTGTGCTTTGCACCTGTGGATATTCCTGACATAGGATGCTACATTTCTCTCCATCAGAAAAATGTTCTGAATTAATTGTAAAGTGTGAAAATGTGTTTATCTGTTTATGGACATTAAACAATTGGAAGAAAATGGTTTAATGAGTAACACTGCTTTTCCTAACTTACTGCTGTAATGTGTTGAATCTTGTTATAGGTATGAATAGCTTGTTATACTATGCATTTATTCATTTTATTTAGAGCACTCTATGCCAGAAATGTAAAATAAATCCCACTTTTTGTTTTGTTTTGTTAGATGTTAAGGCTCATCCATACCACTACAGCGGTGCAGAGGAAAAATGTAGGAGCCTCAGGACCTGAAAAGTACACAGAGGCATTTATTAAAAAACAGATTGAAGAGTTCAACCTAGGAAAGAGACATTTAGCCAACATGATGGGAGAAGATCCAGAAACTTTTACCCAAGAGGATATTGATGTAAGTACAGTTGCTCTGTTGGAGAAGTAATTTACTACAGAGTTTCAGATATTGAAAGCACTTTACTTCAGCATGAGCCCCTCAGCTCTATGTGAATTTTAATCAAACTGTCAGAATAAAGAAGAATGCTACTATACATTGCAAACATTGCAACTGTGACTATGAATAGAAATTCTCTCTCTGTTACCATGTGAGGTCAGACATCGCAGTATAGAAATGTATGCTATATCTTGCTAAAGCACAGGAGGGTCTTTTAAAAGTGCTAATGGATAATCCCTTTGATCTGAGGTTATAAGAGGCACGGTAAAGGTTTATGTAGCATTTCAAAACGTTTACCCACAGTTTGACCTACTGTGTATATTTAGAGTTTTTTTGTGTGATATGGTGGTTGCTAGTAATGTAAATTAAGTTTTATAGGGTATTCTACAACCAACACACTGGTTTAACTTAGGGATTTTAATATAGACATGAATTTAAGATCATATCAGCATCTACAAACATACTATTTTATTGTCATTCTCTCTCGTAACTGGCAGATGGCTGGCCTCTTCTTTCTCTGTCATTTAGGCTTATGTAAAGATATACACCCTTTCACTCAGAAAAATATTTCGTTGCATGGATTTTTTTCTTTTATGTCCCACCTGGTCTTCACTTCTGTCATTTCTGTCTTATCATAGATCAGAGGTAGGAAGGAGAAATGTCATTTGGTGACATTCACTCTTAGGTGAAGCTGCATGAAGTTGCATGGCTGAAGTTTTCTTTGCACAGCAGCAACACTTGCCATAGCTGTGGCAGCCCAGTGTATTGGCAGGGCCCCTAGGGCAGGTGTAGTAATGTGACAAGTACAGAGAGAGAGCTGTCTGTTGTTTAGTTTTTTTCAGGGCAGGGAGAATGTTGTCTCTCTCAGTGGCAAAATTCTGTCTGCACAGCTGTGTCATGTAAGAGGTCTTGACAGTGTGCTTAAGCTACATCGGTATATGGTGATACAGGCTGATTTCAAACGTGTTTGATAGGCTCAAAACTAAGTTCTGAAAACATCTCTGAAAATATTCAGCAAAGTAGAGAGACACAGAGTTAATGGCTTGTTAAGAAAAAGGCTGAAATGAGACTTGAGTTTTATCAGGTATCAGAAAGTCCATAAAGGAAACATGATTTCAAGTCACGAATCTACAGGGAATTCATAGGAAATCATTTTATGAGTACAGAGCTATGCACTGATACTGTGTCTACTTTCATTCAGAGCTGTAAGTATTGCTCTGCTCTTCTACAAACAAGTGCCTGTGCACAGACCCTGCCAGTCTCAGTGCAGAGTGGGTAAGGTCAGCAGGAATAGCAGGCTGTTTCCTTACATTGGCTTTTTTATTTCTGTGCAACCTAGAGAATTTCCTTTTCATGTATTTTTCGGATGTTTTTTCTTACTTTTGATGACCTTTGTCTTTTTGAGCTACTTTTTTTGTACACATGTACAGACCTACCACCAGAATGCCTCCCGTGTTAATACAGCACAGAGATGATGCTGATAGTTCAGTTTGCCTGAAAGGTTAATGGCAGGAGAATGCATTAATCTGTAGTCTGGCTTCCTTCCTTGATAGGGTCTAGGGGGAAGGCTTATAGAAAGCAAGACTGCAAGAAATGCAGAATGACCCTATCTAAGTAGTGGTGTCTTCTTTGTGAATCCACAGCACTGTGATTGTTTGTACAGAATTAACTGAGCTCCACCATTAATAAAAGCAGACTCATTCCAGAAATTAGCTTTTACAAATGCAGTGAAGGTGACAAATACGGGACTGCTTTGCAGACTCTGTTACCGAAAACTGGAGAAATGGAGCCAAAAGAGTAGTGTTTTGTTTGGTGATACCAAGTATCTATGGTACATGTTTGATTTCTTCATATTCTGTCAGGTGTTAGGAAATAATTAGAGTGTGTAATAGTGTCTGCTATGCATAATTAAATTTCTGTTATAAAAATATAAAAGCTCCTTAAGCACTGGCAGGAGAATTATCAAGCTTTACATTTTGTACAGCAATAATTCTTTCTGATGAGTGCTTATATACCTCCATGTCTTCTGCTGTTAATCAGTCTTTGCAGTGTATTTCAAAAGTAGACATCATAGGATTCTGTCCTTCACTGGAGTTTTAGGTATAGTTTAATAAGAGCTAAACCGTATGAAGTTTTAAACAGGAAAATAAGTTGACTTACTTGCTAATCCTCTGGATGTTGTGGAAGCAGAATTGCCTCTTACTGATGCTTTTATTTGGGAATGAAAAGTTAAGCTGTGCATTACAACAGTATTTCTGGAGGAGAAAAAAAATCCAGCAAATTGATATATAACTGCACAAGTCTACCAATTGCTTTTTAATTGGTATTAGAGACCTCACTCTGAAGCTAGGATGTTTTATTCTCCTATGTGTGAATATGTGCTATGAAGTTTTTCTAATTGATTTGCTTTGCCCATTCCATTTGATGTATCATTTTTCACAATATTTCATAATTTGTGCTCATTTCTAATGAACAGAGTCGTTAGGACAGGCATGTCTAAGTACAACTGACAGCTAACATTAGGTGCCAGATGCAGTTTATAAAGCTATGTAGAACTGCAGAGAACAGTTTAAATAAATTAGCACCTGTACATTAGTCTCACTTGCTGGTAATTTATAAGCGAATCAGTAGAGATGACATTTAGGTAAGTCATTGATCAAGTTAACAGCTGCATACCCACTGCCCAGCTGGGATACCTAATTAATAGAGATTGCAGTCCTGACCTAGTGCTTTTCCCCGTTTGAGTCTGTAATCCTTTTATTTTGTGATTTAACTTTAACTTACGGTTGTAGTAAACAGCCCACAGTCATTTTCCACTGTCAATTCTGTGATATTCCACTTTAAAGCCCAGAAATCTAAGTAAGATTAATACAAGAAGAGCATCTTAAGCTTCATGACCTATTTATATGCCAGTATTTTTATTATTCATTTTTATGCAGTCACTAAATGCTCTCCGAGATATGAGCTCATCATAAAGCAATACTTTTTTCCGCATAAGAGTTAGTAAAACTCAAAGCTAAAGATCTATGTTCGTTTTCTCTTGTTGTCTGTCTTACGACCTAATAGATTGCTGTCAAGCAGATGGAACAATTTGAATATAAAATATACATTTTTTTTTTCCACTAGCATATATACTGTTGGAAAAGTACCAGTAAGATTGTTAACTATGAAAATGTTAAATGTGAAAAAACTTAATTCCTCAGAAGGTACAGTTTTCTTGAATAAATTAAGACTTCTTTAATAAAGACTTGCTTTAACAAGTGGCTCGGCACATCTTATTTCTCAATAATGTTCAAATTTTAGCAGTGCAGAGTGCTAGAAATGAGTCAATATTGGCATATGTGAAATGTCAGAAATATTATTCAGAACAAAATGCATTTCTGAACTTCCTGTTGTCTGCAACAAGAGTGTCTTGTCCAGCATTGTCCTTACAAGAAATAATTTATTTTGTATTGTTTTTTAAATAGTTGAACATAGAATGCTTTTTTCAACTATTTTTTATTATTTTTTCCAAGTGGAACCAAACCCTGCATCAGTATTTTCTTACTTCTGCATCAATCAGAGCTGATGACTGCTGTACTTTTTTTCTTCTTTTTAGTACAGTTCCGTGTTTTGAAAAGTTGAAGGTCGAAATACTGTCTGTTTCTTTCAGCAGGCTTTTGGATTTTTTTTCTCTGCAAGCTCTAGACAAGACAATAATTTTCATTTTGAAAATTATTAGATAATATAAAAATAATGTAATATTAAAAAAGGTGGATTTTTTCATGTAGTGCTAGTAGATTATTTTTCTTTTTTTTTTTCCCCTCCAAGTGATGGAGTTAAAATGGTATGTCCCTTTGAACTTGAAACTTTGCTGTCTAAGCTGGAATTCAGAAAAACTGTGACAATGGTTGGGGTGGTTTCAATAAATTTTAGAAGCTGTTAGTGGAGGACTTTGTTTTACACTAAAAACTTAGGTGTGTCAGTGATTCGTTTTTTGTTGTTGTTGTTTAACTTTTCTGTCCTGTTAAATAAAATAAACCCCTATTTCAGAGCTAACATTTTGTATCCCATTTTTGTTTCATTTGTTCCTGGGTTTACCCCGAATATTCTGGATTGTGGATGCTGTAAAACTGTTAAAGAATACTGCTCCTGTGGTTTGAAGGGAAACAGCTGTTCCAGAAAACATCTTGGTCTGAGAAATGATGAAGTACAGTGACTAAATGATGTGATTCAAGAGGCACGGTTTAAGAAGGGAAGTGGCTCTCGTGATCACGTTGAGGAGTAGAAGAAGCTGAAACAGCTTTTGCTCAGGTGTTTCATTAAAATGTTACGGCATAAAGTGTCACTTCTCGCTTCAGTGTTTTGATGATTAAAGTTTCATATCTATTTAAAAAGGAACGAGCTGGCTTCTTGAGACCTCTGCCAAAAAGGATGCTGCTGCAAAGGAGCCCCATTGTGGAGGGTTTTGATATTTTTTTTTTTTTTTTTAAAATCCTCCCTCCCCCTTATTCTTTCCTTGTTTTCTGTAAATTATCTTTCCTCACTGGACATTACTTAGATAATTGTCTTTGCACATGACTTGAGCAGTGAGAATTGGTGGAATGTTTTGTGTTTGAGCTGTAGCTTCAACAAAGGTGTGGAAAGACACCTGGGCCAGATCAATTTAAGAGGGGAACTGTTGCAGTCTTCTTCCCCTATCCCAGTATGACACAACTCTATTTGTCTCAATTCTATTGAATTTTTGGTTTCTCGAGACATTAGGGAAAAAAGTAAAAATGTAACTCTTACTGACCCAACTGGACTTGTTTGATTAAGAGTTAGTCTCTGACATTTGAGAAAGTGAGTGAACAAAATTTCTTGGCTTGTTGAGAGGTAGGAGGGGAAGGAGAATTAGGCATCAACGTGTGCAACATGCACAGGGAAGAGGAAAGTGTGGCAGTTACACTGAATTTGCACAGCATGCCACATGCAGTGCTAGACAGATTATTTAATGAATTGGTTTGCATGTTTGAAGGACAGCCAGATATGGGTTTTGTTGTTTTGGGTTTTTGGTTTTGTTTGTTTGGCTTTTTTTGGTGATTTTTTTTTTTTTTTTTAATACGGATGGAAGGTTGTTCTCATTATTCCAACTAGCTTGAATTTGAACTTAAAGCTGCAAGTGCGACACTGTCCGGTGGATGGTATATTGACTCATCTGGTCCCTCAACCAGTGATGATATAACAGAATTACTTTTCGTTTTTTTTACAGGAGTATTCAGTTTACCAATACAATTTAAGAAATGTCTGATGTAAACTATCTTGTTGCTTACATATGTTTATTATGAGCTGCTATTTTTAAAGGTGTGATTACTGGGTATTTTCTTTTTCTCTGCATGGATTAATAGTAAAGTTTAAAAACAAAGGGTTTCAAATCCTGAAAAGAGATAGCTAACATTTTTTCAGTAACTCATAGCGGAAGCAGACTGTACCCATTCCACCTTTTGAAAGTAATTTTTGTAATTATTTTTGGAAATACCTTTGTGTTACTAGGTACCAGGATTTTTAATTGTGATTCTGCTGAAAATAATGATGGATGTTTCATTTTTAGAAAGCTCTGGTTTATTTCCAAAGATAATGGCAACATTGTGATTTGTCAAACAGAACTCTGAAACAGCAGCCCAGAATCTGTGGAGTCTAGAGTGGGTGAATGTATCTTATGTAGCTGACATGATGCCCTGAAGAAAGTAGTTCTTGGTCATCATATTCAGCAGAACAGTTTGTTTAATCTAGAATTCAAATCTATATGAACATTAGGAAAAAAGATGTGGGCCAGGACCCTTAACCTTTAAACCGCTTCTGTAATGGAAAACTGCACTTAAATCTGAAAAGTTTCTTGGGAACTTTACTGCTAATATTCACACCTTGATTATAAAGTTTTAAGAGGGGCATTCACCTGCTTTTTGTGTTCAGGAAAATGCAGAATGTACAGCTGATTCTCTGTGGAATTTTTTTTGAGACGTGGAGATCCCTGAAAGGAAACTTGTGTTTCAAATCTGAAGACACTGTCAAAAGATTTCAGGAAAATAATTTCATGGTTACATGCTTCAGCTGCAGTTTGGAGAGACTAATTCTGATGTAATTACTAAGACTGATCCACCATATTTTTTTATTGCTAGTACGCATAGGTGTTAAGAATTACGGGGGGGGTTTAATACGTCTTTTCTACAAAACTCAAACATTTACGTTGACAAAATCTGCTTCTGTAGACAAAGTTCCCGAAAGGTAGTCTAACTTGCTATGTAGTTGCTAAAAATACAGTCTGAGGACCCGGCTATGTAAAATTAAAAAGAAACTTTGGATTAAAGTTGGAGTATGTTGCATCACAAGATAATTCGTCCTTGATTACATTTCCATTAAAAGGGAGAAGGCAGGAAGACTATTTCTTTTCATTTTGGAACAACAGAAAAGCAAACTTGGAAAATGAACTATTATACTTTGCTTAGTTATTGTGTTGAGAGCTGAAAGTAGATGTTAGGATTTCTTAATGCAGGGTGTGTTTATGCACTAGTGTGAAAGACATGAGTACACACTTAGCAATATCAAATAAACTTTTCAGAAGTAGAAAGTCTCAGATGGCAGCAACTTTCTTCATTATAAATGTTAAATTGTTATATTTGGCATTTATTAAGGTGTCGTAGTTACAGTAACTGTTTTGACTGAGATTCTGGAAATGCTTGTATAAAGATTACATCTTAAGTACACACACAGTCAGTCTCAGTATCCTGCAGTAATTTCTTTTAATATATTATATAAGGTGTTTGTTTAACATCATTTGGCTCACAGCAGATTTCTCTATTGTCATCATAATTAATCCCATTTGTTCGTAAATAGGTGTTCACCTACTGTGTGTATGCATAAAATGCCCATTGACTAACAAATGGGAATACAGTAGTCACTAAGAGAAACAAAATCACCATTTTATAAAATCAAGTTAAGCCTTTTGTTTGCTTCAGAATTCTCAAAATTTCTGTTCAGAATGTCAGTAGGGGATTAATGAAAGTAATAGGTTAGGTCTTTTTACACTCCATGAATATTAAATCAGTTGAAGCACTGACAAACCACTTCAAGTCAATGGAAAAAATTATCAGCAAGTAATAGCCCTAAGGTAGCCTAACTAACAAAGCACCATTCTTCTTGAGAGAAGATTTTAAACTCAGATTTTATTGTAATTCTACTTTTCTCTACTGTCTAATGGAAAAATAAATGAGACCACTGCCAGAGGGGTTTATTTGGTTAGTCCATTTTACTGAACAAGCACCAGATTTCTATCTGAAGCTCTACAACCCACTGCCTGAAGTTGGCTACATTTGCGAGACCCCATCATCTGGGGAGTTTTTGATGGCTGGCTTTTTCTGTTTTGTTTTTAAAAACAAATGAAAATAAGCAGTTCTCACAAGTGCATATTTTTGCCTTATTAGATTCAGGTTTAGTTACATTGAACGGGGAGAGTAAGATGATGTTGAACAGAAATACATGTCATTGGGTTTAACCTTGTAAGGTGCTTTGCCTTACATTTTTCCAGAATGATTTGGAATACTGGTATACTAACTTTATTTGCTGGAGGCAAATAATGCTCATTTTATACCTCACATGAATAGTGGTAAATATTGGTTAAGTAAATGCAAAGTATATACCTTTTATATAGTGAAAATGGGGTAAACAATGAGTGTAATGAATGTCAGGCATTTTTCTAAATTATTTTAGCAAACCTTCAGGCATCTAAGAAATAGAAAGATGTCATGAGTCTTTCTTCTTTTAGTGATTTACAGTTGTTTACAAATGCAGTGATCAATGAAATGCTTATTTAGGTTATGTGAAATATCTTCTACTGCCACAGCAAACAGAGCTTTTTAGACTTGAAGAAAATATATCTGGAAACTGTAGAAACTGGGATTCTAAATGTGTAAAATTTGGCTTTTTCCATTTGCTTTAAATAAAACTTCTATGCTTGGTCTGTCAGTAGGCACTGTTAACAAGCACTGATATTTTCAGAAAGATAAAAAGATAGATGTTGCGATTTCCTTTATAAGTCACAGCACTTGAAATTTTAGAGCAAAATCACTGTGTATAAAGGTGGTCTTTGCACTTGAGTGGTTCTGATAAGTTAGGATAAATGTATTATATAAAAACTAAACTTTGCAGTACAAGTAGAGTAGTAGTAGAGTACAGCCTTCTGAATGAGGTTTTAATTTTACTGAGGATTCCAGAGGAAATGATCTGCTTTTCTTTTCAGCGCAGCACATATTTCTTTCTTACTGATTTGGTTGCCTACTGTACAAAAGCTAACAGTAATTTTTCTTCATGAGAAAGAACCTAAGAAATGTTTTCATGATGATTTTGTGGGGAAAAAAGTTACATACAAGATCTTTCTTCTTATTTTCAGAGAGCTATTGCCTATCTCTTTCCTTCTGGCTTATTCGACAAACAAGCCAGACCTATGATGAAGGTAGGATTTTTTTGTTGCATTTCTGAATAACTGTAGCATATTTTAAGTAACTTTTTACTTTTGCTGATATTTGTTCATTTATTTATTTACAGCATCCTACTGAAATTTTTCCAGAGCAGAGAAGTAAGTGTTCCTAGGTATTTATTTTAATATTTCTGAGCATTAAAATTGTTGCATATGTAGAATTTATTTTTTTTATGGATTTACTGTTTTCCCTGTATTCCTGATGACTGCCAGGACATGAGCAGTAAAAGTCTAATCTGATATTCTGCATTTTAGGATAAAAATTATCGCTGGATTCTGGAATACCAGTGGTGGTCTCACAAATCATGTTAACTGACAGAGAAAAATGGTTTTCATTGTTTAAAAATAAACAATAAGTAGGATGATGTTGAAGTCATGGGAAAACCTTTTCTTGGATTGAGTAGCTTTTTGTCAGAGCTGTCTATCACATCCATAAAATATTCATTAATACTATTTTAAACTAAAAGTTTTCCTGATAACTTTGTTTCTCTAAAAGAAGTTGCAGCTTTGAAATTGCTAGTTGATAGAATAGGGAGAGTGGAAACTCCCAATTAGGTCTTTGACCTGTAAGTCCTAACTCTGCATTTCTGTCCCTACTATCTTTGATCTTGCTCTTGAGACACCATATAAAGTCCAAGTTGTCAGTGATATGCCAGTATGTTGGTCAGTTCACTAAAATTAACAAATTAATTTTACATAGAACATTTAAAACATAATATCAAAACCTAATGTCAGTTTTTGACTAGCATTTTAGTACTAACTAGTAGCACAAGTGGAAAATTCTACATTCACTGAGCTATCAGGTCCCAGATAAACACTTCTGGTTATCAATGAAATTGTAGAATTTTCCTTCCTTTTTTTATTGCTCCTGGAATAACTGATACTTGGTTTTTGTTGAGGAGGAGGAGGGGGCGCTGTGTGTCTTTTGGAAAGCTGTCTAAATTATCTGAAATTTTGGAATTTCAGCTTTCAAATAGAATCATGCATTATTTTTAACTTTTCTATATTGTGAAGTGAAAAGGTAGGGGAGAGTCAATCATTAAGCAATTTTAAAATCCAAGAGCTGTTTTATGGCAGAACTAAGCTACTGTTCTTTATATTTTCCAGACTAAAGAATTCTTTGAAAAGCTAGCTATGTACCAAGGAGTGTAAGAGCAAATTAGTATAAAGTGTAGTTTTATATTTACATCTAAAAATAACACTTTCAATAAGTATCTCTTAAGGTGGCTTTGTCTTGCTTCTGAATTGTGTTGTTGGTAGCTTTGAAGTACAAAATCTTAAATTTATACTTCAGAATGTTCCCTGAACAGAAATTCAATAAAGTGTGCTTTCACAGCTGCATACATGGAAATTCACACAGTCCACTAGTAGTATATATGGGTAAAAGTTCCCTATATTCCTTCTGTTCTAGTACGGTTTGCATCTTTACATTAAACTTCTGCCATGTTCTCTCGTAGTGTTCCAATCCAATACATATTGTGCTTATCAGACACGTCCTTAGAATCTTGTCTTTACCTATGGCTTATAGCCAACTTCATTTGAACCTCACTGAATAAAATGTCTGGGAGTTTCTCTACAATTCAATATATAAAAAGCTCTCAGGTTTTTATTTTTGTCATTTTCCTCAATTTGGAAGAGATCTTTGTCTTGTTATGTAATTTTTGATTTTTTTTCTTTCTGCAAAGTTGAAATTTATTTGTCCTTATATAACATTTTGTAATGAATAAAATAGAGTGGATGTGCTGAATTATAGGGAACGTTTGTTTTCTTCCTGAACTAATTATGTAAACTGTAGGATAGGTCTTTGTATTTAAATTTCCCAAATATAATAACATTAACAAGTTCTAAAAGCACCTGAGTTATGAATATGGTGGTTGCCCACAAAGGACTACTGTACAAATACTTAGTTTAGCTTAGACATATTACGCTAATAAAAAACTTGCTGTTTGGCAGAGCTGCTAATCTTTCATCTTTGACAATTATTATGTAGATTTCAGTTGTCTCTTACTTTGTGCTTCTTTCAACTCTAAAATGTATACTTCTATCTGTAATACTACCTATACATGTTTGAAAGTTTAAGATGTACATCAGGGATTCCCTCATGTAATATATTTAGAAATGTTATGTTAAATATTTGGTTATAATTGAAGATGGAGATTAGCTTTAAACAAGGTTGTCTAAATCATTAGATTTCCAGACAGGCTGAACACCCATAAAATGTCTTTGTTCTCTGCTATTTAAAAAAGTATTCAGTATTATAAAAGAGGTTTATAACTGCAGTTAAATAGAAGGGATATTTTTTCAAGTGATTATATATTGCTTTCTTGTCTAATCTTGCTTTCCATTAGAAATCCAGTGGGGAGAAGATGGCCGACCATTTCACTTTCTCTTTTATACTGGCAAGCAGTCATATTACTCATTAATGCATGTAAGTATGTTATCTGTAATAAATAATGTCAGCTCCCACTCAAGTATATGTTATTCTAGAGATGCCTGTCAGAAGCAGTAGGTCATAATATCACCATTGAAGCTAAATACAATGTATATTTTTGTGTCACAGTATCTGTTATTATGAGAATTTTTATGTCACATTTAAGAGAACACACTGCATTATAGTTCTGCTTTAATTTTTGGTTTATTCGGCTATAGACTGGGTTTGAATAATCTGAACACTTTCTTGTAGGCTGTATCTGGTTGGTAGCATAAGATTAGTATTGAAGAGTGCATATACAATAAAAATGGCTAGTTCTAGCAAAGTTCATTGTAGAATAAAAAATAGGATTTTTTTTTTCCCCTTGAAGGGCAAAGCTATAGGAAATGTTATTTGTGCTGACATTTAGTGTGAAGAAAATTTGCATTTAAACTGCTTAATTGATTTTTCTAAGGTGGTTCCATTCATGCAAACTTAAGGCTTTTACTGATTAGCGTGGTTCCAGGAGTAAAGGATCTACATCTTTTACCTTGAAGAAAAAACCTGTATCTAATAGAACATCACTAGACTCTGAGTCTTAACATGGGTTATGAACAGATGTTTCATATCTGTGACCATCAATGGCACAAGCATTATCTGCTTCTTTAGGAGGATTTATAGAAAGACCCTCATGTTTCTTATGTGTACTTATAGAAGACAAAAGCATTAATAATGTATGCAAAAATACTTAATTGGACATTCATGTCAGAATTTGTTTCCTTTTAGATAGTCTTAAAAAGTTAGTTCTGTGGTTAGTCAGTTGTTGAAAAACCCAAACTTTATATTCTCAAATTTGGTGCAAAGCTTTACTGAGTGTAATGCTTCTATTAGAATTTTTATTAGAATTATCTGATATTTACTTGGGTTCTGTGTACCCAAAGGACAAAATCCCCACTTGTCAGGTACATTTATTTTTTTGGGAGAATAAAAAACACTCCCCCCCCTTTTTTTTTTTTTTTTTTTTTTTTTTTTTTGGTTGACCTTGGGCAAATGAGCTTCTTGCCCTGGCAGAAATGAAATGAATGATAAATGCAGAGTGTGTCTTTGCTGAGTAATGGAGCTGCAGCATAGGCTTTCCACAGAGGTTTTCTCCTGCACAGCCCGAGGCAGCCCGAGGACCCCTGCTGTTCATTTAAATAGGTATGTCAAATCTGCCTCGAAACGCCGCTGGTTTGATCTGTGGTAATATTTGTGAAGGTTCCATATGGACTTGAGCCCCCTGCAGTGCTAAGAAATAATGTACAACGCTTCATGGTGCAGACGCAAATTTTCTCTGAAAAGGGATGCAATGCTGCGTTTTAGCTGTCGGAGAGGATGATGGAGCTGACGCGCTAGGCCTGTCAACTTGTTACACGGATGGGTTGCACGCAGCAAGGCTGTGGAAAATCTGTGCCTTTTAACTTTTCTACTTAATCACGGTTGTAGCATTGCCTTTAGACTCTATGCTACATTAATTCTCTTCCTGCCTTCTGCCTTTCATCCCAAGTTTCACGGAAAAAAGTAAAGCATGCAGGTCTTGTAGAGGAGCCTTATCAAACAGCTGTCATCTGACAAGCCATTTGCATTTGTTTTGGCTGAAACGGAGCAACCCAAGGGCAAGATGTTTTGTTGCATTCCATCATAATGAAGAAATTACAAATTTTACAAGGAGCACAAGTTTATTTTTAGCTCTTCCTAGCAGTTACAAATAGTATGTAAGCTTGCCTTGGAAGTCTCTGAAAGTATAGTGTGCGTTTTGTTTCTAAGAGCATGGAACCACCTTCAAACAAATGGGCTTGACAAAAGCATTTTTCATTATTATACAATACTTGAGTGTTCAACTGTTTCTGAATATTTTCATTAAACAGGCTTCTATAAACCTAAACCTATTAAGTGAGGTTTAACAGGGTTTTTTTAAGTTGGTCAAATGAAAGCCAAAACCTGAATGAAATTCCCAACATTGTTTTTACCTCTTATTAGAATAATGTGTATTTAACAGAATGTATTTTTAAGTCTCAAAGCTAATTAATTTGGCTAGAAAAAAGAGTTGTATGTTAGTGCAGCCTGGTGTAAGTAATCAGTCCCATCTGAGGATGTCCTTTAAATAGGTCCATTAAGTCTAATAAACTGTATAAACATAATATTTAGCTTAAACTTTTATGCCATTAATTACTACATACACTCACGTGATACTTGAATTTATTAATTGTAATATAATTAGTCATAGCATTATTCTTTAGTTAATGCTATTAAATAATATTATCCACTTACATATAAATATGCAGTTTATTTTCAGTATTATAACTGCCCATATATGTTACTATACGTTCAATATAAAACCAACTTTCACACTGAATATTTATTATATGCATTATTGTCTTCCTTCTGCTTGTTGAATAAAGTTTAACTATAGGGAAAAGAACAATTTATTTTTATTCTAATACACAAAAGAATGTTTATTCCATGAAACACCATTTCACAAATGTTTGATAGTATACTTGATCTTTTAACTTAAAAGTTTTTTAGAGTAATATATTTTTGCAATGTGCAGAACAAGACAAAATGACCTCTTCATACCACTGTGTATAGCAAAATAGTAATTCCATGTAATTATGCTTCTTGTACATTTATAGACATATCAGGGGTTATAGATTAAGATAAATGCTTTAACAATTGAGCATTTTAACTCTTAAAAAACCCAAAACTTAAAAACTGTCAAAGTACATGCTGAACTCAAAAACAGAAGAAACAAAAGTGCAAACTGAGGTGAAATGTGGGCTCTGCAGCATATTTTAACCAAAATGTTAGTATAAATTCCACCCCCCACCCCACAGGAATCTCTCCCTCTAGGGTTTCATTTGCTAATTTCTCCTCTATTTTTTTTATGCAGAGTAAAATAAATTTTTTATTATTTAACAAGAGAGTGCCCTTGTAGAGATCTGAAATTTGATCCCTCTATTAGAAATGGAAGCGTTTCAGTACATAGCCAATCTTGTAAAATCAGCTATTTTGATTGTGTAATAGCTGAGTTTACAAGACACACAGATGTGTACAGTCATGAATTGGACTACTGAATCCTCAAGTGATTAGTAAAATCTTCACCTGCCAGCTTTGAAAAAGCAAGTGTGTCTTCAGAAGCTTTCTTTAGCCATTGGGGAGTGAAGATTTGTCAGATAAATTATTGGGCATTACATGTGATTCCTGATTTTGCAAAGGCTCATCCACATACTTTACTTCACACGTGAGTGGTTCTTTCAGTCTGTTGGCTTCATCTCTATACAGAGATTAGATACATGCGTTTTTATTTTTTTTCCAGTACTTCAAACCAAAATTTCATAAGGGATGCAAGTCCACTTTCATTGCCAGAAATATGTAGGAAATTATATTTAGCATTTCTCTTACACTTGGAATTATTTTAAAATGCTGGTTTTTAATGTTGTTTGACTTCATCTCCTGTGTAAAGGGTTCTTTATCTGAATGGACATGATTGCTGTAATTTAACCAGAACAGTTTAAAGAGACTTTTAATTCTTAAAGTTGCACATTTTTAAGAGCTTAAATGGGCTGTGGAATGTTGATGTTTGGGAATACTTAGGGAGGGTTTCAGGAAAATCTTACTGAACTGAACTGTTGTAAAACTTTATTTGTCTTTGTAACTATGAATTTCTGAGGCCAAAAAGTGGTAGGTGGCAACTCATATCTGATTCTATTTGCCTGTGTTTATCAGTAGTTTCCAAATACTACAAAATCCTTAAGTCTTCTTTTAACTTTTTGCCTGAAAGTACTTCGGTTGCTGTTTGGAAGCAGTTCTGACTGTAGTGAGTCTGTCCTGAGATAAAAACTCTGATTTCCTCCCCCTGTCCTTTTTTAAAGATCTGTGATACAGTTGTATTTTAGTTGAGCTCATTTTTTGCTGACCATTCCAATACATAAATCTATGTGCCAGAATGTATTGGAGATGATGAGTATTTGTGAGGAGGCAGACAGGAGACGGCTTTTGCCAGGTAAGTTGGTGACACCCTCTCCCTTATGAAGGCAAGAGGTAAGCCAAGAGTCTAACAGTAAAGTGTAAAACCTCCTTATTTATAAGACCTAGTACCCCAGTGCTTCTTCTGATCATCTGACACCAAAATTGCATCTTCATGCCTGATTTGACTTCTTCCAAATGTGGAAACGCATGGAGCTCACAGGAATCAATCTCCAGCGGTGTTCCAACTGAGCTCTCCCCAGATAGCTGAGAGGCAGACACAGCCCTCCTTCACCTTCTCTTCCCTCCATTTAAAGTCCTGAGCAGAAGCTTCCATACTCATTCTTTTCCATGTCTTAACTACAGATGCCTGAAAATTTCTTGGCGCAGACACACCTGATGCCCTTTAACACAAACCATGTCTGTGCTTTTAATGTATAGGCAGTAATTCTTGCAGCCGAATAGTCGGCTCTGATTGTTAGTGACATGGCACAGATCTTGCCCACAATAGTGATACCACATCTTATTATCTGTGAGAACTACATTTATATTTGTGAGTTCTGGAAGTATTGAAAATATGATTTGTGCCATTTCATATGATGTTTTTAAAAATATGATGTGTTTCATATGATGTGTTTAAAAAGACTTTTTTTAAGTTGAAAATTTTTCCTTGTTCCTCTGTGATAAAATTGTCTCATAGAAAATAACGGATTTCTGAAAGGCAAACTATTATAAGTTCTCGTGCTGTTTCAAAAGTGGATTTTGTACTTCAAGACTTTCTGACTGTGGAATTATTTAAAAAATACTTGCCATTAAAAATGTTACCAGTTACCTGCATCAGAGACTTCAGTGAATTATCTCTATTTAAATACTTTGAATGCAGCTCAAATAACAATCTTGTTCATACACTTTAAGTACAAATATTTTTAGTGTATGTGCAGGTGTATTTTGTATGAACAAACAAATCAGCTTGAACAGTAGGTGTTTATATCTAAGCAAGGGGCTTCTATTTTGGATGCTTTTTTAAAAGCTGTTGCAGAAATTTCACTGCATTCTGTTGCAAATCCCAGTATTATGTTAAGAACTAGTATTTCATTAGTTAATTTCTGGCAATACAGAGCTGTCTCGTATTTCTACTTTTACTGTTTTTTTTTAAGTAATACAAAGGAAAAAACACCAACCATTGTTCCTTATCCCCATCAGTTCTTAAAGTATAGTTTCTCTCTAGTATTGGCTAAAACTCATATTAATACAGTTTAGGAAAGTGACTATAAGCGTTCTGTTTTCAGTAAGTGGAAGTGAATATTTGGCATGTAAGTACTTGGCTGTATCTATCCGAATGTTTCAGTATAATTTACAATTATTTCTCCAAATACTTTATTTAAACTAGGATTTGAATCACTGTTGTAATTCAGAGTATTAGATGTTTTATTTTTAGAACAAAGTAGTCTCCAGAAGTTTCTAAGCTGGAAAAATACCACTGAAAATATCTTATTTAAAATATGTTTCTTCTGTAATAATTTTTACTGTGACTTTTTGGGATATTTTCTTCTTTTTTTTTTTTCTGAAGTGGTAAATTGCTGTCACAGCATTGTTTGTATAAGATAACATAGCTAACAATCTTGAGAAAACCGATTAAAAATATTGAAAATTCAGGATAAGGATATCCTTGTCAGGATTTTCAGAAGGCAAACTAAAATGCGGATGGACTGATGAAATTATTGTGCAGTATATTTTGGAGTTGCATCCATTATACAAATGTAGTTGCCTTTCTGTATACAGTTGAAAACTTTTTTTTTTGAATGCAATCATATGTAAGATGGCAAAAACCACTCTTGCAGAAATTAAAATTAATTACTTTGAACTGCATATGAGAATTTGTTTGGTTTGGTTTGATTTGGGGTTTTTTGGTGCTGCTTTTTTTGTTTGCTTTGCTTCAGTCAGAGCTCTGCTTGTTTTCTGACCTCTGGATTTTAAGTGTTTGGAGAATAAAACCACATAAAGATGTGTTCTGAATAACAGAATTTTGGTATTAAAAGGAAAAATTGCATTTAAATGCTTTTTCCATATACTTTTAAGGAAACATATGAAAAACTGTTGAGTGCTCAGAAATATCAAGACCAGCTGATAGCTCAAGGCCTTCCTCTTCAAAAGGAAAAAAGGTAAGCCTCTAGTTAGAATGAATATTGATAGTAATTTTCTTGATGTGCTTTAATACGTCATATTGGCACTTCTTGTAGTTCCCCAATGTACCTGCCTTTTATTCCACAAACACATTTTCAGACTTTTGCTCTGCGTGATATTGTGTGTGGTAATTTTAGGTTGAAAAGTCTTACCATGTGCATGTGGAGTACTCACTTCTCAGTGCTAGAGTAGGGAAATCCCACCTATTTCTCTTATTCTTTAATCTCTCCCTGCTCTTTTCAATATTCTTCCGTTTATAAAATATCTGAAATGTGATTTGAAAATAAATACAAAATATCCAGAATTCTGTGTTTCTGAATATGAATTTTTCTAATTATTTCTTTATTAAAGGATTTTGGAAAAGGAGCTAAGGGGCTAAACTGTGTAAGAAAACAAGGACTTTTAAAATGCCAAACAAGTTGGTTTTGATTAAAAAATCCTAAGGCGTAAAGCTGAGCTCTTTAATAGTCTTTAATTGCATTTCTTGAATATTTTAACTTGACAGTATTTAAGTTGAAGTTGAAGAGTATCAAAATACTTAATGCCACAATTTTTCTTCTAATGGCTTTGAACATATAAGTCAGCAAAAACTAGTAATTTCAGAAAAGCTCATTTGGTTGGATTTGTTTTTCACCATTATTAGTAATTGAATTTAGTTTGTCTTCTTAAGTTCTCTGGTATGCACGACAAGCTCTTCAGCTTGTTGGCCACTAGACAGAAAAGATTCATGTCAACCCGAACAAGCTATGGGAGATTTACAGTTGTTAGTTTCTTAGTGCATATGGTCAGATTGTCTTTGAAATGAGTATATGTTTTAAGGACTGTTGTTCCTCTTTGGCTGTATTCTTGATTTTTTGTTTTGTGATTTCTTGCAACAATTTTATATTATAATGTTACATTAAACAAGTCTTTAAAAGAAATTAATACAGCAAGGAAGTTTTGATTTTGGCACTTGCTGCTTTTCTGTGTAGTTTCTTTTTTCACCGTCCCATCTTTGCTCTTGCCATGTGTTTTCTAGCCAGATTTATGCACAGCTCCAGTTGGACATTATGTTGGTTTGTCACTTCTTAATTTCAGACATTTGTTACTCATGTTAGGAAGAGAAAGGATTAATTTGCTGAGACAATTTCAATTTCTTAAATAACAAGAAGTCCATGTTTCTTCATGATGTAGATAGCATCCTGTGACCCATGGAATATTTTATCATAGATTCATGTTAGCTTCTGAGCAGACAAGAGAGCAATGAATTTAGTTTCTTGGTGTATGCTGCTGAAAAATAACCTGACTCCTTACAGAGCTCAGCCAGTGGATTTACTGATGTGAAAAATGACCTAAAGCTAGTCTGAGATGAAAGGTTTTTTCCCTGTTAGGTTTGTAAAACCTCAGAGAATTTAAAGGATTTTTGAGACTTATTTTCCACACTGGATATGGTGCTTCCTCTGAGATTAGTCTGGATAATTTATCTCGTAAGTGTATATACAGGGTCAGTGGGTAGGGCCAATGTTTTGGTTTGTTTTTTTTTGTCATTGTTGTGTTGGTTTTTGTTTTGTTTGTTGTTTTTTTCCTCAGAAAATAATGTATTGTAGATGCATTCTGTAATATTAACTGTAGGGTTAGGACCTGATCTTCAACTACTTCAAGTTTATAGCTTTTCACATGTAAAATATTTCACTGACTTCACTCGAAGTAGCAAGTAGCAATGTGTAAATGTAAGTATATGCTTAAGTCTATCAGGATTGGAAGCTTTTTAAAATTACTATTAAAATCGGCATTGTTTTTGAATAAACATTTTTTGTGCATTCAATATTCTTGATAACATTTCTCAGAAAACCATTAAAATACATGCTTAGTATTACTTAAAATCACCTATGGGAGGAGTGTTTTACCGAATCATAGCTTCCTTAATACAGCTGAAAACATTGTTTCTAAAGAACCTGAAGAGGGAAGAAACTGGTTACATCTTTACCTTAAATTTATCTGACAATGTTGTTGTGTATATTTATGGTGGCATTTTGTTTAGTTGGTCACTTGCTGTCATATATATTTCAAAGATTTATTTTTTAACATTGGGTTTTTTTTTACTTTTGTTAGCATTTCTGTATGAGGCTGTTTTCTGAGTACTTTCTGCTTTTGTTATCATCAGTGCAGTTTCTGTGCTGAGCAGCTCAAGATTACACAGTAGATAGAATACAAGGTATTGTTGCATTAGTACTTAGACTATGTTTACTGCTAGTGCAGTTCGTTGTATTGATCAGAAAAGTAAATACCAGAGGCAAAAGAATTTGATTTTAGCATTCTGCCTTTGATTTTGTTCTTTGCTGCTGGTAAACCAAATTTTTCCTGGCAGCAGGCTTTTAAAAGTCAGTCCTGAGTTGTGGGGAGGATCACTTACTATTACAGTATTACTCTGGCTCAATCTCAGACTTCAATAATATGAATAATGCATAACTGATACTCATAATGTTCATGTGGTTAATTCAATACATGGTTACCATCCCTCTCAAAAGGCAGATCTTTTAAAATCAACGTAGGCCTTCTCATGTTTACTCTAGGAATGTGATCTGTATTCATTTGTAATGGATAATGTACTTCTGAGCAAAGACTGACTGTATGTGTGGTCTTTTGTGATGTAACTCTAATTGCATGGTTAATTAAAGAGAGAATATATATGTGCTATTTTAAACAGAAACCTGGCTGGCAGCAGATGGCTGACTAAGATTGAATTGGAAGAAATGTTGTTAGAAAAACTGTCAGATAATGATGTAAGTAATTAATCTTTCTAATCTTAAGGAGGCTTGTATCATAAAAATATGGACTCTGGGTGCATTTTTGGATACTGAAAAGGTACTGTGTAGAAGCAGCTGCACTTCAAAAGAGTTTGCTGTTTTCTGATAAGGTCTGTGTGTGTTCATAGCACTGTCACATTCAGGTTGTGTTGAAGTGACCTGTGTTGATTTTTTTTTTTTTTAATCCAACACAGTACAGAACTATTAAGAGTTTTTCATTGTTGCTAACATAATTTAGTTTTTCTCCTGGCAACATTGTGAGGCCTGAAGCACTTGTTCCTTGTCATCTAATTATTTAGTCAGGAATGGGGTATAGTAGCACTTTATAGTAGAAATAGTCATTTATTGTAGCTACAGAAGAGGAATGGGCGGAGCTAGAAGCTCTCTTATTTATTATAGAGAAGAGGTAAATATTCAAGATGGGAAATATGATGGATTTGTAGAATGATAAACCTTCACAGAGTTTTTGATTATTTAATCTTAAGGGTAACATTATAATGATAGAAAAATCACAGAGGGCTTGTCATAAGTAAGGAGTTCTTTTTCTTAGTGATTGGCTACAGAATCAGATATCAGAAACAAGATACAAAGCTATATAGATCTGTGGTTTCATACAGATATCTCCTCTTACATTCTCATTGGTATGAATGTGGTGGGAGAGAGGAAGGTTTAGCAGTTTCCCCTGCAAACTGTATCACTCTCTAGGTTTGGAGTCCTTTACATCTATCTCTGGGAATAAGACTATTCATACTAATAGTCATACGCTTTTTTGCCCCCTCAGAGCTTTTCCCCACAGGCTCCTGAGGAGCATTAGATTTTGTAACAGCATGTTCAAGTCTGTGTGGCCAGCTTAGTTTTCTCTTGGAAGCTTAAGCTTGAATATGACAGTACCAGAGAATATAACTCAATTTGTGTGAACATCCCAAGTGTTTTCTCACGTAGAAGCAGTGGTCTTCAATCTCTTCTGTCCTGTGGACAGCTTCACTGAAAAAATAGCAAAACAGCAGCAAACATGGCCTTTGCTCACTTGTCATCCAGAGCAGTAGCATGTGATGGCTTCCTTGTCTGTGGGGGATGTGAAAAGGTCTTGAGCCGATTGTGGCCTATAAGCATAAGTTAGAAGTAGCTGTTGTAAATTATCCATCCTGGTAGTACCCAGGAGGCTTTCTCTATCTTGCTTACAGTAGAACCCATTATGATTTCAGTTTTTTCAGTAGGTCCTGCATTTGGAATGACTTTTTCCTCTCAGAGTGCCAGGTCTAGTCCTACAACCAAACAGTTTGGTGTTCTTCACTGCTTATTTTTAGTACGTTCTAAACGAAAAGTTTAGAACTCTAAAAGCATTTCTAAAAGTGGATTGCAGTAAACTTAAAAAAAAAACCCCAAGGAACCAAGCAAAAAACAATACCAAACCTTTTTACATACTGGCCTCTCACATGTAAAACCACAAAGCCTCAGGCTATGGGAACAAACATTGTTTAAATGTATTTGAAATGTCTCAGGATAAGCTGCCAGTCTTACCTGCTCAAATGCTTATATTTTAGCACTGCATTGAAATTTTCTGTGGTGTTTGCATTATTAAAATCAGAGCTATTGATTTTTCTTTTTCTTTACACTCTCCAAAGGCTTTACCACATCTGTGTTACATAGTTAGACAGAAGTAGTTTTCAAGAGATGTCAGAGTTCCAAGGCCTATTGTTAAGTTACAAGAAAAGTAGTAATTTTATGCAGAAGACTCTGGTACAAGAGAGAAGAAAAAGTACTTTTAATAATTACTTGTAAGTAAAAAAAAAACCTTCAAAAATTAGGTTATGGCATGTATATGAAAAATACATCTTAGATGGTATCATACCTTTATATCCAGTGACAGCTGTCTAGTGCTCCTGCCAGTAATACTTCATAACAGGACATCCCATCTTTTAGCACAAATGGGTTAACACAGTGGTGTGTACTCTTTAATCACATGTTGAAGAAATTCAGAGGGAGGTGTGAGGGGGAAGAAGAACCACGCAGTAGCAAAGGATAATTTATTTCAAGAGGTTGCCCTTTAAGTCAAGTATCTCTTGAATTTTTAAATAGCTTGATTGTTCGGTTTTAAAGGAAATCATAAACATTAAAGTAACTCAGCTTGAACAGCCAAAATAGATAGATAGGCATTTTCAGTATATGTTATGAAATATAATCATTTATGAGGTTCAGTTGAGTGAAATAAAATTTACAAGTCAGGGAATATGCTGACTTGCTGAAAATCAGGGGAAAATCTCTTCCTTTGCCATTTTAATAAAACAATAATAAAATAATTAAGACACCCTCCCCAATGTTTTCTTTTTAAAAGTCAGATGAACTTCATTCTAATACTACAATCCTTATTACAACAGTGTTGGTTATTCTTTCAATTAAAGTTTTAATGTTGCCTGAAGAAAGAACTAAGTGTCTTTAGTCACACAGAAAATGATGCAACTGCATGCTGTTCTTAAATCAGCATGTAGGTGCAAAAGTGTCATCTTGTCAGAAGTCATCAATAAAAGTGAAGTAGGAAAGATCTGTTATATAAAAATAGAAAGTTTTAGCAAATGCAATTACATTTGCATCCTTTAATGAAGTCTTATTGTCTTACAGTATTCAAGATTTATTCAACTCTTACAAAAACTGGTGGCATTGCCATGTAGTGACAACGAGGAGAAGTATATACAGAAGTTTTCCAAAGAAGTTCCTGTGCAGATGCAGAAGGTACTTATTGAGCCCTTGCAGCATGATGAACGAGGAGTGGCCTTCAGCACTGGTGAAGGTAATAATTTCAAGTTGACTGGTAATGGTGCAGATTTTTTTTCCGCTTCACATTTGCTTGCTTTATACAACATTGCTGAAAGCGTCACCAGTTCATTTTATATGCCTGTGTGTATACTGCATGTATAGTTGTGGCATACCGAGTTGTGACATGGTCTGGTAACAATGTGGAAATTTTTGTCTGAGATTCTATCAACTTGTTTTACCTATGTTTCTGCACATGGTACCTCTGTAGGTAGCCTGTTTTGTTACATGTTGTAGAATCAAAAGGACTTTCACTTTTGTCAAGAGCTGACTGTTGAACATAAAGGGCAGAGGACTGAGGGAGCACAAACACTTGTGAAGAATTCCATGGATATAACAGTATTGTTGCTTAATGTAAAAGACCACTTAGTAACCTTTATCATGATTTTTTTAGGCAGTCCAGCAAAGGAGAATTTCCAAAATGTGAAGAATAAATAACAAAGTATTTGGATATTTACAAACAGCCTAGGGAAATACAGAGGGAATTCCAAAACATTATGGGACATTGGGATGGTTATTGGGGTATTGGTCGTTGGTAGAGATGGAGGGGATGGTAGAGGAAAGCCATGAAGGTCTCTGTAACTTCTAAACACAGGCTGCTTACGTTTTCAGTGGAGGGGCACACAGTTGAAGAATGATGTGGTATATGATACGAGTGATTGCGTAGAAAAAATTATGTAGCAACAGTATGTGTAGGAAAGACTGAAGACTATCCGCACAAAGTGTGTATGCACACACTTTATGCTGTGCATTTAAAAGAAATCTTAGAGATTACTTGTACTCTTAAGAAGCAGGCACTAGATGATAATAAGAGCAAAGGTCACAGAGAATTTGAGGAGCAAAATGACTAGAGACTTCTGCTCTACCTTAGTTGTCTTCAAGATTATATGACAACAAAGATGTGAGATCATCAGACTGTGATTTAATTCACACTGGTTTTCAGTAGTATCTTCAGAATAGAGGTTGCTGAAGTTTGATAAGCAGCAACTCATGTTATTTAAGAAAAGCTAGCAGGTTTAATAAGTTCAGAACAGTCTTGTTTGTGTCCCATAAGCCCCAAAATAAGAAAAATGTCTTACTTCTTTCATAATTCTTTTATCAGAATGATTGCTTCCTGTGTGCTAAAGGAGATTGGTTTTAGGCTTTAGCTTGAAACTATTGCATTTAAAGAGAAGTAACAGTAAGTAGTAATTTCTGAGAAAACGGCATTAGTGCTCTGTAGTTATTGCTTATACCAGTGTAATTAAAGTGTTAAACTTTACCATGTGAATATTCTTAAATAATTCTTAAGTGTAGTAGTTCAGCAAACTGTATTTTCATCTACTGCGACATCACATTGGGACAAGAAAGTGTCCTGATCCACTGAAGTTACGGGAGGTAAAGTGTTACCTCTATCTCTTCCCAACACACACTTCTCCCCCACTTAATAAACATCGATTAAAATGTATTAAAAGATAGTTTTTCTTTGTTTGCCTTTTTTGTTTTTGTATCTCGGCCTGCAAAACCAAACAGCTGACCCTGTATGAAAGTGTTGAGATTTGCTTAACTACTTGAGCATTTGAAGTTCTGTAGAATACTGAAGCCTCATAACAGTCTGGGTTTAATTCCTTTAAGGTAGAAGAAAAACTGCAAGTGCTACAGCAATAGTTTATGATAATGGGACTGGAAAAATGACAGTGAATGGAAAAGACATTTTACATTACTTCCCAGTGCTGCAGGACAGGTGAGAGCACTATGAAATGCAGTGTTCTTATTGTACTTAAATTATTCTAGCAAAAGTAATGCCATGAAATAATGTATTGCTACTGTGTTTCTTAGAGTTGATTCTGTGTTCTTGTTTCTGTATAACTATGTTTTATGAAAATGAGTCTTATATTGTCTCCTAATTTTCAGGAGTTTAAGAACTTGTAGGTAAGCCTTGCTTTGTTTCTTGTCTCTCCCTTTCTGAAGGGGCGCAAAAATCAAGAGCACAGACTGCTGGAATAGTTCAAATTTTAGTCCCTTAGAAAGGGCTTGCAATTTATTTTAAAAATAAATAATAAACATTACTTTTAAGTGTTTCCCAAGAGATTTGCAAATTGTATGCATGTGTAATTACTCTGGCATACAGTAACATAGTGGAATCAAACAAGGTGAGACACTTCATTTTAAGCCTCAGATTTTGGAGGATGTGCACAGTCTGATACAGAAAAGACTTCTCATAAGGCTGACATAAGGTTTCTATCCCTTATATGATTTTTATTTTTATTTTGTATTGTGGTTTTTAAGCCCAAGGATAGAGGGAATGGTTCTCAGTTTCAGTATTTGGAGCAGACAGGTCTTGGCATCTATAGATAAGTAGTGAAATAAAAGTAATTGTAGAACTGAGCTTAAAATACTTACAACTGGCAGTTGGAATATGCTTCTAGCTGCTGATTTCCTATTGATTTGAATGAGATATGAATGCCTGAAAGTAAAGTGGTTTTGTATATACTATGATAAGAAATGTGCATAGCATATAACTTTATGTACATGAATATATTTCATTATTTTATTTAACTTTTCCTCTTTTTTCTTTTTTTTTTCCCAGGGAACAGCTGTTGTTCCCTTTCCAGTTTCTTGACAGAGTTGGAAAACATGATACGGTTTGCACAGTCTCTGGTGGAGGAAGATCTGCACAAGCTGGAGCAATACGTTTAGCCTGTGCAAAAGCCTTAAGGAGTTTTGTGACAGAAAAGGAGGTGGAATTCATGAGGCAAGGTAGGAATTGAAATTATTTCAGTGTTTCTTAGTGTGTCTCTGCTAATTAACAGAACCAATACAAGGATCATTAAGGATCAGATTTGAGTAAATAATCCCAGAGAAACCTTGTATATATGAAAGGGATCTGCATTTATTTATAGATTGTTTTCACTTGTTTCCTAGTATCCTTTGTGTACATTTTGGATGACTTCTCAAGTGTCTTTCCATCTGTTCATGACCTCTTTTAGGTCTATTAACCAGCTTATATTGCCTCAACATAGAATCACAAAACATGAATGTGTATTCCCTAATAAATAAAACTGAATCAGGCATTAGTAAGCTGTTAGGTATTAAGATGGCGTTTTCTTTTGCTTGGCTAGTCACATCTTGTTCATGTTTAAAAAAGTTTTCTTCTCGAACATAAATGCTGGAGGGTTGGTTTTGAAGAGAGAGTAATGAGCATAAACATATTGCGTGCAACTAGCCAAACTGAAGGAGCTTCTTTCCGCTCTTGCATTATTTAGTGTTTACAAGTTACATAGGATAAGATAGAATTTATTTAGGTAACTGCAGTATTTGATGCTTCTCAGTGATGAGATACCATACCGTTTCAGCAGGTACAGAGTTGAAAACACTGAGCTTTTAACTATACTTTTTCAGGAACAGTAGCAAGAATACCTGCCTGTGTTGCTGGCAGAACAGCTGTGATTTTTTTCATTCTTTTGTCATCCATGGAACCAAAGCTATCTTCATGCTACAATCTTTGCAACAAGTTTCTTTGACTATACCTTTTCGGTACTGACAAGTATGACTTGCTAGGAATACCTTTGTAAACAGACATTGTAAGGAGCTTGGATGAGCATAATTCTGAACATACTTTGGATATTGCCAAATATACCTTTGGAAACACCAAAGCAGTGTTCTCTGAAATGGAGTGTGTGCACCCCTCCTGATCCATTGGGATTCAGTAAGAAAATCTTAGTTTGTGAGGTGTTTAATTTACAAATGAATAATATACATATATTTGGAGTGCATTCTCAAAAATATTTTACTAAAGGCCTGCATGATCAAAAGTACTTTAGAACAGTAGTCTCCAAACGATTTAGCACTATGAATAGATATAAAACAATGTGGTTTTTAGTGGTTTGTAAAGGAAAATATGGAGAAAAAGAAAAGAAAGTTACTAAAGAAAAGTTAAAATGTTAGAGGATATGATGACGCTCCTTTCAATGTGTTTTTATACTGTACCTTTATCCTTCTAGGTGTTACTATTCATACTGTTAGTGAATGTCAAAGTTATTGGCTGCCTTGAATCTTCTACACCACATTTAGTATACCTGTAGTATTAACTAGTAACAGTAAATAAAAAGGATGCTTTTCTGTGTTTTGTAGCTGGATTGCTAACAGTTGACCCACGTGTGAAGGAACGAAAAAAGCCTGGTCAAGAGGGAGCCAGACGGAAATTCACCTGGAAAAAGCGATAAGTCGGGTTATTTAAAGAATGAGAGAGTGCTACCAAAATTTCAAAACATACTGACTTATCATTTAAAACTATTGTATAAATATATTTAGTAATAAAGACTTTTTTCCCATTACAATCACTGTTTTTTCTCTGTTTAAAGAAAGTTGCTTTTTAAATTTATTTAAAATTCTGGAAAATCCTGGTGTGATTTGCCCGATTGCTAAATCTAACATAGTAACCTGAGTGCCAACTTTGCATCTTAGCTCCACTGAAGTCAATAACGATATATGGAACTGTTGGTGCACTGTAACTTCTAAAAATCAGTGTATTTGTTTAATGGCTTACCAATCTAAATTCTGAAATTAGGCAGCTCCTAACCAGATATTTGGACATCTTTGACATGCCTCCCTTTCTGCCTCACAGGTATCTGAGGATAAGTGACAGCTTCCCACCTAAATTATGCTGGAGTTGAGAAGCTACTGAGAAGGGTACTGACAATTGAGGGTATGTTGAGAGAGGAACAGTCACAGGGGATAACCTTTGCCTGTGGAATCAGTTGGCTCCAGGATGCTTCCCTAGGTTAAGAAGGGAGTGATTCAGAGCAAGTACCTAAATTTAGATGCTCTGAATCACCCTCTGGAGGAGTCAGTTTTTATATTCTTCCCCCAAATGCAGGAGGAGCTGGAGGTATTAGGCTGAAGTTAATCTTTTAGAATACTCTTCTCCACCCCTTAAATCTCCAGGGGCCTGATCGAGGATGCGTGTTCCAAATATGGCTAATGCACAAAGATAGCATTGGACTCTTTGCCAAATACAGTCATAACTTTTCTTTTTTAAAATCAGAAGCAGGAGGTGATGACAGTGCTGCCCACCTCCCGTCTATAATTGTAGCCTTCCAAAATAGTGGTTTCAGCACTCATCCAAAAGCTTAAGGTTTTGGTTTATTGCCAGGTTCCTTCCTGGGACAGCAGTCAAATACTTTCAAGAGAAAGAGCATATCCTTCATCTGTCCTGTAGGAACTGGGCTACAGCAGAAAGGAGGATAAAGTTCATCTCATCAAGAGCAAGCAGAAAAAAAAAAAATTAAACTCAGTAGTTTTAACAACAAGGCACCTTCAAAGTTAATTTAAAAGACTTCAATACTTTGAAGTACAGATTTTTTTTTTGAAGGGCTAGAGTACCTGTTCTGCTTCTTACATGCTGTAGATCATACCAAAAACTTAACACCTCAGAGGTTACAAAAAGTGCCAGCAGGATAAGCAGCTATGAGGGATCTGTATGGGTTGCTATTTTCCCAAGCAGTGTTCAGAAGGGTGCAGCAAGTAAGTAGAGCTCATGAGCTGAGTAAAACAGAGAAGGTCAGAAACTGGGTATGCATCTTTTACTGACGTGTTTGTGATTCATTACTCCCCAAAGCCACTCTGTGCTTCTTTTTAACTTGTTTCATGAGAATACTCTGTAAACTTGGACAAGATTTCTCATTGCTGAAGTAGTTCATCTCAATAAAAGCACACAACTCTAAAATTACCTGAAAGGATGCTGTAGCAAGATGGGTGTCGATCTCTTTTCAAAGTGTCAAGTGATGGGATGAGGGGAAACAGCCTCAAGTTGTGCCAGAGAAGGTTTAGATTGATATTAGGAAAAATTTCTTCACTGAAAGGGTTGTCGAGCACTGGAACAGACTGCCCAGGGAAGTGGTGGAGTCTTCATCTCTGGAGATATTTACAAGACATGTAGATATGGCACTTGGGTTTAGTGGTGGAATTGGCAGTGCTGGGTTAATGGTTAGACTCTGATTTTAGAGGTCTTTTCCAACCCAGAAGGTTCTTAATTCAAGAGCCGAGGCAGTTCACCTGTCCCTTTGAAAAACAAATAGGGGTAACATGAGACACTTTTTACACTAGGGCAAGTACAGAATGGCTTAATTAACATTTCTGTTAATTTGAGTCTGAATTGCTTGTCTGTGGCAAAATAATTATGTTAAGTATCAATAGAAGTTGTGACTTATAATAAAAACATTCATCATTCTGGGACAGGTACCTAAGGATTCTTTTGACATGATCACATAATAAAACGCACATAAGCACATGTTGTTGAAGATGCTAGTTGAAGAAGATTCTGGAGGAGATTAAATAGTACAATTTTTATCTTAATATCTTCTCAAATGAGAATTGATCAGTTTGGCCATATTAATTTTCCTGCCTCATTATTAGGCAAAAAGCTGGGCATGCAAGAGCATATCAGCACTTAAAATATGCAAAATCTTTTATCAAGCTTTAAAGGAATTACTAATATTTTACCTTTAAAAAAAAGAATGGGCATGGTCTTTGATGTTTGGGTCCACAAAAAAATTGAGACAAAGTTTCAGAATTTATCATAAAATTTTAGGAAATTCCCAGAAATACTAGTTAATGATGTGCAGCCAGGTCACTTGCTTGGTTTCCAGCTAAATCTGAAATGGAGTTAAAAGAGAAAAACATTTTAAAAAGAAAAAGACCCCTGAAACAGAATCGTATGTTGTTTCGGGGTTTTTTTTTTTTTCCATTTTTCACTTGTTTGAACTTCTTCTCAGTCATCTGCAATACATATGAACATTTAGTAGTTAGGAAATTAAATAGTTTTATTAAGAAGGGCTATTTCTTTAGTGTTAAAGCTGATCAAAAGGTGAGACTACCATTTTTTTTCACTTGTCTTCACAGTTTCGTTAGAACAAGAACTGTATAGGAGAGCCACATAAAGAAATTTATCGGGGTTGTTAATTGTCATTTGTGACAGCAGCACAGTAGTAAAATCAGCTCATCAGTTTGAATAATCTCTTCTAACTTCCCATTCCTCTCATTCCCTTGCATTCCCAAGGTTATTGGGAGAAGCAGTCCTGAGCACCTGCGTTCTGTGTCGAAGCCAGGCTTGTTTCTCAGGTCTCACTTGAACAGTGTGGACCAACTTACCTTGTCAAAAAGAGTTCAGAATTTAATGTCCTGAATGTGACAGGTGCTTATACCACAAACATGAAAATTTTTTCTGAATGTGATGAAAAGAACTAAGCCTTCCATGCTTTCTGGGCGATGTGTGTTGTGATGCATCCAGGCTCTTAGTTGTCTGTTTATTTTTTTCCTCCACCACATTGATGTTTTTTCTTTGAGTTAGGATACAAAAATTTCCTCTAAGACAAACGGAATACATCTGTACCATGGATTTCTGGTCCTTTTAGTCCCGTTTCTTTGGTATGGGAGCCAGTCAGTGAGAGGGTGAAGCTCCAGCGTGTCCCTGGTGTGTGTGAAAGCGGCCGCTTTGCCACGAGATGGCGCAGTTCGCAACCGAATGGAAAGAGCTGTTGCCAGAAGTGGGATGTGGCTGCTTGGAAAAGAGAGTCTCGCCCTTATAAACAGTGATTTGATAACAACAGATGCATCTGAAAATAAATCTACTTGGTTTCAAAAGGGTAGGATCGGATTGTCTTTCCAGCATTTTTTTTTCCTCCTGATAAGAGAAAAAAGTTTTACTGAAATAATAGTTTTCAGCAAACTAATTTCAGTGAATAAGTAATACCTCCAAATTAATGCTGCAATTTTGTGCTAAGAAATGCCAGCTGATGTGTGAAACTTGGAAATGGTACTGTAACATAGTTCCAGTCGTCAAAAATCACAGAATGGTTGTGTTGGAAGGGACCTTCAAAGATCATCTAATTCTACCACCACTGCTATGGGTAGGGATACCTTCCACTAGACCAAATTGCTCAAAGCCCCATCCAACCTGGCCTTGAACACTTTCAGGTACGGGGCAGCCACAGCTTTTTGGGGCAACCTGCTCCCATGTCTCGCTACCCTCACTGTAAAGAATTTCTGCCTTATGTCCAACCTAAACCTACCCTTAGCAATATCATGCTCAACATACACGACACAATAAATTTAATTATTTAGATAAAATGCCAGAAATCATTTTTGGCTAAGGGGAAGGAGGTTTGTTTTTGAAATTGCATTTTATCTGTACAGTTTCATAAAATCCTTGTAAATATTGAAATTAATTTTCCCAGTATTGTGTGATATTTTATATAGATAAAAATTCATGGTCTGGAATTGGAAGCAAATGTATTTTTTATGCTGTGCTAGCACCCAGTGGATATAAGTTGCAGTCCCTTATTGTGCCCAGCCGAACATGTAAACATAAATCACTGCCCATGCACCTGCCCACATAAACAAAGCAGTGTGGGAGCAGAACAAAACATGCAAACAAATGGGCAGTCATGGTTTTAGATTTCACAGAATCTAGCATGTACCTTCAAACACTGTGTCAGAAACCACCTTTGCTGTTAGTTTTCAGTATTAAGTAACTGAATATTGAAGTCTTTCTGAAGTTTTTCTACCAGCCATGTCAGCAGTAATGGATACTCCTCTGCTCTGATGGGAACATGCTCATTTTGAAGGAAAAAAGCCTCGAGTGCTCCAAAGAGGAGGGCTGTGTTTCAACACACTGAATCTTTAAGGCATTCAAGATGTGTCCTCACTATTTCTTCATCATTTTAATAAATGTCATATTCAGGTGCTGATGCTACTGACATAATAAGTAATGTAAGCAGAGTGAGTGGTATGTGCTTCCACAAGTCCTGAGCAGAATAGTACATCACAGAAGCAATTTCAGACTGATAGATTATCAGCAGGATAGTAGCACTAACACTTTCTTCTGAAAGTGCTGGTTTGTCTCTGGGATCAAGAAAAGTAAATTCTTTGTTTCAGAAATCGTCCCAATACCTTCCTGCTTGCCTGGTTGCACTTTACCTTAATAATTGCTGTTTCTCATAAAAGATGGTAATCTTAAGATAAAAATGATTGCACTAGTGGTACTAGGGCAGAAATTATTTTAAAAAAATCCTGGATGTCTTGGGACAGTTCTTATTTTAAGTCCTAGAGTAGCCTTGCAGGATTCAGGTTGGTGGTACCTCTAAAACTCTGGCCATATATACCTTATTCCTTGCGTATTGGATCACAGATGGGCAATGGCAGCTGTAATGCTTTTGCAATGGTAGAGGTATCAACAGGGTGTTTTTGTTTGTTGAAAGTTGGTTTCATGTAACATAGCAGAGGCTTTAAAGGAAAATATTTTACAAAGCAAAAGTGATTATACATCATCCATTGTCAACCATGAAATTATAAGAATATTGTCCCAGACTGCATAACAGAGAAGGAAGAGGTCATTGATTTGTAAAGGACCTTGTTGTGTCTCTGTCTTATTAACTGCTTTTCACACTTGGCCTAAGCACCACATGCCCATCTCTGCAAGGGTGAGGTTAGCCAGCAAAATCCCCAGTGAGGTCTCATAGGCAGGAACAGCAATGCCCAAGAAGACTGTGACATGAATACTGACAGTACCATGAGGCAAAATATCTACTTCCTTCAGCTTCATTGCAAAAGAATGCAAGCTTATGGTTGCACAGTATCCTCCCTGCTCAGCTCATGTACAAAATCATAGGGCAGCTGGACTGCTGGAATCTTCTACCTTTCTGCCATGTGTCACCTTTCACGTTCAGCCTGGGTTGGATATTCCCATCTCATTAAGCAACTTTGGGGACAGCTAAGGAAACCCCCCAGGCAACTGCTGTTGTGGTGCATTGCACTGCCAGGCTTGGTTTGCTGCTAGAGGGAAGTGAGACTCAGAAAGATCTCACCGAGTCTATCGCCTTCTTGTGGGGAGGGCCCCAGCATTGCTGAAGCAAGGGCTGCCCCTGCTCATACAATAGACATCCAGGATCTGTTATTTAGCTAAAGTTCACCCCAGATTCTATCACCTGCAAGATAGAAAGGGATTTGGTTTTCTCCTCGCTCAACTGCATTAAATTCTTAGGAATTAAAAACATGTTATTTAGTGAGATCCTGGAGTGAGTGCTGACATCTCTTTTATGTTTTTGAGCCAAAGCCATGGGGGTCCCTCCTGCATCTTTCATCTGAGACAGCTCTTGGTAGCTATTGCTTCTGCTAGGAAAGCTGATGAGACATACAGGTTTAACAGTCAGCTTTCCTTGCAGAGTTTCTTTCCCTGTGAGAAAGTCACTTCAAGATTTAAATCCTCCCTACATTACCTCTGAACTCCATTTAATTTCAGAGGTTAAGCAAACAGGCAGATTATTTTCTTCTCCAAGGGCACGCTTCCACGACTGAAGGACTCATTTGTACTCAAGTTACAAAGAATCCTTAATGATTTTATTTGACTAAAGCAAAAGGAGAAGGAAAATGATATTTAGAAAATTTTGTTAGAAAAACATTTGCTTCTTTGTTTCTTTAAGAGCCAGATTTCTGGGTAATCTCTTAATTCATCAGGGATAGCTGTGTGCATCAGGTATGCTGATGGAGCCGATACTGACCGCCTGAATGTGCAAAGCATACACGTTACCCTTTGGAAGACTCATGCCTCAGACCAGGAACATGCAAAACACTGCCCCTTGGAGATACCCCAAGGTACAAAACAAAAATTAGACAGGAGGCAGAACAACCCAGAGCAGCAGCAGCAGAATGAAGGGCAGCTGAACTTCCAAGAGCACCAAGCCAACCCTGCTGTCTGGTGAAGGCTGCGGAAGCCCTAGGAGGGGAGCAGCTCAGGTGGTGAATTGCTGTTCAGTGTGGAAACTGTGGCACTGACTGATGCGGTGCTGGTGTCTAGTGCTTCAAACATTTGGGATGCCACCTTTTGTTCTTGACGGATGGGGTTCCAGATATCCCCCACCAACACACCTGGCAGCAGGCAAGCAGGAGACAGGCAGATGGGCTGCCCTCAGGTTGGCAGGACAAAGTTTGGGAAGGGCTTCGCCATGGGGAGGAGGAGCCATTGGCCGGAACTCTAATTGTGTCTGGGCATAGGATGTGCCTTTCCCTACAGCAATGCAGCTGATTTTATTTGCCAATGAAAAGGGAACACTGTCTGTGTTTGATCATCCATCCTGAGTTTGTTTTTAACAAACCTTAAAGAACTTAAATACAGCACTCTACATTAGCACAAAGTTTATCAGATGTTTAACATAAGAAGTTGAGACTTCATCCACTGCCTGAATTTGGCATAAATCTGATTGGTTTCTTTTGTAGAAAGCCAGTTTAGGAATCAATTATATATTGTGACGGGTGTGAAAACAGCTTGTCTTTTGGTCATTGTAGTAGATTGCAGCTTGTAGTCTGACATCACTTAACTGTGTAGCAAATTGTCTGAAAATGAAAACTCCTATTAGGACACTTAAAAAATTTCTGTTTGAAAATGACTACTTAACAACCATTAAAGTGTCTCTATAGAAATGTCACTACCCTCGTTACATCTGTACCTTTGGTTAGTTTCTTTCTCCCTTTCCAATTTTCTCCCAGCATCTTGCAGCTTGCCTATTATTTGGATGTATAATTAGAAATCCATTATTATGTTTTATGGAGATGTAAAGAGTAGGAAGAAAGCTGCATAACTACTTTTTACATGCAGCATGCAAATTATCCACCTTGTGTATTTTGGCTCTGAGTGTTCTGCAGATGTAGTTTTATTTCCCATGGATCTCTGTTTACCCATTTTTATTGCTAGTCATCAAGTATAGGAGCAGAAAAATCAAAGTAGCTGGGGAGGAGGGACTTTCCCATAGAAGCAGATTCGCATGCCCCCATCACAGAGCAGTATCAGCATTAATGTGCTTCACCCACACAGTTCTATGCGTGGCTATTATTTATAATAGATGGTCATGGAATCAACATCTCATGAGAAAATGGTCACTGCCAAAGCTGAATGGTTGGGAAAGTGCATTGAAGGATGCAAGGTAAAATGTTCTATCCAGATGCTGGGTGTACTGAGAAAGGATGCAGGGTGGGGCTTCATCTGTACCTCACACCTCAGGATGAGTAAACACATCTTTCCTCAACCTGACTCTTTCAGATGGCATTTGTTCATGTCTTGCCTATGGATAATATCCTGCTGTGTGCTACACTCAAGGACCTGATTGAAAGCCTGTGGAAACCTTATGGACTTCATGGCCCTTTCCATCAGGCCCTTATGCTTTTAAGGATTTCAGATCCAATATTTGTCCTCCCAACAAGGCACGGTGTGGTTTATGGGTTGCACTCTGACCATGGCTTCTTCAGATTTTCCAGTTCACTAGAGAACAAATGAGGTGGAGGTTTGATGCTTCTCCCTCTCTCTCCCACAAAATAGACTTGTTCCAAGACAAAAAGCTTCTCCACCCTCTGCAGCTGTTAATCCAAAAGGTCTGGTGAGGCCAAAAGCCTGCAAACTACCCATTTCAGCACAGCATTAAGCACTCAGCACTGTGAGAGAGCTTCAAGCTTTGCCAGACCTTTTGGGTGTCCCTTGTTGGATTCCTGCTGGTGTTTCCCCAGGTGGGAGAATGCCCCAAAAGGGGAAGAGGCCTCAGTGTAATGGCCTTAAAGTAAAGATTACTTTAAGGAGGCATTGGATGTTGGATCTGATATCAGTGCATGGAGGTGGCTCTTGGAGAGAGTACAAAAGCAAATAGTCTTTCTTTTTTTGGGGGGGTAGAAGGAGGGTGCCAGACACTGAGGAGGAGCTGGCTTCACAGGAGAGAAGGAGCCTCCTCAACAGCAGTCCAGCACACCTGTCATATGGGAATTATGACTGCACATAGTGCATGGTGGTGGTGTACGGTTTAGTGGCTCAGTGTAGCTTTTGAATATAAAATTTTAAAAAGAAAAAATGGCAAAGTGCACCTAGTAGTTGCTTTTTATTTTTTTTTTAATTGAATATCATCTGACTGGATAAAACAAGATATAACATCTCTACAATATAGAGTTTTTTTTCCCTATTCTTAATTGCTGATGGTGCTACTTAGATTTAATTTCATATACCTGGCAAAATAATACATTATCCAAGACTGTCAGTCTCTTTTACTTACAGTATGAGTGGGAAACATGCTGTGGTCAATGAGACATTAACATTTCATAATAAAGTAGTATTTGATCAGTGTATTATATGCATGTACTCACACACACACACATATATATCCTAGTATTATATACATATGTCATGTGTATTAGAATGAGAGACTATAGTTTATTCTTTCTGATTAAAAAAAAAAAAAATTATTCCTTGAGCTAATTTGATAACTATGCTATAGTCATGACTAGGGAAGCCATATAGCTATAAAGACTAGAACAATTCAGAATAAAATCGCCGTTAAGAAGCTGTTATAGTGCTGGGCTAGCACATAGTTCAGCTCCTGCTCCTTTCCAGGGTTTGTATGTGACTACAGAGAAAATGCTTATGGTCTGACCATGAGCTGCATGATTTTGGTAACACTCAAACAGTGGGAATGGCACTGTAGGTCTATTTGGCTCATGACAGTGTCCAAACTTTCAGTCAAGAATCCAAATAAGAGCGTGCTAATGCCAATCACCATGATCCTCTCTGTCCATCCTCATGGCTGCTTGCAGGCAGCTTGCAGTTCATGCTGCCAGCCCTCGTACTGTGTCCTGAGCCAAGTTGTTCTGATGGCACTGGAGATGCTGCTCTCTGAGAATAGTTCTACCTCTTATAATTGCTCCAGTTTGGCCAACAGAGCCCCAAGGGCGCAGTTCAACAGGCTTCTGGGACTATCTGGAGAGGTACCAGGAATGACCGCTGTTTTGGAGTGGCAGCATACCATTCCTCAAAACTGAATTATATTGTTTGTCTGTGTCTTCACGTCCTCCTTGGTGGCAGCAGCAGTGGCCGAGCTGGCTCTTGTGTGTGTGCATGAAAAGATAACACTGTTATTGCCAGTTTGTTGCAGCAAGAATTTTCCTTCCACGGGTGGTGTACTCGCTGTGCCTAAGCCTCAGTGGTCCTGTTCTCCAGGCGGGAAATGGAAGCTCTGTTCCAGTTGGATGTCTGCCAGTTATTCCTAGTCATGACCAAAGAGCAACTCATTTACATTTTATGCAAACTTATATATGTTTTTTATTTTAAGGTTGCTGCAACATTTTATCATTATTTGCAGGAGAGGATGGGATTTCAAGACATTGGGGTTGCTGTTTGCAGTGTCAGTGCAGTGACACAGTTCAGCTAGGTGTGGACCAGAAAGTCTCCAGGTCAGTCCCGTCCCATTTATGGGTTGTGTCTTGCATGTCCAACAGCTGTAGAAACTTTTTTTAATCACTAGTTTAAGAAGATATATCTCTGGATACAGCCAGGGAGTAGATCTGTTGAGGAAGCAGGTGCCAGTTTTCCATAGTTACTTTTAAGAGCCAAATTGTGCCTTAGTGCTGATTTTTAGTTTTAAGGCAATATTGAGAATTTAAAAACTCTTCTTTCTTTTTTATTATTTTTTATTTGATCCAGCTGGAGCTCATACTTCCTCTTTAACTTTTTCTTTTATTATTTAAAATCCTTAATTATCCGAGACAAAATTGGTAAGAAAATCTGCAGAATCTAGGGATTCCACAGAGCTCTCTCTATAAACACTCAGGCTATTCACTGTTGCCAAATAGACATGTGCCAACTCTGAAACACCCACCCACTCCCTCCTTCTGCCGCAGCAAACTAATAAGCGCATTGATTACATTCATTTAAGGAAAAACACTGCTCTTTTAATCTTTACATCCCGCATGCTTTAGATTTCTGATTACGAGAGATATCCTGTTTATCACACATCATGTGGTGAAAAAGCTACTTGACACACCTCAACGCATTAGATATTTTAAAAGAATATTTTATAGTGTACCAGCAAGTGGTAGTAGGAGATAATTATCATTTCCTGCAAGCTCTTCTACTATTTGCAAGATGAACGAGAGGTCTCTTATATGTGATTTTTGTAAAGGTCCCTTAAATGCCTTCAATCCCCCCAAACAAAAATGTTCACACTCAGTTTCTCTCTTTTTCCCTCTCCTTTCCCTCTCTCCTCCCTTCCCAAATTTGTAAGAACTTTGTTGCAATGACATGAGACAACCACATAATGCCTATTTTGCTGCCCTGTAAGAATCAGTGTGGAGGTTTGGGTTGACTCCCTGCCAAGCCCAAGTGCCGACCACACAGATTCCCCCCTCCCGAGAGAGAAGGGAAAAAAAAGTACCCAAAAAGACAATTTTAGTAAAAGTATATATATATATTCTCATATATTACAATTATATACAATTGAACACTATGAATCTACAGAATAAATCCCAGAACAACCCCCAAAAGGGAAAAGGGAAATGGGACAAAAATGGGTAAAACCAAACAAAACAAATACACACACTCATAAACTCAGGGAAAAGCTCAAT
>JAWWMO010000001.1:89846244-89872004 GCA_035047845.1 Dendrocincla fuliginosa
TCCCTCTGTAATTGCCTAAATAATCATGGAAGGGATTGCTTTGACTACACAGAGGCGGATCAAGATCTTTCAAATCTGTAGTGGCAGTGGTCACTTTCATTTGAATCTATAAAAACCCAGATTCAGTCAAGGAAGAGGTAAGAATAAGTAAAATTCACTGCTTTTTAAGAATGCCTGCTTATTTCCATTAACATCTTAATAGAGTCTCTTCATCTGACCCCCTGTGTGAGTCACTCTGATAAATCCTCTGTTTTCCACTAGAGAATCTTTCTCCTTCAGGGTTTAGATATCTATGAATCAGTGACAAACATAATTAAAAGATTTTTTATTAAAAATCAACATATTTATACATTTGTACATTCCACATACTGCTCTATATGTTCACCAAATAACCACTAAGTCCAAAAGCATTAACCGTACAGATTTCCATCTGAACAAATTTACTGCAGGGGAACTTCAGTTTTGCAATCAATCAGACATTACAGAATGTCATTGACTTCTTTACCTCCTTTCCCTTAAAAAGTAGCAGCACATTTAATTACCAGTGTCACAAGACATAAGCCCCAAAGTGTTTGTACAGCAAGAGAAAAATTAATTAGCAAATATAGGCAATAGGAAGAGAGCTCACAATGAAAATGTGTTAGTGGCTGCCTATTATGAACAGCAGGATGTTAATAAAACACTTAGAGCCATGCTGAATAGAGACTGCAGCAAGCCACGAAGATATAAAATTAAAAATTACTTCCTGATAGAACTGTATAAAATAAAATATTTTTTAATGTCATTCAGGACAGGAGACCTGCAAAGAACAGATGTTGTTATAAAGACTCAGCAGAGTCAGGATAATGCTTGTGTGATTAAACATGTAGTAAAGTTCTCAGAAAACATACACATACTGCATCCCTACCACCACCTTTCCACAGCTCACACGAGTAGGGTTTCATGTGGTTGATGAAATGAAGTGACATTTTCCTGAAGACAGATGTGCTCAGGAGTCCCCCAGACCTCTCAAGATTTATTCCCATGCCAATTAGGTTCTAGAAGAGTGACATTAATGAGGTGACAAAGGCTGGAAAGTTTCTGGAGATTGGAAGCAGGGGACACAAAGAGAGAAAGTTCTCAGTGTGACCTGGACTCCTTTGAATGCCTAAGCCATCACAGTATGGGCTTCCTGAAGAAGTCAGTTCATAGGTACCTGTGGTGTGCTCTGTGTAACAAATCCCAAATGCTTATTTTCTCCAGACTTGGACAATATTACAAGAATACTGATCTCAATGTGACAACTTATCCATTTAAATAGAAGAAATGAAGATGTAACTCATGAATGTACAGCCGTGAATCTTATGTGGAGCTGAGTGCCAGATTCTGAGCAATTTTTTCTCATTAGGATTTTTCTTCTTTTTGACTTAAAGGGGGAAAACTGGATGACACATATAGATAACAGATAATTTTTACGTGATGTGTGGAGATACAAAAGGGTAGAAGTTTTAACAAGCGCTTTTTGTATGTACAATCAACTCTTGCAGTGGATGGCTAAAAAAAAAGTCAGAGCTGCAATATTTCAGTAAGTAGAAGCTACACATTAAGCAAACGTGCCTCAGTATCTGCAGAGGCGTCTGTGTGAGAGACTAATCTCAGTTACTATGTCCTGAATCACAGACACACTGTTATGTTTAAAAAAAAAAATCTATCTGCACTTCTGTTTTGGTTTTCACACATACAAAGTTGGAGGAGACTCACTGGAAAAAGTGACAGATTAATTACAAACAATACAGCAACAGCTAAATTAAGGAGAAACATTCTGACAGCATCTCTTGTCTCCAAGGGCATGTCTAAGACACCACATTCCCTAATTGTAGATAAAAAGATTGCAACAAGCTTAAACTCCCAGAAAGCATTTAATTGCCAAACTAGAAGGATGGTCAGAGAAATACTCTTCTTTCCTGCCTCTCCTCCTTCACGTATACAGTCAGCAATCAGAAACCTGTTCAACCCTCCACGCTGCTGCCACCAGACCAGAACTTACCACAGTATCAATGCTGTCCCAGGACTTCACATACATAAACCAAGAATGCTCAAACTGACAACACCAAAATGAAAAGAGAAACGAACTCTGGTTCCCCAGTGTGAAGTTCTCTTACCCAAGGGGTGTTGCAGTTGTCCTGCCTAAGCGAATTCGATTGCAGACCTTTGATAAATTTCCTGGTGAAAAAGTATGGAATACCGTGCACCACTCTGACACAGGCTGACATCACCAGTCCAGTAGTATCCCAACTGCACACACCCTGGAAGAGCATCATCCTCCTCTACCTCCCTGCTGAGCTCTTGCTCTACCTCACCCTCATACTGGTTTTTTTGCTTTTTCCATTTGTTACCATGGGATTTCCATATTAATTCATCCAAATGAGTTCCAGGATAAAATTTAACACAGAAACAGGTAACAATGTATGAATCAAATGTCAACACTTCTCCAGTCCATATTTCAGGGGAGGGGGGAGACTTAAAAGAATTAGATGCCCCCAATTTAAGTATTAATCCCACTTTTGAACATCTATGACTGCAAATATGCTACCTTGCACCATTCTGATTTCTGTATCTGTTCTGTGCACACAATTATTGTTTCTGCTGCATTTTAGCTAAATCACACATCTGCAAAAAATACTGAATATTAATAAAGGATTGTTTAATCTTTTACAGACATACCTTTTCATGCAATAGCAATTAAGAACTTTCCTGTGGTCTGGAATGACATGAACTTTGTTCCATTGCAACAGCAGTTGACAAGATGAAATTCATCACTACGTGGTAGCTAGAATTAGTCTAAATCATGGAGAGGGGTCTCTGTTTTAGTACCTTCTTATTAAATAGAACAAAGCATACTGAGGCTGCTGGCAGCAAAGTATTTCTTATGAAATGTAGGCTACTGTACATAAAAGTCTTATAGGGTCTTTGTAAAAATCACTTCCACTCTATCAGCAAGTATTTTGAGGACTGGGGACTACAAATTTGTCTGTTATTATTGCCAGTTGTATACACAATGTTCAAGACCCTAGAATGAATCCAAGATAGTCTGCTCATACCAGTGACACAGCAGAAACACTAATGCCCAAATTGAGTCAGAAATGCCCACACTTGACTTCTCTGTAGGTGCCTTTCACTAAATATGGTTTACATATCTTAGTAGAAAGTACTAAAAAATTCCTTACTTGGGTTTTTAAAAATAAATAAAATGCAACACAACAATTGTACTTTTCTCATTTCACAATCAGGGAAGGTTCAAATGTCTTTTGCTTAAAGCAAAGTACTCCCCACCTCAAGTACTGTGTCCAGCTCTGGGGCCCCTAACACAAGAAAGATGTTAACCTAGTGGAACGAGTCCAGAGGAGGGCCACTAAGATGATCACAGGGCTGGAGCACCTCTCCTATGAAGACAGGCTGAGAGCTGAGGTTGCTCAGCCTGGAGGAGAGAAGGCTCTGGGAAGAAGTTACAGCACCTCCCCTTATCTGAAGGGGGCCCACAAGGGAGCTGGAGAGGGAGTTTGTACAGGGGCGTGTAGTGACAAAGGGCAATGGCCTCAAGCTGAAGAAGGGCAGGTTTAGACCAGATATTAGGAAAAAAATTCTTAACTCAGAGTGGTGACATAGTGGACCAGGTTGCTCAGAAAGGCTGTGGACACTCTGTCGCCAGAAGTGTTCAAGACAAGGTTGGGGGAGGTTTGGAACAACCTGGTCTAGTGGAACATGTCCCTGCCCATGACAAGGGGTTTAGACTAGATGATCAAGGGCAGTCATCCGGAGCCACTGTATGACTCTATGAGAAAGAAATGGGTATCTTTTGCCCCTGGGTGAGGTCTGATCGCCCCTTCTTGGAGGCAGCACTACACTTAGAAGGCAGTTTCGTAAGCCAACCTGTCTATAAAGGACAGTGTATCAAGACAACACTCTCAGGCACATGGCATGATCCTTGGGGTTTTTTGTGCAGGGACGGGGGTTGGACTTGATGATCCTGATGGGTGCCTTCCAACTCAGCAGATTCTATGATTCTAGAAAGTGCCATGCAGATACTCCATTTTGCCGAGTCTCCACTGATTTGGAATGCTGAAGCAGGGAGCAGCCATACCAACTCAACTGCATGCTAGTCAGTAAGCTTGGCATTTATTAGAGATTTACAGAATTAAAAGAAATGTTTTAACTTTGAAATACTTAATTTTTATTTAAAGTTATTTTTGACCTCTCTTGGGGGAAGCTGCTTCTTTTAAACCAACTGCTTTAAAATGGTCAAATAGCAATGCAAATACATATCAGAGCAGTTAAGTAAGGGGTTTGTTGTTTGAAAAACCTTAGTTTACAGATTATTTAGTAGAATATAACAAATCCAGTACCCCAGTAGTGCAGTTTTGTAGATTTCTTACCCATTACACCTTCTTTCTGTGGTTTTGATTGCACAAAGTCATCCACAAGGACTAAAACCTGTTCTTGTGGAGTTCCAACCTGCCTAAGTTATGTTAGAGCAAACACTTAGCACATACTCTGTACATATAGGTATCACCTACATCTTAATCCTCCAAAGAAACTCTAGAATGATAAGATCAATTTATTCAACTGTATGTACAGTATATTTGCATATTAATAAATAAATCAATATTAAGGTCTCTTCCCCTGTATAAAAGTGACTACAGTCTGACCAGACAATCTTTGTTGTTTTGTTTTTTTTTTCCTCCGAGCACACCTGTGTGACTGAGGCTGTTTCCACTCAGTTTATTACAGCAACTGGAGGAGCAGAAACCTAACAGACCAGTGCTTACATTTATATTTCATGTAGCAAGTGGATGGGAGGGAGGTACTAAAAAGTGCATCAAAACCCAACATTTTGTAGAGCAAAAAAAAAAAAAAAAAAGTTCATAATGTGATCCCAGGGAAGAGAATCCAGGCCAAAAGAAGACATGCTGCAGCAAACATTATAATCGACGCACATTTCTGCCTGATAGTAAGCTGCACAATGCCAACCTTGTCCCATCACATTTCAAGAATTCCAACTCCAGTAGATGCCATCTCCACCTCTACAAACTTATGAACATCACATTCAGTGCAAAGTGACAGTTCTTAAAATAACTGTTTGCCTTGACTCATAACATTCATCCTCACTGTGATGAAAAGGCTTGTTTTCTCTAAGTGTTTACTCCTTTATATAGAAGAATATTTGCACCTCTCCATGTCTGGTAGTGAATTTTCTTTTCTATCTACATTCATTAGAAAATCAGAAAGATAAGTGGCAATATTTCATATTTACTGGAAGTCTTCCCATTAACCCAAAAACTAGCTGTCCATCTTGATTTATACTTAAAGTAGCTGCACTTCATTCTTTTCTTTCCAGCCCACTTTCAACAGGGTGTAAGTCATGGGAACCTGTGGGACTGGAACACAGTTCAAGTTTGATTGCTGGAGCTGGAAGAGTGATGAGTCACATTTGAATTCAGATGTCTGTTGGCAGCACAGTGTGTGTGGACCACGCTCCCATTTGGGTATCGCACAAATACAGGCTCGCAGAAAGGATTTTGGCACACCTGACAGACCTTTTTGTCTGAAAGAAGAATCGGGGCTCCTTTTTGTTTAACCTAAAGAGAGGGAAAAAATTCCAAATGTGAATCTAGCAAGAAAGGAAGGGCAATGACGAAGCATATAATTTCAACTGTACTAAATGAACAAACCTCCACAATTTTAAGAATCTGATGGAAGGTTTAAGCAACACTGCCCTAGCTAGGAATAGAAGAAAGCTTCACAACTGAATTTAACAAAATCTACTAACAAGCTTCAATTGATACTGAGTCCTGAATAATTTTTTTTCCAAATTTTGACATGTCTCTTTCCAAGTGAAAGAAATGCTAACTCACACTTTGTCAAAGTTTCTGTAAGAATTTTGCTAATCTGTAATCCCAGATTCACTTTCATTCATCCCAGAAATTCACCAAGGTTGTTCCTATTCCAAGGCCCACACCTTCCCTTTTATTTTACAGAGAGAGCATAAAATTAATTTTAAATCTAGCAGTCACAGCAAAAATACCCTAATAAATGCAGCAAGTGAAACTGCCAAGGACATAGAAACAACTTTTGACCTGTCTTCAAACTCCTGATTATTATATATCAAAGGACTCAACTGTAAAGTTTCAAAGTGCTTGCATTTTAAAAAAACCCAGCAACCCACCTTCTCATGCTTGTAGATTAAGTTTTCAGCTTGTGCTAACCCAAGTGCAACCTGAGTCATTCTTTTTGTGTGGATGCTTTGTCTCACTGCTCCAGCCAGGAATGGGGAGAGAAGCTGCACTGACCAGCTGTCAGGGATCACCTGCAAAACCAGCTCTGCATCAAATTCAGCAGCGTGGTTATTCAAGAGGTCCACAGCAGCCATGACCAGTGCACAATCTGAAGTGCCTGGAGTTAAATACACTGACAGTAGCATATGGAAAAGCCTCCTTCTGTACTGTGTGTCTCTGTTCTCAGAGTTCCATATACAGTATTCTTCAGCAGCATGGAAGTCCTTTAACTCATGGACAAGGATATACAAAGCCTTCTCATGTTCTTCGAGTTTCCCATACAAAATTGCACTTTCCATATGAAGGTCTGTGCCCTGGATTTTGTCTGTTAAATATAAAGCAAGGCAATATTTGTTCAGTGGAGTAGACAACTGCTCCCTCTCCCAGACAGAGTGCAAACAAGCCCAGAGAACTCAACTCCTGCTATTTTTGCAGGAGTGCTGTCAACTATAGAGGACAGATGCTTGTAAGCACAGGAGTGCCTATCTGTATGGAAACACACCTCCAAGAAAAGAGCACCACGAAATACAGGACAAAGAAATTACTAAATGACAGGTGATAAACCACTGTCACTGATGTCTTTTTAACTCTAGCAGGTCAGTCTTGGACATTTCTGCACACACTGCTACCATATATAATAAATTGTAAAATGAAAATGCAATATTAACTCTGCTTCTCCCAATAGTACAGGAAGTTACAGAATTAAGTCCATAAAAGACAATAAAGATCAAACAGTACTTCCCTTTAAGAAAGGATACTACAAAGCCTTAATTCAGTCTGACAGTTTAAAGTTTAAGTGTCACCAATAGGCAGGTGGAGTGACAAGTTCATCTGGCATTTCAAGATAAAGTAGAAAATCTTCTACTTATAGTAAAGGTGATAAAAATTTGACATAAGCCTATATAAAATGTATGGAAATACAATGTTTTCCTCAACATAGTATTTTGATTATCAAGGAGGAGCACACTATTTCGCATTGATTTCACTTCCACGTAACATTAGAATTGCCAAGTAGGAAATCCTGTATTTCAAGAGAACAATCCATTTTATAACCCCTGCCCCTAAAAGTTTGTTTAAAAACTAAAAGATGAGTTTCAGTGACTGTGTTATACCTGTACATTATCCATCGTATAACATTTTGCTGTCTGGAAAGGCAAGGGAACATTAAACACTGGTAAATTATTTTAGTTGCTACTTAGCTGTTTTTATTTCCACATCCACTGGATTTTTCCACTCAATTTCAAAAAATCATTTCACATCTTTCAGTGCAATAACAAGTCACTTCCCCTTCATTCACTATTCCATCCTTTCTTTCATCTCTCAGCCATCATCCTCCATACCAGAGAGGCTTTAAATGCTTGACTTCTTCATTGCAGCGTATGTTTGCATTCCAGTGGATGAAGCATTAAAAATTAACCATTATAAGCACTAACTAAGGAAAAGATTTAGGTCAACTGTTGCTTGCCTCATAGCAACAGTAAGATGCCTGTTGCAATTTTCACTCAAAAAGATGCTCATACTTAACATGAACCTCGGTTTTCAGGGTCATGGACAACAAACAAGTCCTTGGTAATCAAATTCCTCCAGGTTTCACTTCCATTCACTGAGAAACAGAGTGCTTAAAAAATAACTTGTAAGTCTTTCATTTGCAAAAGGTGGCCACAAGTTACATGCTCATCATTAAAACGATACTGACTATTATGACAATTGTATGAAGGTATTTTTTCTAGTCAGTTGTGGTATTCTGGTCAGTTATGGTATTCTGTCTTTGATGCAGTGCCAAGCATATCATTGTACCCCACGAGCTATGGGAGATAAAGGACAACAATGTATATTGATGTGATTTCTAAATTAACTTGCATCTGTCAGAAATACAGCCTATCAAACAAACACACCTAGAAACCTCAGATCTTTTGGCTTCCTGTCCTTGAAAGGACTTTTATTTTGTTTCCTGCTAGAAATGACATATGGCATTTATAACAGACAACATACAACTTACCCAAAATAAAGCGAATTCTATAAAGATCGGATTTCTGAAGCAAACTGCGTAGTTTAAACAGCAGTTCTGTTGTTTCTGTACAATTATCTGTGGTCACAGATTTTAGCTGAAGTATTGCCTCCAAGTACAAGACAGCTAGATGAGTATGGTACTTTTCTTTCTACAGATGAAAAAAACAATGTTAGTTCAGTTTACAAAGACCACTTCTTCTCCCTACCAATAAGAGTGATGAATATTTACTTAATGACATAGAAATGTGTTTTAACTTATTTAATCTCAATTAATCACAAAGTCTTTTGTCTATGCAGATGGACAACTTAATTTAGACCACAATCACAAAATACACTGTAAGTATTGAATTACTCGTATTCAGGCACGCTCTTTGACCTTTTCTATTTCTTCAATAAAATCTGACAGATGCCAGAGGCAGACAAGCACTCTGAAGGCACAGTACTTTTTTTGTTATCCACTACCCAATCCACCAAAAGAAGATGATTTGACTGTTTAAAACATCCTCACTAAATCATTTACAATAATCTAGTAATTTATAAAGACCAAATTGATTTATAACCCAGGCCTTTACTTGCAGATAGATTTCATTGGTTTGTTTTTGTACAAATATTGTAGGAGGCACTGTGCATAACTCAAAGTTTGTTTGAAAATATCCATGACACCAGAAACTAGTAAATTATTAGTCCTGGTGTAACACACCTTGACATCTGCAATAGCAGTAAAGGGAAATTACTGATCCAACATCTGTATTTGAAGAATGCAAATTAGTGAACTGGTCTTCAGTTCTGCCAAGTTCTTTCACTGTTTACTTCCTTGCTTTATTTGCAGGTTAAAGTACTTTCTCCTGTACTTAAAATGTCTCATATCCAAACAACAATGCTTGGCTGCTTTTCTGCTAAAAACCCCAAAGACAGAATACACTGTAACTTAGGACTTGTGAATGCATCTTTTGGACACTCAACATCTGGAGTGGTTTGGAATTCTACAGTGAGGCGTGCATGGTTTAATTTGATGTTTAATTGCTCAAATCTCTCCAGAAAGACAAAATAAAACATTCCTACTTGTAAAACATTGAATTAGCAATTTTAATATATTGCAATAGGATTAGGAGTTGCTCAATCATTTTTCTGTGATCTTACCAGGAGGAGGTTTGAGCCTCATCAGCGAAACAGAAAAGTACGCAATAATCAGATGTGGAAAACCCCTAAAATCTGAGGGGAGGTAAGCAACTGTCTTGCCATCAGAAGAGTTGAAAAGTTCAATATAATGCAGTTATCCACTTCTTATTGTTTACTTTAATCTTCCTACCCTACTCTGAGTACATCTGAAAGACTTCATATTATGCCTATTTCTTCTAGTCTTTGCCTTTTTTCAGTTTGTTGATCACACTTTCCATGCTTGAACCCTATGCCTCCTTTTAGCGTTCTCACAGGACTCACCTCTATTTTTCTTTCCAGTACTAGATGTTCTAGATATTTGACACGTGCTTTAGGATACTTGTTAAGGCAACTGATGATATCATCTGGATTAATGTTGTTTTTCTCCTGTTCTTCCAAAGGCCTTTTAGTGAAAATCTGTACACCAACCTAAAAAGAGTTAATTGAATTTAGGAACTCAGTGACAACCATTTTATTAAGTAAGTATTTTAAATGAGAAGGTAATAGCAATGTTGGATTAGTTAGTACACTGTTCAGGAAGATAAACAACACAAAACCCTGCTCAACACCACAGGCTTAAAAAAAACCCACTGCTCTGGGTTTATTGTGATCTCACTCACCATATCCACTGCCTCAATTTGTTGTCTACACAGCCTACAAACCTTGGCTTGGGCACAGCTTCCACCAGCCACAAAAAGCATTGAACGGATTTGCACCAGAGCAGAACAAGAGACTTCAGCCTTTCATTTAGAGACCAAAATGTTTTAAGCCTTTTCACATGTGATGATATGGACAGAGCAAGAGATTTCTGTACTGACCAAAACAAAAGTTTTGAAATCTGCCATGGCACAAAATAACTAAGCTTTAAATTAATACAGATCAGGCAGTGACAGTTCCAACAGCACAGACTGCTTGATACAGCATCAAAGAATCCCACTTATCAGCACACCATGCTACTGGATGCTACAATTTTATTTTTTTTTAAAAATTTTGGTGGATTAAGTTAATTCTGTTATCAACGAAGTTTTTTCCTAAACGAAGGCTCTTTATTCCACATTCTGGTATAAACAGATACCATCCATCTCTGGAGTCTTTTTGAAAAAGAAGCAGTAACAGTTAACCTGTTAGGTGATTTATTTATTTAAAGATATGAAAATTATCATATTTTATGAAGAAAACAGAAGACATGCTGTATCTGTCATTGTTTAGAACTCCCTAAACTTTGTTTTCAGAAGAAAAAAGAGGCAATTATCACTAGTGCTTTTTAACAGAGAGACATAAAAGAATTGAGAAACCTGGAAGTTTTCTTTTTCTGATCACTAATTGACGTTGCAGAAGGTCCAAACAGCTATCAAGAAGGACCAGTATTAAAGAAAACACAAACACCTCTGCAGGGAAATACTGATGTTCTGTGAAAAGTAGATCAATCACAAACCTCTTCATTTTTTTGTAAAATCCATTCAGAGTACTTCCACACCAGGTCTTGGTCTGAGCAGAATGTAAGGAAGTCTACTATATATTCATAGAGATCTGAACGTGTAGAATCTTGAATGTCTCCATCAACTATTTTCACCCATAACTGCAACAAAAACACACACAGATTAAAGTGCTTAAAATATGTACTAACTCTTTCACCTCAAAATTTATGTAAGCTACTACAAGACTTAATACAAGTCTTGTGGAATTAGGAAGAGTTGCCAGGAACACCAGTTGCAAGGAACTTCACTGGTCACTAAAGTTTTGCCACCACAGGCTTCTCTTGCACCTGCCATGTTCACCCAATTCAGATCCTGTATCATGTGGGTTCTCATGCAGAGAGTAACTGAAGGAGGTACATTAATCACAAAGAACTTACATCAGAAATCTTTTTCTCCAGTGCATGGCATACTTTCTACAGGTTACTGCTAGTAATAGTGACATCAAATGGAAGGTCCCCAAAGGGATTATTAACCCAGCTGAAACCCACAGATCTTGCTGAATGTGTTCACTCTCCATCATGAGATAAGGAAATAAACTCTCAGCTGCTGACAGTGTCTGCCATGAGATTACAATACTATTTTGCTGTGTGTATAGAGATCAATCAGCGTAGGGTATGCTCCTGAAGTCCCAAAAACATTTTTTTAAGCGATCACTTGATTATTTTAGCACTTCTGTCTATCTTTCAGGAGTACAAACATATGTTCCGGCATGCACATTTTTGCTTTAAAAATAGCATACAAGCATCTAAATAGCTGTCAGCTTCAGAAAGCTCTTCACACTTTTCACATCTAGCATATTAATTTATTCAAGGAAGCCTCAGAGTAAGTTTCAAGTTTCTCATATATATATATGTGAATCTCTCTCTATATATATACACACACATCACAACTTTTCAAACAGATAAATTAGCAACTCAGTTTTTTATGTCAGAGCTGAAACAGTATTTTGGAATGGCTTACAGATGACACTGAAAGCTTTATTCTAACCTGAAGTGCAGCAGCATCCTGACCATTGTAGTGATACAGGAGACCAAGTGCAAAATACCTGTAAAGAAAAAGAAAGTAATATTAAAATTGTTAAAATTTTCCCACTAGTTTCATTATCGATGAATTAGCACAGTATAACAAATAATTGCTTACAGTGACATGGACATGACCATATCTACACTTGGAACAAAAGCCTCTGTAGGCTGTTTTTCTGAATCAAAGGGGAGAAGTTCTGCCCTAAAGACGTGTATCCATCATTCCTGTACCAAAAAGTTTCTAGCTACTAAATCCAACTTTGGTGAGGTAGGTGCCAAATTAGAGATGCTTCCCATGCCATTCTTTCAATTTTACATACAGACTTAGCTCACAACTCCAAATAACTATGCCTCCAATAGTCAATCAGCTGTCATTAAATCCAATTCTATTACCTGCTTTTTGAAACTTTGTTTTACTATCAGAAACTTTTTTTCTTTACTGCATCACGAAGTCAAGTCAGGCAAAGAAGAGCTTTGTACAGTGCCAATACAGAGTGGCTTTTGTGTACTGCAAGAAAAATATAGCTAAGTTCTGAAAGGGCTCTTCTCATGAAACAACGTTCTAACATTCATTCACATCTGCAAAAGCTTGTCATGCAAACCACACTTAATAAGAGGTTTTAACAGAACACCTGAAATAAATGAAACTACCCTAAATATAATCACAATTAAAGACTCTGCCTTACCACTGTAGTTGGTATTACTGCACCACAGTTTAAAGCTTAAAGAAATTAAAATCAAGACAAACATACTAGCTAGGACTGGAGTTTGCATTTTATACATTTACTATCTAATGTTTCCTGCTCAATGACAGTCAATTCTCTGCCTGCTGGGATTTCTGATTTGAAGTCATTTGCAGCCATTTTAAGGAACCTCCTTTTGGTGAATCAGTGGTAACACAGAAATTATGCAATCCAAAAGAGCTCCTTCCCTGAATAAGCAACTGAATTTTAAAGCCAGCTAACTGGTTAATAGCTCCTATCTAAGGTAGTGCATGCTTTAAGGCATCTTTTAATTTTGTGCACAACTGCTGCAGTCATTCAACTCTCCCATGATCACACGGGCAAACAATTCACTTTTTTCTCCCAAACTTGCATCAAGTCTTTATTTTTGTGTTGGATACAGAAACTTTTACATAGAGAACTATTTGCCATCATAAGACAGAATGCATTTCCCTTACCTCAGACTGTCAATTAATAGCTTTTCACCAATATTTTTAAATTCTAACAAGGTTAATTCAGACTAAGTTGTCTTTTGGACCTGTAAGCACAGAAACTACAAGTACTTGAACACATTGTTCTAGAAACCAGTAGCACCTGAGACAATTTTACCTCCGGTCTTAAAGGTGCAATAGTCAAAAAATTCACTCACTTTTTGTGTTTTTCCAGCCAGGCAGCACTATCTGTTAAAAGACAAAAGTTCTCTGAAACTAGTAGATCCAGCAGGCTTTCATGATTTGCCTCTGCATATAGCTTGAGTAAAGCTGTGTCAATATCCTCCTTGTAGCCATTTGCAACCTCAGTGCTGCGGACTTCATTCAAGTAACTCATGAGGAATCGTTTGCATTTTGTCATCTTCTCCTGGTCCCCTTGGGTCAGCTGGTTTAGGTCCGCGTACTCATGCAGAGGGGGATGAGACCGGATAAATGAAGAGGAAGTAGGCAACAGGAAGGGGTAGAGAGAGATCAGCTCCCGGACATCAAGCTGGCCGCTTCTGCAATTACAGTGTCAAACTAGATGAAGCAAAAAGAAAGAAAAAGTATACATAGGCACAAAAAAAAAAGATGTGTGCTCACATATGCTTAGAGTCAGGACACTAAGAGGTTGTCAGTATCTGAGTTATTGCCTTCTATGCTGAAGAAAACACATGCACAACACATCTGGATTGTTTTGCTGTTTCTTTATTTGTTTTATCATTCTTTTTCCTTCTCTAGATATTAAAAGCTCCAAGAATTTGGAGACTGTCTAGCCTTTTGCTTTTGACATTTCACAGTTGAAGGGCACCTATACTTTTATCCAGCAGCATACTTTCATTCAGCAGCAAGTTGTAACATAGATACACCATGTAAAACATTTTTCTTTCAGCCTAGATTGAAATTCCTCAAGCTTTTGAAGAATGCATGTTGTGACAGAAAAACGAGTGGGGGTTTTTTTTTGGGTTGTTGCTGGTTTTGGTTTGTTTTTTTTACATATGGAAAACAACTCCCAAATTTTCCCAGCTAGAACAACCCCTCTTCTGAGGCCTTGCTTTAGGAAAATAGCAAGACACCAGGACTTTTATTTCACTGTTAAAGTTTTTATTCAGAATTCACTATGGAGATGAACATTCTTGCAATGAAGGAGATACTGCTGCTGAAAAAAGATCAAAACAAACTTGACAGTTCTCTAAAAAAACCCCATTTAATTACTACTGCACTACAAAGAAAATTTTTAAAAAATATCTTTCTTATCTATCTGGTGATCAGGAAACTCAAAGACTTTCTCTTCACAACCTTCATTGGAATGAATTCCAAAAAGAAACAAGTTATAACCCAGAAGTAGACACAGCAGCCGATTTCTGCAGGCAATAAAGCGTAAAAGATCCTCACAAGCAGGCTAATCCATACCCTACTGTTGTAAACAAATTGATGAGTGGGGCATGCCCTGCACTGCTCACTTCTTGCCATTGACACAGTTCCAAAACCATCCAGCAAATACAAACTAGTAGGAAGCATCACTGTGACCACACCTGTCTAGAACTTTTCTTTAATACTGTTCTTTGGCTACAAAAATCTATACTAGAAGAATGAAATTCTGGGAGACGGCAGCACCAGCAAATTTAAGAGCAGCAGGTATCCTATTCCAGAACCTAGTGACTGCAAAGCAAGGGAACTGCAACATGGACAACAGAGGACCACAAGAGAAAAAACACTGAACACGGGAAGCCTTCCCATGAGAAGAGGTTTGAATAGCAGCTTTTTCCAATTCATACACAGAGATTCTATTGCCTAAAACCCACCTCCATACTGGAAAGGCCCAACTCTACCCTAAGTAAAGTGTTCATGTTTACTTCACAGATTTCTGCAGCTGAAATTTCTTTTTAATCCCTATTTTCAGACTTATTGTTTGGCTTTGAAATTCTTAGATCTACATTATGATGGAACACACAAGATTTTTTTAAGAGGCAGAATAACCAAGAAGTTGCAAGTTCTGTCAGTGGAGTGACCTGATGGTTCAAAGAACATTAGAATTTTCAGTATGAACTCATTGCAGTAATCTAACTGCCGTTTTGGCTAGTCCACCTACTCTGAAAGTTCATGTCCTGAGGACCACCAGATAAAATATATTACATGATATGTATTACACTAGAAAACTAACCCTATTTGAAGAAAGAAGAGATTTTTTTCCCTCCAAGGTTCTTCCCTAAGTCATTTTAGAGCAAAAGCTAACCCATAACTTGAATAACATCCATAGGCTACTCAAAATTTGTGCAGAAACAAGAAGTCTTGATAAATTTGGAGAAATTCAAGTATAAATACTGGTTTCCTTGCAAGCTATGCTCTCAAGCATTTGAAGATGGCCTAAGTTTGAGATGGATACTATGACCACGGAGATGGATGATGTCAAAAGATGTTATATTTAATATGCTACTTATAAGTTTTAAAACATTTTCCAAATTCTACCATAGCTTCTGAGTCCTTTCATCTTACCATCCAACTTTTCCTAGATAAGGAAGTTATCATCTACTTCATAGACCCTGGCCTCAATGATGGTCTGTTTCCAAAAGGAGAACTAGCCTCCAAGGAGAACCAGATTCCAACCTGCGATAGCACAAAGCCTGGGCTGTGAATCACCACCAGTTCTCTCAGCAGGTCTGACTCAAGCTCATGTTATACAGTTTTGCTCTCCCCACAGCAGTGGCCATCAGTAATCAAGCAGCCTCTTTAAAAGCACCATATCATCCACAAGCTTCTTAAGAAAAATAGTAAAGACTAAACAATGACCCCTACCTGTATGAATCGCTAACATTCATCTCAAGGCTTATGGCTCCTGGGATCTATCGTTATCTTATGGCTCTTTCCACCATATTTGGACAAAACCATTTAAGAGCAGGTACAAAGGACCTCATCTCTTTCGAAAAACGCATCTGGGTCTTTACCTTCTAACATCTCAGGCTTAGCAAAATACAGATAGCAACTTATCACAAAGTAGAAAACAAACTCAAGATAAGTTGAGTCATCAACGTTAAGAGGCAACTTCCCTTCAACCAACTTTTTCTGGGCTTCATATATACAAACAAACCAACAGGTAGAATCTACAAGTTTTCAGGAAACAGGTCTAGATTCAGACCCTCGTATTTACAGATATCAGAGATGTCGAAGCCTACAGAATTAGTTGTTTTGCCTAGATCCCACTGGCTGTATTAGAAGCTTACATTCTTGAATCACATTTAAGACACAAATCTTATACCATCCCTACTTCTTATTTCCCTAGGTATAAGTGCCAGCAATTTTTTAACCTTTCCGGTGTAGAATACACTTATTCCTAAAGTCTCTCTGTGGGCTTTACGTGAGAAATACTATGAAAAGAGTTAATATTTTGATTTGTTAAAAAGAGCAACAAAGTTTAGAAAAGTATTTAGTGTGTCAGAACACAAGCAACAACTAATCAGTGACAGGACATAACCAAAAAACACTGAAGAAAAACTGGTTTCACTGGGACAGCTGCCAACATCTCAGTAAGACATCTAGAGTTCAGCAAATGACCTAAACAGCACTGTTTGGTCTAACTGCACACGAGTCTTTAATGATAGTAATGTAAAATAGCAAAAATATAAATCACTACTACATAACACAATCACAATTCTGTTATTGCTTATAACAGAATTTGTCAGACCAAAGAAGCCCTACTGTGACAGCTCACTCGGTTTAACAGATCCAGCGGAAGAAAATTGTCTCTTTGTTGAGCTACTTGCGTGTTAATAAAACTATTTCCTTCCTGTTTGTCAATCTTCTTCATTATTCAGAAGTATCAGCATAACTACAAGAAACTCTGCAAAGTATTCCTCTTAAAAGCTTCAATATTTAAGAACTCAGAATTTAACCATAAGATATAACTGGTTCTTGACAAGCTTATTCAAGATGGATAATTGATGCAAGAAAATGGAGATCTTTAGTCCAATGTATCAATTTCCCCAGCTAGCCTGTAACGGAGAGATAATTTCTGAGTAGCGAGATAAATCTCCCTTCATATTTGGCCAGAAGTAGGCACACATTACACCAAGTTCTGGGAGGTACTGCTGTCATTCTGTTTCACTGCTTAAATCCATCTTCTCAGATAGATACCAAGTTTCCCTTTGGCATTAGGACTGAAGTTATTTCTGACTAACACAAGTTTGAAACACCTGCAGAACAACACGTTGGGATGGGAGGAAGTGTTTGCATACGCTGCCATTATCTTTCCTATTTTTCCCCTAAGCATCAGTAAGTCTACAAAGAACAAGATTGAGAGTATATCGTGGCACAAACAGATATTAACTCTAACAGGGTGTGTTCACCAGGGCCGAAATTCAAGGACTCTGGATTCCGTAACAAGCTTTTTCAGAGTCATCAAAATACTCTGAATAGCTTATGTATAGCTGGACAGAAGAAAAGCACAGAAAACTTGTCCCAGCTTTCTTCCTCAAGCAGACATCAGCAATTCAGGGGCTGTTGTTCTGCTTTGAAGTTGCAGCTTTTAGAGGAAGGAAACATCCTGGGATGCTGACTCAGCTACAAAATTCATGGCTGGACAGCACATTTTTTCATTAAGATTGTTTGTTTCTGTAGTGGAGGTCCCACAATCCTATTCATTAACGCTTATTTGTCAGATGGATTGATAGCTGGATGAATGCTGCATAAGTGATTCCGACTCCTTCCACAAGGTGGTGGAGCTCCCTGCAGGATAAATTTCCCTCTTCTCACTGCTTTTAAAAGATTCCTAACTATGTACAGATTGCACTCCTACTTCAGATACACAACACAGGGTTCAGACACACATTGTACGGAAGATTATAAGGGTGGAGGAAGACTGCGAGTTGCTCACTAATGACAAAAATTACAAGGTGATATAGAAAGTGGTTGTGGCTGGAAAAAATTGCCAATAAATGCTGTTCAGGCCTTTCCTGTCAGTCCCTCATCTTCATTCACTGTACACTGCCCATTCAAGCCCAGTGTCTCCCATTATACTGGCAAGCAGGAGGCAAAATAGCCAAGTCCTTCACCAGTAGGAGACTTCTCCAAAACTGTTTCCTCAATGCATCTCCATAAACACAAGGACAACTTTTTTCTGGGCATACTTACAATATACAGAAAACTGTCTAACTTTAATCCCATTCCATAGACTCTAACCTAATTCAAAGAGAATTTCAGCAGACAACAAGGAGAGTTATTTTATGCAGTCAGCATAGTTTACATTAACTACAGACAGTGCTTCATCACAGAATGAGGTATGGCTAGCAGAAATTAAATTATCAGATAAAGATAATGAGCAGAATTTTCTTAATGAAAGTGGAATACAAAGGCCAATTTATAAACAAGGGACTTCTGAAATGGTTAAATTGGGAAAATTATTACAGACTTCTAGAACAAATAATCTGCTTTCTGGAAAAGGTCTAGCAGAACAAGTGTTAAAACAAATTCAGTACCAGTGTCCTCAAAAAAGTTAGAGTAGTTGTATCAATAGTATTTAAACTGTAACTAATATTTAAGTGATACCTTTTCGTTAAAAGTATTTTGAAGAAAAGAACAAATCAACGTTCATGCTGTAAATCATAGCACAGGCTCAATAATAAAGCTTTGACCTTTATGGGCATAAAGTAAAAAAAAATATCCATACACCACTCAAATACCTAATATTACTGATATGCTAGCATACCAAAAAAAATCAGTTGCATTAACTCTTCAGCTATAAAGTTCTTTCAATGTTACTCTCTTCTTATCCCAACAAAAACATTTTATCACAGTGGACTCACATCTGCATCAAAAGCCATTCAAACAGCTATGTTTTTAAAACCAAGAACACTAACTCCTTATTTAAAGAAGGTAAGTTAATAAATTTCTTGTCACACAATTACCTGAAGAGCTCTTTTGCTTCAAGGAACTGAAGCTGTGCAAACTGTATAAAACCTGCTTGCTGCAGGATTCGTTTGTACATTACCTATGAAAAAGAAGGGGGGGAAAAAAAAGGTTTATTATATTTGTATTTACATAGTACTAATTAGTACTGCAATAACTACCTGCCAAAACCACTGAATACATGATCTTCAACCACACTTGTCAAGTCACATGCAAAATAAAGTCTTTATCTTCTACATTTTAAATTATGTACTTTAATTTACTGAATCTGCTGCCCAGACTCAGTTTCTCACACAAATGTGTATTAACACAACACTATTCATGAGTCCTTACTAAAAACAAAGTCAAGGGACAACAAGTTGAAATTTTCTGGTTCAAATAATGACTTATCTGACATCCCACTGACTTGCCTCACGTTTTTGCTTGAGTTATTTGTAAACATAAAAGCCAATGGTTATCTTTGAAGTTCCCCATGAATCAGTAAGCATAGAAAAACCCCAAACAAACAAAAAGAGTCAAGGATGGTCCCACTTAGCCACGCACAGCCACTTCCTTCCTCTCTCATCTCACTGCTGAAGCAAACTTGCTGGCAATTCTCAGTCTCACCCCCAGCTGATAACCATATTTTTGACTTCAGCTATTTTGATTTTTTTTTGTTTGTTTAATAAAAATACTTCCAAAGCAGTTCAGCTTATCCAATATGAAAAACATTATGCAATGCAGATAAACATATATTTGAAAACCAAGTAAACCATATGAAAAGCTATTTGTTATCAAGCTTTACTGTTAAGGTCACACCTAAACAGAAAATGTTTAAAAGAAGTTCATGAGAAAAAACACAAAAACTACTTTAAATGATAGGTAGTTATTAAATCTGAATGGTCAACCAATTACTACAAGATTAAATGAAATCTTTGTGCCCAGAATATTTTCAAAGGCAAAAAAGAACTACTGAAAGTAAGTAACCTAAACTGTGCTCCAGAAAGCACCCCATGTTTGTGACAACACAGGTATTTTGGCAAATACACCCAACTAGTTCCACATGCCCTCAGTTTTTCCCTTCAGCTTGCCTGTGAAAATACAGCTTTGTAATATTTCACACTGTACCTAAAGGCATACTTAGAACAGACTTATAAAAATATTTCCAATGAAAATACTCAAAGAAACTACAACACAATAGAAACATATTCCAGGCAGGAATTCCTAAAGAACATCAGACCTCAAGTACAGTGGATTGATTCTGTAACAGATGATTTTTCACCTTGATTAAAGATTATGGATTTATGAAGAGAAAAGCTTGTCTTCAGTCCATCTAGTCATGCTTTACTAATAGTTTGTCTTAAGGAGATACTTAATCTTGTTAATTAGCAAGCCACTAAAATGTATTGATTGTAAGGTTCTGTGGGATTTTTCTTGACTCCCCAGTGGGGAAGAGAGAAGGAAAAACAGAGAAATGTTATCTGTCACACTTTTTCAGAAAACATAATGATATAAAATATAACAATATAAAATTACATAAGAAATGCTTTGTGACCTCTTTATATGACCTAATGTTTTATATTTAAGTGTAATAATTCAAAATATAGTTAACTAGAGCTAAAAGGGAATTTAATTGCAGTTATGAAGTAAAACTTCCTTAGGTGATTAATTCACAAAATAGCTAAAATATTTTGAATTTCTGGTAGTGTTATTACATCAATACACAGAAATCTCTGAACTGGCGAATACTCACCTGGTCACATTATTAAGGACACTGCTAAAGGATTTCAGTCTGCAAATATCTGCATCTTGTGGTAGCAGAAAAACTTTAAAATCTGTCCTGACTTTCCAAGGAAAGTCTTCTCATCCTGCTGACTAGTATCAAAAGTAGATAGGCTGGGGCGTTTTTTTCCCCACGAAGTCTACTTTAAATTTTTGCAATAGAGTGATCAGTAAAATTTACTTATTTAGTGAATTATGACATTGTAATTAGGTTTGAATTGATCTAAGACAGTGAAAATGCTACTTTAATTGCAGAGTTTAGTCTGTGCAGCATCTTTTCAATAAAAAGTTTGAAAGAACACATTCGTAGTGTAACTACAGGTTGAAGGAATCAGTTTAAAATCTGAACTGATTAAGTAGTATTCACTTTCATTATATCTTCACTCCTCCCTGCATGCAACAAAAAAAGTTGCAGAATATCTATAGACAGATGCTTTCCCAAGTTTTTAAAGATGTAGTGATGGGATAGGGAGGATCCAGGTAGACTTCTGGTCAACAAGATAAACACTAGACATCAAGATGTTATGAGGTAAAGACTATGGAAGCAGCAGACCAGATTGTGAAAAATTCAATATTCCCTTTCTTACAGATTTTTAAGAATGGGCTAGACCTATATGCTAAACACATACAGCTAACTTCTGCTTATAACAGAAAAAAATACCTTGAGTTCTTCCAGACCCATCTGCCAGAATACCACAACAGGCTTTTTTCACAAAGGTACTAAGTTACATCCAGTCAAAATTCAACGCATTGTTTAGTCCCTTGTAATTGCTGAAGAACCACCACACAACTTGGAAGTGTTTTAGGCAAATTCTATATTGTTGACTGAAATCACATAAAAAAAAACCCTAGCTACAAAAATATGAAATAAGTTTTGTATTATTCATATCTGAAAAAGCCATAGGAAACTGAAAGATGACTGCTGAAGCTGAAACAGTTGCAGCAAAGGCTTAATTCTCATAACTGCCAGAAAAAACCTTTTTAAAATGGTCAGAATTACCAACTACATTGTTCAAAAGAATTTTTCTAGGAAGCCACTTTGTATTTTGGTCAGGCTTGGGTGCAGTTAATATGATTTTTGAAACTAAAAAGAAATAAGAAGAAAAAAAAAAAAGAAAAGAGATACCTATGCAAGATGTGTGTCAATCTAACCAAGGTCTTCACTACCATCAACCATGATTTCTGCAAACGTCAGCTGTCCTGAAAAATTAATAAGCAGTATTCAGTCAGTATTTCATGGTAGCATGGTAGAAAGGCCTTTGTAATTTTCTATCAAAAATGATATCCAGTAAAGCCATCTCCTTGGAACACTTTTGCTTAGTGTTTTTTACCTAGTATGAATTCCTGATACTCAAAGACAAAGAAATTTTCATTGGATTGGCAGAGCTAAATTTGCAGGCTGCAGGGACCACAGATTGAATAACAAGTTAGAGCTGCTAATGCATGACCTGCTACTTTCCAATAACTAAATATTGACTATACAAATAATTCTGAGAGTACAGTACTTCATTGCTATTCCACCATCATTCTGCATTACCAGCATATCTATATGCTGAGACAATACTGCTGATATATAGAGGGAGAGCATGCACACGTGTATGCAGGCAATGACAAAGTACTGAACTGCAGGAAAAAACCTCATGTCCTCAAGATCTACCCTACAATGCCCTGACTAAGTTCAAGTCACATGTAAGATGTCAAAAGCCATTGCAAACTGCAGAACTATCATCTGGCAAAGGGGACACTGTACTTCATAAGCTAGACAAGTAAAACCAGTATTCTGTATGGATAAATTATAGTGGCTGGATCAAGTGACTTAATGTCAAACCTACGCGTTCCTTCCTACTGTTTGTACACAAGACAAAGTAATAATAGCTTGAAACTGTCAGCTACTCAGGATTCAGTAAAGCTTGCAAAATAGATCCCCAAGACATCTATTAGAAGATACCTATTATCTATCTAACATCTATTTTCTGAAGATAGCTCTCAGACAGGAGTTAGAAATGAGTGACTATATGACCAGTTAAAATATGCCAAAGAAATCTTGCAAAAAACATGTAAGGCATTTAATTTGGTTGAGCTCCCTCAAATTTACATTATGCAAGACTACAGTAACAGAAAGTCTGATGTACTTGTAACAAACCTATAATGACAACACTTGGTATCGCTGTTATATCAGAAAGCAAGCTCAACATGCTACATTTCCAGCTACAGATAAGCTCTGAAAAATTCAACAAACAGCTCAACAACTAAGCCAAGTTGGGTGATTTTAATATGAGTCAGTGGGAGACTTCATGAGTTCAAACTAGGTAATATCAGTTTGCAAATATGGCCCAGAAATAGAACAGGCTATTTTGCTTGCAAGTGCTATGTTTTCTGGTTTTCAGCTGTAACGTTGACTTAAAGTAACTGAACACCTTTAAGAGCACCCTTAGCTGGAAAGAACTCACAATATTCTAGGAAACTAATTCCAGGAATACAGACACAGCACATAAGATATTTGTGGGCAGAAAGTAACTTATTCTAAAGACTGAAAAATCCTAAGTGCAAGAAAACTTAGGAGGAATGAGATTCTGCATCACATATTTTAGATAACAAATTGCAGTTCATTCTGTGGTAAAACACAAAAAGATACCTCCCACACTACATCCACATAAACTGGAAAGAAATAATTGGAAACCTATAGGTCATCATACATAGTAGAAGACATTGATTAGATCAGGCATCCTGTCCTTACAGCAAGATTTTGTTTGCTTCTTTTAAACAGATTGCAAAGGAAAAGTTGGAAGTGAACATGCAAATCAAAACATGATGGAAAATGAACTATTTTCCTAAATACTTTACAACTTCAAATATTCCCAGATAGATGCACCTTAGCAAAAGGATGGAAACACTTTTCTTGACACGTTTTTTACTGCCAGCAGTCTCCCAGCTGTTCATTCAACAGAGGAGTTAAGGATCAAGATGAAAACTGATACAAGTTTCATTTAATTTACTGACTGCTTTTCAAGGGCCTTGATCAAAACTGAAGTGACAAGCAATTAGAAGATTCTTGAAATAAAAAAAATTAAAATCCTGAGTCTGAATCATTTTGAACCACTGCAGTTCTGTAACTTCCACAGTCATATTTACATCATTTAAGCGAACCAGAAGCAATATAACAGGTACTATTTTAATGGCAACAAAATGGTCCAAAGTATATTTAAAAAACCCCCACAAAAACCACACCAGATTTTCTTCAGGTTACAGATCAAATTTTGCTTTTGCAAAAGGGAAGAAACCAAATATTCCTTCACCTACTCAGTGAGTAGAGATTCCATGCTCCTTTTTCCAAGTCTCTAAATAGAAACAAATATAGTAGAGTATGTATTGTAATATAACCCAGAGATAGAAGGAAGTTGAGCACAAATCTCTGATCAACACTCAAGAGTTTGTAAGACACTTTCCCCATACAAAAACCTTAAATGTTGAGTTACACAGCAATGCAAGTACTACTTGTAAGAGTTTGGAAGTAGGACATATTTGGTCTAGATTTCCCATCACTTAACTTCAAAGTTTTACTACTGTGAAGTTTGGGATACAGTGAGAATCTTTGATAAAAAAGGCAAAATGTAAAAATTCTAATTTGAAATAAAGTATACATTTTTGAACGGCAACAGCAAATAATAAGTAAACCAAGTACTAAGGAAGCATTGCATTAGATTTTCTGTCACTAGGGTTTCAGGTTTGGGTTTTTTTGTTTCCAATTCTCTCAAGTCACTTAGGGAAAAAAAAAATATTTAAAAAAACCCAAAAATCTACAAAACCCCAGAAGAGCAAGAGCATTCAACCCTGCCAGTGTCACAACCTTTACAAGTACAAACCAGTTTAACAGCACATCTATTTCCACAGGCTGAAATCATAAAATATATTACGATTTCTCTTCAATATAAATTTCTCCCCCACCCTCTCCAATCACTCAACTACCAGAATACATGACCCCACTGTGAAATTTACATTTTCATGAAATTAAAGGAAAGACAGACCTGAAATTTCTCTTTTGGAATATTCCTTCGAGCTCCTTTTGCTAGAACAAGGGCTTCTTCTACTCTGTGGCTAGCTAGAAGATCCTGAATCTGTTTTTCCAAAGGTAGTGGCACCAAGATATACACACCCTTGTTAGTAGCAACAATCACCTTTCCTGGGACAGAATGAACAGACATATTCAGTTTACATTCTCTACAGAAGAAACAAATTTCAGAAATAAGCTTTAAGATATACAATTTCAGATTCAAGAACCTAAGCAGTGTTAAAGTTCCAAAACTGACCTTTGATGTTACCACATTTACTAGCTTGCATGGTTTACCTGTAAATTCCACCTCAGAAATACAGAGATGATAGTAAATTTATTTATTTACAGCACATTTTGTTCCACTCTAAGTAAGTGAAAGTGGGTTTAATCACTCATGATGAACTAAGCTGTAAAGGCCACTGAAATCATTGCCCACATTCCAGAGACTAGGGACTTTTAACTGCCAGGTATTTCCCTAGGCTTACATTTTAATTGTAAGCTGTACATCAAAGGCAGCCAGAAACATACAGTTATTAGTGCGAGAGTTTGTAGCTTTTCTGGAAAAAAAAAAAAAAGGCAGCTGCATAATGTAATCCACACTTCTTAACTGAGTAGCATACCAAACAAAATTTCTGCATTTTTTTGTTTAACAATTATTTATGAAATATCCAATTTTAAACATCTTCCACAGATATTTTAAAAATTATTATTCTTTTGTATTCCTTTCTGATTGAATTTTGTCTGGATAGCCAATGGATAAATAACCATAGGTCACAATTATTGAGTTGTAGCATTAAATTAGCACTGCTCCTTTGGAAGAAATAATCAGGTTACAAAAAAAAAAAAAAAAAAAAAAAAAAGAAAGAGTTCCACCCC
>JAWWMO010000001.1:89872104-89882918 GCA_035047845.1 Dendrocincla fuliginosa
CCTTTGGAAGAAAGAATCAGGGGAAAAAAAAAAAAAAAAAAAAAAAAAAAAGAAAGAGTTCTAACCCCATGAACTCCTATCCAACAATTAAATCGACAATTAGAGCACGTTTAACGAGCACACATTTTGTTGGAAGCATAAACTTCTGAATTACTGGTCTGTAAGAATCTAACCAGGAAAAGAACGTGCAATAGAAGTTTCAACAGTCAACATACTTGCTAGATACTTTGTTTAAAAAGAAACACAAGCAACTGCAGGTTATACCACAATTACTGATGCAACAAAGTGTTCTTTTTAATACCTTCAAAGTCCTGTAGAATGTGACCTTCTTTAAAGGGCAGGGTTTGCTTTTGCTGCTGGTCCAGCATGCTGTGCACAGTAATGAACTCATCATCGAGAGCAACCACGTAAGGAAAGCACAAAGCTGCCCCAATCACATTCTCTGACCAGTGCACTGGGGCGCGCTGCGAGATCCCATCTACAGTTGCAAACATGCCTACAAAAAGGGAAGAACAAAGGCTGAGTCTCGTGCTATAGTTGAAGACTGTTGTTTTCCCAACACAAAGCCCGGGTACCGAGGTAAGGCGATGAAAAGTCTCAGAACAGATGCAAGGTGGCATGACAACAGCACATCACACTTGCCCAGACCTGAGAGACCTGGCAGTCCAGACTTTTATTTCCCTTCTCCTTCACCACAGGAACAGACAACATAAAAACTGAAAGAAACTACTATTATTCAAGTTAGTAAGTTTCAAGGTTTTCTTATAAGAATTACGCCATGCCGTTTGAATTAATTTCAGAACATTAACATTTATTGAGAGCCAGCTTTCAAACAATCTCGCCTTAGTAGGAGCTGCAGACCTGCACCGCCTGAGCTGTCTGGCACTGCAGGCATGTTTGTTCCTTGTTGTATCAAATGTCTAAAGAGCATTTGAGTAAACACAATTGTTTACTCATACTTCTACACTTTTCGATACAGCAACATTTTCACAGAACAAAGGTCCAGCAGCTCCTTGGGATGAGTCACTTCCTGTAAGGCATCTGTGTTTTCAATCACTAGAAAAGAATGCAGAGGCTATGTACAAAGCAGCAGAGAGCAAAGACTTTCTAATATCTTGATGGTAACTCCCATGCTGTCTTTGAAATAACCAGATTAAAACTTCAGTTAACTCATGGGGGAGGGGGGGTTGTCAACATCTTTCCTCCTGTCTATTTAGCCCTCCCTCCTTTTCCTAGCTTAACAGATTTCTGACTTGCTTTAGGGCCACATGCCACTGATTCTATTCATGCTACTTGGTATTTCCCTGTTCTTTCTGAGACATTAACTGAAGACTTATTTCAGTCAAAATTTTCAGGCTTTTTACAAACTGAGCCCTACTGAAGCAGTATGCAAACTTCTGTTCAAAATATGAATTCATACATCCTAAACCCAGTATTCTCATGCCATTAAAAAGACATGCTCCTGAAAATTGATCTTTGGCAGCAGTGAGCCACTTGACAGCTGGCAGAATAAGTCTGAGCTCTAAAGAACGCAAGAGATTAAAAGATTACATTATTCAATTTACAAAATCTCTTCCAAACAGAGGATAATGAGGCAAGGCAAACTGGGCAGAAGGACCATCTTGGAACGAAGAAAAAAAAAAAAAAGGAAAACAGAAAAAACAGAAGGTCGTAGACTTTTACAGAACTACAGCATAGAGACGAAGCTTCTGTATTCCTTATGGCAGCTTTTAAATGATCATCCTTTTCCCTGTGACGAAGAGTTCTTTTTCACTTTTCATGATCAGCTTCACAGCCAGAACACCTTACAGAAAATACTTTTTCGGGGTTCATAATATATTAATTCTCAATTTACTCTATAGATCTTGATATTCTTATGACTCAGAAGTAAAATTTTGTGCTGGACAAACTGCACTGTCCACTTTTAAAGTCTTTCAGTTATTACACCATGCTAAACCCTCCTTTCAAAAAGTGGGAGGAAAGTTGAACTAAACAAATACTAACCAGGAGTAAATTTAGGGCTTATTATATTTGAAATATTGATTCTTAGGTTTTCTGTTTCTTTGATATTCTAACAAATATTTACAAAACCCGTATTTTTTTAAAATGAAAGAGCTCTTTTTTAGGTAATTTAAAATATTATTTATGAAAGTGAAAGGTATGCAGAGCAACGTGCGGTAGTTTTTCAAGTCAATGTCTCTCTACATCTCTCTGCCTTCAACAGATGAAGCTTCTGTGGTAGAATGATGCATTTTTTGTTTTCATCCAGCTTTCACCTAGGAGTAACAATAAACATAATAACTACCATCAGAAACCACAGTCTTTTTATAGTACAGGAATGCATTTGATGAAACTTGAGATGAGGCCAGTAATCAATTCTGTATCAAAAATGCACAGGCTATGCAAAGGTAACAAGAGTTACCCAAACACAGCTACGCTGATTTTCAGCACCAAGAGATACAGGAGTGCTTCGCATAATCTGACAATTTGTTGAAGGTGTACTCTTCCCTGCCATCCATGCTGTTAAAGATGATGTTAGTATTGATCTCACACTGGACCCCCAGGGTACAAGACTAGTGACTGGCCTCCAGCTGGACTCTGTGCAGCTGACTACAACCCTTTCATTTCAGCCAATCCACCTGCTTGTTTCTCCAGCTCATTCTTCATCTGTTTGCGTACAAAAGGGTGTCATGGGAGATGGTGTCAAAAGCCTTGTTGAAGTTCACAGTATCACTGCTCTTCCCTCATCCACCAAACTAGGCATTTAATCATAGAAGACACTCAGTCTGGTCAGGCAATTGTCCCTCTTTAAAACCACATTGATTACTTTAAATCACATTCTTGCCCTTTGTATATTTGGAAATACCTTTCAGGATTTTCTCAAATACCTTCCTGAGGACCAAGGTATAGTTGGCCAGCCTGTGCTTCTCTGGATCCTTTCTCTTGCTCACGCGAGCACTGAAGACATTTCTTTCTTCCAGACCTGAGAAACATCCCCAGATCATCATGTCCTTTCAAAGATGATAAAGACTGGACTCACAATGACATTGACCAATGCCCTCAAGAATTTATAGGAGCATCCCATCAGCTCCCATGGATTTGTCTGTCCAGTTTTGAGTGTTCCATAACCCAAACCTTCTCTGCTGAGGGCAGGTTTGTGTTGCTCTAGATTTTCCCACTGTTCCTAAGGGTGGATGATTCCTGAAGGAAGGCCATACCAGCAGACTAATGTAAAGAAGGAATTAAGTACCTTGGCCTTTTCCATGCCCTTTGGCATCAGGTCCGCCACCCCACTTAACAGTGGGCATCTATTAGCCTTCCTTTGCTGCTGATATGCTCCTTTTATTGCTCTCCATGGTATCAGCAGAGACAATGCCAGATGGATATTGGCTTCTGTCATGATTTTGGATTAATTTTCTTCTTAGTAGCTGGTACAGTGCTGTGTTTTATATTCAGTATGAGAATGATGCTGATAATACACTTTTGTTCAACAGAGCATATCGCTTCATCAGCTCCTCAGTCACCATCAATGCATTCCAGAAAACCCATGGACAGCTTGTGCCCTGCTGTGCTGCCCCTCTGACAGGTACTGGAGTGGTTCAAGTGCACCCTAAAAACTGGGGCCTGCAAATGTAGGTTTCTTACTGTTGCCTGAATAATGTCTTATGCACATCAAGTTCCTGACAAAGTGAACTGTAATAGGCACTCACTACAATTTTACCTGTGTTAGCCTGCCCTCTAACCCTAAACTCTCATCTGCCTCCTCCTTTGTTCCAAGGCACACCACTACATCTTCCTACTGCTCCCATGTGAGAGGGTAACCTCCTCTCTCAGCTCACACACAGGTGTGCTGATTTCTCAGAAAAAAGTGAGAGCTATCATGCTGTTTTGCAAAGGCTTCTTTGTCTGCATATGCCTGAAGCAGGGCCTCTTCAGCTCTGTTTGCTGCTTATCAAGCCTCTTATCACACCATCTTGCATTCTTTGTTTGCCAACTCAGTCTAACAGTATCACCACACCCAATTTAAATCCTCCTCACCAAGTTGGTCAGTCAAGTTGGCAAAAACACTTTTGCCAAACTTGGCCTGGTGAATCCCATCTCTTTCCTAAATAGTGATCAGTAGGGATTCATAGTCATAAAACCCAAAATCCCTGTCAATACAATCCATGCACTCCTCCTCGAGATGTTCTTCCTAGCCAGCAGGATTGAAGAGAAAACCTCCATCTCCAACATGAGGCAGTGTCCCACTACTCTGACTTGCTAATTCCTCCTGGTGCTACTCTACTGTACAGGCTCAGATGATTTGTTGGGACAGAGCTTCCTGCTTCTCATCTGCTACTCTGAGCACTCATCATATCCTAGATGTAGATCTGCAGGCAGAGAAGGAGAATTCTTCCTTCTTTGGTTATGATACGTACTTCCTTTCTTTTGTTATGACAAGTCACAGGTTTCCAGTCTTGGCCATCACAGAAAAAGCAGAGACTCAGCTTGTCCTTCCCTCCATATAGTTGGAGGTTCAATGCTCATGCCTGGGTCCTGAAGAAGACTCAATTTCCAATGTGTCATCCTTGATGCCATGCACTCTGCTGATTTCCTCTTGCATCTCCTTCACATGACAACAGAAATCCTCAATGAAGCACACACCTCCTGTGGGCAAGGACATTTCCCCTTGCTCCACTCTCCTTACCAGAGACATGAGGTACTCTTCAGATCAAGGCTTGATGAGCTTCATCCTCTCTTGGGAGCTCAGTCTGAGTTGACATCTCTGATGTTTTGGGGCTGTTGCTCCAGCTGGTGACTAGGAAGCATAGCCTTCGCCAATATGCAAGAACTGTCTGCTGCAATTTCAAACACTCAAAGCCTCTGTACAGCAGGAAATCTAATTAAAAAGCATTCAACAAGAGCTTCACAACCTCAAAAACTGAATTTTGGTAACTATAGTTTCATACATATCAGAAAGAATTGATTTTTAATTCTAAATGAGTTAATGACTGGAATGAATGAAGATACATCAAAAATGAAGTTTCTCTTCCTTTTGAAAAAATGAGCCATATACTAACTGCAAGCAGAGACAAAAAGGCACCAAATGGCTAAGACCAGGGATATGCAGCAAACAATTCTAACAATCAATTTTAAATGCAAAGAATCCAGGTAAGGAAAAAAGCTATATACCAAATAAAAACATTTTACTTTGTTACCATTTGAGCACGCACTTTCTGCCAACATAAATTCCAGTCTTAACTCAAAAGCAAATTGATCTAAATATATACCACTTCAAACACTCTAAAGGCAAATATATTAATGCAGAATACATCCACCTCAGTAAGATGCTGGATTTAGCACAGACGCTCTAGCAAGTGCCAAACAAGCACACCTTAACCAATGAGACATACAAAGCAAATCAAAGTCAGAACTGAAGATTTACACCGCGCCTTTTCAAGTCCATTCATTTCACAGCAGAGGCCTACCTCAAATACCAAGATACACAACGCTTACCTACTATCAAGATGCTCAACCATCTTCATAATTTCAAAGAAACAAGTGTTAAAGGCTCTAAGAATTTTACCAAGAAAGAAAAGTAATATGGACAGCACTAGTCAAAACAACAGTGGGGAAGGAACAGAGACCAAGAGATTTAAAAAAAACCCAACAAACAGTCTACAAGCTGAATTAGGCAAGAATAAGCTATACAATTGACAGCAAACAGTCTGCAAGGTTTCTGAGGCAGGAAAAGACAGATTTTGCCTGTATCATGGGGAAGATAGTGGTTTATAGCACGTTTAGAGCAGCAGAAGTGCATTTGCTTAAGATCTCACATACCTGATATTCTAACCTCAAGACACACCACTTATACAAGTATGTTGAATTTTATAAGTAACATTCTCATTGTAAGACACCAGATAAAAGCAAAAGTCAGACTTAATAAAATTCTGCTCTCTAACTAAATATGCTTTCAAAAACTATGCTTTCAAAAGTATATCTATTCTTCTTAAATCAAAAAAGAAATTAACTATTTGAACAGAATCCGGTTTGACATTCCTAAAAACATAAATAAAAATTGAAGTAAGACTGGGATCCTCCTAGAAATATGTCAAAAGGGAATATTTTTGAACAGCTAATTCACAAAATTAAACTTTTACAGCACTACTAAAACAGTTAATTTCCACAAATACATGTTTACATCTAAAGCAACTAAAAGTTTCAATAAGAAGAGGGCAGCCAAAACGACTTAGAAAAGCCCTACATCTGAAAAAAATCAAGTGCTTCTTGGAATACCTTTAATTTGCATAAACTGATATTCTAATGAGAATCTAATTCTTTCAAGAAAAACTGGTGAGTTAATGTACATCTCACATTCTGGTCATGAAACAACACTTCAATACAAGCAACTGATTGTACTCTTTATTTTATTTTGGAATTTATATTAAAAAGCCAAAACCCACTCAGATCCCTGAATTAGGAACCTGAATAGCTGTGAACTTTGCGTCATGCTATTCCTAATATGTCACACATACTGCGACTCATAAAAGAAGAGTCATATGGGAAACAGCATGAAAGCATTCTGCCTGTGGTCTGTCAGCTCTGAGATATTGCAGCTTTTCCAAAAAAAGCTCAAGACTACCAACCCCACAGCATATTGTTGATTTAGACAGATTACAGCAGCAGTAGTCCTTACAATCATTTATCTATTAGACAGGAGCACTATTTCACATGATCTAATTTTGGGTTTGCAATTGTTAAACTGCTGTTTTCTGTAACAGAGAGCTGAAAAACACTATTAAAAAAATTAAGCAAATGGGAGCATAAAAACTGGGTAGTACCTGACCTCATCTACAGTTAGGACTGAGTTTATATCAATAGGAGTTAGGATACAGTCTATTTCTACTAAAATTTTTTACTAGCATTGCAGTACAACAAACTCCCTTGTGACTCTGTTAAGATGTATAAAATGGACTTTACACGAACTCCTCTGAATAGCAACTGAGTAAAAAATTAACTCATTCACACTGATTTAACGATTTTATAGCAACATGGAGCTCCTCAAACCCAGTCCAACTGGTCTGTACAGTCTCTTATCAGCCTCTGAAGTTTCACTCGGTACCAAACAATTTTTTACTCAGTTGTGCAAGATAGTAGTACTCTTGGCTGTCTATACAGAAATGAAGCTTTCTAAGACATGACTAAAACACAAATAATCATAGATTTTTGTGCACTGAAAAAAACAGGAGAGTTACAAGTAATACTGAGCACCAAAAATTTACCATTTCTCTTTTTGTCTCAACATTCCAATATAGACCTGTGAAGTAAGTCATCATTATGATGCATAACAATTCATTAGTAAAGTTTTGCTTCATAAAAGGAGAGAAATTAGAAGTTAAAAAACGAAAATTGCAGAAAATTAAAATCCTTAGTCTCACCTAGGCCTCCGGGGCCAGCCAAGAGAAACTCTTGTCTGCCTATCCTTTTCACAATTGGCCGTTTCTCATCACTGCAATAGGGAAATAGATCCTGGGAGACACCAGTATTATAATTCAAAATTATATACTGTGTAGTAAGTGCAAGGCATAAGTAGTAACCATCTACAGCCACAGCACAGGGTTGCTCCGGAGTAAACACTTCCTTCACTATCTGGACTCTGTCTTCAAACACCATGAACATCTGAATGGTCCGACGCTTGACCGAGATAATGCAGACTTCCACGCAGAAAGGATCCCCACTCACAGGGTTTTCATTCAACGTGAATGTCACAGCTCCTTTGATCCTAGCGCCAGTGGGGACAGGTTCCAAGTTTATCATGTTAACTAGTGTTATCGTGTTGTCGCAAAGCACAAGAAGTCTGGTGAGGGCAGAGGCTGCTTTCAACTCACTCACAGGCTTCTTCAAGCCCAGGTATTTATGTAGTTGTTTGGTAGCAGCAAAAGTTATTTTTCCAGCTGTTGACACCTTTTCATCCAACATAAAGTGGTAGATAAAGCAGTCATTGGTTCCAATATAGAGGTTCTTCCCACAACACTCAATGCACTCGATGTTGATGTAATTTTTGTCTCCCATTAACATCTCCCGCTCAACAGCAGAAACGAGCTTGAAAGCTTTAACGCTCATTGTGTCTTCTGAGTGATCTGATTAAAAAGAAAAAAAACACTATTGAACTCCACACACATAATCTAATATCAGAGGTAGCAAATGAACATTCAGCAATACAAGAACTCAACTGCTACATTTTTTAATAGCCTATACTCTATTTCCAACCCAATTACACAAGCCAGAGCAAGCACATTAACAACCACAGAAATTAATCAAATTTTATGTTTCCACTTCAAACCTATTCTGGAACAGATTCACAAGAGCACCCAGCTATTCTGAAGTGATGATTTCGCCACATGTAACCAGGATGTTATTGGCTCTCTCAGACACTTTGGTACTACAAGTGGTTATTGACAGTACTTAGTGATTTATAAATCTGTCATGCAGATGCTTCTATCACCTGTACAAGAAAACAGACAAGTTTCAGGTCTTAGATTTCTTGAGAAGCCACAAGGCATTTAGTGCTACAACTTAACATCTCATGTTGCATTACACTCAACTGTAGGCCTATTGGTACATAGTCTCTTCATTAAAAAGCACAGGCATATTCCATTTTAACACATACTTTACATTCTTTATCTGCAGCAATCAGAAATCTGTAACTTCCAATGCAGTTAAATAATTTATGCAAAGTATCATTGAACTCATAATAAAAGTTGTTGGTTTGTACATTGGTTTTTTGTATTTAATATCTGCAGAATACCCATTGTGTTCAGTGCTACTTACACATTCTCTGCATCACACTGTATGCACCAGCAATTATAAAGCTCATTCACCCAGAAAATTTGGAAGCATGGCCCATAAAGCATTAATTAAGCTCAAGCTGCAATATCACAGAAATTAAAAGAGTTTCTTTTCTGTACTACCACAATCATCTCAAATCTGTCTTTAAGTGCTAGGTAGTACTTCTAAGATTTATTCTACAAACTATACCCACCCTTTTGTAATCAAACATTGTCAAGGGACAGATGCAATTTATGAAGCAATTAATTGTGGTTTAAAAACAGTTGCAATTTTACTGTACTCCAGACTTGTGTTATTTTTATAACAAACCAGCGGGCAGCTGTGAACAACACTCTAAACAAAGGCACATGAGAAACTGCTGACCTTCTTTAATCACCTTTTACTTTGTCATGACTGGTCTCTAATGACCACTTAGTCAACACAGGGGAAGACACAACACTAAACATCTCAAGTGGATTTAAGATGCAACATACACAATTGCTTCTAGTCCATGAGTACAATGGAGATACAAAACATCAAATGAAATCCCTGTGAACCAAGAGAGATCAACATCAGCAAAATGCTCTTGTGAACAAACTTGAAGCTAAACATAGTCAAAACAAATTTAGTTTCCAATTATTACACCTAACAAAACCCTTTGGTTTGAAAACCAAGGCAAAAAATTTGCAAAACACAGTGAGAAAAGTTGAGGTACACAACTTACAAGTAACCACTAAATAAAATTAGATCAAACTAAGAATATAGCCAGAAGCAAACCATGTTATGAAGAGACAGGAGTGATCTTTAATGCCCCAAGAACTTCAGGGTTTGTCTTTTGAGGTTTTTTTTCAGAAGTTAAAAGGATTTTAGTTTGGGCTTCCATAACATTTTCCAATACCATCCTCACCCGGGGTGTAAATTATTGTTCTGTCCTTTAACCAAAAAAATCTCAAACAAACCCAGGAAGCACTAGAGAAATAGCCTAAGGTAAAGTGATAATGCAAGTCTCTGGCAACACAGCCACATTATGCTCCAACACGATCAAAAAAATACTGCATATTAAGTTAGAGAGGGCTGTCCAAAGGCTGACCGACAAAAAATCCAACAGTTTTTAAAAGCCTGTGTGAAGCCTGAAGTGATAAACTATGAGAGGTACACTGGAGAGGTCAGGAAGCTTTCATATTTGTTGCCAACAACAACGTTCCTGTAGCCCAAAGTAAAAATGTTAATTAATGTATGCCAATGGGAGAATTTTGCTTTTGACCGAAGGGTATTAAAAACCTCCAAAAGAATTTCCCAAATGAAAGTAGATAAAAAGTAAAAGCATAAAAGAAGTCGTAATAGTTACATAATTCCCGAACAGAAATAACAAAAAATCCAAAGTACTACTTAAGTCCGGTAACAAAGAAATTCATTCTAGAAAAAAAAAAATGCTGAGAGAAAAAGCTTTTAAGAACAATCAATGTCAACACAGGTGATCTGGATGTAATTTTTTTTTTTTCACATTTATTTTGTTCTCCTTTATAAAACCTTAGGGACCTGTGTGCACTGCAAAGGAACGGGTTCTGGAGAACATGCTATTCCTTTAAAGGTGCAAGAGGCCACCCCAGGGTCACAAATAGTCAGTACTTTTTGTAGTATTTTTAAGATGTTCAGAACTCCGGAAAACAAGATAACGGGGATGCTTGCTGTCAAAACCCAAAAAGCAACAGTCAGGGAAATTATCCGTCTAGTAGACACTATTCTTTACTCGCAGCAGTAGTCCCGCACGCCCTCGTTTCCGGCGAGAACTGGGAAGCAGCTCGCTCTGCCCCGCTCTTGTTAAGCACTAACCTTGCTCTGCTTGTTCCCAGCTGCTGCCCTGCACACAGCCCCGTGCCCGCCTCCCGCCCGCACCCACACCCCGTGCGAGCCCCCATTCCCCTCCGGGCACGGCCGGGCCGGGCACTGCGGCGGCCGGCAGGGAGGGAGGGAGGCAGGGAGGGGATGCGCTGCCCGGCAAGCCC
>JAWWMO010000001.1:89883018-89910638 GCA_035047845.1 Dendrocincla fuliginosa
GGCATCCCGAACACGGCCCGGGCACGGCCAACACCGCCCCAACGCGGCCCGGGCATCCCGAACACGGCCCGGGCACGGCCAACACCGCCCGGGCATCCCGAACACCGCCCCAACACGGCCAACACTGCCCGGGCATCCCGAACACGGCCCGGGCACGGCAAACACCGCCCGGGCACCCCAACTGTGCAACCCAGGGAGAAGAGACACAGGCTAATGTGTATGTGTGTGTACGTATGTATACGCACATATATATTTGTATATACACGTGTATATATGTAAGACATATATGTATGTATGTATATATATGGGTATATATATACACATATGTATACATATATACATACATATGTGTATGTATATATATATGTGAGATTTCAAAGATTTGGAATTATTGGACTGAATAATACCAATGTTATAAATCTCTTCTATATATATATATATGACACTTAGTTTGGGAACTGCTTTTTCACATTTCAAGAAAGTGTTCTCAATCTAATTGGACTTAATAATAGCAGTATTCTATGTCTCTTAAAAGACTTAAAATACTGCTATTCTTATTATATCTGCTATATATTATATAAATATATTTTATATTATAAGGGACATTGCTGTTATTATATCTACTCAATATATTCCATATATATATATTCAATATATATTATATGTCTCTTATATGGCTTAGAATATTGCTATTCTTATTATATATACTATATAAATCTCTTTTATATTCTAAGATACTTATACAATTGCTATTATTATATTTATGTTCCATACATATCCTATATATGTTTCATCTACATTATTTAAGTCTCCTATATATTATAAGAGACTTATAACGTTGTTATTAAGTCCAATTAAATTGAGAGCACTTTTTTGGAATGTGAAAAAAAGCAGTTCCCAAACTAAGTTGAAACCATCTGATGTCCAGGTGTTAGAAAAATTACTTCTTGGTAGAATTGCCTTGTTAAGGTTTAGGTGTTGACATGCCTCAGTGATCTAAGACCTAGTGGGAGGTTGTGGAGTAGGATGTACTACTGATAGTGGACACAAAGAATGCAGAATTTATGGGCCACAGGACATTTGGCAGAACTCCCAAGATAAGAACGAAACTAACAAAGCCAACTCAGCAACTGTGCTGAAATCATCTCCGGCCAGGCAAAAGGTAATTCTGGAAGGGGGAGATTGTGACCACTGACTCACAGCCCACCGACTCAAGAGAAGGACTGAGCATGTGGACTAATTAGCATGAGAAGTGAGGAAATCATTAACCAGCAGAAGATAAAATACTAATTACTTAAGAGAACTTGTAGCAATAAATATTAATGCCTTTTCTAAAACATAGTGAAAAGTTTTGGTGTTCCTCATGCTCTCTTTGTGGATTTGCCATCTCTTTCTGCGCAGAACTGTAAATAAATCAAATACCTCAACTCTCTGTGTGCAATGGCCTCTTGCACACTGTGTGAAAGAACCTATTTTGGGACAACACATACAGCTAATGAAGAAAGTAAAGAGAAACATATCAGAACTGATATAAAGCATTGTTTTTCTAACTGGGAAATCTTTAAAAAAGTAATGGAAAATGACACATGGTATAATTTTTTTAAAAATTATTGCATTAACCAAAAAAATAACAAATTGTCTCTATAAAGTGCAGTAGGATCATTCAGTAGATATATGAAAACCATGTAGCTTAGTAAAATCGTACAATTTTTACAGCAATTTGAAAAGCAACATTACATTTTTATCAGACTGTTACATTTCATCCCTATCAGAACTTCACTGTGAGAGGACATGGTTTGGTTAACCAGAGGGACTATAATTTTGGGTAAAATCCCTACAAAGTAAATAATAACATAAGAAAATCAGAGTGAAAGTCATGATCAGTAAAACTAATTTGGTTACCAGGATATGTTTCCATGAGGAAAGAACTTACAAGATACTTACAAGAAAGTAGTTTCATTGGCTGAAATAAGCACCAAATACAGGCTGAACATTCATGAATATTCAATATTCTTGGATATTCATTTACAAGATTACTTAAGTTAATTTTGTGACATACCTGGCTGAAGCGACAGAAGAGTGAGAAAATGAAAATAGAACTAGTCTGTAGTTGTGTGTGGTCGCAGAGATGAGTGTCAGGGCCAGCATCCTGATTGTGCATCCATGTAGAGGAGGACCCAATCCCAGCAATCCAAACACCAGCCACCACTCACAGACTGGGCAGCAGTGGGCAATCCATTTGGTATTTCGAAGGGTTGTAGTCACATTGCAGATCATAGTTATGGACCAAGCCCAACTCTGACATACAAAGGATAAACATAGGTGGAAAAAAGCAGTACTTCCAAGAAAAAACAAGCAGTAACAGTAGCTTGGAATGGTTTGGGAGGAGAGACAGAGGGAAAGCACAAGGAAGTAAATTGCATACGCTGCCAGATGGCTGTTTTGAGGCCACCACTATGAAATAACGTTACTACTTGTACACTTAAATGATTTTTAAATATTCAAAATTTGAATTCACTCACAAAAGCACTGCATATATGTAGCAATAATGTGACATACATAGTCACATATCTGCATCTCATTCGTGTGGATGTGCACCTAAAACCATGACATTATGTTACTTGTTGCCTGTGCCTCATAATTCTGTAAAATGAAAATAAGTACTTCAAATTACATTGCAATTTTGTATTTTGACAACAACATGGTTATTTACTCATAATCATTTGTAACTCCCTATTCTGCTTTTAAATATCTAAGCAGATGACTAACTCCAATGGACAGGCAGCTATGTTACTTTGAAATTACAAAGCAACTTTTGTTATTGCAGATCAAGCAGTGTTAATCGTCAGGTGCCACAGGTATGAGCAGGACGGAGTTCCTATTTAGTTAAGTAGCACAGTTCTGGCATGTAGCAGCACAAGTGGTTTGTACTCTTGTATTCTGACAGAATTACAAAATGCCTTTTCCCTGTCCAGCTTTATCAGCTGGAGGGTGACCTCATCTCATCAGCTAACTCCCTTGAAGACAGAGAGGCCCTGCAGAGAGACTCAGACGAAATTAGAGGGCTGGGCAGTCACCAAGTGCGTGAACTTTAACAGGGGCAAGTGCCCGATCCTACACGTGGGATGGAACAACCCTGGATGTACATAAAGACTAGTGAATGAGATGCTGGAAAGCAGCACCAGGAAAGGGCCCTGGGAGTGCTGGTGGATGGCAAGTTGAATCCGAGTCAACAGTGCCCTGGCAGCCAGGAGGGCCAACCCTGTCCTGGGGGGCATCAGGCAAAGCATCGCCAGCCGGTCAAGCGAGGGGATTGTCCCGCTCTGCTCTGCTCTGGGGCGGCTTCACCTTGGATATTGTGTGCATTTGGGCACTACAATATAAGAAAGATATTAAGCTCTTAGAGAATGTCCAAAGGAGGGCAAAGAAGATGGTGAAGGGCCTTGAGGGGAAGCCGTATGAGGAGGCGCTGAGGGCACTTGGCTTGTTGGAGGAGGCTGAGGGGAGTTTACAACTTCCCTTGCGAGGGGAATAGGAGGGGCAGGCACTGATCTCTTCTCTGTGGTGACCAGCGGCAGGACCTGAAGGAATGGGTGAAGTTGTGTCAGGGGAGGTTTAGGTTGGACATTAGAAAAAGGTTTTTCACCCAGAGTGTGGCTGGGCACTGAACAGGCTCCCAGGGCAGACACCAAGCCTAAGTACTGTTTGGATGACACTCCCGGGCCCACGGTGTGACTCTTGGGGACGGTGCTGTGCAGGGCCAGGAGCTGGAGTCGATGATCCTTGTGCGTCACTTGCAGCTCAGGATGCTCCGCCACACTGTGTGTGTCTGCGCCGTCCCTCCCCCGATCCCGCTGTCCCAGTGTCCCGCTATCCCTCTATCCACCTATCCCGGTGTCCCCGTGTCCCGCCGTCCCTCCACCCCGGTGTCCCGATCCCGCTATCCCGGTGTCCCCGTGTCCCGCCGTCCCTCCATCCCGGTGTCCCGATCCCGCTGTCCCAGTGTCCCGCTATCCCGGTGTCCCCGTGTCCCGCCGTCCCTCCACCCCGGTGTCCCGATCCCGCTATCCCGGTGTCCCGCCCCGGGCCGTGACGTCACGCGCAGCAGGCACGCCGCTCGTCCAAACGCGCTTCCGGCGGCGCGCGGGATTGTGGGAGGCGGCCGGGCCGGGCCAAGATGGCGGCGCAGGGCAGGGCCCGGGCGGGCGCGGTGCGCGGCCAGGAGCGGCAGCAGCAGGAGCAGCAGGACCAGAAACCGGCACGCTCGGAGTCGGAGCTGCTGCTGCTGCACCCCGAGCTGCTCTCAGAGGAATTCCTGCGGCTCACCCTGGAGCAGGTGCGTCCGGGGAGCCTGTGGGGGGACGAGGGGAGCTCGGGTAAAAGCAGCCCCCGAGTCGGTGCTCGCAATACACGCTCTTGCTGAGAGGAGTCCCGTGGCGTGGGACGTGTCTCCGTGTCTGCACAGGGGCTGTGTTTGAGCACCGAGGCTGCTGTAGAACTGTTTTCCCAAATCGCAGTAGTGTTTGTATACTGCACACTGTAAAAGTGTCTGAAAAGATGGTCATGTTCGTGTCCATGCCCAGTGTAACCTGCCCGAGGTGACCCTGCTTGGCCGGGGGGATGGGCCAGGTGATCTCCAGAGGTCCCCAGTTCAGATCGGATCAGCAGCTCCAACCCTAAATGTTCTGTGAATTAAAGAAGTGCAGCCTGTGTAGTCAGTGTTTCAATACTTAAGCATTACTTAATAATTGAAAAAAGGAAATTGAGTTTGAGTTATAAACAGTTTACAGCCATACAAAGCTTCTGCTGATGTAATTTGAAATACTTGTTACCACTCTGTCTGAAAACATTAGGTGCATGAAACAACAGTAACCAAAGCTTCAGGTTTTTGTATGAGCTCAAAGAATTTTCATATGCCCTTATCTATGTAGCCTGTGTGAACAAAAATGTATGGTTTTCAGGCCAACATCGAAAGTCTTGAAGTGTTACCAAAAACAGTACTGGCAGAGGCTTGACCTGGTTTTGGTGGCTTCTAGTTTGTAGCATGTTTTCTGTCAGGAGGTACCAAGAAATGTTCACAATCCTATACATGGTTAAAAAGAAAACTGGTGTTCTGTTAAAACTGACAATTCCAGAAATCTCACAAAACCACAGACTATTTAGGGTTGTAAGGGACCTCTGGAGATCATCTAGTCCAACCCCACTGCCAAGGCAGGGTTACCTAGAGCAGATTACACAGAAACTTGTCCATGTGGGTTTGGAATGTCTCCAGAGAGGGAGACTCCACGACCTCCCTGGACAGCCTGTTCCAGTGCTCTGTCACCTTCAACATAAAGAAGTTCTTCCTGATGTTGAGGTTAAACTTATCTCCCTTATTTTTAGGGAACTGGGGAAGGAAGCACAGCTCTACATCCCTGAGTCTGACTGACCTGCATTATGTTCTAGTCACCTGGTTTTAAGAAAGGTGAAGAAGAGCTTGGTACAGTAGTTAGATTCAGGGAAGTGTGTTCAAGAGTGCATGAAAACATCAGCCATCACCGGTATCTCTATCAGAACTTTTCCCTTTTTTTCACTGCTGTTTTTATTGACAAAACTTGTGGCGTTTTGGATAGGGAGGGGCTGCAGGGTTGACCTATGTGGGCAGAGGTGAATAACTGCCCAGTGCTGGTCACGGCTGCATCCAGCTGTCTCTGACACTGATGGAAACAGCCCATCACATACCAGAATTTGAACCAGGGGAGCTCATGGCACCTGTGCTGATACACACTTAACAAAGAGTGGCAGACACCAGAGGCAGGAGACTCTAGAGGACACACAGGAAGAGGCACGTGAGGAGATATGGGAAAGAGATGCGCTTGCAGGTGGCGGAAAATGAAATCACTGTGCACTGATTGAAACATCCTGTGTTTCCCATTGCCTCACTGAGAGAGAGACTGAGTGTAACCCCTACAGAAAATGGGAAATTTGACAGTAGGAGGGCAGGAGACCAGGCTGTCGTTGACACTGGGCAATTCTTGGCCTCTCCAGACCAATCACCCCAGCCACCCCTTCACTTCTGAAACTCTGGCATTTATGCCCAATGCATAAGTGAATTTTGAAAAAATAAATTATGACACTTCATGGTTGTGGTTTTGAATTTGTCATAATAATAGCAACTTTTTTTCTGTTCCCCACAGAAAAATATATTAGTTGAAAATGATGTGAAGATGGACAAAGATGGTCTCACTGATCTCTATATTCAGCATGCCATTCCCCTGCCTCAGCGTGACTTACCAAAAAGTAGATGGGGGAAAATGATGGAAAAGAAAAGGCAGCAAAATGACTTGAAAAGTGAGAATAAAAGGTAATTTAGCTTCTGTTGGGCTAGACCTGGAGAAATTTAAGACAATGCATTTAGTTTAATCTTTGTTTGCCTGACTAATGAAACTTTTACAGCTTTTGGACATTGCTACAGTTTACAAAGAATGCTGTCAAGGTTTCCTGTGTCAGAAGCAATAGATTCTACTACTGCAATAAGGGGAAAAAGGGAAAGATAATTTTTTTTCTGTCCTCCAAATGTTGTTCATGGTATCTAGGTTATAGTACTTCTTTTCGTAGAACCATGCAATGATTTGGGCTGAAAGGCTTTGATGGTCATCTAGTCCAACCCTGCTGCAGTGAACATTCTCAACTCGATCAGGTTGCTCCGAGTCCTCTCCCTTGAATGTTTCCAGGGATGGGGTATCTGTCTCCTCTCTGGGTAACCTGTTCAAGTGTTTCACCACCCTCCTTGTAGAAAGCATCTTTCTTATATCTTACCTAAATCGACCCTCTTTTACTTTAAAACCATTACCCCTTGTCCTGTTGCTACAGATCTATCTTCCTTGTAAGTCCCCTTTCAGTACTGAAAGGCTGCAATAAGGTCTTCCTGGAGCCTTCACTTCTCCAGGCTGAACAACCACAACTCTCTTAAGCCTTTCCTTATGATCATTTTTATGACCCTCCTCTGGAACCACTCCAGCAGGTCAACATCCTCCCTGTGCAGAGGACTGCGACAGCTGGTGGGAGATGCTCCCCCTTTACCCCTCCGCACGTGGTCCAGAAAGAGCCACACAGAGACTGCAGGAGAGGAAGCAGAGAGAGTTTATTAACGTGGGAAGGGGTGTTTAGAGGTTTCAGGGGGATTCTAACTACTACCAATAAGAATCCAGAGATAACAACCAATGGGAAAGGGTTAACTAAAGGCCAGTAGGGGAACTTAAACAGAAACCTTCAAGGACAAATTCCTGAAGGCTTAGCTAGAGAGATAAGGGTTTTCTCAGGGGGTTTTGGGAAGAAGATGGTGACTAAGGGAAAAAAAACAAGGAATCCATCTTACAACACAGTAAAAGCTTCAGTTTTGAAGGCATTTTGGCTAGCTTCTTCATTTTCTTCACAGACCCGTTTCTTACATGATTTTTTCCATTTGTGATACTGCTAGTCCTCTGTCACAGAGGTCTCCAGAGCTGGATGCAGTGCTCCAAGTAAAGTCTCACCAGAGCAGAGTAGAGGAGCGTAATCACCTCCCTGACCACATGTATTTTGATGCAGCCCAGGACACTTGTTTTTTCGGGCTGCAAGCACACATTGCTGGGTCATGTCCAGCCTCTCATCCACCAGGATCCTCAAGTCCTTGGCAGGACTGCTCTCAATCCCTTCACCACCCAGTCTGTATTGATACTGGGGTTGGTATTGATCCTTCATCCCCCATCATGTATTAATACTGAGTTATTGGTACATTTCAAGGTACTTTGTAATGAAGAAAAAAAATATTTGTTGTTTCACTATATAATTGCTACTTAATAATTGCATTTAAAGTGTTTAACGAAAGTAGTAAAAGCATGTTTAACTGTGCTTGTTCTCTGGACAGCAGTGGCCTACTCTAGAGTGAGGGGTGCTTGCTGCAGCAGGCTTTTGTGTCCATTTCAAAACTAATATCTGCTTTCTGAATGAAACGTTCTGCCTTGTTTTTAAAATCTTTGTTTATATTTGCTCAGAAAGCAAAATCTTCCTAAAAAGTTTATTTCACTGAATCTTTTCTCTCAAATTGGCCCTTGCTCAAGCCTTTGACTTTGACATGTAATGTGCATGAGTGGTGTTCTGATTTAAGTTCAGCAGTAAATCCTAAGGAAAGGTGGACGAAAATTCTCATTATAGTTTTGTAGGATTACAGTTTGGTGATGTCATGAGTCTCTTTTAGCTTTACTGAGGTTTCTATCTATGAAGAGCTAAACAAATTCTGTCAAGTGATTTCTTTTTTAAAGTTTTTAAAAATTGTGGCAGTGATTAGGACACTGAATTGCCTTATATTGGTTTTATTTTCCAAGTGCATAAAAGGTTATAGTATCTCAGTTTGTTTACAACTTGCGACTTGAGGATGGCAGCATGAGGTTAGTGTATGAATATGAAACTGTTGGTGTGCTGAAATAGGTGCAAAAGAATTTCTCATTAAAGACATAAAGATGGCAGAGTGGATGTTTTTGGCAGAAAGAGGCAATGTTAATTTTTAGATAGGAGAATCACTTCATCCAGAGTTTATATGTACAATAAGTTTAAGGGCTCTTTTTTTGGTACACAAAAATACAGTAATGGTTAAACCTGTGTAATATTTCCTTGGAAATCAGTAACCATAAGGAGATAAGTTTAATCTATCATTCTGCTTTTCTTTATCTGTTGTTCTTTGTACTTAACATGGAGCACACTAGTTTTAGTCTTTTGCTCTGTTTTTAGACAGTTTTAAGGTTTTCCAGCAGTTGCTGGTTTTGCTTTTATTACCTCTTTCATACTTAACAAATATGCAGGCAAAATACTGTCTAGAAAATGTTAATCTTTTACTGCTAGTGTTAATAACTGTGTAGAAAAGAGAGATACTGACTTTCATAACTTCCAGCAAGTAAAAGTTGCACAGAGAAAACTTCAGTTTAAGTATACAATATCGAGGAGGTTTGATTATCTTTTTGGATATTAAAATGTTACACTTTTCCTCATAGTTGTGTGCACCACTTAAACAGAATTGGCACAATGCTTTTGTGCAGAAAGGGAAGTAGAACTTGGCATTCTTGTTTGTAAAAACAAAATGAAATTCCTAGATATTTTGAAGTTGTAAGTTATGTGCAAACTGGAAGTGGGAACTAAGTGTGCTGTTAGTTCAGTTTAGAAATCAGATAAACTGATTAATTGTATGAACAAGAGAAGCTCTCTGATGCATTTTTCTGTGGAAAGCACATGGAATTAGTACAAGGCTTGGAGACTTGATCACCACAGTTCAGTGAGTGTTGGCTTGCCTCTGGTAGTTACAGATTGGAGGTAAAAACACACTGAAATTTAAAAATCAGTGTTGAATACTGTGTTTAGTTTTACTGCTGGTGATTAATGTCATGCCCTAGAAGACTTGCTCTGTGTTGGCTGAGTTGATGTGTTATACCTCAGTAATATAGTCAAATATCCGAGGTTACAGATAATGGTTCATACATCTTATTACTGAATATCTGAGCTTGCAGACAGTCATACCAAATAAAACCAAGCACAGTCTATCCAATTTTGAACATTTCAGAGCGTTTTTCTGTACAGGGATAGTTAATTTTGTAGATCTGTAAGATCATCTTGCCTACTGGAAGAAGGAGGATGGTGAGAATCTCAGAGTGTATATGTAGTTTCCAAAGTGCCATCAAGTGAAGGCTTTCACCTGCAAACACTCAGTCTTCAGGAGCACTATGGCTGTTCATGCTCAGAACTGTGGCCTTGGTAAGACTCATCATTGCTACTTAGAACCTGAGCGACCACTTCAGCATCCCCTGAGAGTTGCTAAGGTGCTGATGATACTGAATTCAGTGTAAACTATCGTCCTTCTGACCAGTTGCAGATATTCACAGAAGAGGGGATCACCTGCTTGTTTGGTAACAGGCAAATACTTAGTTTAGTCAGGGTGTGGGAACTAAAATCTACGCTTCTCTCTGCTTTTAGGGTGCTACCTTAAGTACCAGGTTAAGCTAGACAAAAGTTAGTGGCATTTTTCGTTAACTTCTCCTTATGATTGGGAGGCCATCCTGACTACACAAGTAATCATGTGAGAGAGTAGAAACCCAGAATGATCATGTAGTGAAACTTTTGCTTCCTCTAGTAAATCTTGAATCTTTAACATGCACTACAAAGTAAACAGCAGGATTAAAGCATGCCCTCTGTCCAGCCCAGTCCAAAGTGTGGGTAGAACATTTCCCTAGGCTGTAGATGTGCATTGAAATCTAGGGTTCATAGAGGATGATCTGCAGGAGGAGACACAATCACAAAATGGCTGATTTCAGCTGTTAGTAAGCATCAGTGTCCTCCCTCAGAAGAGTGTTGGCTAACAGGAGTCCTGCTCTGAGGCTTTTAAGCTGCCTGTACTTTATATAAATGAAGCAAACGTCACACCCAGGGTACTGTGTTGTTCTGTGAGAGGTGTATCTAAAAATTGGATGTGACAGTTCTTGACAGTACAGCATCCAAATTTCTTTTGGAATGTCCCCAGTGTTTTTCTCTGGGAATGTTACCTGTATTGTGTCATTTCTACAAGTGCTACAATTTAGTTTAGAATAGATAACAATCCAAGAATTTCAGTTAGTTCCTAACTTGCCACTCCTCACCAGTCTGAATATATCCCCCTACCCCCACTCCGACTCCATAGGAAAAGCAGACTTACTGTGTTAGGGAAGGTGACTGGAAAAAAGTCTAAGAGCTGAACTTTCTCTTGCTTTATGAAGTCCTGAACTGTGTCTACTTTCATTTTTGTAAAGAAATCTCTGGTGTTGACAGAAATTTTGCAAGTGATGTGAGATTTCTTAATGTGTGAGGTTTATCAGCAGTAATGTTGTTCTAAGTCCAACTGATTGAATCTCTGCTTGTGGCTTATTTTGAGGTTTGTTTAGATACGTTACAACACGTAACATGAATATTGTCAAATTTATTAGTGCAAATAAAATTTGCACTAAATTAGTGAATTAGAAAATACTCAATTATTGAAAACACTGTAATTAAGCTTTTATTCATCTGTTCAATATGAAATGACTGAACAGTCATAGTATACTGAAAACTAAAGTTTCTAACCAGGAATATTATATGCCTTAATGGTGGTTTGGGTTTTTCATTTGTTAAATCTCCACTTCCCAAATTCTTTCTCTTTGTCATTCTTGAGCAATGATTTTTTAAAGCTCTGTATTCATGTAGAGTGAGTCATGTTAACTTTGTACTTTATTTTTTTTGCAGTCCAGGATGTTTTCTCTTAATACTGTTTTCATATTAGCTTGACAGTGCTCCTTTTCATGAATCAGCTGTTACTAAATTGGGCAGCCTTGACTACACATAGCCTTAAAGACACAAACTATTAAAAAAAAGGTCATTAAATCTGCTGAGCGTTCCTGTTCAAAGACACCTTATTAAAATACAGGTGTGCTTTTTTGATTGATGCCTTTGTTCCTTGTGTAACAATGTTTTGGACTATCTTAACGTTATGATTTTGAATAGTGGGAACACGGAAATTTAGAATTAATAGAATATCTGTTCTTGTAGGTAAGGTGGCACACACTTTCTCAAATATTCATCTTTTGAAAAACACTTATTCTCTCTGTAGTTACTCTGGAAGAGCTGCAGTGGTATAAGCGTGGTGTCTGTGGTCCTACTACTGTCATTGTCCACCTAGACAGTTCGTCACACAACTCTCTTTGCTGAGGAACACTGTTCCTCACACAGCCTCCTGCCTCTTTATAATTTGGAGCGATTTTTCTTGCTTTTTATTTTTATTTAAGTATATGTAAGTTTATATAATTATTTTTATTGAAGTTTGGAGCAGCTTAGAGTTTAATATTAGTGTTTTGGGATACTTATTTACTTTAGACAAGATTAAATTCATTTTCACTATTCACATCTTGGATATGCTATTTTTTGATCATCTAGCTTGTGTTTCTGAGAATTTTATGATTTGTATTTTCAGTGTTACAACAGTGGAAGGTTTAAGGAAACGGCCATTAATTGTGTTTGATGGCAATTCGACAAGTACAAGCATAAAGGTGAAGAAGACAGAGAATGGAGCTGCTGATCGCCTGAAACCTCCTCCAGCTGGAAGCACCACCAACACTGTTCGAAGATTATCAGTTCCTTCAAATGCCTCAACATACATTTCGGCCTCCAGTTTGTCAGAGGACGCTAAGCTGGGAATGAGGAATAGTGAGGCTAAGCAGAACAATATTTCAAAGACTAACAGTAGTGTGTTGACTAGTCTGAAGGTTTACCCTTTGTCTCCAATAGCAGGAACTACTGTGGTGAAGCTAAAGAGATCTGTTCCAAAAGAGGAATCTGATTTGCCGGTACGTTTGTGCAGTATCTTGTTTTGCAGCTTTTTTTTTTTAGTTAAAACTTAGAGGAGCCAAAGTCAGACCCTTGTAAGTTTTCAGGATTATTTTGTCTTGAAATAATAGCAAGTATTTAGAAACAGATGATAAGTGTAGCTGGTTTGGGAAAGATTAGAAGGAAAGAAATTAAGTACTTTGTACTTGTCTGTGGGAAACTTCTGTATGAGAAATGCAACTCTAGAAAACGTGCATGTAATTTTAAAATGAGTAAGTAGGTAATATTTAAGGTTGTGCTGGTAGCAGTCAAATAAGACACAAACTAAATAATTCTACTGGTAGGTCTGAGGGAAAGAACAGGTATTGTAGAACAACATGAACAGGATGAAGAGAGGACAAGTGATCTGTTTTCTGTAGCAGGGAAGGAAAAAATGAAATTACTTGTAGCAATCACACTTGAATGGTTGAGTAGGACAAGCTTTCATTTGTCATAGTAAAGGAAGAGACATTACTGAAGTGAGATGCTGAGAGCCACAGAATATATCATTAGAGGAAGTATGCCAACTGTTTTAAATCTCATATAGGAGTTGGCAAGCTAGAGTAAGCAACTATATGCGTAAATCTGGAGAGTAAGATTGCAGGCCTGAATGAGAAGCTGTAACAGCAAACTGTACCAGTCGAGGTGAGACACCAAAGGTCAAGAGCTTGTTTGGGGATGGAATTTTAATCGGGTATTTGGGCTTCAATAAGGCAATGAGGAAGACATGCTGAGATCTTGAACAGAAGAGTGCTGTTCTCATGTAGAAGTCTGATGAGTGAGCTGTTAACCATAAAGGTAAATAGTTACCTTCTTTCTGCATGTTAGATTTGACTCTAAACAAATTTTCTGTATACAAGAGAACTACACTACACATGAGGGCAGAACAAAGCTGATGAGCTGAAGTGATGAGTGAAGAGCTAAGGCAGGATCTATGAGTTCAGCAGGGTGTCTTGGAAGAAGGAGCAGTGGTGTTGGGCTTGACAACTATGTGATTAAAGGGCTTGTTAGTGAGCAAGGAGCAATGGGCCATCTCTTCAAAACATGCCATGAGGTAGGGATAAGTGTGGATATTTGCGTGGTATCCCTTCATGATGCAGTGAGGGAGTTTTCATATTTCCACTGGACTACAGGAATATCTGTAGTAAGTCTGGGCTTCAAAGAAAGAAATAGAAATACCTATTCTCATTTGAACTGCAGGGGGAGCTGTAGATGTACAGTGTGCAGTTACATTGATTAGAATTTTCCCAAGATGTGAGACTGAACTTCTGTTTCCTCAATAAGCTCTTGTGAAGTGCTTTCTATTAATATCTTTTTTAAAAATATTTTCATGAAAGAATGCAGGTAATATCCTCGCTGTATGGATTGGTAGGTTCCATCAGACTTCTGTTAAACATGAGCACCTAAACGTGGCTGTTCTGAAAGATAGCTTTAGCAACTTTTACAAGAATTGTGGCTGAGGCTCTGAATGAAATTTATGCTGGAGTTGTGTGTTTCCCACTCACAGCATTACTAACTTCTAGTATTTAGAACTCTTCCAAGTTCTGGTCAGATCTGAACCTACAGAGGTTTTGAAACTTGTTTACTATACGTCACAGCTTCTTTAATTTAAATGTTTTGTAGACACAATGATGACACTTTTAAGTGCCCGTGTATAACTGACACTCAGAAGCTATGACCTCTGACATTTGACTTTGTATATTCGCTGCAGTTTACATTGTTCCAGTTAATATCTGCAAGTTCAGTCATGCCTTGGTTAATGTTGGTCAGACATGTTTGAAGTTAGGCAAGTGTGTTCTAAGAATGGTACTTAATTGTCTGAAGTTAAAGAATGTGGTATTGAATAGTAAGTGATGAAGCCAGGAAGAATCAGTGTACTTGGCAGGTGGCTGTAAAGCCTGATCTATTTTTAGTATAATGACAGTAATGACAATTATCTCTTCAAGCAAGTGACTGTTCTTTGACTTTCAAGAAAAACTGAAGTTCTTATGCTAAATAGCACAGCACTATCCCTCTTATCTTTGGGTCTAATTCACTTAAGCCTTTCAGTGGTTGCAGTCCACAGGATTGCTGTAAATAAACTAACACTGAAACTCTTAAAGAGTGATCTCTAAATTGTGCTCCCCAAACCAGTGTTGCAGATTGTTCTTGAAAACTCATATACCTGTCTTTACTCTGCTCATGTGAACTATTAAAGTTCAATTCTTCAGATTTTTTTTTATCACCACTCTTAGATGGTGAAAGGTAATTATTTCACCACTCATCTTCTATTGTTTTGCTTTGGACTTTCTTGATTTTTACAAGTTTCGTGGGCTGGAGAGGGGCTTGAAAGATGAGTTCATCTGAGGCTTTGGCAGTTATTTCTCTTTTTTTATCCAGATCATTACAAAGGAAGACCAAATTTTCATCCTTTCTTTCTAATACTTTTGTTATTTTGCAAAAGTAAATTGATTTCCTAGTTGTATGGTTGGATTTTTTTCCTTATGCAATTCCCATTCAACAAATATTTTAAGAGGACAATCTGAAATAACTTTAGAAGTGTGTTTTGAAACTCCAGTATGTGTTTGTTTCTAAGCTGCATAACCAAAAGACATTTTTGCATATTTAACTACAGGTTAATTAAAACCAAAACACATGTATGATTTGCAGGTAGTTAAATTAATTGGCTCCATTTTAATGTTCTCTAAAGAAGTTCTGTGATATTTAACTTTCTCCACAAGATGGCAATAGAAAGCTATTTTAATAGCCTATACCTACAGCAATAATATCAGATTTGAATATGTTAGATCAATGACTGACTTCAATATTTGCACAGTATGTCTAAGAATACTTATATTTTCTTGTGTTCCAGAATGACCTAAAGCCTACGGAAGCAAAGAAGAAAATCCAGCATGTTACATGGCCATGAAGTAGCTAATGGTGCTCGAAACATAAATATTACTTCCATCTTTTCAAATAGATAGGTATATTTAAACAGTTTAAATAAAATTCTTTTTAAACCTTACAGAGATTCAGATTGCTGTGAAGCTTTAACAAGTTTAACAGTTCCCTTTCATAAATCTGGAGTCACTATCACCAGTAACCTTAAGAGTGTCTGCTGTTGTACACCAAGTAGTTAATTACTCCTCTAAAAGGTGGTGATATTACACTATATTAAACCTCCCACTTTTAGGTTTTCAAGGTTATTATAGTTCATCTCCTCCATATCACTATGATACACACATTGTTTCACTAAGATTCAGTTTTGTTCCATGTCTGGTCAAACTGAGATTTAGAAAGATCCCACGAGGCTTCTTGGCTTTAAAAAGGTAATTAATTTAGATGAGAAAACCAGACATTCTGCTGATAAGCTAGTCTACAGCAAATTTTTTTCCTCTTTGTTGCACAGAAAAGGAGTGTAGAATTTGCAGTGCAAGTCAGATTGGTAATAAGAGAAGAACTATTTTAACAGCATTACTTCAAATTGAAGTTTCTCTTGATATGTGAAATAAGAAATGCACAGAAAGAAATACGTTATTAGACTGTTTGATAGGAAACTTCGAGAGGAAGTAGTGAATGGATTAGTGCCATGTTCTCTTAGAACTACACAGGCATATTTTATACATGCATAAGTGTAAAAATGTGCCAATGTAGCAAATTTGGTTGTTTTCCTGGTTACAATTATGCTTATAAAATATGGGGAAAAAACAGTGGAATGTAGGCCAGTGCTTTCCCAGTTTATGAAGTTGGAGAGGGGCATAGATGAGAAGACAGAGAAGTACCTGGAGAGCATCAGCATGTGTAGTTGTACTCCAGAAAAAAATCCACAAACCTGTTTCCCCTTACTTTGGTAATTAAAGATAGATTTTGGTTTTCTGTGAGACTTGATGTTTCATCTGGATTATTGGTAGTGCCTTACAGGGCAGAAATGCAGTTAAGTTGATGGAAATATTTTTATTAAAACAGTGGCTTAGGCTGAAGCCAATCTAGATCAGTTTTAGATATGGATGGTAAATAATAATAATGCTCCCAGATTTAGTAAAACAAAAAAAGAATCAACTTCTGAATCCACTTAGTTAACCTACTAAAAGAAGCTGTCAGTAGTGCTCGGAAAGCTTGTTTACATTTTTAACACTGGTTTATATTGAAACCAAAACCTGTAGCTTAGTTTATTACTTTACAGAAGTTCTCCTTTCACTGTTATGATATAAAAGGCACTTCTCAAATGCTGTAAAATGTGTGTTTTGAAATAGTGTGCTGTTTCCCTTTTACTAAACACTTGTGCAGTTTTTGTACCTGAGTACAGCAAACTTTAAATGTAATGTACATTTTGTATGTAAAGACTTGTCTTTTAAGTAGCCTTATCCTATTTAAATAAATTAAATTAAAACCAAACAAAGCAGTGCTGACTTCTTTTTGTGATGTAGTTAAGCTTGTCCATTTTATACAGGTACATTTCCATGGACTTGAAGTGTTTAAGACTTAAGAAAAAGCTTACCGGGTAAAAGGCCTACTTTGCAGCTTTAGCAGCTGGTTCTTGCACTAGTGTAACAGTCTGATAGGAATTCTGTTTTGTTCTTGGCTTATTGTCAGTGGTCTAGAGTCTACGATGTATTTTGTTCCAGTTTCTAGGAGCATGAGTGTGTTGGTATATGTTAAGGAGGGATGTGCAGGGCTGTACTGGAATAATGCCAAGACTGCCAAGATCATCAAGTCCAACTGTTCCCTGAATGCCACCATGCCCACTTAGCTCTGTCATGATGTGCCATGTCTGTTAATTTTTTGAACACTTCCAGAAGTGGTGGGTGACTCCACTTTCCCTGGGGAGCCTGTTGCAGTGCTTGACCACTTCCACTGAGGAAAGTTTTCCTAATACCCAACCTGAATGTCTCCTGTCACAACTTAAGGGTGTTTCCCTTTGTCCTGTCACTAGCTGCCTGAGAGGAGAGGCTGACCCCCATCTTGCTTCAATCTCCTTTCAGGTGAGAAGGCCTCACCTCAGCTTTCGTTTCTCTAAGCTAAGTAACCTCCAGCTCCAGCCACTTCACTAGCTCTGTTGCCCTTCTCTGAACACTTTCCAGCACCTCAATGACCTTGTAATGAGGGCCCAAAACTGAACGCAGTAGTTGAGGTGTGGCTTCCCCATTGCTGAGTACAGGGGTACTACTCCCTTAGCTAATAGCAGTCCTTCTCTCAGCAAAGTGCTAGGACAGAGCTGCGGTGTGCTGGGGGATTGCTAGACCCCAGAGGAGTGTAAGTGAAGTGTTTGCCCTGCTTTGTGAGGTGTGGAATAAGAGGGTGTTTTGTGGCTATTTACTGCAGTTTCATCATAAAATGAAATCAACAAAGTATAGAATTCAGTCATTCAGTGAGTTCTGGTTAGCACAGTGTGTGCTTCAGAAATGTCAACAACAAAGTGCTTCAAATGGTGTGCAATAAACTCATTCTGATCTGATACATATATTTAGCTTGTTGAAATAAGAGGGGAGTGACCTGTGAGCACTTCATACTTGGTACAAAAAGAGACAGGCTCAAGAGTGGTGGCAGAAACTAGGAACAAACTTTCCCTACCTAGTTACACACAAAGTATATTCCTAAATCTTTCCACATCTGAAGATTTCCTGTTGGAGGTGTGATATATTTCTTTCCTCCTTTTGCTGGACACGCATGAATTCCATCTGGAAGGGATACCATGATTATACATTGCATAACATTACTTGCAGTTTGCTTTGGGGCAAGAGTTACGTTCCTTTGCATTGTTTTCTTTTGATTTTATTGTCCAGCCAGCGTGCCGTTGCCAATAGTTGCCTCTGTGGCAAACATAGCAAAAGTTATGCTACAACACAGGGTGTTATTATGCCTATACAGAACACAATTAAAGCACGCCCTAGTTTAGAAGTTAAACTTACGACTTTTGCAAAGATAAATGTCTTTCGAGCTGTCTTGACCTCCTTGCTTGCTGAGAAGAAAAATAATTTGGTTTTGAGTTTAGAGCCTATGAATACATTTTTATCAGCTGCAGTCAGTTCAGTGTTTTCACACATTTACTCAGTTTTGCTGGTAATTTCCCCATTGACTTCAGTTAGTAGAAGACCATGTTGTATCAGCAAGGCCCTTCTGAAGATTGTCTAAATTTCCCACTCCCAATGATTGAGCGCAAAAAGGGTTGTATTTGTATGTGTTGTGTTTCTTCAGACTGAGAACATTTTATTTGCAAATAATATGTAAACAGAATTCAATCACAATCATGATTTTGTTTTAAATGATTTTATTTTGAAAAATACAATGTGCAGTGTAACGTCAACTAACTGCAATACTGACACTGTCAATCAGAACTTGTACTTCACACAATGATCAGCTAGTCATGCAATAAAAAGTACCTGTTATGAAGCACTCCCACTTCAACTGTTTTGTCATTATCTCTTTATGACATGGCACAAATCCCTGTACACTGAAGCACACTCTACCTTTGCAGTCTTTCTACAGATTTGACAGCACACACTAGTCACATAACTCAAGAACACTGGGGTGAAACCATCACCATATTGAAATTGAATGGTGTTTGCTGTTGGTTTCAGTGGGCTGAAGGTTTCACCCTAAATGTCTACCTATGAATGTAATGTGTGTGGCCATTGTAATCCTTGAACTGCATCACTTGCTTGTAACTGGAATTTTAAGTGGAAGGAAAAAAAAACAAACATGAAAAATAATATGTAATATCAAAAACAGCCAAATGGTTTTACATTTTGGGATTTTGCATTAGTTTTTGTTAGCTGTAGAAATCTTAAACACCAACGCTGCGACTAGAGATAATCAAGTTGTTTTCCCTCTAGACTTGGAGAGGATAATGAAAAAGGTTAAGTAATGTTAACAGTACAGTGAGACAAAGAATGGCAAAGCTAGTTCTGAACATCCGTGTGTATCAGACTATATATTGCAAGCACGACTTTCCTCCCTTCCTCACCTCTTAGTTTGAACTTTAAATATCCTTCCCACATTCAGGGCAAAGGATGTCATCCCTTTCTGTGAGGAAGCCACGACCCACCAATGAAAGAGAGCACTTTTTACAGTTAAAGCAATCATTATGCCACTGCCGTTCTTCAAAGGAGATGTACTTGGTTCCTCCGAGTCCTGTTTGAAAACCAAAAACCTTCTGTTAGAAGAGAATACTAGCACATCAGCCATCAAGTGATGCAGAGTCCCCTCAGTGACATGGAGATCCAACACAGAGTAGTGAAAAATGCCTGTGACAAACCCATCTGTTACTATGCTAATTTTGCCACCCTTGTTCTGTAGCAGCTAATATTTTCATCCCCAAATACTTCTGTCACTTTCAGCTAAGTTGGTGAGCAAGGCTGTTATAACTGGTGATAATGGCAGAAATGAACTTTCAGGGGATGTCACTGCAACTTGAAGCTGAAGAAAAGGAAAGCACCTACCCCTGAACAGAATTCTGAGTGTTTTACAAAATGTTCTATGGCTCTGAGTAAGTTCATTTTTGTTTTGTAAAAGTGCATTTAGGTTATTAAAAAAAGTCTGTCAGGTTGTGTCATGACTTGATTCATAGCTTTGAAGGAAGAGTGCCTCAAGAAGGTTAGTAAAGTAAAAGAAGGATTCAAGAGTTTGAAGCTATGGAGGTTATCACAAGGAATACTGAAGTTGTACAAGAAAAAAACCAAAAAAGACAAGTGTCTCTTAGTAGTAATTGTCTTTTGCTTAACCTCAGAAATGATGAACAATTGGAATATGATGCATTGGAATGAATACGATGCTTTGGAAGTCACTGAAAAGGTTTGGTTGGCATATCTCTTACCTGATGAAAGAGTTTTTTGTTTAGTTTTGTCTTTAGTAGGAACATTTTGAAAAAAACCAGCATATGATAGAAAGGACTGCAATATTCAAAAGAGAAAAGTCTCTTTCACATGAACATAAAACGGTATCTGTGGGGATGTACACTGGCTTTTCTATAAGATATGTAACCAGTGTTCTAGGTGTAACTCAGATATGCAGTTTTGGGCTGTATAGATCATAGTGTTAAAGGCTAATTACTTCATAGAGAAGGCTATAGTTTTACTCTGTTTCATAGTAAAGGTCTAAGCAGTTGCTGCTTTAAGGACTTGTGCACTGGAAAGTGGTATCTAAAATCCTTGTGACTTAGCTGGTGTCCTGAGAAGGCAGGGAAGAAATGTGTTCTGCTACAGCATGAAGTATAAGCCAGTTAGAAACTTCCTGCTGCTGGTGGGACTGTGGTTGCTGAGGTCTGTGATCCCTCCAATGAACACGAGTGGGATGATGTACAAAACATGCATATCCCACTACATACACAGATCTGTTAATCTGCATCCACTGTGTTCCATAAAAATCAGGTGAAAAGGAGGAAACTTTCATTTAAGGATCTCTTCTATTTCTTTTCGTTAGACACTAGAAAGGTATCATAAGTATTTAATTTCACATATCTTACATTGTATAGTGTCTTCAGTCTTTCAAGTTATTCAGAAAAAAATATTGATTCATTTTTATATTTTATGTAATTTTAATATGAGAAGCAGTTCACTGAAAAAAACCCAACCAACCAAACCAAAAAAACCCAACACATTAATCCCCCACAAAATGTAAAGGCACTAGCCATGAGAGACCTACCACTGATTGGGTTTGTGCACCCAGCACACTTTTTGGCATAGAGGTTGCAGAAGCAGCTCAAACAGTATGCAAACTCATCCCTGGAGGTAAAGCGTTGTCCAGACAACTGCTTCTTGCATCCAGTACAAACGAAGCACTCCTTATGCCATGGCTGCTCCCGGTAAGTAACACCTCCTGTAGTGATAGCCTGTTTTAGGAAAAGTAAGACAGAAAGTGTTTCCTTAGGGGTGGCAGGTTTTTGTCTTGATTTTGTAGAGAGGAAGGGTGATGAGGTTTTTGTGGGTGGGAGCTGCTCTTGAGAAAATCATTTAAGTGATTTATTATAATTTCCTAATTTATACAAACAAGACCCATACTTTATTCTGCATGTGTTTTAAAATTTTACTCTCAATTATCCTCTTTGTTTTTCAAGCTATCCTTTGTGTGTCACTCTTCATATGCATGGGATAGAATTTTTCTCATCACTGTTCCTTTACCTGTCCCTTTGTTCATGGTGAAATGACTACCTTGGGTGTTTCAACTTCCTTGTTATTTTCGTTGGCAAAGACTGTTTTATTTCATATTTTAGTTGAAGTCTTTAGACTTTGTCAGGGGTTTACTTTTACTACAAGTCATTGCCTACAAAAACATTTTCCCTGATTTAAGCAAACAGATTTTTTATGATCCTTTGAGTACTCCTAAGAAGGCTGTAAAATTTAACAATTCAATTTTTCTTCCTTTCTTCACTAAAGTAAAATTCCTTGGGAATCAGATCTGTATATGATCATGCTTCTTTATATACGTATGCATCTCTGTCTTCACCTCTTTCCCAAGTATTTTTGAACCTGTTCTCAATTGTGATTAAAATTGAACATGAAGCAAATTTTTTAAGATTTGAAACTCCTGGAAGCTCCAGAAAATGGATATATAGATAGGAGGTAATAGAGGTAATCTGGCATATCTTGGTAAAATATTGAAATAAAAAATTAGCCTCTACCTGTTTTGTTCTGCCTGTGCAGCAGCAAAGAAGCAACTGTTTCTGGCCAGTTTGTATGTCTGACCAGACTGCATCTTTGTTTGACTGGAAGGGCAAAGGAGTAGGTAGCACATGTGGAAGAAAGTCTGGGTAGGGTGGGCACAGGTGGTGACTGAAAGGATGCAGAGGGTAAAGGGAGAGCAAAAAGTGGCAGTGGGAAAGGAAATTTATTGTGGGTATAGCTGTAGTTCTGATTGTCTTTTCTGATGCATATATCCAAAGGAAACTGGAATTTGTTAGCTTCAAAATGATAAGTCTCTTTGGGAGAGAATTCTAAAATTATTTTCAGTGTCTGTGTATAGAATTTAGGAAATTCACAAATAAAAGGTCCTTGGCCAAGGAAGTTGTGCTAGTGTTTTTTTCAGAAGCAGCATTTGCTCTGTGTAAAGCTAATCTCTGTCTTGAATGTCATTAGAACATTAAAAATGTTCTGTGTCAGCTCATCTTCCATCCTTCCAGCTGAAATGTTTAGGTATGTGATATATGATGGATTATATTGAGATGATGCTATTTTTTAATTTAGTTTTTATTGGTTTGTTTATTTGTTGCTGTTTTTTTTTTATTTTGGTTTGTTTTGGTTGTTTTTATTTTTTTCATATGTTCTCTGTATGTTTTCAGTATAAAGGGATGTTTAACCCTAACAGAATTCTCTTTGTTGCAAATGCTGTGCTGCTGCAGGATGGGAACTGAAATCATCTCTTAAAATCAGTTGATTCTGAACCTTTTTAACACCCACAAAAAGGAGATATTCTACCTCCTTGGACATAAAATGGGACGGACTTCAACCCCTTCGGTTTCAGGTAAGTAAGATAAGAGCATTACCTTCTTGCACTGGACACACTGCATGGCAAACTGCTTTTCATAGCAGGGTACACAAAAGTTTTGATGGTCCTTAGGGATGAAACTCTTTGTCCCAATAGGCTGTTGGCAGCGGTAGCAGATAAAGCAGGTTTCGTGCCAGCTGTTGCCCTTGTATTCCATCTTCCGAGTACCTGTAATGAGACCAGAGCACCAAGTGAATTTCTCCTGGATGAGGTGATGGCAATATGTACCTCTTGTATTTGTCAGCTGGCTGTCAGTCAATAAGCAATGCAGCTATGAGCTAGAGGCTATTTCATCTTCCTACCAGCTTTGCATAGTATTGGGTACCATTCTAAGCTTTTGGAGACCAAGTGGTTCTCCTCCTGTGAAGAAGAGAAACATTTATTGTTAATAATGATGGCTTAAAGCAACATTTTGTGGTACTATTAGGCTAACAATGAATTCAAATGCATGGGAAGATTCTGGGGAATTGGAGAGACACCAATAAAAGCTCCTGTTAGTGCCCTATTGTATGGACGAATTTCTTTGCACACTGTATAATTTCCCATGTACCAGTTTGAGTCAGAATATTTGATACTGGCCAGAAGGATAAACAAACAAATGTTGTTTCTGCATCATTCTTGAAGCCTGTAACAACAAACATGATGTCAAATGCTGGGTAGACTGACAAGCTGATTGTGTTGGCTAAAGATGAAGAACTACACTAATGCCTTTATTGCCAACCCTCCCCACCCCCATTACTGCAGGGTGAAGTTTTGCTGGTTTTCCCCTTCCCAAGCATTAATTCATCTTTGTTTAGTAGTTGCATATTTTTCTTCCTTTTCTTTTATGGTCTCATTAAATTCTGCCCAGAGGCATACTTCAGGATTTATTTGGTGGTGTTTTTCTTTAAGAATTTACTTGCAGCAGTAATAAGTGAACAGTTAATTATCTTTCTGCCTGGCGCTTACATGCTTGAATATTTCTGTTTCATGTTATTAATGGACACCTTCTAAGAATTATGCCCTCTCTGTGCTGGTAAATTTTTATATCATGCCAAGTTGCAAATGAATCAGCACTTGAAGGAATGATGTTCTGGAAAATGATGTGGATATTTTTTTTTATAGTCTAGAATATTATTTTCACATTTTCAGCTGTTCTCTCTTTGGGATTGTGTAGTCACTGAAACTCAAGGCAGGGGGAGCCTGGACTGAAGTCAGAGTGAGTTTAGTTTGCAGAAGGATTGAAAGATAAAGCTTGGAATTATTTTAGTATTTAATGAGCACATCATGGTAATGTTTTGTTAAATCTAAACTGTGCATTTAGTGGAGCAAAGCAAAGGGCAAGTGTAGTATTAACAGTCTCCACAAAGGCTATTCAACAACTTGCTGGTTCTTTCAGAATGAATTATGGTTTTTTTTGGCTATCATATTCCTCAGGTGTAGCTCCTGTACTAACACGGTGTGCTGTGTAAATAGGGAAAACATGCTGGGGGTACTGGTCTCCAAATATGGTGGCATCTTGACTATCTTGAATAAGCAGATAAAGATCAGTGGGTGGTCGTAAAGCTTCATAAAAACTGATTTCTTTCTTTCAGATTCTAAGAGAAGGAATTCTCTGGGTTGCTGCATCCAGCTACAATTGCTACATATCAGTGTATAGCTGGCATAATTGACAAAAAGAGATCCACTGGATAAATCACTGATCACGGGGGTAAATCTGATGAACAATCTTACACATATATACGTATACATATAAAATTATAGAATCATAGAATAATTTTGGTTGAAAGAGACCTTTAAAGATCATCTAGTTCAACCCCCATGCAGAGATCAAGGACATCTTCAACTCCATCAGGTCGCTCAGATACCCGTCCAAACTGATCTTGAATGTTTGGAGGGATGGGGCATCCGCCAGCTCTCTGGGCAGTTGAAACAGTGTCTGTTTCAGTGTTTTACCACTCTCTTTGTAAAAGACTTCTCCCTTATATCTAATTTAAATGAGTCCCCTTTTAGTTTAAAACCATTACACCTTGTCCTATTACAGCAGGCCCCGATGAAAAGTTTGGCCTCATCTTTGTTATTGGTCCCCTCTAAGATACTGGAAGGCTGCAGTTAGGTCTCCCCAGAGCCTTTTCTTGTTCTTGCTGAACAATCCTGACTCTCTCAGCCTGTCTTCATAGCATAGGTGCTCCAGCCCTCTTCATGGCACTCTTCTGGACCTGCTCCAGTAGATCCATGTCCTTCTTATGTTGAGGATCCCAGAGCTGGATGCTGTACTCCAGGTGGGGTCTCACAAGAGCAATGTAGAGGAGCAAAATCCCCTCCCTTGACTCGCTGGCCACACTGCTTTTGATGCAGCCCAGGATATAGTTGGTCTTCTGAGCTGAAAGTGGACTTTGCTGTCATGTAGTTCCAGCTTTAAAACTAGCACTGGCTATTCCCAAACACGTCAGGTTTTAATGCCATGTAAACAGGGGCACTTGAACTAATAGCAGATGCCTAAACTCAGTCCTGAATACATAGAGTCATATACATTTAAATATTATTGTTGCTTCTAGTTATAAGTTTCATTTCATGATCAAGCCCTCATTTTTACACCTTAGGAGTGCAGTGTTGTGGTTTGCTTCTTTTGCCTAAGATGGCCAATGTCAGAACTAGCTGATAAAGTAACTAGTAATCATAATGGAGCATGTACGAGGATTCTTCAAGTTACATTTTAGGATTTTATTTCTTCACTGATAGCCCTTCCACTTTAAAGATAAGAAATCACAGAGTGCTACAATATTGACATGAGCAGATGAAGTTTTAGCAATCTATCACTATGGTGTCATGTTTCATGTTGAAAAAGAAAATGTCTCTTTCCTGTTTCTTTGTATCTTTGTGGTCAAGAAAGACCTCAGAGGCAGTTTGACCAATTTTTCATTTTTTTTCTAAGAGAAGTTAAATTTAGAGTAATTACATAGAAAGCTAAATTTTTAATTAGGTAAGCTGTTAAATTTGCAAGCTGCTTCCACTTTTCAAGAAGTGGAAGTCAATCAAGACACAATAGAAATTTGGGATTTAATAGAAAGATCAATATTATTTTTCCAGACATCAAAAGCCTTTTAATGAATACTGTTGTAAAAAAATTGATAAATCCCATTAATAGAAACACTAAGTAAAATAAATTCTATCTTTCAAGAGTTATCCATTTCAAGTAAATAAAAGTTCTGCCATGAGCCATTATGAATATTACATGTTCTGATCATGGAAATGGCTTAGAATGCACCATCAACGGTATTTTACATAGTTCACCATGACTCAGAAGAAATAGTCAAGGAAAAACATCTGTCACAAATGTTTCTGAGTTTGGGTTTAATATCTAGCATAATCTTTTCTTAGTCCCCAAAGTGAGCATCCTAACCTGGCATAATAGTCTTCTTGCACTCGTTACATTTGGAAGAATATTCATTGGAGTAGCACTCGGTACAAAGTAGATGTTCCTCTTTTGCAGCGAAAGGTTTGTCCACCAATGAATTCTTGCACTGGAAGCAGTGGAAGCAGGTTTCATGCCAGTGACGGTCCTTGTAAGACAGATCCTATATAAATCCAAAACCACATAGTAAGAGGAATGAACAGTTAGCACAACTGGAAGCATGGAGAATGCAAACACATCAAAATCAGAACTGCAGCCATGAGCGGGGGCTCATTTACACAGTTCAAGAGAACAAAATGTTCCAATGAAGGCACACTTATTTTGCTGTGATAACCAAGAACAGCTCATGACAACTTTTTCTGCTCAAGTTAACCTTTTCTGTATGTGTCAGAGGAACAACTGATTTCATTTAGGTATTTCCTTTGAGCATATAGCCCCACTAGTGAGTGGAATTAAAGCTTTTTAAACTTATAGGTATGATAGACTTCCCTATTTGTCTTAACTATTGCTGATTTCTAGATAATTTCATATATATTCACTTCTGAACAGAAATCCTTTTCCCAGTCGCTATCTGGTATTTTTTCAGTTCAACAGATTTACACCAAGGGTGAAATAGATCTGATCTCTTTGGGGTTTTTTTCACTACAACAATTTTTTACTGACTCTTGTGTTTTGTTTTACCTATATTTTGGGTGTGGATTGGACTGAAAGATGCAAGATCACGTAATTGCATCCAGTGATCCAGAATACTGGCAAGCTAATAGTGTAAGCATGCAGGTATTTAAAATACTCTTCACTGTGGTCCTTTTATTATTTAAAAAAAACCAGTCCTTCTAAAAATTATGACATGACGGGATGGATTGTACTTTTTAAAATTTAAATTAAGGTGGCCAAATCATGTAACACTTGAACAGTGTCTTTGGATTCCAAACAAAATGGAGCTTGGATCATTGCAAAAAGCTGTCTACCCTAAAATATATAGGCTTCGGTTTGGGTTGGGAGCATGAATGGCTAGTACTGTCATGAATGGAGCAGAAATAACTTCTCAGGTTCTGGCTCAAGATCCACTATGTATTAATTGCAAGCACTAAACTAACCTGGTTAACTGAAGGAAAAGAATGAGTTGTAGAATATCAGATTTTTTAGTTGTGTAAAGCATCACAAAGTGTTCGTACCTGATCTGGCCTAAGCTGCTCTGTGCCAGTCACTACAGTCACAAGTAACTCCAAATGTGCAATCTTAGTGCAAACAAAAGATATTGTGGATTTGGGTTAACCTAAAATAACAGCACATGATGTCTTCATCATGTATAAGACCAGGAACCTTGGTCTTATAAATAGCTCACAGGAAACACTGAAATAGTTTCATCTATCTCAGCTGATATGCAGTAACT
>JAWWMO010000001.1:89918373-89947897 GCA_035047845.1 Dendrocincla fuliginosa
AGCTGGAGCAGGGCATAGCTGCCTGCTTTGGAAAGGAAATTTCCCAAATGGAAAGTACACACCACCTGGACTGCATGATTTTCACTGTCTGCCAGGCCTCATCTCCTCTTTCAGCCACATTTGATCTATAAATCCTTATGTGTTTTGACTACTAATGGCTTAAGTGACTACCTCTGTCTTTCACGCACAAGTGACATTTACAGCAGCTGCAGTCCTTTTGCCAGCTTCAGCTTTCAGTTTTAAACAAAAAGTTGTTACTTGCTTAGTGTTGGCACAGATTACTTGATTCTGGAGTTTGTCCTCTCCTTCTGGCAATGGGAGCCACCCACAAGGCATTCTGAAATCCTGAGTTCTTATCCAGGATTTCAGTTTTTAGTGTTATCTTTCATTCCCTATAGCTGGGATGTGATTTAGGTTTTAGGGTTTTGATGGTTATTTTTTTTAATGGTCAGTCAACTGCTGAATTGTGTGGTGGCCAGTACAGACTGAGAGGCAAGTGAGTGGTTTTATGTGTGCAGTAAGTAAGTGATGCCTCAGCTGCTGGAAAGTCTTTTGAATTAAAAGTAACAACTAAAGAAAAAAGAGAGACAAACTACCAAACCCCAAAATATGCTTGGAGGGAAAATCCTGACAGCTGGTCACCTGTGCTACTGACAGCCCAGAATGAGTAGCTGTCCAACTTCTTAGACCTTAAAGATGCTCTAGGAACTGAATAACTTTATTATCGCAAAGGGGAGCTGGTAGTATGTTAGATGCCCTTCATGTTTAAGGCTAGAAAGGATCATAGGGACTGATAAGAAAAAGATAGAAAGTAAGAAGACATGCTGGAGAGAGAAGTGCGCTGATGACCCAAAGCTCTCCTCTAGCCCATCTCCAACAGAAGTAACTAGCAGTGGAAGTCAAAGGCAAGAGAACAGGGACAATACAAAAGGACATTTCCTTAACAACAGCTGCCAGCAAGTTAGTCTTCTCTTGAAGTGAACATTTAAAAGATGATGGTGTGTTTATTTTCCTCTCTGTTTTGAGCCTGTTTACACCCCTAACCTATACAACATGCCTGAACTTTCCCATGAAAGAACTAGATAGTACTTAATTTCCTTCATGGAGTAATTTCAGCAAAATGAATGGAGTCATACCAATGTACACTCAATTACATGTGTGGATGTCTGAGAGTCTGAGAGAATTGATAGCTTTGTTCAAATATTCTGTATTTAAGAAAGAAGTCTGTACTTTTTATGAGACTTTATTAGTTACTTTTTTCTGAATGGTAGGATTTGATTGTACATTTAGTGTGTGTTATTGCTAAGTTAAAGTGTGAGCCAAAACCACTTACGAACTTGCATTTGTCACTTTTCTGCAGAATTAATTTTTCTAGCCCTGAATTAGAAGTAGATGTGTAATGCTGAAGAGTGAAAAATTTCTCTTCAGTGAAGATGTGTAAAAGCAGAAATGACAGACTGTGATTCCTTTATGGGTTTATACCATTTCTGTCCTTCATCCAAAACTGCTAAATGTAAAATATAGAAGTGCATTGTGACTGGAAGAAGGACTATTCCCTTAGAAGTGGATGTTCCTGTCTCTCAGTCACAGGAGCTTGCTTCTTGAGTGCTCTTTTGTCTTCTGGGTGCTTCTCACAGGAGCAGAGGCAAGCATTATGTAATATATTTATTTAATAATTTGTATAATAGTGTAATAATTGACTTAGCAATTATTTAATAATTGCTGCCCCTATTTCAGAAAATACCTGGGTACTTGCCTCGCTATCCTGAAAGGGATCTAGTTGTGTTAAATGTGCCTTAAGATTGTCACAGTAGATTGCCCCCTCACCCTGAGCAGGGAGAGGCAGTCCTCATTTCTATGTCCTGAACAGATTAAGGGATAAACACTGCGCTATGGAGACACTGCAGGGACAGCTCTGGATGGGACTCAAGGAACAACTCCAGAGATTTGGGAAATTGAAAGACAAGAAAGAAAGGTTTCCCAGATCTGCATTTTGATTTTAGTTATGTGAAACTTTTATTGGATCTGGGATCAATTTTGGATCCAATATCTCTTAAAGTTAGGAATTCAAGTTCATGATATATTGAGGATATTGTGCAAGTCTTTTTCTGCGCTGGAGAGAATTAAATGTAAAGTAATCATGGGGCCTATCCACTAAATATTTGCAGGAATTTCAAAGAAATCATGTCACTGTTGTCTTACAATGAAGAAATGCAAAATCATATAGAGCAATGATTTTGCCTGTCCCTTTGTACACATGGTCCTTTACGTTGCCAGACCTGTTATATAAAAAAACCCTGTATGCTTAGCTTAGTGCAGGCTTTATGCACTGTTTTGGGCTTTAAGGAAAACAAAGACTTGCACAGCTGTGGATAGACACAAATTGCAATTCAACCTCCTTGCCATTGATCTATTTCTTCCAATTGTGTTTGATACTTGTTGACTGTAAAACTTTGTGGGCCAGAAGCTTATCGTTATTGCACCTCTTTGTGGTACAACAAGGTCTTTAAATGTTATTGCAGTAGTCATTTTTTACTTATGGTTTTTCAGATTGCTCCCATCATTATCCTGAAGGAGAAATTGATTTTTTCTGCCATGCAGTCTCCCTCCTACAGCATCAGATATAACAAGCACCTCTCCAAGAGAAAAAGACCTTTCTGCTACATGCCCAGAAGAAAAGTTAACAGCTTATGCCAAATGATAGCACTACCTACACTGTGTCTTCCAGGAAGAGTAAGAATTGGCAGGAAAATTACAAAACAATCAGTAGGCTGACTTAAAATCTACATTTCTTTCCTCTTCTCCCCATGTTGGCTCAGTCTCATTTTATTAGCAGTATTTGCTAAAGTTATCATATTACCTCATAAAAATTATGGCTCACCATGTCATTAAGAAATCATGCAGTGTTCCCCATCCCATGACATTATTGACTACTGAAAAAGCAGAACTTGCCTTGGTTTTTTGGGGTTTTTTCAGCTAGGCGCTCTAAGTCTAATAAGTGATGTTCTGTGCATCTCTTATTTTAACCCTTTTTAGGATATGTTGAACACTGAGAGGTGCAGATGCACATGCACAGGAGAGAGAGAAAGAAGACAAGGCAAATTACGTAAAACATAGGAGTTGTATAGTTTATTCAGTGAGGTTCTGGTCTCTTGTTGTAACAGTATCTGGAGACACAGAATTCAGAATTAAGCCCCTGTAGATGCTGAAGGGGGTCTTGCTGTTGTCCTCAGTTAGGTCAATAGTGCTAGGGAGCAGGATGTTCTGTTACGACCTACACAGGAAACAAAAGGTTGTCCTGCATGGTGTACACACATTTCCCTCGCTTGACTATTTTTCCAGAAGAACTGTGCACATGGAGAATTTTCTATCTGTTTATTTCCCTTCGCCTAAGAAAGGAAGATTTGTGTCTGGCAGCTCCAGTGACATGAACCATGCAGGTCTAGAGCATTTGGAAACAATTTATGTTAATGTTCCAAAGGCTAAAATGCAAAAATTTATTTACAGCTATTAACTAGCAGTTCAAACTGTGCTGGTTTTTCTGGCAACTGGTGACTATTTTCCTGTAACTCAGCCACTCTTGCCACATTCATTATCTATCATCTCATTGCAGCAACAGCAAACCACTCTTGAAAGACCTATGCACTTTTTCAAAGCAGTCCATAGGGCCAGGTAAGGGGAGAAGGGAAAAACTTAATTTTATTTCTTTTTGATTGACTTTAGGAAAAGAAGAAATGACCATTTTCCTGTAGTACTGATGCGAGGTGTGTGAGGGGGGAAAGTTACATACAGTCAGAATCCACCCGAACCTGTAATACTGGAACCAAAACTTCCAGTGTATGGAAGTTAGCTGGTGTAGATGCACACCCAAACCATCCTGTGTATTTAGATTTACTCAAACACATTAAGGGGTTCTATCCCTCTTTCTTTGGCTGCCCAGGTGTAGCTTACCTCTTCTTCATGGAATGAGTGGCCTATAAATGATTACGATGGAGCAGAGGGAGGGCAAAGGGAACCTGAGTGCTTGGAGATCTTGGAGCTGTCCATCGGACAGCTGTTGCTGCTTTAAGTTGCTTGTACCCCTGATCCTCCAGGAGTCGGCTCCTTGACATGGGGAACCAAGTCAGCTGATGCAGAAAAGTCAAGCCTCTCTCCATGGGCCACAGAAGGACATTTGCTTCATTATGCTAAAGATGGCCAATTAGCAAAATCTAATGAGGTTATGAGAGGCAAGCGATGCACAGTTCATCCTACAGGAAGCACAGCCAGCCACTCTTCCCTTCCATAGGCCCTCTACCCCTGCCAGTCACTTCACTGCTGTGTGAAGGTGCACTTTTTGATTAAAGGGAGTAAAAGAACAATATATTTTCAAGGCTATTGAAACACTGAAGCTTATTACTTCATTGTTCATACCAACATCTTAGTGTAGATCCTTAAAAAGGGGAGGCAAGACTACTGTACGGAACAAATTGTTGGGTAACCCTGTGCCCCATGATAGGGGATTTATACTTAGCTTGTAAGTAAGAGAGGGATGTTTAAGCAGATGTGGCTGCACTCCTCTTTTAAATTTTTAGGTTGAGATGAAAGCAGAAGCCTTTTTCTCTTGCTGCTGCTATGGAGGAGCAATCCTGAAGTAAGCCCATCAAAAGGATTTGGCACCCTGTCTTCAAGAAATCAAGGCCCTTATGTTACAGCATTGCTTTCCCAGAACAGTCCTCTTAACAAGCCCAGGCTGCTTTACCAGTGTCCACATCAAGGTTAGAATATCAAAGGTCCAATTACAGAAGTGTTCATTGCTGCTTCTGAAAGTTTTAAGCTCAGAGTAGATATTCACAGATCTCTTAGAAGCTCTCCAGCAAAAGCCAAGTTTGATATTTGAAAAAAACATAGTAATAATAACAAAACACAATAAAAACCAGGTCCCAACTAAAGAAATATCTTCCTAAATATCCCAATCAGGCATTTAAATGACAAATCTTAAAAACTATTCAAAAAATAGTTTTTAATGTACTTTTTAAAGTTACCTTAAAATCCTCTTCAAAATCAGTGTTAGGTTTTTTCAAGGACTCAGCTTCCTTGGAAATGGCTGACTTATTTTCCTATGGTATAACATTCCGATGTCTCTTTTCAAGTACTTTAGAGCAATTTTCTGAGCAGACAGACTGTATTAACATGTGCAGATAACCAAAGCATACCTGGTTCCTGTCTGGATTGCACAGTCAGCTTATCATGACTTGGAAAGTGGATAGTGTGCTGTTTAAGATTGTTTTCCTTAACAGAATATAAATAATAAAACCCCCCAAACAGAAAATGTGTCTCGTGTGTTAAGGCTCCTCATGCATCTGGCTAAAGTAATCCCTATTACAGTAGTGGAGAAGGAACACTCCATTTGTGGTTTCTGTGTGGTTTATTGTGTTTGGCAACCAATAACGATCTTCTCCAGTTTAGAGTCATTCTTGCAGTGGTAGAGTGAGCACCAGTGGTAGTAACTACAAATACCACAGAAGAACTGAGCACTGATGCTTTGAAAGTGTACCCCACACAATTTACACTATGATTTTCTCAGGTTGACATTGAAATGACTAGAGGATGTATGGTCTTACCAACATTCCTGCACATGTTTCAGTTAGAAAAGGAGTCTATTGAAATAACATGGAGCATGACTCTTAAATTTACTGCAGCAAGGAAGACCACAGGTCAAGTGGAAAGGCTTGATCTTATTTTCTATTTTAAAGGCTTTTTAAACTGTTGTCTTCTTTCTTTTGCAGGATAAGCAAAGCTTGCTCAAAGAGAAAGGTCAAATACTTTATATTACTTAAGCATAAAAATTCATATCTCTAATAAAAGCATTTAAGCAGATAACAGAAAATGACAGAGGAGAAAAAAATAGTATAAGATTAATAATCCTGATTATTATCTCTGACCCTACCCTGCCTAAGTAATGTATAAGCTAAATGTCTGCAGGCATTAAACTCCAATGGACATTTGTTTTTTCAGAAGATTGCTTTTTCTTATTGACAGAAACATGGCTAATCTTGGTGAAATTAGACCCTAAGATAAAAATATCCAGAAATGCCATGCGTTACCATGCAGTCACATTTCCAAATTCTCCTATGTTTTTGAAATCCTGCATACTACTATCCAGGGCACAAAACAAGAATAATGTCTCAAACAGTCTATGTTTCCTTCTTTATAGAAGGGGTATAAGAAAACCTAGGAGGACTCTGTGAAAGAAAAATGCTTTGTTATTTTTTCTGTCCTCTAGCAGAACAGCTCTGGTTCTGTTTACCGAGGTAAGACCACAAAGCCCCCTTCTGCCTAAGATAATTGACAAGCACGGTGGTTTGGAGGATCAGTTAATACAGATCTTACAGCTGCCGTATAAAACTACTGTTGCAGTGAATGCCTCAGGGCTGTGAGGTATCCACTCTTCTCTGCTCAGCTGCCATGCCCTTGGCCTTCCAAATCATGATAAAGAGGCTACATAAAACTTAGAGGTTTACCCATTCAGCTGGACACATCTTAGCAAAAGAGATTGATCGCAGCTGGGTGAAACCAGTTTGGCCCAATTTGTTTGGGGTTTGGCAATGAAGACTGGACACAGAGAGCAAAGTGCTTGTGTTATGTGAGAGATGCAGAAGAAAGCACAGAAAGAGACAGAGAGCCTGGGGACATGGGTAGAGGCGAGCTTTTTGTGGGCAAGATCTTTTCTAACCAAAGAAGGAAGATATTGAATCCACCATGGGGAGATGCATGGCATAGTATGGAGGGGTGAAATTCATCATAGGCGAGATCCTGGTCTCTGAAGACACTTCTGCTCTAAATCTCAAAAGTGCTTCAGAGCAATGACAAAATACATCTGGGTAAATGCTTACAGATATTTCATGGCTTTATGCAACTCACTACTTCTATTATGCAAGATGAAGTAAAGAAAAGGTGGTGGGTTTTGAGCCCTTATGCCTGTGCTTGCCAAGGGTCTAGAACTACCTCACACCATCAAAAGTGGTATCTTAGACCTTGCTCTCATGTGGTTGATATATTTGCAACTTTAAAATTGAAAATTTCCTGTGAAAGGGAGAGATGACTATGCTTATGTCAGCATTATGCTCACCTACATTGCTTTTATGGTATATTATTGTATGTACAGTAGCCATTCAGCATCCTAATAAATATTATACAATATAATATAGAAGGGTACGTGAAAAGGAACAAAATTAGGACTGTAGCTTTTTCACCTGGCATGGGTATTTTGATGATCATCCTTAAAAGAAGACTCTAGTGGTTTTTAATCAAATTCTCTATGTATAGCTAATTAATATTGTTGAAATGTTAATGCTTCAGTGGCTGTCAGTGCATCCAAGATTTATTTTCATGAAAGCTGTCATCACCCTGCCATTTCACACTCTCACTTGGGGTGAATCTGCATCACAAATAACTGGGCATATGTAAATGAAACATTAAAATTACACCACTAGAATTAATCAGTCTAAAAATGCAAATTATGAGATCCCCAATCTCTGAAGCAGTACCCAAGTGAAGGAAGATGATTGCCTACAACACTACACCATCTAAAGTTTGTCTGAAGATGCTCAGGACAGATTTATCCATCAAAGAAACATGAATGAGACATAGACTTGAAAGTAACTGGTCTGTGGAGAATGTGAAAGAGTGTGAGTGTGCTGGCCAGCAGCACCAGTCATTGCTTGTGGCTGATGGTGTTAATGTTTATCCAATGCTCCCTGAACTCTGAATATCCTGGTCTCTGTGAGGCAAGGTAACACAATGAGGTGAGGACATCAGCAGGTTAGATGTTGCTTGGCTCTCAGGCTCAGGGCTCCATGCCCTGGAGAACTGATCCAGGGGTCACTCATGTGAATATAGGTTTTTGCAGCCCTCCTCATCCCTTTCTTTTGGGATGAAAACTTGAATTTGCAGTGCTGTGCAGCAGAAATTGTCACTAACGCTTACAATTGTAGGAGTTGTACTTTGTCACCAATGTTTTGGGAATTTTTTTGACTTCTGACATTCAAAGCATGATGGGATCCTGGTGGACTGTGTTGTGTGTGATCAAAGGATCTTTTTTCTAATGCAAGGTATGCCATCTGGGAGAGCCGATGTCTGTATGGACAGGAAAGATGTGATTTGGGGGAAAGTGCTATCCTTAGGCTTTGTTAAGAAACTGTATAATAGAAGTAGGAAACAGAGCACTATCTGTGCTTGAGTAGTTCAGCTGGGAATCACCATTGCATGCTCTTTGTGGCAGAAGCTTCACATAGACAAACAATATCTGACACAGTGTAGACACTGCTATAACAGTGATCTCACAAAAACTAGTAATATTTTCCTATAAATCTAAACTGCCTGTAAGTGACTATTTTGTGCTTGCACTGCCGATTTCTATCGGAGCACATTTGGCAGAATGGCGAGAACCACAAATAAGTATATTCTATCCCTGCACTTCAGCGACCTTGATTTTCTCAGCTTTCTCAAAAGACCACAAGAACTGGTCCAACCCCCAGCCTCAGGTGTGCTACTCAGATAGACACAGGTGGGAACCCCAGACAACTTTTAGAAATTTGACTTTTCAACAATAACATTTTGTGCCTTCTCACCTGCCCTGATCACCTCAAGCCACGTTGGCTTGCAAGCCAGAAATCATTACCTATGCTAGGGCTAGGGTAAAAGATAGTTTTATTGGTACTCTGGTCAGGTTTTGGTAATGACACTATGGCATGTTAGAAACTGAGTTGTCAATATAGCAACGCATATCTTTTTAAGAAAACTTTCTCCAAATGTAGTCAAGAATATATACAGGTTCTGTTGAAAGAGCAGCCATTAGAATGCATGCTTTCCAAGATATATGCACAGGTGCAAAAAACAGACAGGCAGGATATTCCATAAATTTATGAAATGATGAAAATAGGCTTCATAGCAGAAACCCAAGGACAACCTTAGTTGTAGCAGTCCGTCATATGTGGATACATTTGCATATCTAATAACATACAGCTTTATGCTAGCCCCTTTTAGCCCAATTCCTATTTAAGACAACATATAAATATGCATAGCTATCAATAAATACTACAGCTACTGACCCTGGTAATCTCAGTGTCAAATAGAAATCTTAGTTAATGTACCTGTAGATTGGAGTCAGGGGAGCAACAATCACAGAGTGACTGACTTTGGATATATATTTTTATAATTTTTTTCTTTCTTGTGACTATGTGTGTCTCTATACACAACAAAGCTGAAATATACAGGTCAATTAAATAAAAGCCATAGGCTTTTGGGAGAGTAAAAAGTTTAGAACAACCATGAATGCAGACAATGAAAGTTAGTATTTCCTTTATTATGTGCACAGAGATATCCACGTTAGCATACGGTAGGAACCCGGGTTATTGTGGCTGCATACTCATGCATACAGAGAGAAGCACAAAAAGAAGGAATTCAGAGCTATTAATTGGGATCTGTATTCTAATTTATTCTCTCCACATAAAAAGGAGAAACACAATGCTGATGGCTCTCCGGTTTTCCCATACACGATCACAGTGTTCGCCTGCAAAGAGGAAAGGCTACCTTTGTTTCATGTGCATCTGCTCTTGCTACAGCACGAAAACGCTTCTTTGTTGAGCTCGGCAGCAGGAGAGCGCACAGAGGTGTAAGGAATCTAAGACCCCAGCTTCTACTTTTTATCACCTCCCCAGTGGGTTACACAGGCAGCACAATACAGTCATTAAAAATAGTTACACATGAAAGGGCACAGCGCCTCATCAGCTCGCTGATGTGTCACCTTACTGACGGACATGCAGCAGTAATTGCTGTGATAAGAAATTTGTCTTTTTCTGCTCTTCACACCCCTCCCTGTGCACTCAGTAGAAAGGGGGACCGGCAATCTCTTTCCTTGCATCCTTCCCCAACAACCCACTGGGGCATTGAACAACACTCTCCTCCTCTCTGCACCCTTTGTTTAAAGCGACACCTTCAAATATATGTTCTGTGGGTAGTGGGGAGGGAAGGGGAAAAAAGGGATATTTACTTACAGAGCAGTAGCGGGCAGTTAATGTCACCTCCTGGACCAGGGACAGGGGGTCACATCCATTAACAAATGTGCGAAGAGCACACTGGCCTGCTTGCAGCGGAGAGCTGTACAGCCAGCTGGGGCTTTCTACTGCCTGCGAGAAGCAGCTCTTCCGATTCCAGCTCTGCAGTCAGTGTTGTGTGGAAAGAGGCTGCTGCCTTCCTCAGCCTAGTGAAACCCCTCTCTATCATTTTACCATATAAGGAGACAAAAGCATCGGAGACACTCATTCTTTTAGGAGCTCTGCAGCTGGCATTTGACACTTTCTCTATTCCAAGGGTGTCAATACTTCCCCCTCCTAAACATCTTGTCTTTCTTGGCCCCCTTCCTAAAATAAGACTCCCCTTCCCCTCCTCCAGCCTTTGTTTCTCTAAACCCCTGATGCTTATTAATAACTTGGGTTTGCTGAATCCAAGGGCTCTCTCTTTACAGAAGGAAAGGTTTTACAGCAGCTCAAGCCCAAACATTTGTAAGGCTCTTCACCTGCCTGAGAGAATAAAGCCTTTGGTTCAAATTGGTACCAGGCTTTATTTGCCTCGGTCATTTTGCCTGCTGTGACTTAGTGTCTTGCCCAAACAGGAGTGAGGCAAGTTGACTCTCTTCTCCTTCATGGAGAGGTGCATGTTTTAACAAGGAGCAAATGTGGAGGCATTTCTTTATGAGCATTCAGAGCCCATTCTAGTTTTTCTCCACCTTTCTTTTTTTCCAAATTCCCCCATAATCAGGAGGAAAGAGAAGAAAAGCAGGGGAAATTAATGAAATAAAAACCCCTCTGTTTCAGAGAAAGCCAAAGGAACAGATTGTCTCAGCACATGCTCAGTACTCAGCAGAGAGCCCTGCCAGTGGGCACATGTTAAAGAGAGGGGGAACTATTAATCCTCCTATAACCAGGAACTAATTTTTCTGCTACAAAATCCAATTTCATCTATCAACCATCCTAGCAGAAACACATTCTATTAATAAAAACAGTGAGGGTCCTGGGAAACCTCCCAGAGGAAAGAATTTGGATCAGAAGCACATGAGAGATGTCTGCTCTGTAGAGGGGTAGGGTAGGGAGGCATTTCAGGGTAATTCTTCAGTAATGACTGGTGCTTGCCAAAGGGTGGTGCTTTAATTTGAATGCTTTCAACCTTAAGGGAAACCAGAAGGATAAAAATATAAAGCCCACTAGCCAGAGACAGTGTTGCTGTTGTTTTGCATTCAGAAGATGCAAGGTTGTCCTTTTGTGTTGGACACTGGGTCCTGGCACGTGTCTGGGCGGTGGTGTAGATGTGCCCATGGGTTAGTTAAGTGTTTCTCCTGCGAAATATGTGTCAGAACTCTGACCGGAATGGGGATGAAATGTATTAGTTGGTCTCAGTAATACTCCAAATCTAGAAAAGCACAGACAGAAAAAAATGCTAGGGAAGGGCAATTCCCAGTTCTTCTATCAGAAGCCAAATCTCCTTTACAGATGTGAGTTATTTTGATGACCAACAATGCTCATGGGTCTGTTTGTCAGTTGATGCAGCCTTTGCTGTTGTGTTTTCAAAACACAGGCGTCATGCCCTGGAGACCCGACCATGGGCATAGGGGATTAAGGATGCCATGGCAATTAAATCTTATTTAAATCAAAACTGCTGCACTCCCCAGCCACATGGGGAGTCCCTGACTCTTTTCTTGCATTTGCACTGGTGCTGGAAGATGAATTAAACCAGACAGTGAGCAATTTTCAGTGAACCCTTGAACTATCCTGGACCTGCACCTATATCTTGGGAGAGCTACCACTTTGGTTTCCAGACCAAACCAACTTGTTGGGTACCCTGGAGAAGGCATTGCATCTTTCTGGGCTTTAATTTCACTGTCTATAAATATAGAGCCCAGGACAGCCAAACTGTTGCTAAGTTGTTGGCAAATTTACAGGACTAGTTAGTTCACCATCATCATCATCGTTATAATTTTATTTCTTTTAGATTCAACTATTGCAGAGTGACAACAATAATAATTTATTTCCATCTTAGCTGCACTTCTTACCTCAGCTCTGCTTTAAAAGTGCATATAAAGAAGAAAAAAAGACCTTGATGATGATTAGATTTGGGCTGAGCCAGTTTATTTCCAAATGTTTCTAAACAAATTAAATATTTTTTTCAATTTCTATGATACTTTCATTTCCCTTGCTGTCCACTGACAGCTACTGCAGCAACTCTAACAGAGATTTTCTGATGTGACCTGCAGGCGTACAGGACAAGACTTTGCCACAATTACAAGTTAAAATACATAGTGGCTCCAGCTGAAATGATTTAGTTTAACTGTTGCAGGTCATGAGTTGACTTTGTATGATTTAATCTAACATCTCCGACTCCTTGAAGGCAGAGGGGCCTCTGCCAATTTAAAACCCAATGACCTGTGGGCTGACTGTGGGACTTAACACTCAGTAGCCACATCAAGACTGTGTGAAGCTGTGAAAGGAATGAGGGAGAGTTACCAGGCACCTTCCCTCATCCCATGGTGGGATGCATGCACTCTATCAAACACTACTTGGGAAAGTTTGGAGAACCACTGATCTCTTATCCTCCTTCAGGAGGTCCAAACCTACTCACTCCACATTTTATCTTGCAAATAAATATTCATTGGTGATTGGCCATACACTCGCTTCACCACTTCCCCAGCACAATCAAATCCAAGGGGTGTGGGTGGGTGACAGAACCCCAAATTTCCTTAATTGTCAGGGAAATGGGAAGGAAAAGGCAGGGACTTTTTTCACTGGCAAATTTCTTATGCCATCCACTTCTTTTCCATATATATATATATATATTTATTTCTACCTCATTGGTTCTCTGATTAACCCAACACAGATTAGCTGTCTTCAAGACTTCAGATGAGACAATGCAACAAAAACATGGGACAGTGTTTTCAGTAGGGGGCCAAAATTTAAGGGAGGAATTGCAAGTACCATTCAGTGCCTTATCCTATGGTTTATATTGTCTTCATGTATATAGCATTTACATAGCACATATTGCTTGTTCTTCAGTGGTATGTGTGTTTAATAGGTTTAATTCTATGCATAGAATGCTGTATATGGGGAAAAAAAAAGATGGAAGAAGTATCCTTTTCATAGCAGGACTACTCAATGATTTTACTAATCCTTCATAAGTCTCACTTCAGTGACTGGGTTGATGCCAGAATAACTATCATTTCAGGGCTTAGCTCCTGTTCTGCCTGAAAAGAATGAACAAAGAAAAACAGTGGAAAGGAACAATTGGAGGTAGAATATTCCTATTTCCACCCAGTTCGAGACACTGAGAGAGCAAGGGAGGTGGAAATAAACACTTTTAAAGTGGCCAAGTTACTGGCTGATTCCTTACTCCACTAGTTTATCCTGGAAACTGTTAACTTATCAGAATTCAGCTAAACCCTTTCTGATTCCTGAACTTGTGTAACACAAGCTTCCTTTGAATACAAGAGTATGCATTTAGGAGAACTGCTATATTTGGTACTACTGCTTAGGAAGTAGTGTAGACTTATGCAGGTGTTGCATTTTAATTCATTAAAAGTAAGATAACAGCCAGGCAATATTAAAACTTCCTGAAATTTCATTCTCATAAGATGTTCACAGATATGTAGTTTCCCCCAATCATTTGAGGAAAATGAAGGAATAAAATGGTATTTTCAGCATATATTTCCTTTCCTAATTCATTCTCCCAATCACAAGGCTTTTTGCAATATTTTCATCCTCCTTTCTTCCCCTAGGTAGCTCAGTCCTCAAGCAGAAATACTCGGTAAGCAAGAAGTATCAGGGTTTCACAGATTCTGGGGAAAGAATTATGATATCCTTGGACAATTCATTAAAACCACCACAGCCAGGGCAGATAGTAAAAGTTTGTCTGCTTTGGTATGTTGCAAGACTTCTTTTATTTTGGGGAGGATGTTTAGACTAAGTCAATGTGAAAAGAATAGTGTTTTAGAAATTCTAGTCTAATCCAGAAAAAAAAAATATTTTCATGATCACTTCCTTAATATGTTTGAATATTTTTCATATACAGTGTTAAACAATTTTCTTCAGTAATTTAGGTGCCATGGTTCAGTAGCATTGAAGAACTTCTGGTTTTGTAGAAGAAAAGTTATCTTCAGAAGGGTAATATAATGCTATGTAACAAGATAGATTATACAGACTCAAATGCAAGTGTGTTTCTGCGATAGCATCATATGGGGTGGAGCTGAAAGCATTTTAGGCCATTATGGTCAGTTTGCACAAAGACTTCATTCAGTTTTTAAGGTCAGTCAGGACCTTCTATCCACCTAGCCTTAGTTTCATTCAGAGAAATCTCTTCCCCCAAAGAGATGTCCCAAGGGGAACATGGCAGTGAGATACTGGTCAACGTGTGGTCTGGCAGTGTCAATGTAATTGCTCCTATGCCCCTCTTTCTGTGGACAATTGACATGTGGAGAGGGTCTGCAATGGATGACCCAGGCAGAAAGACAGCAGTGTTCCTGCTGTGGCTGCTTTCCTCTCTCCCAGCTGAGCAGAAAAACAGCTGTTGACACTGATGAGCAAAGGAGCGTGAATTGATCACAGAGTAATGGTATTCGACAAAGGAACAGGCAACGCACCAGAGGAAGCTTCAAGGAGCAACTCAGGGTTTAGAGGAAATGGTATCTGTTAAGGAAAATCTTTCTTGTTGGTAGTTGAGTCTTCAACAGCTTGGAAAACTGAGGCACCATGCTACAAGACTGACAGGTCCATCACTGGACAAGAAGCATCATCAGAAGACCCATCCCAGGGCCTCATGGATTAAAAAAAAAGACATAAAAGCCATTGCAGGATAAAGGCAGCCCATCAAACAATTGCCCAACCAGTAGCTGTCTGTACCATGTGAGGCGGGCACCCTGAACAGCCCTCACCAAGCTGCTGAGTGAAGAAGAAATAATGAAGAGTTGTAACAAAGAGAGTGCAAACCAGCAATTCTTGCTGAATACAGTCTTTTCCCCTACTTTCCCTACCACTCTTTCTCCTTCTTTCCTCTCACTAAGAAACAGATGGTGCTCCTACTTTTAAGGAAACTAGAGCGAAACATTTGGATCTTTGCCATCTGCACAATTCTTTGGATTCCAAGTATTCCCTAAACCCCTCAGTTCATTCATCTGTAACGAGGGACAGAGATCTTGGTGGAATGTCTTTGGAAGTGCTTTGGAATAGAGAGACAACCTCCAGCAGGAGGGGAGTGGTCTTGAGGAATGCTTACTATAAGTGATGACCGTGCAAAGACCTATGCAGAGGAGTTGTTGCTTCTTCCCTTTCCTCTGGTTTCAACTTGACTGCCATGTGGGGCCTGAATATGACAAATGATATGAGCATTTTGGGTTTCCCACCCCTGCAGATGAAACCTGAAATGCCAAATTACTACAGAGGTTGTAGTAATTGCTGGTCTTCTGAACTGGCAAATACTAACCCATAATTTATGATTTATCAATTTCAGTGTAATTATGATTTATCATTCCCTGTTCTAGACCCATGAAACAAACACATTGTGATTGTTCCAAAAAATTAATCACTCTGTGTTTTTGATAGCACAAGAAACTTGCTATTCTGTATAGAATAGCTCACATTCCCTGTGGTGGCCCCAGCAGCATGCATCAATGTTTTTAGGCAAAATCCCTTTTCCACAATCCTCCCCCTCCCACTGCCCCTCTGCTCATGGATTCTTCTCTGAAACCTTACTTCTGTGTGAATAATTTCCTTCTGCTCCCCCCAGCACTTTTTCTGCCTCAATCCCTAATATCTCTTATGACCCTCTAGAAGTAGCCAGCAGTAATATTTGAAATTGCCATTGCAATTTATGAGGCAGCCAGAGGCCTCAGGAGCTTCTGAGAAAACAGAGGTTTGAAAAACTGACACCTTGAGAACCTAACTAACTAATGGCTAAGACAGAAGTGACAATGTCTAACTCATTCCTGGCAAATTAATGTCTAATTTGCCCTGAAGGATTAATATTAGGGTTCCACAGCTTTCAAAGACAAACGAGCAAATGTTTTGTCAGTCAAAAAGGGATGTAACACAGAGGGGAGAGAGGAAGGCAGGCAGGAAGGCAGGCAGGCAGGAGGGAAGGAGGAAAGGAGGGAAGGAAGGAAGGAGGGAAGGAAGGAAGGAAGGGAGGGAGAGAGGGAGGGAGGGAGGGAGGGAGGGAGGGAGGGGGGAAGGAAGGAAGGAAGGAGCAAGTTTTCAAATGCCTGTAAAGCATGAATAGTGTCAGGCAGAATCTGTCATTTGTAGTTATTCAGATCACACCATAGCAATATGAGAATCCTTGAACAGAAGGGTTCCTCCTCTTGGAGACTCCGAAATGTCTTGGGAAGAACATGAGAAGAAAATGTAATGGTATTGCTTCATAATACTCTGCCAGTCTCCAAGAACTTCTGGCTTGGGGATTTCTCAACCTGGAGGCAGTAATGATACTGCCTTTCATGAAGTGATATCACTTGCACAGTTCCCTCCTGATACCCTGAAAGGAAATTCACAGTTTCCTGCTACCCATAGCCCTATTCTGTGTTGTTGAAGAACCATCTTCCTTGTGTTAATTTCAAACATATTACCCACTAGTTTCATCTGAGGCCTCCTAGGTTTTACCTTTGGAGAGATAACAAGTGACTGATCTTTATTCATATGCTACAGGCTGTTCCTCTCGTTGTCAATCTTTATCATATCTCCCCTCAGCCATCTTTCTCCTAGGCTGGGGAGCCCCAGTCTACCTATGAAGTCTGTATGAAAGATACTTCCTGTGATTCATCATTCCTCCTCAAACTTTTTCCAATATGACTATTTACTTTTTTAGATGTTGCGGCCAAAACTTTAATCTTCAGTTTGCTTTTTGGATGCTTTTGACCAGTTTGTGTTTGGTTTTTGTTTTGGTTTTGGTTTTGGTTTTTATTTTTTTTCTTTGTAAATCTATATAACCTCTAGATTTATCACCCAGGTATACATCTCAGAATCATTACTTTATAGCTAAATTTACATTTCCCCCCATGTTCACTCCTTTATGCTTATCTATATTCAGTTTAAGAAGCTGTTTCAGTGCCCCCTCATCCTGATGCCCGAGATCCTTATTTTTCCTCAGCCTTAAAAGAGTTTCCACTAACTATCTCCTATTAATCTTTTTACTGTAAAACCTGCCTGATTATCTTTCAATTGATTTTATGCAATACATGCAAATATCTTCCCTCTTACCCTGTTACTGCGTGTTTTAAGGGTGTGTGGTGAAAGATGGAAAAGGACAAATAAGCAAATGCTGTCAAGCAAAGATGTCCTGTATCTGCATGTTGCTATTATCTTACACAAACCCAATGGATTTCTAAAGCATGATTTCTCTTTACTAAGCTGCATTGAATTTCTCCCAATGTATCATATTTACACATCTGCTCTATCCTGCATAGTGATTTCTACTAAATTTGCCCATCTTAACAGGCTCTATTTCTCCTGGTTTTCTTGGAACCATTTAAAAAGACTGACAGTGTATTGGATGCATTCAGGTGCTCAGTCCTAAGTCTGTTTTAAATAAGACACCATGCACTATTATTATGTCAGCTAATTCATCCTTCAGTCCCTTTAGATCTGTTGGGTGAACACCACCTGCTTCTAGCATTTTTTTTCCTATGGATTTTTTAAAATTTGTTCCATACGTCTTCAACAGATACTTCAGCTTGAAACAGATCCTCTGATGATTCCCATAAGGAAGCATTCTGCTGCAGGAAGCTTTCCAAGTTCCTCACAGTGAACAAAAGGGCAACAAAAAAGATCATTTAGCCTTTTCTGTTAAAGCCATCTCCTCCCCAAGGACTGTTTATCTGTTGGCCCTATCATTCCTCAAACCCTTCAACTTGCCTGGTCTTTAAAAACATACATTTGCAAATCACTTCCCAGATTACTTCAGACTCATAATATTTTGATGTAAGTAGAAGCAGTCACCCTCTCCAATCTGAATAGAATTGGGGACATCCTGTTTTGCAGAAAGAGCCTTCTGTATGGCAACAATTATTTTTTTTCTCAACTACTGTTTGTATATACTACAGATAAACTGAGAGAGTCTGAGACATAGGCTCAGACATATATTATAATTGAATATGTGAGCTTAGATTGTGGACTTTGAAGTAGAATCTTGGCTGTTGATCCTCTTTGTCCTGTGCTTACTTTGAATCCTATAAATGCTCATGCCCTTTAAATAATAGGATTAAATTAATCATTTGGTTGCTGATGTGAATTCCATGTCTAACACTTCACATAGAACTGAAAAAATATACCATCCTTTGTCAGTCTGATAGACTTATGGATTTTGTTTGTCCCTGCCAAGTTTATATTCACATGGTTGTCTAGTGGAGTTGCTGTCTTAATGTGAATGAAACTCAAATGCTGTGAAAAAAGTGAAATAAAGACTTGTAACCATGGCTTGTCTTGTAGATAATGTGTCTCATGCTGGAAGATAAGTAATTTTTCTGAATCATTAGAAAGGAGTGAGAACTCACATTATGAAGCAGCGCTAGTCTTTTTGCGTATCCCTAATGTCTAGCTACAAAGTCTAGCAAGTCCTTGCTGGGTTGCTACAATGCAAATGCCTGAAATGACTGACCACTGCCCATCTGTCTGGCTGATCCCTGAAGGGCCTGCCCACATTGATGCTGACTCTTCCTTATATCCAAACAGTTTTCCAGGAATCCAGACTCTTTATTTGCAAGGAAGAGTTTCTAAGACTCTTAAAAAAAAAAGTATGGGGAAGGTGCTGGCTGGTCTGGCAGCAGGCACAGCACTGGCAGGAAGTGGGAACTTCACTTGCAGGAGAGGGCAAAGGAAGACTTGGGAGGAAGGCAGATTGCTCGGCTTGGATGCCTACAGAACTTCTACAGCCATGCCCACACTCCTTCCCATGCCAGCTTTCTACCTGAACATGCCTCAGACCCAGAGCTGTCTGCTATTTCCTTTAGCAAGCTGCAAATCGATGCTACATTAGCATTAGTAAACACGGGGAGAAAAGGCAGAAATGAGGCATGGCTGTAGGTACTTGGGCAGGTGAGGCTCTGGTCACAAATCATAGAATCACAGAATGTTTTAGGTTGGAAGGGACCTAAAAGATCATCTTATCCCAAGCCCCCAGCCATGGGCAGAGACACTTTCTACCAGATCAGGTTGCTCAGAGCCCCATCCAACCTCATCTTGAATACTCTCAGTGATGTTATCTGCAACTTCTCTGGGCAACCTATTACAATGCCTCACCACCCTCACAGTAAAGAATTTCTTCCTGACATCTAATCTAAACTGACTCTCACTCTGAAGCCATTCCCCCTTGTCCTGTTACTACATGCCCTTTGAAAAAGTCTCTCTCCATGTTTCTTGTAGGCTCCCTTCTAGGTCCTGGAAGGCCGCATTTAGATCACCCCAAAGCCTTCTCCTCTCCAGACTGAATAATCACAATTGTCTTAGCCCTTCCTTGTACAAGAGGTGCTCCATCCCTCTAATCATCTTGGAGGCCTCCACTGGACTCACTCAAACAGGTCCTTGTCATCCCTGTGCTGGGGCCCCCAGAGCTGGATGTAGTGCTCTGGATGGGGTCTCACCAGAGCAGAAGGGCAAAATCAACTCCCTTGACTTGCTGGCCATACTGCTTTTGATGCAGCCCAGGACACAATTGACTTTCTGGGCTGTGAGCCTGCATTGCTGGGTCATGTCCAGCCTCTTATCCACCAGTGTTCCAAAGTCCTTCTCAGCAGGGGTGCTCTGGATCATCCCCATCTCATATTGATACTGATAGATGCATCCAGGTGCAGCATCTTGTACTTGGTCATGAAATTCCCATGGGCCCTCTTCTTGAGTTTGTCCAGGTCCCCTGGATGTCATCCTGTCCTTCAGGTGTATCAATTGCACCACTCAGCTTGCATTTGATCCCTTCATCTGTGTCGTTAATGAAGATTGTAACTGAGCCCCAACCTGTTCCAGGCATGATGAGCTGGAGGTCTTCATGCCCTGCAGGTGCTAGGTCTCCCCAGCTCAGCTTCTCTCATTCAACAAATAAGGGAACCATTGCCAAAAGCAGTCGGCTGGGAGGAGTGGCAGGCTCCAGTAAGAAGTAGTAATGATATGGGGAGTAAAGGCTAGGACAAAGGGAAGATCATGCATGGCCCCAGATGATCCCGAGCATACAAGCTGGGTGCTCCCATTCATGGTGGTAGCAGAGGGTGGCCTGACCATGCCATGCCTGTGTGTTCATTTTGCCCCTTGAAACAAAGTGAGAGCTGCTAAGAAAAGCATGGATGAACAACCTGCCCTTGCATGCTGCAAATTCCTTGTGACAATGACAGGGAGATCTTCTCGGGGTGACACCATCATGCATTCCTCTGGCCCTTTTGCCTTCCCTGGCTGCATTAATACCTGCAGGTGGTGTTGGACAAAACACTACAGAAGGTGGTCCACAGTGAACAAACTCTTTTACATCATCTCTTTTTGAGATGGCAAAGTCATTTCTGCACAGCTTCACTTGCAGCACCGTCAAGTGAGGAAAAATTCCTCACAAAATACTTCCACTTTCTACAAGGGGTATTGTTTCCAGTAGAAACACTTCTCCTTCATCTGAAATTCTTTGTTTGTGTTCTGAGTCCCAAATCTTATCTGGTAGCAGACTTTCAAGTGTTCCTACAGCAGCAGGGTAGTCTTGGCTCACCTCATGAATCTCCAGAGGATACCCCAGAACACATCAATAGACAGAAATATCAATACAAGAAGTAAAAATTACCAAGGAGAAAGATGAGAAGTAAGCATGACCCAGTTCTTACTATAGAGTCTACATTGCTAAGCATCCTGGTTTAAAAAACTAGAAAGAGGAGAGTTTGCTGATCAACAAATCTGTTCCTTGATCAACAAAACGCTTTGTGTAATCTTTGCAAATAACCTGGCAGGCATCTCATCTCGTTTACACTGATCAAATGCTAACCTACCCAAACAAGGCACCCATGATCATGCTTCAGTTGATGGAGAAAGAGAGGTGCTTGTGAGGAGTGATTTGTTAGACACCTGTTGAGGATGACATGAATTGCCCATAGGTGTGCTTTTCTTTCTCCATTGAACTGACAGAGAATGCAGCTGTCTAATTCAGACAAACACCTGCCCTTGTCAGGGATGTCAGCTAAGTCATGGTGTGTATGTCCAGGCAGAATTCACACATCTGAATTCAGCCACTATAATTCCTACTGTTTAATTGAGCAGAACTGGACACAACATCACCTGTGTTGTTTAGAAGGCTTTTAAGGCAGATAAAACAAAGAAAGGGGAGTGCCTCTCTCCAAGACTTATTCCTTGGAGTACTGTGTCCTGAGTTTGGTGTCTGTTTGTGAATCCTCAACACATTTCAGCACTTGAGTCTGCCCTCAGATCTGGCCCTTAATTCTCCTTTCTGAATTAGGAAAAAAGTGCTATTTTTTCTGTCCTAAAAGGATGTTGAAAGAAGAAATATGCAACCAAGTGAAATGCAGGCCATTTGAGTGCATAACATGCCTTTTGTTTAATCTGTGCTCACGTGAATTCCTGAGCTGGGGCTTATGCAGAGAAGTTGAAAACTACAACAAGCAGAGTTTATTCTGAGAACTTCCTCTCTTTTGTTGTTCTGTACCAAAAGTGCCATACCGTATCTCTCTCTTTGTTCTAATTATAATATAATGTTCTAATTTTAAGTAGTGTTCTGACTCCTTGAGTGTCCTGCAGCCTTCTACACCCTACACTAGAGGCTGTGGGATGTATTGGAGTGGAAATCATGCATAGGAAATTCAGTTATATAGGTTCTTAGCTTATATATGTTAGGTTACTGAACTCATATAAAATATGGGTTAAGTAGTAGAATAATGGGATTCTGTATGGTGGCATACATGCAGACATACTGGGCTTTGTTTCCCTAGCCACAGACTACCAAAAAGGAGCACTAGTCAATGCTGTCTATTTCCCTCCTACACAAAAGCATGCAAATTTTTAGGCAGACTTTTTTTTCTAGAATTTGTTGTCACATGGAAGTTCCAGAGACACAGCAGGAAAAAAACATTATAGAAGAGAACCTGTAAAACTGGCTTAATAAAAAAAAATATTACTGAAAATTTGAAGTGAAATTGAGGTAAATTATTTTTTCTTCTAGCTTTCAGTTTCCCTTGTTCTTGGTGGTGTGTCTTAATGGTAACCAGTAAATCAACCTGCAGCAGAAACATTTTGAGTTTTACGAAGTTGATGGATCTCTTTGAAATGTCTGTAGTAGTCCTCCTTCCATGTTTGTCAGTGGGAGCTGAGCAAAACCAAGCAAAATTGCTCCAGCTGCTTTTAGAAAAACTAGGACTCTGTGTAATATGACCTGTGCTTCTCAAAGCTAATCAGTGTTAGATGATGAACATTGTTGAAACAGCCTGAGATTTATCAGCACGAAACTGTACTCACTGTGACATAAAGCCAAAGATAAAATATTGCAGTCAGTAATAATTCATCTCACTGAAAAACAACTATGTCAGAGTGTCTGTGCTTTGGTTAGACAATACACAGCTACAAAAAAGGAAAAATTGTAAGGAAAAAATATGAAAACGTGTTTTGGTGGTGCAAAGGTACACAAGTTTTGCATTATTAAAAGGAGAAGGAAAATAAGGAGATCTGAGTTTTGCTAAAATCAGTGGATGTTTCTGAGAAAACTCCCATTGATATCTGTGGGGTCAGGATTTCAACCCCAAGTCAGCATTCACATTCACTTCCTTCTCTGGTTTTCTTCCCTGTAAAATAGCCTCTTACATTTTCTGTATTAAAGAAGTGTTTGAATGAGTCTGCCCCCTCCCAGCCTCTTGCCAGCTGCACTCAAAGGTCTGCCTTGTTCTGATGGCTTGCTGTTTGGAAGGGAAAAAGTAAAGTTATTCATCCATTAATCATATTTTTAAATGCTAGGTAGGAACAAAGTATTATTGTTGGAAAGACTGCCTTTAAAATGAGTTCACTTTGGAAACAGGCTTTGGGTCTTTTTGTTCAATTTCACTTTTAAATTCAAATCCAAATTCAGTGACAAATCACTGCAATAGTATTTAGGTTTCTGCATTTTATTCAAGCTAGAGACCTTTGGCCAATAAATTTTTTTTAAAAAAACCCTAATGTTTTGCTGTGCATGATTGGAATGCTGCTTCTACTTCTTGTTTTTAAAAGGGAACACTGTCAACACAACAGTGGCAATATTTTAACAGTAAGTGCCCAATCAGAACAGTTTTCTTATTTTTATTGTTTTAGCCTGAGACTTGGATGACAGACAAAGAATTTGAGGACATGAGAAAATTTGTAGCATGGGAGAATTGAGACTACTCTATAAAAAAATTAGTTTTGTACACAATTTCTTTATTGTACAATTTACTGTGTAGGCACATCTGTTTAGCTTAATAGCAAGATCTTGGAAAAAAGACCAACTGGAGCAAAAAGACCAGAGAAAGCAGCTGCCATCTCCCACTGGGGTCCCTCTAAAACATTGCACTCTCTGGTGGTCTGTGCTACCTTTGGGCTCCAGATAACTTATGAAACTCATCTCACCAGTGCTGGGTAGCAGAAGATCAGAGCCCTGCACAGATCCGAGCAGCCCACAGTCAAGCAGCAAGACTGTTACTGCTGGAGAACAGGGAGACACATAGAGATGCCAGCTGCATTGTCTAAAGATTTTAAGCCTTCTGAGGCATCAATGTGGGGACAGTAAACCTCAAGATAAGAGGGGTGCATGTGCAGACAATTTGGTATTTTACATTCCTTTTTGCTTCTACTTAAGTTATGTGCTGTTCTTGACATGAAAGGTGGAACAAATTTGTTCTTAAGCATTTTGCCTCTACACTGACTGTCACAGCCCCCACCAGCATAAGCCTGGAGAGCTCAGCTAGACATGTTAAATGAGGACATCCACCATGGTGATGGCTCCCCACTGTAGGCAAGGCTGGATACCTCAAGGCACCCTCAGAGACTCATAAATCAAATAGGACACCAGAATGCTCCCAGGCACTGCAATTCAGTCAGCCATGCTGGACAGTTGTCCAGGCACTGTAATGGGGTCTCCCACCTGGGCATGGCTTAAGAGCAAATTCTATCCATAGGACATGTTTTGGATGTGGCCACTTCAGAGGCCATGAGCGTGTAATGGCCTGGGCACAGCTCCAGACTGCATCTCCTGCAGGAGCTCTGTCAGGTGTATTGCACATGTTGCTATGGCAGAGCCCAAGAGGCAGCCCTGGGACCACAGCCCACTTCTCCACATCCACTGGCCCAATAGCACCTGATGTAAACCCCTGCCACTCATCTGAATTCAGTGGATCTCCAGCAGCTTTAGACCAACTATCTATCCTTCAGCCTTTGAAATCCTCACTTAGAGTCCGAGCCCAATCCCAAACACTTTGAAGTGGGCTGACCTTTTCTACAAGCATTGGCTTTGGGTAAGGTCTAGGGAGTCATGCTCCCCAGGTACTTGGGTATCAGGAACTCAAGATCCTGTCCAAGCCTGTGTAGAGCTCAGCATTTTGAAAAAGGCATTCTTTCCTGAATTTCCTGAATAATGGAATAGCAAACAAACTCTGGTGCAAAGTGTCATAGCTTTGGACTTTGGGCTAGAAGTAAATTAATATTTCTTACTTTTGTGTTGTAATTTGTGATCCTTGGATTTAAAAGCCTTTGGTTACAAGAATGTTTATAAGAAAAACGTATGTGTAAATGCATCCAAATAAGTGTACACACATACACAAACAGTTTTATTTTCCCTATGAGGTCTTCTTTTATTGACTTCATTTGAAAATTTATGCTCTCGTGAGATGAGGTTAAAAGTAATTTAATGTAACAATAGCTTGATAATTGGCCTTTGGCAGTTAGGGCTAATGCTATTTTACAGCTACTTTTGATGAATTCCTGCTTTGCAGGAATTATAGCACCCAGTTACGATTCAGTGCTTTGCTTTCTTTTCCTTTTTCCTTTTTCCTACAGCTGTTGTAATCCATAACAAGTAAGTGTTTAAAACATGAAATCAGGAAGCATCATCTGTAATTTTCCATTCTTTCTTTCATGGCCATTAGGAAATGGCCTGAAAGAAGGGAAAAAAGTAAAATGTTCCTTCTGTCCTCTTTGTTTTCTACTATCTATTCATTTTCCAAATATTGAACATAAAGAAGAAAATGCTGATTGAGGGGAGAAAACAAAAAAACCTAATCAAAAGCTTTCTGCCTGAAGTCATTCAAACCAGGGAAGTGCCTATAGTTAGACATGGTTGTGTTCCTTGATAACATGAAAACATGACAGTGTAATTATTAGTGAAGAAACTGAAGAGCAGCTGTTAGTTAGCACCTGGCTCCCAAAAGCCAACTGAAAATGCAAAGAGACATGCTCTGTGCCCTGGAATAAACATCTTAAAATCCACTCTTCCCCTGAGAAAGCAGCACTCTCCTTAAGATGTCTGTAAAGACCCCTGAGAAATCAGTGCAAATGGTGGGTGAAAAGAAGAAAAGGGCCCAAAAGACAGTGAAAACCAAAACAAGGCACTGTCTTACCTTGCTGCAGGTCAGTGCTGCCTCTGCTCTCCAGTCTGCAAATGAGAGAGGACAGGGACAGACTCAATGCTTTACTGGATTGCTCAAACTATATGTTTCGTAATTAAACAGTTGGGCATTCATGCTTCGGGTGAGCTATAAATATAATATCTCCAAAATACCAGCCATTGGCAGGAGATAAGGACTGCAGCATCTCTGTGCTACCAGCCTTTTAAGGCATCACAGCTAGAGCAGCATGAGGACCCCAAAGGAAAGGGCTGTCGCACTCCTGAGCAGTTCCAGCCCATCCCATTTGCTGCATTTGGGAGTGCCTGACCTTCAAATACAGTTACCAGCCAGGTAACCCTGCAAGAGACCCCTAGGGAGATGGTGATATTTCAGAGCTCAATATTTTTGCTGACATATGAGCAACTCTAATTGCTCAATCAGATTATTTGTCTGGGCTCTGGGATTGACAGAAATGCCTTCACAAATGCTGGCTGTTCTGTGGATGTCACAGACTCTAACTCCCTTTTTCCTGTCTCTCTGTCAGTTTGCTCCAGGTGTGCAGCCTTTTGCAGGGTAGTTTGTTTCTCGTGTCCTGCCTTATTTTAGCCCTGCCTCTCCTTGTGCAGGGAGCTGTAGTGCCTGTGCTACCATCTCACTACGAAAAGGATAGCGGCTTTAGAGATTAGCCTGAGATCACAAAGTAAATCTGCATTGGCAGCAGCACTGTAGCGCTGGGGTGAGCTTTCTGCTCAGGGCTCCCTTCTCACTTCAATGTAGGTGTGATGCTGCATGAAAGGGACAGTTGTACATAAAAAAGGAAGAGGTTTGAGGTGAAAAAAGCTCTTCCAGCATCTTCCACAGGCAGTGTCTTGCTGACTGTGGAGGAAAACCTGTACAAGCAAGACTCAGTGCAGAGATGAGGTTACAACTCACCTATCTCTTTGCCAGTATTGGGTCCATCTCTGCATTTCAATGTACTTCTGCAGAGAAGGTTGCAGCAGAGATACAGTCCTTGACATGAAGTTGAACTATTTTAAGGGGAGGAAAATTAAAACCTCTCTTTAAGATGGGGAAGTGAAGAAATACTATCAAGCAGCCTCTGTGTGCAGGCAAATGTCTCTCCTTACACAACAGCATAGTTATCTGAAGAAGTACTGTGCTGTTGAAGAAGTACTGTGCTGCTGAAGAAGTGCTGTGCTGTTGAGGTTGCTGGTTGTTCCTCCTCCTGGCTGAAGCAACAGTAGTTGCTGAGGGATTCAATTTCTTTGCTGGATTTATTTTTATTACTTCCATGGTCCTGAAGAACCCCTTATTCCCTTCCTCTCCCTCTTCACACTCTTCTCTTTAGAGTGTTGGTCAAACTAGTTCTTAGGAGATAACATCGCTTCCCATCTTGTCTCTGAGCAGTTCATTTGGACAGCAAATGTGGGACAAGCTGCAGAGACTGAATACTAACACAAACTCTGTGCCAGGCTTTTTGACATGACAAACTGATTTATGGTTTGACATGGAGCCTAGTCAGGTTCTATAGTTTTACTCCAAACCAATAAGAAGTTGGTATCTGAAGCATTCATCATAACATTAAAAAGGTCATAACAGCATGTCCTCAGCCTTTGCCAAACAACATTATTTGACAGCCTAAGTTAAGCCTCTGGGAACAAGTTACTTTCACACATCTCGTTTTGTCCATGCAGACATGCCTAGCTTCCAAGAACCATGGATGAAGAGCATGGCCTAGACACTTTGGCCAGGGAGATAAGAGAAATATCCCACAGGTTCCTTGGAAAAATATTGTTCATCCTCAATCTAGCAGCCTTTTTCCACATGTTCCTTTAGCTACTATGTAAACAGCCCTTTCACATTTCCTAGAACAATAAACAGTTATGAAAAGCTGTTTAAGAAGCAAAAATGTGGTAGTTAAGACATATGTTTGGACAGCTCTGGAAACTCTCAACCTTTTCATGTTAGCCAATTCTTTTGTTTACACAATTCAAAGGTCCGGGTGATATTGTAGAAACAACCTGGATAAACAATGGTTGTCCCCTGACCCAGTCCAGGGTGTTCTGGGTACCTCTGACATGTTTAATCCCCAGGTGTTAGCTCAACTGCAGAGCACATTTGGATCTGGTGTACACATCCAGCAACTGGGGACCAGTTTAGGCCAAGTGTGACCTCCTAGCACACTTCATCTGAAAACTTGAGAAGGTAGATTACAGATCTGTTGATGCAAACATTACAACTTTTCTCTCTGAGAAGAGCATTTGTCCTCTGAAGCTAGTTAGCCCCCATTGCCCCTCTAATGAAACTGTCCCAGTTTCATTTTGGGTATTGCTTTACTCTTTGATGAGCCCCATCAGGGAAAGGAGGACTCCTTGAAAAAGGATGCTGCCAGAAAGCTAAAGCATCAGCAACATGCCAGGCTATGGGCCCTGATGACATGCCCCTGGCAGCAGGTAACAGCTGAGTCACTTCCTTGAGATGGGCAGGGGAATGCCCCCATGCTCAGGGCACCAGCACTTCTGAGATACAGAAGGGTAGCAGGCTAACAACAGAGAAGAGGTATTCCTGTGGGTACTGTCAGAAGCAGAGACCTCTCCAGGTGTCTCAGCTGTACAGTGGTATTGGAATGTGGTCCTTTAAGAAGGGGCCCCATGGAAACCATATCAAGGTGCTGCTACCTATTCATTACAATGAGGTTAGAAGTTTTACCACTGATCCCTCACAATCGAGGTTGGCACTGCCATTCTCTGGAAGTCACAGAAGATGCCAGTGTGTCAGCATCCAAGAAGGATGTAAATGTTCAGGATAGCTTTAAAAAACAAATATTTAACAAGCTTGCACTGGTATTGTCTTTAACAAAGGAAGAGTTCTACTGACAGGTATTCATGGGAATCTGACCCTGCTGTCCTGACATTTGTGTTCATGGCAGATAGCACAGTGATTAAAACTGTGTTATGATGCTGTTGAGCCTTTAATCTAATTTGGGGGATTTAGAGGTAGGTTCTGTACATATGATACTGACTGCCAGTGACTTAGCAGGGCTGGAGGAGAAGAGAGCACCTGTGGAGATTTTGCTGGTAGTCAATATTTTGCAAACACTTTCCACTCAGGCCCTTGCAGTGAGGAAGATGGAATTAGCATTTGCAGTTATGAACTGAGGTTTTGGCTGTGTTAGCAAGCCTTCAGTCTGTCTGCTTCTTCTAGCCCTTCACAGCTGCAAGGTCACACCAGTGCTTTCCAAATTAGACATCTGAACATAAGACTCTACACCCAGCCAACTCACACCTGGGGAAGAGCACTCAAAAATGCCAACCCCCATGGAATCCCACAGCCACACAGGCTTTTGCCAGGAGGCACCTGGGGTGTCAGGAGTGTCAGGCCTTCCGATACCTGTGAAAATGCTTGTGGCAGGCAGCATTTGGGCTCTAGCAGCAGCAGCCTCAGGGATGCCAGTGACCTCCAGGTATCTAGGGATGGAAAAGTACGTGGAGGATCTCAACCCTAGCTCCCTCCTCGTGGGCAGCTCTCCTCATTGCCACCACCGTGCTCAGACTGTGGACTACAGGTGAGATGTAGGTGCTTTCATATGAAGCAGTAAAGCATGTGTGATTTCCAAAGGTTACCCCTGGTAACCTTTGCCTGGTTACACCTTCTGTGCTGTGCTTTCAGCTGAACCTCCAAGAAGATATCATTGCTGCTGATGCCTTAGGGTTTTCATGAATTTGTAGATTTTTATACTTCTATATAGTTTCTTACATTCAGAGTAGCTAGCAACCTCTAATCCTGCTCTAGCTGTCTTAAGAGTCAGATAATAGCTGGAACACCATGCCTCGGAAACATGTACTAAAGATAAGACAATTAGATACCATGTTAGTCAAAACAAGAAAGCAAAGCCCAGCAACCTTGGAGAAGCTCCAATAAGGGAAA
>JAWWMO010000001.1:89948030-89967424 GCA_035047845.1 Dendrocincla fuliginosa
CTTTTATACTCCTTTATATTCTGTACCCCAAAACCCTATAAGTAAAAGAACTCTTCTCTACCCACATAAAGTTGTCTAGGAAAGTTTTTTTTCCTTCCCGTTATGGCAACACTGCAAAGATATGCTCAGGCTTGGGAGCAGGCTGAAATGCTTAGAGCCCTGTGACCTGCATGTTTTCCATGGGCACTGTCATTGTCAGCTCACCTCAATTTTTGCCATCAAAAGCTGGCATCCAGTGTAAGCCAGTTATCTGTGTGCTTTTCTACAGTGGTTGGAGGTGCCTTATCTCCTGCTGACTACAGGGTGAGGGGCTCACACTAGACTTACTTTCATTTGAATTCAATCACCAGATAACTTCTGGTGAATGAATTTATGTGAAATGTGCCTCACTCAGCATGAGATGCCCTTGCTTTGTGTAGTGTGCCACAAAAATGTCTATGTTTTTGCCAGATGTAGGTTAACCTAGCTTATTTTAGTGCCTTCAGAAATGTCCAGTAGTTCTTGCGTCGGAACAGTTTCCTGAATTCCCACAGGTTTTGAGTTGGGAACTCTCTGAGACAGAAGCAAACCATATTTAATGACCCTGTTAGAATTATTTTTCTTTTCTTTCAGTGAGTTTCTCCAGCTGTTTCTGAAACCAAATGCTCAGGGTGTTTGCTCCATCCCATGGCCAGTCTCTGCAGCTTGCACCCCTCGTGCCCAGTGGCTGTCAGGGCTCAGAACACAGCAGGAGATCTTCTCCCAGCACAAACAGTGTCACATTCAGATAAATTTTTCAGATCAGACTTAGTCTAAAAATTCAGACACACAACTCTCTGAAACCTCTAAACCCAAACTTTGCATCAAAAATTTAGTGAGATTTCCCCTTTCTTCCCCTCTCCATCAACCTGTGCTGCTCACACTGAGGCAGATGAGTCCAGTCCCTAGACTGCCTTTCTGCCCCTTCTTAATGGCCCCATATCTCAGAGTTCACTTTTCAGACCTAGAGGCACAACACCAACAAATGCGTTGAGTAAAGAGAGAACTGGATGGTGACTGTTAAGGCAGAGGGAATTATGGTTATGTTTTCAGAGTGTAAAAAAAGTTGGAAAAGTATAAATAATTTCTTCTTCACTCCATTTATCCTCCCAGCAAATGTTATAGCTCACAAAAGGCCAGTGCTCTTAGCAGCTGTTTCATGGCCCCATCTCTGCCCTTTCCCATTTTGGCTGAAATACTTGTTCACTACACTTTAGTTGCTGTTTTTGGATCTTGCTAAAACTTCTCCAGTCCAAAGCTAAATCTACCTTCATAATCCACCAAAATAAGTCCTGACAAAGCTAAGCAGGCTTCACTTAATAACAAGCTAAGATACAAACTTTGTGGCTTGTAGTGACAAAGGGATCCAAGTGATTGAACTCCGAGTGAGTTCAAAGCAGATGAGAGAAGCAATCCCAGTAACACGGAATTTTGGTGCCCTGTTTGCACATCTACCTGACTGTTTGAATTACTGTCTTTACCACACTGTACCTAGCTCCACCAGTGAATGTGAGTACATGTGCAAAAAAACCTTGCAAAGAGAGGTATTTTCTCATGAGATAACTTTTATCTGAGAGAAGTACACTGCTGTGACCCCAGCAACTGGAGTCAGGAGTAGCTACTAGCAAAACTAAGCAACCAGGAGCCCAGCCTGCTTTGCCTGGCTCCAAGTACAAGGCTGCTTCTATGCATAAAGAATTTCAGCCTAAGGAGTTTTATTTTGACACGCATAAAGACAAAAGCAGACGTTTGTAATAGAAGCCGTAGATTGCCTTAAGCATAGGCGAAATCACTGGCCCACACATAATAAGTAACAATAATCCCAGCTCTGACATTAATTCATTGTATGACCTTGGATATGACAGTCACATCTACATTATCAAATGTGGCAAAGTCCATGCAAGTCCCAGTGAGGGACAGAGAAGCTCCAAGTGCCAAGCACTTTGGAAAAAAAATTAAATTAAGCTCCCTGGAGCTCAGGTTTCCCACTTGTAGAGGAAACTATGAGAGAGATCATTGCTCCAGAACAAGACTGAAATGATAAAACCCCTCAACCCTTAGTGGACTAATAATTTCCCAGATCTCCACAACCAGTAGAAGTATCCTTCTGGCAGGACCACATTTCCCAGCAAAATGTCCCAAGACTGGCTGTCATTGCTCTTTCCCTGCATCTTCTGACTGAGATTTCATGCTGGGTGGAGGGCACATGGTCTCAAGTAGAGGTGCTTCAGCACCTTAAAATCACCCTGTCTCCACTCACCACTATATTGCAATCAATAGGCTGTTCTTAGAAGATGTAAAGTAGGACTCCAGCTCTAAAACTAGTTTGACATTATGCTACCTTCAAAGGCACTTCCCAAAACTGTGCAGAAATAGAAACCAGGATAATGCAGCTGGAAGAAGTGATAGATCTAAAATCTTGCACAAAAATGTTTAAGCCTTGTATTGCCTCTGCATGTTGTGAAGTAGGACAGTGGTCACCCTTTCTTGTATTGCCTTGATGTAAGTAAGCCTGGTGGCCCAGGTTAGCCTGCTGAAGGCCATCATGTGCAATTTGAAACAAGCCCAGCAATATTAAAGAGTTATGTTTATAGAGAGCAGCTGTTGGCATTACAGCGTATATCCTTCCCCTGGAGACATAGTCAGTCAGCTGGTAACTCAATCGTTGCTAGAGGTTTGTTATGTTGCTGATAGGAGTGCAGCCTAGGGCTACCATGTACCTGTTAGGCCATTTAGCACAATGAGAAAAATTTCACTGTAGAGCCTAGATTAGTCTGGATGCATGTGCCAAAATTAATGTCAAACCTGACACCTGTCACTGCCCCTTATCCAGATCCTGTCCATGACTATGATAAGCCTCAATTGGTTGTCTTCTCTTTTCATTGGATCACTGACTTTTCTCATCCATAACGTAAAAAGTCTTCAGATTATTGTATTAATATTTTATCTATTTCAGTAATGCCTTTTGTGAGACCTCACAGTGATTTTCCTCGTGGATGGAAAAAGTTTTATATATTAAAACTATCACCCTAATTTTATGGTTGAATTCAACAGACAACATGACATTTACCAGGAGGACAGCTCCTTATGGCACCTCAGTTAAATAACAGCTACTTCTGGCATCAGCAGGGCTGCTGACCTGATCAGATTTTTCAAAAACAATTCAAAGACAAATTATCAGCTCTGTAACCATGCATTAATTTGAAAGACTTGACAGACATGTTTAGCCATTAAGTTGTTGGAGCGCAGAAAACAAAAGCAAAGCATGCTGAGCAAGGAAGTGACATGTCTTTGCTATATGTGCCTAGTCAGCTGAGACTAGAGAAATTCTTACACACTGATCAAAATGCACAAATAGCTCTCTGATTTTCAAATTGTTAGGAAAAAAACCCCTTACAGTGTCTTTTTCATGCTTTAAAAAGATCCACTTACATTCAATATGACTGAAGGACAGTGAGATTAGAGTCTTTATCACACAAAATCTGCATTCTGTTTTTGCACATATCCTGACTATGAATTTGCTGACCTTTTTCTAGTTGTCACTTGTGTGCGTACCTCTTAAAACCATCATCCAGTGTAATACTAGATCACCTTAGCATCACTATAATTTTCTTTTAATTTCTTTCCGTGTTCCACCATCTCTTCTCTTCTTGTCTGTTATTTCTGGCACACCACGTCTCTCCCCAGCTTCCTTTCTGCCCCAGATACCTGAGGTGTCAGAAGTGGGGTCTGCCAACCTCCCCTCTCCACTCAAGACATGAAACCTGCAAGATAATCCTTTTAATCACTGCCTCCTTAGCATCCTTGCCACCACTTCTTTCCCCTCAGGGATTAGCAGAGGTTTCCTCAAAACATCTGCTGTTTCACACCTTCACTTCATTCCCCACATCTCCCCATTTAACCTTATCTCCCTACAACATATTATTCCTCTCCATTTGCAGTTGACAAGCATTCTTGCCTATCAGCCTATCCAGCCCCACAGAAGTATGTGCATCTGGCACTTTTTTGGCAGAGTGTGCCAAACCAAGGCAGGAGCTGTGGCCATCTGCTGCAGCTGTTGTTTTATGGCTCCTCCACCATGCTGGAGAACGCCCCTGCCTCGCAAGCAGGAGGGGTGCAGACAGCAGTTCAAGTCCATAAATCACCCAGACATGCAAGGTATGCCCAGCACCAGCGATCGGGGCAGCTGCTGAGCGTAATTGAAGCATCTCCTGGAAAACACTTCTGTAAACAAAGCTGCCATTTAATTTTTGGGCACAAATATTAAATATTCTGGAGAGCACACTGCCAAGATGGAAACAAGAGGTTCACAGCTCTCTTTGATCTGTGAACATGCTAAACTTGGCTCCTGCTCAGCAGATAGCAATACTTCTTTCTGTCTTTTTTTTTTTTTAGGAAGAATCAGCTCCTTTGCAAGAGTGTACCAAGAAGAAGGTGTTTTTCTGAGTCACTGCATGAGCCCTGGGGATCATCCATGGATTGAAATTGGTCTTGGGTTGGAACGGGTTCAGTAGTTGCCAAACCGAAAGAAATATAAGAACAAAGGCCTTTAGGCATTGAAGAATCTAGAACTAAGGGAGATGAACAAGCAGAAAGAAAGAGAAGTTGTTATCTATGCCTTGCATGATGAAATGATTTTAGAGCATTCAGTTCTGTGGATCACAACAAATCCTAAAACAACACTGATCCCAGATCTGTGGACTCTCTGGCTCTTATCCTACTCTGGACCTGATCTTCTGTTGTATCAGGAAGGGTTCTGGATACAACTTTTCCTTTTGGAGATCGAATTTTTAGAAACATAGATATTGACTATTGACAGATATTGATGGTGCTGATGAGGAAGAGGAGGAAGAGAAAATGTGATAGGGAAAGACTAGGGGATCCCAGAAACACAGCTCCCAAAGTGCCCTTTCTGTCACACTTGTGTTAAAGGACTGGATTGAGAAGCCTTTCAAAAGTGGGACCTATCTCTGCTATGATGGAAAATGGAAAATGCTATGATGGAAAATTGTGTCTTCTCTCAGTGTGACTATGAGTAACACAGCAGTTCTGCTCCTTATCCAGCATGCTAGCAGCTCAATTTGTAATTTAGGCTTTTTTGTGGTACCTCAGTATAGCTGAATGCCAGAACCCTATCAAGGTAAACCCTTGCCTGAACAACACTGTTCAGGCAGCAGTGCTTGTTCAAAAACAAAAGTTATTTTTCAGGTCAAAACCATTCTTCACAGGGATAAGATTAAGTTAATGTCAAACAACCCAAGACCACTCCTCCTGTTCATGTGACAATGCAGTCCTTACCAAAGAAGTAAAAACTTTTGCCACGAGAAACCACTCTTGAAACTTTGCAAGTGAGGACTGTCACCAGTGTCACACGTGAGAACTAAACACAGGGACTTCTTCATGCAAAACATTGTCTATCCTGGATTTAGGAAAACAGATGAAAAATAAAACTGTGTTAATAGAATATGGAGTAAGAAAAAAGACTTTTGGTTTTAGTGTTTTCCAAAACTCTCTCATCCAGTACATCCACACCTTCAAAGTAAGAGTATGCCATCATGGGGTATTACACGGGCATAGCTCATGCCAAGCATATTCATGTCATTTTCAACCTGAAATAATTTGATTGTCATTAATTCTTGTCTTGATGCAGGCAAGATCTAATTAACTGCATGCATTATCACTGTATATATGTTTGTATCTACTATGATTGTTAGCTTATACATATATATGAGCTGATATTTTCTGTATATAATGAATTAATGCAAGGAGGCCTGACTCTTGATCTGCCTTCGAGGAGAAGCTTTCCTTCACTGGCAGTATGTGTTAAGGTAAGCACCAAGATATTTTTTCCCTGTCTGGGCAGAAGAACCCACCTATCCAGCAGTCACCAATGCTTTCCAGCTCAGGTGATGGCACGAATGGGACAGGTGTGATGAGGACCTGAAATACCCCAGGGTGGAAAAGAGGTGTGCAAGGACAAACATATCACTGAATAAGCATCCCTTCAATGAAATACATGCTGTGGACCAGGTCTTTCTCAAAGACAATTTTCCAGCTGAAAGGTATGTAAGCATGCTGAGAGCATTTTAACTAGATGAAACAGATAACAGAGTTAGAATAATCTGTCTGCAGCTGTAAGTTTTCTTTATGCACAGCTGCCTCTAAATAAGGAGATTGTAATGCTGATCTTTGGATTCCTGAATAAATTCATTCCTTACTTTATCTTCAAGATTGTCTGGTGGTAGGAGTGATTTAAGGATAACTGGCAAACCAGCATCATTCCATTCCCAAATAAACCACAATGCAGTAAGGGGTGGGGGGTGGGGGAGGGGGTAGTGTTGAACCATTCTCCTAGGAAAAAATACAAAGCCAGAGGTAGCCACATGTTTCTCCACGAGCTGTGTGGGACATTTTGAAAGTTTATAATGAGGCTTGTAAAGAATGTTTTCTTGGGACACAGTCTCTATCTCTGGAAAGCTGGAAAAGCACCACAGCAAGGAGTGTCCAGCAAGTTCATGGTGCTAGGGTTGGCTAAATCTTATGAACTTTGGGATGTAAGTGAGGCTGCTGCAGTTCCATGTTCATGGGTCCAGCCTGTAGCGAGGAGCACACACATGCACACAATGTGCATTGGTTGTTACATGGACCAGCACAAAGAAGAATCAGTACCACCAGCATCACCAGCACTCACACAAACATGAGCAGCACAGACAGCCCCATCTGGTTGCCCATCTCTGGGGAATCAGGACTCAAACCTGCTACTGGGATATACACACAATGCCACTTCAGGACATACTTCAGGGGCTGGTCATAGATACTGTCCTCTAATTTGCTCCTAGCTCCCAGTCTCCTCCAGCTGCTGGCACTTGGACCAACAAGCCCCAGAGGTCTGTGGTCCCCCTCTGGGAGCTGGTACTCCCTAATCCTACTTATCTGGTCTGAATCCTGGTAGCAGTCATGCTAAATGACTCAGGGCAGAGAATGCACACTCAGAGAAGATAGGTAAAATAGGGCTTAGCACATATGTAGGATAGATAGTGATGTAGAACCATAGGATTCCATCAAGCAAGTGTACAGTCAATTAGGCCCTTTTATCTCCTGTCTCCCTCTATTTCTTCATGTTTGTTATCCCTCCACAGTTCATCTTGATGCCTTCATTTTTCTATCTCCAGTCTTTCCCGTTAACAATCTTCAATGAGATTCACACACTCATGATCCCCTGAAAACCTCCTGTAAGACATTTTATACAAGCATCAGATTCTCCTTCCTCTGCATACCGTGCTAAGTCCTGCATCCTGTTAGGCATTATCTCCCTTTCTTGTGTATGGCTCTCTGACCCATTGGGCTGTGCCATCATGAGGTGTAATCCTTTTCTCTTGATGGTTGTAGGGAGCTGCTGATTCAAAGGGTCCTATTTGCACAGCTCAAGTCACTCAAGACAGATGGCTACCTTCACCTGTCATTGATTCTTGTTGGGTTTACTGGCTACTACTTGCTTATTTGCCCTTTAGACATGTAGTTTAACATATAGAACCTAAAGTTACTCTTTGGGTAGCTTGTAAAAGTAAAAGCCAAGCAGAACTTCTCATAGGGAGCCATGCTGTCTTGGCACTCCTGGCTGCACAGAGGATGTCTAAAAAACTTAAGAATACTTCTGTAGCACAGAGGAATAGCTAAATCTCCAGTTCTTCTTGCATGTGTAAGACTAAGCCTTGATGCCTTCCATCTTGGAGTGTCCAATTTGAACTGCGTGGAAGAAGCATGATTTCTAGAGGTTTCAAATGCTGATAAAATTCAGTCCTCTGAAAGCTTCATTTTCCTACAAAACAGAATTTGACCCCTCCCCTGGAAGCACAAGTGTCATGTTTATACTCATCATCTTTGCCTCACATTCTCCTGGAACTGAAATAACCCTACTTGCCATAATTTAATTATACTATCAGTTTGAAATGTCTGAGTGTTGTATTGAGACTGTGTGGAAAATATGAGCACAGACAATTGTGTTAGCTGGGAATAACCAGACAGCTTGGAGCGTAAGACAAAAAGGGCTGATGTTAAGTGTAATCCAAGCTGACAAATCCTGAGGCTATGACATTAGGCTGGTTGTGTTGAGGTCTGTTGAAGAACTGAGCCTCTAAATGTTTATTTTAAAATGGGCATCCAAGGGTGTGTTTTGGATCATTTGTTACTCCTTATTGCAACTGTGTATTCCCTTAATATGCACTATTGTTATTAGCCCAGCCAGTGCTTGACACTGCTTGAGCAAAGCCATTGGTAAGAGGGAGAGCACTAGAGCTAGACTTACCTTTGGCAATGGAGATACTTATAGACTAACCATTTAAGAAGGCTTTGGCCCCTTTTCTTTAAACTGAGATAGCTTTTTTCTTTACTGATATTGTGTCTATTGTCACACCACTCAAACTGAAGAGCTATCCTGTGAGACAGAGGAGAGCTGTAAGGGAGCATCATGGCAGTGGCACACACTCTCCACCTCTGAAAAAGCTACTAGGTGTATTAATCCACTGTATCCCAGGTGGAGGGCTACACTGTGTGGTTTTCTCTGAGCTTTCCGCGGTGCTTTAGCAGCAGAGAAATCTGTGAGAGGCCTGTAATGATAGCTTTCTGCTCCATCCTCCTGGCCACTTCAGACCTACGGAGTGGTCTCATCCTCATCCCCATCCTCAGCCCCTCCTGACAACTCCTGCCCAAGCAGCTGGGTGACACATCAGATTTGATATTTGGGGGAGCACAGCTGGAGGTGGGCAGAAAGCAGCACCACTATGTTTGCTTATCCCTTATCAGCATACTTTGAATAAAAGACCATAATGCTTGTTGATTTCATTGATACTAAAAAGAGCCACTGCCAAGAGAAGTCATGGCAGCTAATTATTAGAAAAGTCATTAAAAGGCATTTTATCTTGAAAGTAGGAAGGTGTAAAAACTCTTTGGTTTTAAGGCTGATCAGTTGTGTGATGACAGTTCTGAGGCAAGATCATAAAACGGGGTTGCTTAAGGCAATTATTAAAAAGTAAAAATCTTGATTTTCCAACTATTCTGAAGATGTTATTTTTAGGGTGTGTGTTCCTGTTAAGTGCATCTGTGTGCTTCTAAACCAAAAAGATATGAAAGGAAACAAATGTGAGACTTGTTTCACATCAGCAGCTTGGCTGATAGGGCTTTCACAGCAGGAGCCTGCTCTCTGGGCTTTCTCAAAAATGGAAAAGCAAAGCTTATTACATCCTAAACACAACTCAGAGCATTAAGACTGACTTTGGAGCAGACTCAGACTGAAACAGAGCATGACTCTCATTAGCCCCAATTAAACCTCTGCCTTTGTCACAAGTTGCTCATCGGCCCCTGGGACAGTCACAAGGACTGTCATGGGTTTGTAAACTCTGCTCTCGAGTCTGTGGGCTCAGGGTCGCTTTGTTACCTCGTGCTGCTGCATCAGCTGCCAGTCACCTTCTGCCCCTCGCAGCACCTCGTCTGCCCAGCCCGGCCCTGGGGACAGGACATCTGAGCATGGCTCTGCAACCTTGTCCTGCCCCAGTGCTTTCCCTGGCTCTTCAGGAGCCCTGGCTGCCAGCTGGATCATGGGCTGTGTTTCTCTGCAGGAACACCTGCTGCTCCATTTCAGCTATCTGACAGGCCCTGCAGCCAAAGGCGCTGCAGGCTGTCCTCCTTAGAAATCAAAACAAGAAGAAAAATGTAACATTAAAAATAATCCAAGCATTAGATTATGAGCTGATATGGGGAAGTAAAACCCAACCAACCAACAACAAAAAAGATCCTTAAAGCTCCCCAAATACCACAGTACCCTAATTGTCTCTGCCTGAACTCTTTTCCTGGATCTTCCAGGTGAAACAGTCAGTTTATCTTTTTCCCCTTCCAGGGTGTTGGGTAACTTTTGGACATGATCCAGACTCCCCTGAAGCCAGTGAAAAGTTTACAAAGTCTCTAAATCAAGCCCTGAATACAAGGTACATAAAAAGTGTGAGTGTCCTGCCTTACATTCTAAGTGAAAACACACACATTCCTACAAGTGCCTCACAATAGTCTGTTGTGATCTCTGCATCCTATGGCAGAAGAATCACAGTCCTTTCTTGCTACAGCAGTAATGCTGGTCATTTCAGACAAAGTCACAATGATTTCTTTGTGGACAAGTTAACTATACCTGCATCACTGTGGCAGAGGCAAAACCATATTTAATTTCCTAAGCAAAGATTTTGCAGTCTACTCACTGGGGTTCTGTGATTTCCCTCCAAGTTCTCAGTATCATATGGAATCACACTAAGTTAAACATTTAACAATATCAAATAATTCTGGGTGCCTAAACAATCTCCAGAATAAAAACATTTTGTCAAGCTGTAGCTGTACCCAGACTAGTCAGATACCTGTAGAATTGGTGTAGATCCACTGGGAAATGGTCTGTTTCTCCATAGTATGGCCTCATGTCGCAAAAAGCCTTCACTCTAAGCAGCGTCCCTGGCTTTGTTTAGGATCACTGCTATGAACTTAAGTAAAGGCTCTTGGTTTCGAATGCCTAAGAGGGGTTATTTTTTTCAATTATTATTTCATTATTTAGACTGTATATACTTTCATAGCCCACACAAGCTTTGAAGTGGATTGTAAAAATATGCAAAGCTGGTTGCTTTTTTTTTTGTTCATATACAGTCATTTTCAGAGATCCCACAATGTACAGAACAGTAAACAAGCACATAAGGCTGTGCTGCAGTGACCCTGCTGCAGTCAGCCCATCCCACATTGATTAATTATTGTTGCTGTTGTTATTATTGCTATGGTTATTGCTATTATTATCAAAACTGCTAACAATGTTAATAAATATAGCAGCTGGTTTAGGTTAGCTTCTATCAACATCACCCTTTTCAGTGAAGCAAGATCCTTGCTTAAACTGCTTCCTGCTGCAAAAGATTATTCTGAACCACTTCTTCCATCATGCTCACAACAGACACTTTCCAGATACTCTAACTCACTAGTCACTTCTTGGAAATGCCAGATGAGTCTTTTGTGAAGAGCTCCTGTTTTTTAGCAATATAATAGTATTTCAAGCAAATACTTTATGAGTCTTCAGGCTTTGCCAGTGGGTCCTAGCATCTTTGGAAATAAAGGAGATTTATGGTCAGTGCTGGTGGGTGGAAGGGAGGATATCAGTCGTGTAAAAAGCATACCTTGTGGTTTTAGTGATGCATGAATTATAATCACTTAAGGTAGCAAGGTGCATTCCAGTCAATGCGACAAAAATGAAAGGTGAAGATTTGCCTTACTAACCATTTATGGGAACCTGCTGTTCAACTGTGCAATGCTGCCATGGGTAGATTGCCTTTCAGAAAAGGACTGCAGCATTAACTGTCCTTCAAAACAACAAAGCAGTCAGTTTTGCACAGATGAATGCCAACATGACAGAAGCACTATTTGTTGTACAGATGTGACTGGAGTGCAGGGCACTTGGCAGTGGATCCCTGTGCTCCCCAGGTAAGTCACTTTATACCTCAGAGCCTCCATAGAACAGAAACATGTGTAGCTGCCCAGTACAAGTCCTCTCCCTCCTTTTGCCCTTCCTTTTGTCCTTTCTCTCCTTCCTCTCCACTTCAGATTACAGTCTGGTCAGTTTTAACGTGTCACCTGCCAGGCATCTTTTCGCTTACTATTATCACATGGCTTAGACAAATATTGCCTTGTCCTGGTCTTGGCCACTCATTCTTACCCACAAACTACCTTCATTTTTAGGCTGAAATAAAGTGTCTTTTTGAAAAAGAAATTGGGTTTAAGTATGATTGTTTGTTTGTTTTTGTGGGGTTTTTTGTTTGTTTGCTTTTTTGGTTTTTTCTTTCATCCACAATGGTTGCTGGATGTGACATGGCAGCAGCAGCAGAGATGTGAGAACAGAAAGAAAGGACCCCTGGAATACATGCCTGGAAAGTGTTTAAGGCCAGGTTGGATGGGACTCTGAGCAACCCGGTCTAGTGAAAGGGCAGGGGAGTTGGAACTAAATATTTAAGGTCCTTCCAACCCAAACCATTCTGTGATTCTATGACCTGGGGAAGGGTCCTGCAGCAGAGCTATCTCATGTGGAGAGCCATGCACTTATCAGCAATGGGCTGAGGGGAGCTCTTTGCCCACCAGCTTCTGAAACAGGAGTCTCTGGCTTCAGCTCGAGGGTATTCCTGAGTTGTCAGACTCCCAAGTGGATTTTTCAGTGCTAGTTTGATTGTGCAATGCAGTCATTTTGTTCCCTGGGATGTGAAGTCAGATGTACATATATATGCAGAAGGGAAGATAGCAGCTGAGGGCATTTAGATGCTACAGCTTAAATATCTGCATCAGAGTGAGTCACCTCAGGCACCATGTACAGGCTATGGAGCCCCAAGCACTATTCAGCCTACTTGAAAGTATGAGGACATTCTCACTTTTTAAAACATCCTCACTGTTTTAGACAGTGAACGCTGCTAAAACAAAACAAGGCAAAAACCTCCAGATATGAGCTATAAAGACCAGTTCAGAAAAAAAGAGTTGCTCCTGTCAACCTTCAGTTGGTAATCAGCTCTGGCAGTGTTCCAGGTTAGCAGAGATTGTCTTCAGAGCTGGATTCAGAAAGCGAAGAGGGCAAGAGAGCCCAGCTGTGATCCATAGATACCTTTTACAGTTTTCCCCCTTTGCCACTCAGTGTTTCTCATGCAGATGTAGCAGCACAGCACCAATGAAACTATGACAGTGCCTTCTAAAATGAAGCCAATCCATGCACATGCTGGGCTGAGCTGACACAGGCTTGTAGCAGAAGGTTTTGAAGCAGAGCTACTTAAAGCCTGCTAGTGGATGGCAGGTTATTTGCATGTCAGAAAACACTCCCGATGGAAACAAGCAAACATAAACACCTACCCTTTACAAGCTTGCTCTCATGCTCAAAGAAACCTGATGCTCAGCCATGTGGAGAAATCATTTCTTTCCTCTCCATAGAAGAAAGTTCACTGAAATGGAAAGCAGCTCTTACAGCTGAGTGCTCCAACTGGAATTATTAAGTATTTTTTAATAGCTGGCAAAATGATGCATTCACTTTATCTGTTATCATGTAAATACTTTGTACTAAATACACTAAACCATCTTTTGCAAGATTAGTTTGGATTAGACACATACTATAAAAATTACTCTTAATGAAAATATTTAGGTCTGAAAGAGGATTTAAATAATATTTTCTATCACTTTAGTGCCTTTATATAAAGGAGTATGTGTTCCATTATGTTTTAATTGTTTAAAGCATCCATCTTAAACTGCATTACCCAAGAATTTTTGTGTTGCCATTAATAGCCCACTCTTAATTTGAAGAAGGAAAAATAGTAATCAAAATTTACAAGTATTTTCTAATTTAAACCCAACTCACTTATATTACTTGTATGCAATTTATACGCTAAGTTAACAGAGTCTAAAAACAAGACACTAAAAGCAGAGGTTACAAAGCACACAGTTTACCTGAGCTGCCTTGAGGAGTCTTGAGCTGCCTTCTATATCACACACTTGCCCGGGCTGAGGCTTTAAAGCTGAGTTAATTGGGATTTAACCAGGAAACATTACCACAAGCTTATCAGACTGGCAGCCACAGCTCTTTGCAAGGATGCCCTCCTTCTGAATCCTCATCACTGCTGTCCCTGAGGAAAGTGGTGGCCTCTTTCCCTACATAAGGCTCATCCAGAACAAAAGAGGTGCCAAGGGGGTGGGAGGAAAAGTCTTCTGATCGCAGGACAAGGGACCCCCTTATTCTTAGCACGGATTGTGCCCATCCCATTGCTCTTCTGGGATCAGCTTCCAACCTTTGTTTTTGAGTCTATGACTCCACAGTCCCGGGTAGAGACCTAAACCTGTACTTAGAGCCGAGAATTGTACATGCTCATGGCATGTTGCAGCTGGAATGGACATCTATACACATTTAAGTCTTTTCCTGACCCAAGGGTCTTAAGTGCATGTTAAGAGTTTAGGAATTGGTTCCAGGGAAATCAGTTTCATAATCTGGAAGCTGCTTCCCAGCACAACTCAGACATTTGCTGTTCTTGACTGATTGACACAGCCTGAGGATTCTCAAGCACAAGTTTAGGGTAGTCTGAAAGATGCCAGTGAGGGGAAACCACTGAGATGTTCACATTTGGCCACAGCTCTTTTCCTTTCAGAGCAGAGGGAGGTTGCTTTTTGCAGCAAAGTTGTGCTCCTGGCAAGGGCTCTTAAGACCAGGTCCCCCTCATCTGTGGGCACGTATTGTGGTTAAAGGTGATTTAACAACCCTCAGGCCTTGCTGTGAATTTTAGCCTTTTACTGGGGAAACTCAGCACCCTTCAGTACCTTTTATTTTGAAAGTAATTAAACTACTTCTACCTATATGCTTTGATGATTTCAAAGTGTGTTTTTATGTGATCTGAATGGTTAGTTAATACTGTACAAGACTTCATATCCTGGGGAAAAAAGTCTGCATCTTTCACCAGCTATTAACTCTGTGATGACTAACTCCCCAGAGCTGTGAGACCATTTTATAAGCACACAGCATGGTGACAAGTCTGGCTCTTGCAGCAGGAGCCAGCTGTGTCCCTCTCCCCTGTAACCCTATTAAGGTATGGCAGCATGTCAGCAGGGAACAAGTGTTACGGCTGAGGCCATGCCGGCCAGGTCTGGGTGAAGTAGCTCCAGTGCTCACAAGGATGATCACTCTGTACAGTCTGTTAGAAACTGGAGAGAGAAGAAGCAGCAGGATTTTCACCCACACACTGGCAAAAAGGATGATACTCTTCACTTGGTAGTTTGCTACAGAAACATGGGTAACGTGGGCTGGCTTGAGGAATTTCATCTGTGAGGTAGCCCACATTTAGAGAACTATCCAGGCTCTCTATTTCAACTCTTTGTATTTTAGTTTTGCTTTTAATTACTTTCACAGAAGTTCATTGAGAATACTGGAGTATCAGATCTGGTTTTAGATTTTTTCAGACCCTCCTTTTGATCTGGAGACATGGTGCCCTATCCATCACACCATAACAGTGTTACAAAACCCCCACAGAGCCACTGCTCAGGGTCTGCCTTACATACCTCTCTTTGGTCTATTTATTTATGGTGCACTGTACAGCTCTGCTCTTGCCTGCAAAGGCCCCTCATTTCCCAGGGCTTAAGACTGGGTATTAGGGTCAGCCACCTACTGTTGATGGCTGGTCTCTGCTCTCATGAATCTCTCTCCAGTATGAGAGCTAACCCTCTGTTTTCAGTTTTCCCCTCCTGGAGAAGCTCATTTTTGTTCTACCACCATAGGTCTTCTATTAAGAGGTGGCACAATAGAGCAGAAAACCTAACTGTGAGTAGAACACAAGTTACAATGGCTACAAATGTGATGGAGAAGTGCCTTTTTCAGAAATAGGAGCCAAGCATGTCTCGTAGGCTATAAATAAACAACTTTGGGGCTCAGGCTTTCAGGCACATAAATGTGTCACACCAATGCCTGTTACAGCTCTTCAGCACTTTAAAACTGAAGTTATAGCAACCGGCACATGACAGGGAACAAGAGTGTGAGAAGACCAGAGGTGTATAACGGGTCACATACAGCATTTGTAAATTATGATAGAAGAACTTCATCCTCACAAGCAAATGAAAGAGATTTCTGGAGGCTACCTGTGCTCCTGGTCTAACCTGTCAGGCTATATCTGTCCTGTTTTGGGCCAACAGATACTGCCTCTTAAGGTGGTAGCTGTAACCTCGTTTATCTACAGTAATCTGTCATACTCTTTAGCTGTCTCAATTGCCCTGCCTTCTGTACCCAGAATACAGTCTTGAGCACTCTCAGTGACCACATTCATGAGGGATCAATCACTTTCTATGACTATCAGACAAGAGAAAAGGAATGGGTAAAATTGTACAGTGAGAAGTGATTGTGCAACTTGTCAGCTCAGTCTCACGTGGAAATAAGCAGTGTAGGTACAAGGTAGCCTGAAGGTTAGACGGACTGTCAGTGTTGATTTCTCCAGGGCTGTGCCTTAGATGAAGATGTACTCTACATCACGGTCTCCCTTGCCAATGCATAAAAAGATGTCTGGATTAAGCACAGGTGTGTGGGTTCATGTAAGCACCAAAACTTCCCTTTGCACAAAGACATAATATTAGGGTTTGCTGCCTCAAAGTCTTGGATATTTTATTTGTGCAAGCCTAGACAGAATCACAGAATCATCAAGGTTGGAAAAGATCTCCAAGATCACCTACTCCAATCATCAGCTTAGCATCACCATAATCACCCTTAAACCATATCCCCAGCTGCTATACCTCTCATTTGGTGTATCTTGATTTCAAAAAATGGAAAGCTTCAAGGAAGTAATTAATTTGCCTTTTACCAGTCTTCTAAATGCATTCCTCTGCTCACTCACAGTATCCATTTCCCTTCACAAAGAAGCATGGTGGCAAGTCTAGCTGACCTTTTCAGTGTGGTGTGTGTTTCCATAGATAATTTTCCCCATGGCTACACCACTGTCAGCAAAATCCACTCCACCTCTCCTCCTGCCCAAGTCCCCAGATGTTTACCTCTGCTACCACAACACAGAGCACAACTGGCTCAGTTGAGCTGGTACTGAGACTACTGAGACTACTGAGACAACTGAGCCACCTAAAATACTCTTCAAAAATTAATAACATAACCTATCATGTTCCCCTGCTTGGTTCAATGTGTGTTCCCAACAAACAAATGTAGCTGCACAACTAAAGTGGGAACATGGAATTCAAAAGTACTGGTGAAGGTGGGAAGGTTGGCAGAGGAGCCACCATAGGAAGAAAAAAGGTTGGCAGAGGAGCCACCATAGGAAGAAAAAAGGTTGGCAGAGGAGCCACCACTGAAAGAAAATCTGTGGTATTGCAGAAAGCTGCCTGCACCATGGGAAATTGTCATGGTTAGTGGGTTCCAGGCTAAGTCTCTGTGTTTGCAACCATCTCCTCCCAAGAGACCTGAAGAAAAAACAGTACAGCATGTTATCAGAGGTGGGCAGAGAGCATGATGCATATTTTTGGACTTTTTCCCCAAACAGAACTTCTTGTCTAGAGTATGTCTAACACCACACAGAGCCCGCAACTTACAATGTAGATCAGCATTATCTGGTGTGAGAAGGTGGACAAATAACTGAAATAAAAAAGAGAGCTCAACAGAAGGCTCCTGCTACATTTAGGGTGTAACATGATCTGTATTTCACCTTTTTTCTCTTGACAAGAGAGTATGCAATCTGCCTGAGAGACTCAAGTAACAAGAAGAGTTCAGTCTCATTATTAAGAGGAACAAAGTATTGGGATTAATTTGTGCATGGAGAGCAGTACTCTTTTGAGCACAGTTTGGGACAGTGCTTGTTCAGTTAACAGATAAATCAGTGGATGAGCTTTCAGGTGAAGCTCTGATTTGTTTCCTCAGAAAAGAATCAGGAGGTGTGTATGGAAGGAAGAGCAAACACTCAAAAAAAAGTATAGAGGAGCTTTTCCTCTTTCCCTCATCATTTTAACTGAGGCACACAGCACAAGACATTTTTTTAAAACATGCAAACCCCGGGGTTGTTACAGAGGGGTGGTTATCCTCTACTTAAAATGTGGAGCAGGCTGGCATTTGAATGTGTGGTGAGATTTTGGGCACTGCTTTTTGCTTTGTTTTGCACAGCAACCAGCACAACTGAGCCATTGACCTGCCCAGCTCCTGAGTTTTGCAGTAAGTAGAAATATCTGTTTGAAAATAAATGCACCTATAGCTTTTAGAAAGATTCCAGTTAGCATAGATTATTTTGGTCCCATGTACTATGGAAAAGCTCCTGAAATAAAATTTTTATGCTGAAGAATAATTATGAGATCTATTAACGAACATGAATTATCACTCAAAAATTTTCATGTTAAAGAATTCTAATACTCCTTATTTACACCTTCAATATCTCATGCGTTCATACATCAGCAAATGTAGAGGGCTGTCATTAAACTATGAAATGGCTTTGTGCCATTCAGAACATCTGGAAACAGTGGATTGTTATCCTCTTTCATGTGCTGAAAAGTTCAGTCCAGGGAAGGTATACTACTTTGGACCCAGACTATTCTTTTGCATGCCATCACACTCTCTGAACAGCTGGCTATTACTTAATCTTGTGGTCAAGTTCATTGAAGCCTTCCAATGGGTCAAAAAGACAAGACCTCTGGTTGCTAAACATGAAGCACAAGATAAATCCAGAATGGTAAGCTGTCGCCGAAAGTGCCTTCATTCCCATGCCAAAGAGGAGGAGAGTAAAGGGGTCCCTTCTCACTGCACTCATCCTGGAGACAGGCTCTGCCAAGCTATTTCCCCTGTCTTACAGTGGCTCCCTCAGCAGCACAGCAGGGAACTTTGGCCCCTGAAATGCCTTCCTGCTGCTGATGAACTTGGGACTGCTCCTGCAGAGCCAAACTTTGCCATCCCTCCCAAGGAGTCGAGTTTCTGAGAACACTCTCTGCTGCCTATCAGCTCTTCTTCAGAGGTGATGAACTGCTGTCGATAGTCCTCTCCAAGTGAGCCAAACAAAGCAGGAAGAGTTATGTGAGGCTTTAACATAAATTAAGACACACAGTGGTTATCTACCATCATGCATCTGTCATTAGCTATTAATTAAGCTAAGTAAAAGATAAGCATTGGCTTTAAGAACCATTTCCAGACATTAAGAGTTTGCCCTTACTGTATATCCATACCCTAGCATCTGCTGAAAGCAAGTTAAGTAGCTCTTAAATTCTTTGGCTATATGTGTCACACAGTATTTGCTCTTAATTTTAGAGAATGTCATCTTGCTTTTGGCATGGCTGAAAGTTTATGTCATGTACAATTTTTAGCAACTTGCCTACTGTCAGTCTACATCAATAATGGCAACTAAAGCTGTCTGGGAGTCTGAAGAGTATTTCCAGGAAAACGCTCAGTAGAATGATACAGTGCATTATTTAAGTTGGTGCCGGCTGATCCTCTTGGCTCTGAAGCCAAATGCATATTTTGGCTGGCATAGCGTTTCCCCCACAGCCACTGCTCCTCACCCCTTCTGCAGCACATGTGTTGGCTTTCTAGGCTGTGGAAACCCACTAGGAACAGGCTGGACACATGCACATGCCCACATGAGCACCTTCCAGTCCAGCTGCATGTTACCCTGGTCCTCACATGTTGTCTCCAGTCCCCAAGCACAAGTGTGTCCATGGCAGCAGAGGCTGAGCCAGGACATGTGGGTGTTAGCACTGCACAGACTCGCTTACCAGCCTGGGTCTCACTTAGATCTCTGCTATGTGCCTTTGGTCATCCACCCCAGGAGTTAGAGAGTGGCTGAGCTATCTTTGCAGGTGAACCATCACCACATGGTCCATCTGCCTGTGTG
>JAWWMO010000001.1:89967524-89985494 GCA_035047845.1 Dendrocincla fuliginosa
GGCTGAGCCAGGACATGTGGGTGTTAGCACTGCACAGACTCGCTTACCAGCCTGGGTCTCACTTAGATCTCTGCTATCCACCCCAGGAGTTAGAGAGTGGCTGAGCTATCTTTGCAGGTGAACCATCACCACATGGTCCATCTGCCTGTGTGGATTGACTAGGAGATGTATTCCTAGTCAGAATCTAGCAGAGGGCCTGGCTTTCTGCTGCAGTGTCTGTGGGCTCTGTCCCCCTTCCGATACTATTGACCATTATTCTAATATCTAAAAGTCAAGAACCTGTTTTTGCTGTTCCTCTTCACTGAAATACCAATATCAAAGGCAGACAGGGATAAGAGGGACTTTCGCCCCAAAAGCAGAAATATCTGTTGTGTACCATTCAGACAGCAGTCTCAGCTAGTGTTAGTTGAATCTAGCCTCTATTTTTCATATAGGCAATCTTGGAAAATTCCAAAGGTGCAAAATTTGCAGAAAGCATTCTATGGAAAAGAAATAGGTGCAGTTTCAAAATGATGGTTTGTATTCAAATAAGAGCTGCATTTTTCAGGAGCCAATAGGGCATAATACCCTTGCCTTACACCTGAATAAAACTGAAAGAGGGTGCAGTAAGATATACCTTTAACTGTGTTTCATCACAAAGGCCATCCTACTGGTGCCTCAAAGGAAAACTTCATCTGTGCCTTCCTTATTCTCTACTCTCGTGTCCTTCCCCTACTAATTACTAAATGTTCTGGAAGACTGAAAAAAATATAAAAGAATAATTTTATTAATATTCAAGCAAATAAAATGTTTTTAACATTGAATCTAATAGACATCGTAATTTCTATTATCATGGCAGAGTCAAGATACCGGATTTTTTAAGATTTCAGGTTTGGAAACACCTGTAGTGTGAAGATCCTTAAGTCCTAAGTGTGAAACAAGTGGAGCTATAGTTTTCATCTCAAAGGGGTTTAGCAAAAATGATGTTCAGAGTTTTTTCTCAGTCTGTGCCTCTCCCCTCAAAGACAGAGAGGTCTTCTCTGTCTTCATTCACTGTGAAAAAAAAATCAAGCTGCAACATAAACTAGTATTATATCTTTGTAGATCTCTCATCTAAGAGGAAACAGTTTTATTCTAGCAAAGGCTCAACAGTAGCCACAAACCATCTTGCAATTCAGGTTCTGCATTAGAAGTGGAGTGAACTTTCAGCTTTGGGGGCTCATCACTGCTAAGGCTCATGCATATTCTCTGCCACTTTACTCATGGTGCCCTGGAATGCAATACAGCTAAAATGATTTTGAAAATCAGAAGTAGCATTTGTTCCTTTGCTTGATAAGTACATGAGGCTTTGAACTAATGTATCTGTGCCTGCCTCAGTGTATGGTATCTAACTACCGCTCATCTTCCCAGCTTTGCCTTGACACTCCCCTCTTAAAAAATTCCTTTTTAGAGTGTCTCCTTGCTTTGTGCCAGGCACTTTGCCATCCGCATGAGCAGATGGAAATATGCATGCCTCTAACAAATGTGACCTTGTTACACTGCTCGTCCTTCATGTCTGAGTGAGAGAGATATAAAACGCTACACCCACTACCTTCCAGGGGCGAAGAGACTCCAACCGTGCACGTCTGCCATGCTGAGAGGTGTCTCCTGGTAACGTTGCCTTGATATGATCAACACTGCAGCTACTGCTTTGCAGCATCTCAGCGTTGTTATAAAGCATATGCTTGCCTGCATGCCAACACTTGCTTTCACTTCGCCTCCTGGAAAATGCACCTGGGGGCTAAATGTGGGGTGCTGGGAAGCAGCCATGGCACAGCAGTAGCTGTCTTTTTGGCAGTTGTTGAAAAGGGAACTTGAGAGAGAAGTACAAAAATAGAAAGGTAATTTGTGAATGGAAAAAGAGGATAAACGGAGGTTTGTAAATGGAGGTTTGTAAATAGTTTTGCTCTGTGACTTGATTCTAAAAGAAAGTTCTAAAAAATTACTGCAACTGCTGTCTCACTTTATACAAGATACAAGAAAATTGTAAGTCTACAGCCAGTGAGCATGACCAAAGAAGCGGAAAATGAACCTCAAGAGAGCAATTCATTTTGACCTCCCTTAGGTGTTTACCTGTCCTCTGAAGTGGCTTATTGATTCCTAGAAAAAGGGATTATATTCTTCTCAGCCCTTGAGAGCCCCAGGCAGTTGCTCACAGAGAGATGTCTCAAGCCACTGTTTATACCCTGGGGTCTCTGAGACACCTGCATGAGAACACAGGAGCTGGAGGTGACCTGTGCTGTTGTGGCTGCCAGGAGGACGCCGGGACACCACAAAGCACATAAGCCAAAGTGTGGGCAGAAGAATGAACTCCCTAACTTGCAGGTCCTTATATCAGGGATGGTGAATCTTTACACAAATACAATACCTCAAATAATCACACTCAGCCCATTGCCTTAATAAGAATAAAAAGTGTTCCTGTTATAACTCCCTGAACTTCAGGCAGCGAAGCCCCACCCCTGCTCCTCTGATAAAACCTACTGTAGAACATGAAGTCTAAGGACTGCCTCTAGCATGAATCACAGATGAGGGAAACATTTCAGGGCCTTGCAAGTTCCCTTCTCACCTTAAACATCTTTTTAGTGAAGGAGTTTTGAAAAGTGGTGGGGCAATCCAAAAGAAGGGTGGCAGAGAAGTGAGATTGGAGAGTGTTGGCAGTGAGCTAGGAAGAGTGTGCAATCCTAAGCTTTGTCTCCTCTTCTCCACACCTCTGTATAACTTCCAAACCTTCTTTGTCTACTGCTGGTGTACTTTCTGAGTTTTGACGCTGGTAGAAGGATAGAATATGCAATTAGAACACACTAAGATACCATTAGAGATAAATAGGATTTTTTGTCTCTATATTCACATAAGATGCAGCTGGCACTACAGTCGTTTGAAATTAAATAAATCTAGGCATTTCCAGCACACTGAAGACTGCTGAAGCTTGACAACTGGCAACAGAATAACTTTCTTCTTTCATACTTTGTCATTAGTGGCAGAATCCCACCAACGCAGTGGGATAAGGATAGAGCTATGAAAAACTTCATGTCTCTTTTCCAGACTGGGCAGTATGGGTGACTGATAGCAGCTCTTAAAAAGCATTAGCTCACTGAGCAGTTGTTAGCAATAGGCAAGCAAGACCTTAACAGACACACAGCCTAAGATTCAGAAACAAGTTAGCACTTGGGACAACATAAAAGCAGCTACCGATACCCAATATCTCTCTTTTGTTGGGGGTAGAGAGGTGGCTGCCAGCAAAATGCATGTTCTGTCCTTTTAGGGTATAAGTCTCTGCTGTTGGCAAATTGTTTTCATGTTTGGTAAACCAGCCAACTTGTGACCTAATAGTTGCTGACAAGTGAAGAGGGCACTTTTCTATCCTTGGTACAGTAATCAAAAAATAATAGGCCAGATTATCAAATCTGATCTGGCACTTCTGTGGTGTTCAGAAGACGAAAAGCAGCTGGCAAACATCCAGCTGCAAATGGCCAGCCAAAAATGCCTCTCCCCGTCACCGCAACTCATAGGGAGAGGAAAAACTGAGAAGAAGCAGGTGTAGATGTGCCCCACGCAGAGGTAAGCTTAACCCAGTTCACTGCATCAGTATAAGTGAGGTGTCTTAACCCACAGGTACAGACTATTGAGACAACACAGCTGGCCTCATCCTGGTAATTCTTATTTTCTGGATCAGCCTAGAGCAGACTGTATGTCATCCAAGGTATGCTGACCACAGTTTTCTGCCAATCAGCATTTCTTGGGGTAATCCATGGAGATATAGTGCTGTGCCTGCAGCGGGGCAAAGAGACATTATCAGCAATTTTTCAGTTACATTTCAACAAAGGAAAAGAAAGAGAAAACTGTTTTGAGCTCCTTGACTCCTTTCCCATTGCTCTTGTATCCACAAGAAATTTCTAAATGGACACTTTTCCTTCCTTTCCACTTGGAAACACTGTCCTGAGAGGGACATGAGATTCCTGTCTTCCTCCATAGTTGCTCTCCCCATAGGTGAGAGAAGAAAGGCATACTCAGAGAGAGAGGTGTCTTCAAGCTTCACTGGAAAGAAACAGAAGAAACATGTTTTCTGGCAACAAAAATGTTGGCAGCATTAATCATTGCCAGTGCCAAGTCTAAAGAAAAAGACAAACAATGAGGCAGATTTCAACAAACATGAGATCAAAAGCAGTGCCTCTGGCTTGTGTTAATGGCCTCCTGATACTTGAGCTTGTGGTGTTAAGGAAAGGTTGCAAATGTGTGGGAAGGGAAGGATTAGGTGTTACCCTTACAGGCTTGCATTATCTATCACAAGGCTTAAAGGTGTCTTTTTAAAAAATTAAGTGTGGGATTTTTACTCAGTCCTGTGTTTTCAGAATCTGTGGCTCGATGTAAAAGATCAAATCATTGAACAAAACTATAAATGGGCATCGCCATCAAAGTGCAACACATTCTGGCCTTCTTCTCTTAAAGGCATCAGTATTTCTGATGAAAACATCATACAATAATCCTCTACCATATCTAAGACCTGGAAGAAACACGCAATAAATGTCTCAGTTTTAGATTTTGTGCCTGTATAGACTCTTGTTTCCTTTGATCAGATACTGGGAACCACATCACAAACTATATATGATATATGGTACTTGTTGCTTAGATTAGTATCCTGTTTGTGGCCAGACAGGGTTAATTTTTGCAGTAACCAGGAGAGGGCATGGCCGGGACCTGGAGTCTATTCTATACCACCTCATGTCATTGTCAGGGGCAAGGAAAAGGGAGAAGGGCTTCCTTCTGCTCGAGCAAGAGTGGTGGATGGAGCAGTTTGAGAAATGCGGGTTCTGAGCTGGAGGGAGCAGTGCAGGCAATGTGGCAGAGGGAGAGGTCAGGTATTGCCTGTTGTCAGGGGTTTCCACAGTGAGCAATAATGTTTCTTTTCTTGTACCCTCTGCCATCAGTATTGTTACTGTTTGTTTTCTTGTCTCATTGCTGTTTCCAGTGAATTGTTCTTATCTCAACCCATGATCTTTGTGTTTTGTGCCTCCCATTCTCCTCTCCAGCCTGCTGCAGGAGTGGGGTGGGGGTGAGCGAGTGGGAGCGTGGTTTGGAGAGTCTTGGTGGAAGCACCAAACTGGGGAATACCATTCCCCAATTATCATAATTAGTCAAAATCATCCTTCAAAATTGTTTTTGGTGAAAACCAATGTAGCATTCATTTTTCTGGGTAAGTATTTGTTTTCCTAGATGAATATTTATTGAGAAATATTTATTGAGAAAACAAATTCAATTAATTGAATTGATGACCCTTAGATCTTACGAAAGCTGTGGTGCAGTGGTTCTCCTCTGTCAGCTTGCTTCCTACCATGTCCTACTCCTTCCCTAGAGAACATGAATCTTCAGCAGCAGAGTTGCAAGATCACAGGCATCCCTTGCCCAGCGAGTCTTCTGTGTGTGGAAGGGATGTGGATGTGAGAGAGCTAATAAACAGCTCTCAACAGTCACTCCACAGGCATTTCTAAAATTCTTTCTTGATGGTGATTTTTTTTTTTTTTAAATAAAAGCAATAACCTAGATTTTGTTTTGGTTTGGTTTTTTTGCAGGGGGGGTTGTTTCTTTCCCAGAAAATAAAATTTTCCTTGTAAAACAAGGGGGGGAAGCATTTATTTTCTCTCAGCTGGTGCAAACTGTTTTCGCACCTGTGCCATTTGGCAGTAGATGTAGTTAGGTTTCTGTATTGCCATAGTGCCTGAGAACCCTGACAGTGATCAGAAAAATCCCACAAACCAGAACAACATTTCTTTTGTCAAGCCGAAGTAATATATTTTTAGCTGGCAAATAGCAAATCCTCACATTTGTTTGATGAAACCCTTAGTACCTTTCAGACCACAATACAAATTTAAAATACAGACAAATTAAAATAGGAGTGTGTTGAGATTTCTTATGTGTAAGATAAGAAATTTGAAAAAAACACCATTATAGGTGCAACATGTACAACAAATACAACTGAAGAAGATACTTTTTAGCAATTAAAACAGATGCAAGGTCCTACTGCTCTATACAAATGCAAACTGGAAAAGTTTTTATTTGTGATTTTGTGTTAGATTCAGCATTATCAAGTAATGTGTCAGCTCAAACCAAAACCTCTCATTTGTTTGGGGCATTTGTGTATTCACTGATGTCTAATGAGGAGATCACATCAACCCTACATCCTTCTAGGATTTTGTTTCTCTAGTTAGTTGCTTATTTTCATGACTCCTGTAGGAAAAGAAAAAAATTCTCTATGAAAGCACTACCTTTTTAACAATGTATGTGGAAATTATCAAGTGCTTCAATAGTTGTTGGGAGATACACCCACACATTGTGACTGGACACAAAGACATCTGGAGCAATGTACCCCACAAGCTACTCACTCTCAGAGCTTTGCAGAGTCCAGCAGCCTAAAAACCCTCCTCTTCATCAAGTTAAATAGGAAAAGCACTTGGAAAGTGAGTTCCTATTTTTGCCTTCGTATTGGGATTTCAAAACTTTCCCCAGAATCAGCTCAAATGTTTTAAAGATACTGCCATGTGGGAGGGAAGAAATAGTGCTGAGCAAGACTAGGAAAAGCAAGGGAAGGCTGTCTGCCAGGTTTTGTCTTGTCATCCTGAAATTCAGTTCTGGGGGAGTCATGAGTCATTTCCATGGATATAAAAGTAGAAAATTTGTACAAAGTAGGCTATGGGCTTTGGCTTCCAGTTCTCTGCTGGCTTCTCAGCTCTAGTTTTTCTTGCCTGCTTCTCCATTTCATGCTTGGATTTTCTCAGCCCTCTTCTGCTCAGTAATTTTCTGGTCTATGTCCACAGCCTTGTTAGTCTTGTCTCTCAGATGCTGCAGGCAAAAACATCATGCTGATGTCCAGAGGGAAAAAGGGAGGATGAGTAGATTAGATTCTACCCCCGCCAAGTTCATACCTGTGCTATGGCTCATCTGATAAACTGACGGGGGGTGTCTCCACCTGGGTACCCCAGAGACTCCCAGCCAAATATTAAGGCAAGTCCAGATAAGAAGACAGAAATTGTATCTCTTGTGCAAGTGTTGAGAGAGAGGGGAAAGAGAATGGTAATTAATTGGATATGGTTGTTTCTAGTCCTTGAGTGAGGAAGAGTCAACAGTTCCTGGAGCAGATGCAGATGGGTTAGAAAGCAGAATTGCCAGCATTGGTCAAAAGCTCATCAGCTATCGACAAACCCCAGGTCTCTTCCCTGATCAGACTATGGCCAAGGCAAAAGGCACACCTACCCTGAAATTCAGTGCTCTCCCTCCAGTTCCAAGCCTGTTTGACTGCAGAAAAAGAAGGGCTTGACCCTTACTCATTGCCCTTTTAGATAACAGCAAAAAGGTCTCCTCTGGTTTTGCTAGCTTTTAAAAATAAATAAGCTAAAAGGTCACATGGACTCCAATTTATGGCTAAACTTTGATCACTGTAGAGAGCTTTGCTGTGTCGTGGGAGAGAAGGAAACTGCTGTTGGCCTTTTCCCTTTAAATTCATAAGGGAACACAGGTAGGGTTTTTTATTTCATCTACAGAAATAATTTAAATTGGTGTATTAAAAAACATTCTGCATGAAGGTGGTTTTACTGACCTACCAGAACATGTGATTTATTTTCTCCTGCTTTTACTGGGTATATTTCATGTTACAAATCACAGTAACTAAGCTTCTTTCTTTTCTTACAGTCTACTGATTTATCTCTTCCTTCTTGCTTCTTTCACAGAGTTTATGGAAGAGTCAGCCACCTAAACCACCTCAGCCAATTATATGAGAATGCCTCAAGTCTTCCAATGAGTAATACAAAGTATGATTAGGGTTTTCTGATTTCTTATTTCATTTTAATACATTTAGTTCATTTTAATATCTTCACTAACAAATTAGATGTAATAAACACAAAGGTCAACATACAATCCAGAAGTAAAGCAATAAGTGAACAACATATTGAAAGTTTTCCAAATTGTCTGTAGGACTAAATTTTAGCCAGCAATTTCATTTAAGGAATGGTAGATGATTGCAGATTATAAGCTAAGTGGAGGTCATAAAAATTTCTGTCATGCCATGGCTGCTTATCAGCCACTGAGAAATAAAACCAGTTTGATCCACCCACACCACAACCTTAGGTTATCCACCTGGGAAATGTACCCAGGGAAAAAGGCTTCTGTATTACTGATGTAAATTCCCAAAACTATGTCTGCTTTGGAGAAGAGTGTTACAAAACTACTTATGGTCAGATTCTGTCCATCTTTGCTATTATTTAGAAAACAGCTTTCTTTTGCGGGGAGAAAACTAGAATGACATATGACCAAAAGTCCAACCATCTCAGTAATCTGTCTCCAAATGTGGCTGAAAAGAGATTCAGAATTGAGTACAAGAACAGGAATCCACCCCCACAGTAACCCCCGAGTACCTAAAAATGACTGTGTCACTGATCTTAAAAAGGAAAGGTATAGAATGTCTAAACAAACAAAAAAAACAACCAAACAAAAAAAAAATTAGGAGGCTGCATTTAGTTAAATTTAGATGTGTTGAGCTGTAGGAGTACCAGCAAGAATGACAATTTAGCAGAAAATACCCCTGGAAGCTGCAGTTTTGTGCCATTCTGAATACAAAGGATGAGAAGGAAAAAAAAAACAAAAACAAACAAACAAACAAACACACAAAAAAAACCCCAACAAAAAACCAAGTCTGTTTGAAGAAACCTCATTGGAATGAGACATTTATAACATTTGGATAGGCACACCTCCCTACCTCCCCCTCATCCTGTAGCTCATTTCAACAACCAGAAAGCCGTACCCAGGTGCCTGCTGGGCAATCAACAATGAGCATCATCCCCCTGTGCCAATTCCAAGACAGCAAGTACATCCCCAGGAAAAAAGAACTTTTATTTTTATTAGTGTCACCACTGTCCTGTGGCCTCTTTTTTGAATTTTGTTACTGAGCCTTTCAACAGTTGTATGCACCCAGATGTCCCTCATCTCAGCTGAGAGAGCTTTCTGAGCAATTTTCCTTGTTTGTGTTTCTGTAGTTCATAACTCTGACAGGAACCATCTTTTCATAGGATAGAAAGTCACTTCATGTAATCAGCAGGACAACATTTTGTGGGTCATTAGGCAGCCCAGCACATGAAGATTGTTTGGAGAAACAGGAAAAATGGAAGATATAACGATGGACATTTTTATTCTATCATATCCAAAATCCTGAATACTTGAATAATTTATGCTTATGCACAAATTCCTTACTGAGAGGACAAAACAAAATCTGAAAATGTTTCTTTTAAGCAAGTCTCCACAAAATCATAGCTTTTGCTTGCCAAATAATGATGTGCTGCTTTTCCTTCTCTTTTTTGAAGGCATTGTATGAATTTTTGTAGTCTTGGAGACCCTGGATAATGGTCTATAATTTGAGTGACTGAACATGCTGTCTTTGTTATGACTTTCAACAGGGTTGGTTCTAAATAAATAATGAATAACATGAAAAAAACACAGTAAACAAATGCAGAAACATCCATGTGACCAGAAAAGACTAGCCTTTTGTATCCAAGTAAATCATGTGGTGGGAAGTGGATCTGCTCACATTGAAAATTACAATTAAAAACCCTGGTAATGACTGCAAACTTTGCATGCTTATCACAATGATGGTTTGTGTGCTCCCTTACACTTTTCATGGTGGGCTCTCTCAGGCAGCAGACAAACCCCTTCTTCAGTAGGAAGGTCAGACAAGTTCAGACAAGGAAAACACGAGGCCTTCATCATGACAGCAGGGAGCCAATGAAGAGTACTAGGGCATTCAGGCTGCTACAGGCATATTCCCCTCCCGGAGGGCTCAGATGAAGATGGAGACACAGGGCTAAGGACAAACTTCTCTGGAAAAGTATCAGCTGCAGAGTATCTGGCAGTTGTGTAGGCACAGGGTTGCCCATGTATTGAGAGAGATTTGCCTTTTCCAGTTGACACATCTAGATAATTTGTGGCTTGCCATCATTTCAGGTCTGTCAGTCAGACTGTCTTGGTCCCACCACTCCTCAGTGGTCACCTGGAGAAGGTCTTCAAAGAGAGGTGCCTGTCTTGGCCACTACAGAGCAAGCTCCTTGCCACCACTGCATGTGTACCCAAAAATATGGTATGCAGGCTGTGCAGGTCTCTTCCAGGAAGAGATAGAGACAAAGAAATCATTCCATATTTGTTGTGGTCAGCTCAAGGGGAGTTTCTCAGCTGTCCTACTCCAGTTTTTGTATGAAACCTGGAAACTGCAGACACAGAAGTTCCAGTGGTCCCCAGGCCATAGTTGCTTCTGGAACATATGGATGGTATGGACAAATATTCAGGAGATTAAAAAGAACCCTAACTCTAGTATTAAAAGAAATATTTCTTCATTAACTTCAGTCAAGGCCTACAGACTTCAAGCTAATCAGACTTTATCCCTGTTTTCTGCTTTAGAACCAATCCAATTAGGGTTCAGACCTTTTGTGGCATAAACGAAGCCTATGCTGTAAATCCCAATATGTAGGCGGTGTGCTGATATGTGAGAATGAAGGGATGTGCTAAAAATATAAATACACTGAAGGGAATAATTTAAAAAAAAAGAGAGATATACAGGGTAAAATGGTGATTTAAATGTTACAAAAGTAAACAAAGATTTGATTCACATGAGGTAGGTAAGGAAAATAATTCAAATACAATTTTTATCATTGTTATACCTCTGAAAACTGTGGAAGTGCTTGCAGCTGGGTGAAGAACTTCTGGGAAAACATCTACATTTAAGCAGCATTATCTTCTTAGTCTGTTCCTATGACTTCTGTGTACTGCTGTTGTGACAACAGATCAGTTGCAGCTATTCCAGTTTGCAACTGAATTTGGATTAATATGTCATTTTAAGGTCTTCTCTAAATCAGCTGCATGGTCCACACAAATTATATGTGAGTCAGAGTATTTTGGAAGTGTTTTCCAAAGCTCGTATATTGTTATAGATATTTTTTATCCTCCTTGTGCCTTGTCCCTTTTTCCAATGGAAAGCAGAGATAAATGTGGTCCAGGTTACTGTACAGACTTTAGTTGCTGTTTAATTATATGGAGTTAATATTTCATTCTAGTCCTTCACAGTGTATAAACTTGAAGCCCAGTGAAGTAAATGGGACAGCTGGAATTCACAAACATAGCCACAAATCCTATTAGCAGTTAAACACAGCAGGTCTGAGATGCATCCCAGTGTGCATGAGATCTATTATGCAAACACAAAACAGTCACTTTGGATTGAGTGACATTGACAACTTAGAGGTAAAAATACTCTGAGAAGTTAGTCTATTTAAGCAAGTCTAACTTTTCCAGAAAGAGCCTGCTGAGTCACTTGAAACTTAAAACCAGCCAAGAACGACTCAAACAAGCCAAGATGTCCTGGGCTTGTGCAAAATTGGGTTGTGACAACAGAAAGACCTGTTACGTGGCAACTGAAGAAAAGCAAGAGGGTGTTTAGCTTCCAGCAACACTAAAGTAAACAGGTAAGAGCAGCAGATTGGATGGGGATGTAAATCTGTAACACACTGGAAAGTGCTATCCAGGACATCTAAACACATTCCTGGTGTGTGCTCTTCCAGCTAACACCTGTCTGTCACATCCATGCCTGGGTCTAATTCGGTCATATAAGCAACCTTATTCTAGCTGTTACAACATAGCCACTCTTCAGGAAGAAATCCAGTCCATTTCCTAAATTAGTTATCAATCACAGAGGTGCAGCAATAGATACTACAGTGACATTGACTACATGGTTGTGCCCTGCACAGTCTTTGAAGGACTGGATCCTCTATTCCATCCTGATGTTAAGAGGATGCACTGACTTTAAAATCTATCACCTCTCCTATCTGCTTCATAACAAAGGCTGTACTGTAGTACTATAATAGCACTGTAACTTTCTGGGGAAAAGGAAAGGAAAAAGAACAGGAAAAAGAACAGAGAAAAGAAGAGAAAAAGGACAAGGAGAAAGAAGAGAAAAAGGAAGAGAGGAGAGAGGAGAGGGGGAAGGAATAATAAAGACTTTTTCATGAAATATTTGCCCTTACTCAGAGACAACTAATGGCAGCAAATGCAGCATTTTCTTTTATAGCTTATTCCAGCAACCAACTGCCTCACAGCTGAGAATGTCTGTTACTGTTTCTGGTTTGAATGCACTTGGATTTAACTTCCAGCATTTTTTTTCTCTGCCTCTTACAGGAAATTACACACAGAAACTCAATTTCCCTTCAGTGTGTTTTTGAAGAATTAACAGATTCTTCCTGTCTCTGAGTAGACATCAGTTTCTTCAGTCTTTAATTCATTTTGTTGACTCGTCCCCGTAACATTTCAAATCTCTTTAAAAATGGGGACACCAGAATTATGTGCTAGTATCTATGTTGACAACAGAGCTAAATTTACCTCACGGCTTCTCTGATTATATACCCACGATCTCAGCAGCCCTGGGTGACTGTGCTGGTCCATGTATGCTGTCACCTCTCGAGCTGCTGTTGGGAGCTGATATTTCTGAGGATATGGCTCCCCACTCTGCAAGGATGCCTGGATCTTTTCCAGTGGTGGTTCTTTCAGGTCTGATCCCCATTTGACAGTGGCATCAAAGACATATTTTGACTGTGACAGCATACCTGATGGAGGGCACACCCTGAAGTGCTCATGTATGTCCTGGGCTTGAAGCAGACGTTGAAACCCAGTTTCTCTGAGGAATCAGGGTCATTCAGTATTACCATCCTTTCCTCACCATTGTGTCTTGCTTCATCATCTACATGTATTACTAGAAATAATCTTACAGATGCTTCTCAATTTGAAGTGATGAGCTGAGTTAAACTGTAATACAAATGCCAGTGGCACATGACTAAAAACAAATGTTTATGAATACTCAAAGACAACAATTTTTGGTGTCTGTCATACAAACAGTTTAGAGCATTTAGTGTATTATATTGATAGCACTAGTGCATAAGTTAGGCAAGATTTCTTAAAGGAGAATCTGAGTATACTTAACTCTGCTGTCTGTCTCCTTTATGGCACTTTTAATTTCATCAAAAGAGAAAATCAGACTTTCTTTATGAACTGATCATTTTTCCAGAGGCCATGTTGATCAACATTAAATAAATTTTCTGTCTTTTCTTCTTTCATTTTCAAGGCCTTTTATTATTTTGTATTTGCTAATGGCTAATATCAGGCTCAACAGTCAGAGCTAGTCTGTTGCTGACACAGAATCAGCATGTCCCCACATTTCTAGGATTTGCATGGGGCTCCAAGACCTCTAAAAAGTTAGTGTCTCAATAGGCCACCTTTCTTTTTTTGCTATTAGTAATACAAAATTCTTACAAAATTATCATCTTAAACAGTTTGCCATCTTCCTCTAGCAATCAGTTGATATCACAGCAAATATTTTGGTTCTGCGAGAATTAAAATTCCTCTAACAGTCTAGTAGAAGATAGGCTGTACCACTTAGGATCAGGGAGGCAGCTAGCACAGCACTATCAACACATGAGAGCAGATGCTGAGAAAAGCTAATATGGACACGTGCTCTTCCAGCAGACAGCCAGTGTACTCATATTTTCTCTCATTTTCCTACACAGTATATCTTTGAATATGTATTAATTGTCTTTGCATTCCCTACCTTTACTTCTCTATATATACATAGGTGTATGCACTCTCACACTCATATACTACCATCATCACTATTAACAAGTTAAGCTTTGACCAAAGCTTCCTTGATTGTAAATGAGACATTTTTTAGCCAGGTCTACGAAAAACTTTGAATATGCAACTTCTGTACCTGTCGATGCATCTTCCATGTATTGACCTAATAAGGTAATGCAAACCTCAGTTTATAAAACAATTAATTGTCTGTCTTCCACTGCTGGCTTGTTCAGGGAACACATTCACAAAACACCCCTTTTTTCCTTCCTGCTGAATGGGTGTGAGTCCTTAAAACAATTTCAAAATAGCACTGTGGAATGTATTGGTAAAGTATGGTAAATGGATCCACTGACTCTTCATTTGACTGTGCAGAGGTCTCTTAAAAAGTACAAGATGACTAGTAGATTATAAAAATGGTACTTAGTGCACTGCAATAAGCTAATTAAAACCATAAATTATTATATACTTGTAGGCCAAACAGGCATAACATAGAGAGTGAGCAAGAGGGTCTAAGGTGGGATTGCTGTTTGGTGAGCACACTGTACAAAAGCATGTGTACTCATTTAATTTAATGTATGATTAACAACTTCTGAACATGATTAGCACTTGTCTAATTGTGACTGATGTGAGATATTGTGCAACAGCCTTTCCACAAGTGCAGATTCATTGACTATTAAAATTGAAAAGCAAGTACAGTTGACCATCAGTGAGCCAGCATCTAGGAAATTTCCAGAGACTCTTGCAGCAATGTCCCAGTAAATCTCTAATTATGTCTGACATGAACGGTTTTAACTATATCCCTGTTTTTTCCAAAGCTGACATTCAGTTCTGAGATGCTCTGCAACAGGTGGCCTTTAGCTGGACGGTTACCAAATGACACTGGGGACAGCAACATTTTGCCCTGTACATAAAAAACAAGGGATATGACAGCATCAAGACACACCATAAAGTACAAGGGAAAAGCATACAGATAAACTGTGGCCAGCTCTCTTTTTTTTTTTTTTTTTTTTTTTTTTCCTAGTTTGCCTTTTTAAAGATGATCTTTCCTGACCTTTGCTCTTTAAAAAACCCTGGGTTTGCTTGCCTATTCACTCACCTCAGCCTTTCTCCATGGGCATTTGGAAGGCAAATATTGTGTTCTTTTCTGCCCTCCCCAAAAGACTCTAGGTGCTACAAGAAAAATGCTTGACATAGAGTGTCTTTTCTCTTTCAAAAAGCAAGCTTTTTGGTGCTCTTCAGAATTTGTAAGTTCCTTTTGCTTTTAGACCACTTGGTGGAGTCAGTGTGCATGTTCATGTCTTTGTATACAACCTTGAATTTTTTGTTTCATTAAGTTAAATCAAAACTTTATGGGAGATGAAACATAATTCCTTCACCTTGGCTGAGTTGCTTACATCCCTCAGGAGAGTTTTGCTAAGTTGTCTTGATTCCTCCGGCAGTGTGGTGACCACAGAAGCCAGCAGTGATTTATGAGCCAAAGGAAAGGGGTGCATTCTGTTCCCCGGGAAATAAGAGGCAGCAGCCAAGTCTTCTGAGAGGCACAGAACTGGCCATGAATTAATTTTGAGAACTTGGGGAAGTCCTGCTTCCTCTGTGGGGTTAGAAAACTTCTCTGTGAATGGGACCGACACCCTGGGTTTCCTGGAGTTGTTGCTCCCCATTTCAGTACCCACAGCACAGCTGGGAAGCGGAGAGCAAATGCTCTGCATTCAGACACACTGTGCTTTCCTCTCAATGAGGTTAAATTCAGGGGTTTAAACCACAGTCAGGCTTGCCAACACTAAGTGACCATGCTCCTGGGTAACAGAGCTGAGGAGATAGCAGATCACCCATGCTGAGGGTTTGACTCCATGTCATGCAATGTGTTGGAGCTGCATACCCCCTGGCCTGTCTTCAGGTCAGAGATATTCCCTCACTGTGAAAAGGTTTTTAAATTAAATCTTCACATTCAGTCAGAGAGGGATGGTGTTTGATTTTCCAACATTGTGCTGGGGAAAAAGGAGGAAAGGGGGTGAAGGACAGCATAACAAAGCCAGGTGTGAGCGCTGTCCCTTTATGCTTGGAAGTCTACTGGTTGCAAATCAAAAAACTAGGTTCAGTGACCACAGTGCTAATATTGAAAAGGGGGATTTATACCTATGTATTTATCACAGAATCAGAGAATATGCTGTGTTGCATATTCTCATATGTAACAAAGTTTGCATATCACAAAGGTCACTGAGTCCAAGCCTCAGCCCTGTGCAGGACTATCCCTGAGAGTCATGCCATGTGCCTGAGAGAATCATCCACATTCTTGAACTCTGTCAGGCTTCGTGCTGTGACCACTTACCTGGGGAACATGTTCCAGTGCCCAACCACCCTCTGGGTGAAGAACCTTTTTCTAATATCCAACCTAAACCTCCCCTGACACAACTTCAAGCCATTCCCTCAGGTCCTGTCACTGGTCACCACAGAGAAGAGATCAGTGCCTGCCCCTCCTCTTGACCTCATGAGGAAGTTGTAACTGCAATGAGATGTCCTCTCAATCTCCTCTTCTCCAGGTTGAACAGACCAAGTGCTCTCAGCCATTCCTCACACAGCTTCCTCTCAAGGCCCTTCACCATCTTTGTTGCCCTCCTTTGGACACTCTCTAACAGCTTAATGTCTTTCCTATATTGTGGTGCCCAAAACTGCACACAATATCCAAGGTGAATCTGGTCCAGTGCAGAGCAGAGCGGGACAATCCCCTCCCTCGACCGGCTGGCGATGATTTGCCTGATGCCCCCCAGACATGGTTGGCCCTCACTGCTAATTCAGATACAACTTGCCATTGACCAGGACCCCCAGGTCCCTTTCCATGTCACTGCTTTCCAGCATCTCATTCCCCAGTCTGTACAAACATCCAGGGTTGTCCCATCCCAGATGTAGAATACGGCACTTTCCCTTGTTGAACTTCCTATGGTTGGTGATTGCCCATCCTAATTTGTTGAAGTCTCTCTGCAGGGTCTCTCTGCCTTCAGGGGAGGCAACAGCTCCTCCTAGTTTTGTATCATCTGCAAACTTGCTTAATAACCCTGGCAGTCCTGAGTCCAAATGATATATGAAGATGTTGAAGAGCAGAGGGCATGAGACAGCCTTGTGGACCCCACTAATGACAGGTCACCAGTGTGATGTTACCCCATTATACCCCCATGGGCATTGCTTAAGCAGTATAAAAGGTCTTTAGACCACCCCTGGATGGTGTTGGCTATTTGGACTGGAAGTCTGCCTTACAGACATGCTGTTCCTGTGACATGCAGCCTCAGATATCCAGCTGCAAGCAGAAGTTATTGGTGAGCAAAGTACAGCACAGGTCTGCTGGTGATGAAAGGAGAAGCAGATCTGCCCTCTTGTGTACAAGGCATCTACTGCATCTTTTTCTATATTAATCTGAAATTAATTTATTCCTTGCAATAATAAATAAGGAAAATATATGAATACTTTTGGTGTTACAAACTAACTATAAAAAGAAGAACAAGAAAATAAAGGATGAAGGACAAGGTGATTTCTTCTCAGGAACTGGTGTGTAGACCCAAAGGTAACCGGTGTGTGTAGCTTGGTCAGGAAAAGCTGCTCTGAACACTAAGGCTATCAAACTAGAGACTATGAAAATAGAAGTAGTACAAAAACTTTAAGGAGGATAAATCCAATTGCCAGGGAAACTCAACCATCTGCAGAATTATTATCCATTAAAAGTAAGCCGCCTATTTTTTTTTAATTAGGATGCAAAATAGCTTCATTGTTTTCATTGCACTCATCACAGCAGGAAGGACCAAGAGAAAAGATTTTGGCTGAGGCAAGCATATTTTGCCAGCCTTAATTAAACCAGAGAGGGGCAGAGGGCAGCTGACTTCACAGGGTTGGTAAGGTCACACTGAGCTTTCATGTCCTTCTCCTTCCAGCTGTTTTCTTTTGAAACTTCACAGTGAGTTCCTTTAGTCCCTAATCTTACAAAATCTTGTGTATTAGAAATCACACTTTTAAGAAATTAAAACCAGAGCAGCTTCTCTGGACACACAGATCAAAAGACCAGATCCTCTGCAAATAAAATGCAGCAAAGCCCAGGCATATCCTGCAATGGCACTAGCAGACCAACCTACCAGTTTATAATTTTGGGCTGCTCATTTTCTGTTTGTAAACAATTTAGTAATATCCAGAGGTGGAGAGAACCCTAAAGTAGGGCTTGTCCTGGGTTAGACTTCTAGAAATAGGGTGTTTTCCTTTCCTTTCCTTTCCTTTCCTTTCCTTTCCTTTCCTTTCCTTTCCTTTCCTTTCCTTTCCTTTCCTTTC
>JAWWMO010000001.1:89985594-90007012 GCA_035047845.1 Dendrocincla fuliginosa
TTCCTTTCCTTTCCTTTCCTTTCCTTTCCTTTCCTTTCCTTTCCTTTCCTTTCCTTTCCTTTCCTTTCCTTTTCCTTGCCCCTCTCCTCCCACTCATATTTTTCTCTTTTCTTCTTCTTCTTTTTGTTTTTTTAATTGACAATTTTTTGGGGGGTGAGGGGGGTGGGAATCCAGGGCAGTATACTGCAGCAGAACCTGTGAGTAGACCCTGGAATTACAGCTGAATAGGACAATTTGGAGTGAAATCTAGATGCAGCTTTAGAACCTGGGCTACAACAAAAAGTGTATTTGTAATTTGTGACCACTGCTTCAACAATACAGTCAGTTTTTCTCTTCTTTACAATGAAAAAGCAATTATACCTGAAGACATAGTAATATGTAGCAAAATAAATAAATAAACTCTTCCATTGAAGTGATAGATGCTGTTTAGGTGCATTTTCCTACAATTTTAGCTCTTCTGATTCTCTCCAGAGAGTTTTTGCAAGTGTACCAATGAGACAAGGAATGAAGGCACATCATGAGAATTAGACTGGTTTTGTCTGAAGCAAAATTGGACCAGTAACAATGTGACTTGGTAAATCCTATTTAATATAACTTCATTAGTAAACAATGCTGATTCCCCTCTTTATCCCAGGACAAACAAGAATAAAAAAGTGAAAAAAGTATTATCCTCAATTGATATAAACCCAATTATTATTATTATGGTTCATTCTTCTCACTCTTTATGGTTTATTCACTTCAGACTGATTATTGAAGATTTGGGGGTTCTGTAGCCTTTTATGCTTGTTTGTACTACAAACTTGTGTAGTTATTCTGTCTAATATATGGGGTTGCAGTTGGAAATGGTTCTGAGGACAAAACCATTCAAATGCATAGTGAAGCTCATTCTGTCTCTAAACTGTGACCAGCCTAAGGGCAAATCATCAGGTTGCAAAAGAGTGGGAGAAAGGCAGATCAGGTGTTTGCTGCTAATCATCTCTCATTTAAAAAAAGGCCAAAATAAATATCCCTTACTAGTACTTTTTACCAAAAAATATTCAAACACTTTGCTTTTTGGTATTGGATCCATTCTTTCATATTTGTATATATAGGTAAAAATTCAGGTGCACACATTTGTACAAACCTCCCAAGTATCCTTCATTGTCCTACTATTTCTCTCTTTCCTTGGAAGCTGAAACTCACTGACAGGTAAAGGAAAACACGCAGTGTTCCCACTCTAGTTTCTTCTTTGGACACTTCATGCTGGTGGGTGTGCATAAAGCAGTCCCCAGAGAGGGGATACCCATGAATCCAGGAGAACTGGAAGCATGCAGAGATGTCTCCTCTCCCTTCTATCATTGGCCATCCAGACTCAAACAGAAGCCAAGACATCCTGAAGTGGTCTTTGGGCCATCACAGCACTGACCTCATTGCTTGCTATTTTCACAGAGATGTCCTGCTCACTTACATTCTTTACACTGTGGATGCTTTTAGTGTAAATTTTAGTGTCTATATTTTAAAAATTGGAGGAATCTGCAATAGAGTCAGCACTTGGCAATAGTTGAATGACTAATAGCCAGTAGAGGTTAATGTCCCTTAACTTCCTCACAGACCATCAACCCCTAGAGCTGATCATTAATTGCCTGCAGTAGCCTGTGCCACGGTCATTACTGCTTAGTTATTCAGATGCAATGAGTAATATCAATTTTAGGACTTCAGTTTTCATAAATGGAGAACTCTGTCTTTTTTTTCCAGACACATTCCACATCCAATCTCACATTATTTTTCTCCCCATTTTAATAAGCAATGATCCATGCCTATTAAGTTTTCACAAAGGTGAAGACATTTCCTACATATTAGATAGCATATAGAAGAGACAAATAACGGGCTTATATTCTGGTATTGTTGCATCACTGAACAAATAACCACAGAAATCTAGCATGGTAAGTAATAAATGAATGAACTGGAAATTATAGGAAGACCTATGCCCAAACTTCACAGCAGATGCAGCATAAGACCTTGTCCTACTTTCTGTTCTTCGGTCACAGGGACAGGGGGCACCCTGAGGAAGCTTTGAGCTCAGACTCCTGGTCTTCCCTTCCTAGGCACCACATGGCATGGGGAAGCTTCATGTCATCGATGCACCAGAACCAGTCCATGTACAATAGTTCACAGGCAAAGATTCATAGAGGTTTGGATCCAAGGTTTTGATACACTTAATCAGAGGACACACCCCAATACATTTCATTTTCCTACCCCAATACATGCCGAGAGTCCTGAAGCTTGTTCTGACTGTTTATAGTTCAGGTTGACAAAATTCTTTGCAATCTGATTGGCCATTATAAAGTACTGCTGTTACTATGTTTACATGCACTTGAAAGCAAAATCATAAGAGGGTTCTGAGTGCCTCACCTCTGGCAGTTCTTTTGGCCAAGGCAGGCTGACAAACCAGCACCTGGGCTTAGGAGTTCACGTGGGGAAGAAGGGGCAGAAGAATGGGCATCGTCACTTCATCTACTTCCACTGTGAACAACATTCTGTGAATGTGCCCATTTGTGTCTGTATGCATACAAGTTATGGGTTGATAGACGGCACGTCTCAGACAGAGTTTGTCTTCAAAGGATGCTGCTGTTGGGTCTTTGGGGACCTCAGACTCTTGTGCATCAGAACATCATCTTAGTCCATTTGGAGAAGCACAAGCAGTGTCCTGCAGGATTTCATGTTACACAGGTCTGCTTCTCAATACAGCATTTTCAGCAGGTTCCACTGGACAGAGTGGGATGGTAGGCTCTCACCTTCTTTACACAGCTAAATGCTGTATGAAGTCATCAAGAAAAAGCAAGGACAAGAAAAACCATTTGCTAGGAAATGGATGCAATATGAGTATATTTGCACAGGTAAATTAAACAGGGCCAGGCCAAGAGTTCAAGCACTGTTCCTGCATATGTCTGTGCTGCATATCAGTAGTGTTTTCCCTAAGCAGGTTTGGTCACTCGACCAGAAGTCCTCTGCACAGTGCCTCAATGGAACTCAGAGGTGAAGGGACCATGCCAGCATGCCTGGACATGGCCACACTTGTGATTTTTGAAAGGGAGAAGGAGAGGCTATGGGGTTTAGCTGCCTGAGTATGAATCATGCCCTGCCCCTTGATTTCTAAGGTGTGGCCAGTCCCTCTTCCAGTTTGGATTAAGTACAGATGAATCTTATGAGCCTAAAAATTGTGAGATTGTAAATTGCAAAAAGTTGTAAATCTTGAAACGCCTCCTTGTTTATTTTTTGTCTGTTATTATTTCCATTTTAGGTACTCTCCATTGATAGAAATAGAGTCCCTGTTTAAAATGAACAGGCAACACAAAACCTGGGGGGAAAACCAGAAAAGTATCAGGAAGAAGAATGTCCTGTGTCTCTTTGGTTAAACTCTTGACAGGTCTCCTTCACTTATACATACGTACATACATACATAATATATATATATAGGTTCATCATGGACATCTTGAAGAGTTAGTGTATTATTGCTATCATAATACTGCACTACTTGTCAGGTCCATGACAGATGTGAGATTTTTGACAGGAGAGGATGAGAATGTAAAAACTTTTCTCTGGAGATTATTTCATGCATAGAGAGCTGCAAAAGGGAGGGCAGCAGAATGAGAGTGGGAAGTGGAGAGTGCAAGGATGCCAAGGGCTTTATCAGGATAAAGAGATAGGAAGGGAAGATCAAAAGATCAAGGACAGGGCTACATGGAGTCTTGATAGTATATTTTAAGCTGTGAAATGAGGGAAGATAGGGCCAGAAGACGAAGGGGTATCAGTGGTGCATACAGTGTGATTGAGGCTAATCCATTCCTAAAAGGAGGAAAGCAGCTAAGAAATCATTTTTGTCCAAATGTTCAAGCTTCTCCTTCTGCTGCTGCTGCTGTTGAGAAATCCCATGGACTGTGGGATTCTTATGATTTGCTTCTTGAAGCTTTATTTACATTTGAAGTAGTTCCCCGCCCTTGCTCACACAAAATCTCACACAACTTATCTGTGCTGATTCAAAGACAAAAGTAAAGCCATAACTTTGGAGACGAGAAGGCAGAACCACAGATGGCTCCTGTCTGATCAGCCAAAGGCTGCCCACATCTATCATCACCTAACATGCCATGTTACAGATGGGACAGAATTTTGACATGTCAGGCAGGCTTGTGTCACCCATGCTCAAATAGGTCCTGATCACTGGCAAGCTGCCCTGCAACAGCACAGCACCCCAGTATCTCCGGTGCCTGGGACTTCTCCTTTCAGATGTCACTCCTAATCCCTTGTCCCTTGTACCAAGTAAAAAGAAATTTGGCAGTATAAAGAAAGCAGAAAAAAACTTTTAGTCTTCTACCTTCTCCACTGAATTAATCATTTCTGGCAGATTTGTGGCTTCCTATGACCCTGGAGTTTTACTGTCTGCTAGCACATCAGGCACTGATTTTCCTCTCTCTTTCCCCTACAGCAAGCATTACAGTGATATTCTCAACACTGACAGGGCCAGGGCTTATTTCCAGTAAAAGGGCACCATACTTCACTGTGCGGGGTAAGTGAGGTTAGGGAAATAGGTGCATGGGAATAATAAAGGCACAGAGGGCAGCAGACTTTCAATATGTTTATGCAGTTAAATGTAACAAGTTCAGACACTATCATTTATTTTTTTTCTGTTGTTCACAAAAAAAAAATCTCTATGCTGTTTTCTCTTTGTGAGTGCTTTACTATTTTTCTTAACCTTTGCATTTCAGTGCAGCTAGGCTGTGTACATGAAGATATACTCCCTGCCCTGGGGAAGATTCAAGATAAGCAGAGACGTGACATACAAATGGCAAGGGGGAGAGTGATCTAATTGACTGGCCACAAGCTTTGTACATTAAGATAGGAAAAGCATACACAGAAGAGGAAAGCCAGTTTCTGCTGGGAGAAGCACAGCTCTCTCCCCTTCTTTTCTTTGTCCTTATCTTTTTGCCCTTGTCTCCTTGTGCCCTTTTTCATATTTCCCATGCTGAGATTGTGTTAGACTTCTAAGGGCTGTAGAATGGCCTGTGTACATGTACCAGTCAGTTGTTTGTTTTCTAATTTAGCTTGCTGCCTGTCTCTGTCTCTCCTCATGGCCTTCAGCCTGGTACAGGGATGTCAGCTGTTCCTTTCTAAAATTGGCTCCATTCCTTGTTGTCTGGTGAATACCTAACACCTGCTGATGGTCTTTGGGTTTGAACATTTTCCCATGTCTCCCATGTTGCACACAAAGATGAAAAACAGGTTTTTTTCTTCTCCTCTTCTCCCTTCCTCACATCCATAATTTTTTTCTAGTGTCAAATGTGAACTCAGCAATACCAAAAGATTTCCTGCACTTTCATTTCTCTATATTGTTCATCTTTGGGTGTAGTTTTTAAAACTCTCCTCTTACAAAACCACATGGCCATGGTTGCACAGGTGACATCATATACATAGCTCCTGTTATGCATATACATATATAGCTTCCATTGGTATAACAATACACTCAGGCTACCATGTAATGTACCTGTGGAGCTTGGGTGACAAACGCTGCTGCTTTACACTGTGGGATGCTGTGGTGTGTGGCCAGGGGGAAGGAGGAACTACCTCCCATCTCATTGTGGAGTCATGGTCAATACTTTAAACACACAAAGCTTGTGAATCTCCTGGGACAAGACTCAGGTGGGGTAATGATGCTGTAGAAGATCTCAGAGGTCTGACACAAACACAGTACACTTCCTCTGCCATGAATATCTTGGATTTTTAAGCACTAGCCAGGGGAAAGATGGGCATTTGGCTAGGTTTCTCTGCTCTTCTGACAGCTTTTTTCATCCTCCTTTCTCACAGACAGTTCTGAAAAGAGCTGTCAGACTGCACCTGCCTGCTTCACACCCCTCTGAGTGAGCAAGGACAAGGGCAACAGAGCCAAGCATTCATCCCTGGCTGTCACCCAGACAGCCTATGTGAACTTGGGCAAATTCGCAAATTCTCAAGCACCCCTCCTCCCCACCCCACATCTAACAGAGCTCATTTGTGAGCCCTCCGGGATGTCTCCTCCTCTGCAACCATAGTAGAATCATCAGTCAGGCTCCGTGCTCCATAACTTCAAACATGTAACTGAAGAGCCTGGTAATCAGCTCTTCCCCTTCATCTTTGTGGTCACTGGAAGGCCAGAGACAGCCACTTTCCAGGGGAGATATGAGGTGGGATGTACTGGTCTGGCAAGAGTTTAGGCTGCTACTTCCCATCTCTGAGTTCACAGCACCTAGGGCAAAGGTGCTGAAGCTGGGACGTGTGTGTTTCAACAATTCACCAGAGTGACTTCTGAATTGGACTGTCTTCAACAAAATGTTGGAAATGTGATGGAGACTTTTTATCCATCTGTTGAGAGGACTTTGTCTGCTATTTTATTATGAAACTCTTCACAAATGCAATTTAGTTGCTTAGCTTTGTAATAAATTGTATATTCTCTGACTTTTCAAACAAAGCAAGTCTCTTCCTGCGGCTGCCACAGGAAGAGACACATTGACACCACATGACACTAAAAGTGATGTTGCCTTTCTCAGAGCACAGATAATGTGAGATAAAGATTTGTAAAATAACTTTACAAAAGGCTTCTTCAAAAACATCTAGCCTCATTAATACAGAGGGAGAGCTCTTCAAATAGCCATTTTTGCTGACCTAGCTCAGATAAACACAAAGATTTAAGCAGGAAAGGTCCCAGCGAAGTCGATAGGCTTAAAACTAAGGACAGACTAGCAGGATCTACACATACACAGGGCTGAAAGTAGGCTGACAGGCTTTGGCAAGGTGAAGTCCTGCTGTCAGATTCACTGCGGTGACCCAGTTTCTTTGCAGGTCTCTGCAGGGGAAATGCACACTCCTGCAGTTCATCCCCTTCCTTCAGTGTCATTAGTTCTTATCCTTCCACGCTGAACTTTGCAGGGGAAGGATTTTGCTGCACTGCTAAATGTCTGAGAAATGGCACCTCATTTTTGCTGTGTAGCTTAGGAAAGGGTTGTTTGATTAAAAATAAAACAAAACAAAACAAAACACCCCCGCCATAACCTGCCCTGAGATTTTCCATGCAATTTGAAAACTGGAAAGGAGATAAAGCCCTTCTGTGTCCCCTTCTCTCTCTGCGAGCGACTTTGTTGCTGCAAAGTTTAGGATAACTGCTCCACAGGGAGGGGGCAGCTTGAGCAGGGGTAAAACTTTCTCTTTTTGTTCCCTAAAGTAAAGCTTAAGGTTTAATCTACTGAACAACAGAGACACAATGACCCACCTCCACAGACTGGGCAGCAGATGGGGGCAACAGCTGGGGCTGGTACAGAGGAGGAAAATGGTTTGGTAGTTGCTTTGAGCTGCCAGTTGTTTGAAGACAAGATTAGGATGCAGATATGGTGGCCTGCACCTAGCTCTGCCTTTATTATGCAAATGTCTGTATGTCACTTGCTTTCCATTTTCCACAACTTCCTCCTCAGTAATATGCAGTTACTATATAAATATACATATATATGTATACCTAGCTAATGCACAGTTTATATGTACACATTTCACTGCAGTTCTGCAGGTTAGTTAACCAAAATCTGATCATAATTTATCCGGTGCAAAGTGATTTAATTATATAAACAAAGTTTTCAATGCTAAGAAAAAATTCTATAATTTTTTGTACATTATTTTAGTTCGAGACACACCATAAAATAATACATCATGGAGGCAGGACACTCCTGGAGAGCAAGCACTTGAGAAGCAGGTAATTACAGCTCTGTGTGTCCCCCAGCGTGCCTCTGCCAATGGCATTGTCTGCGTGGCAACATTCATTCAATCGACTCAATATCATGTAAGGATGTACCTAAGAAAATTCAGTGCGTGGTAAAAACCCATCCTCAGCTAAGCCACAGCCTGATTCTTCATAGGAAACAAGGCTGCCTGCTTTTTTTTCATAGTCATTTTTTGTGCAAATAAGGGGTTGTAGAGCCTCTCTTTTACCACCAGAGGTCATAAGCAAAACATCTCAGTCCCTCAGTCACTCCTGGAGGGAAGAAAGTGGAAGAGTCAGCAGAAATATTGTTAACATTCGTGATACGAAAAACGCTGGCGATAACCATAAGGATCCCCATCAACTGAGGGCGAAGGTGCCGAGGTTATGAATGCAGCCATCAGTCTGCCGGCGTGGGAGCTGGGAGACAGGAAGCGGGAAGAGGCACCGCTCCTACAGCGCTGGGTGTAACACAGACTTGTTGGCATATTTTGCCCTTTTGTATTTGCTTATTCATAAACCCTAACGCAGGAAACTTTCTGTGTTTTGGAGAAGATGTACAGAATCTACAAGCCCTGTTGAAACTTGTGTTAATATTCAAAAAAGACACTTGCAGTTTTCCTCAAAATGGTCTTTTATTATTTGCAGGCACATTTCAGGAATAGTAGAAAAGCATCTGAGCATAATCAACAACCAAGAGAGGGAATTTTCCTGGCCATAAAGCCTGGATCAGTTCATGGACAAGAGACATGAGCACATGATTTCTTTGACCAGCCATAAGACATGAAAATTGGAAAGGCAGCAGAAGTCTTAGGGAGGGGAAAATCATCTCAAGTATGTTCACACTCTGAAACTTTAAACAGTTATTAAAGTCATGGATTGTAAACTGTGTGCATATCATTTGGAAAAGGAAATGTGCTTTCAGACAAATTATTTACAACAAATAATTTAAATCATAGATAAAACAAAATAAAAGTTTAACTGTGTTAGCATAACTTCTGAAATTTAGTGTAAGTGTGATGTTGCAATATGCAATTGCCTGCAAGTAGGGGCTCTGTCCAACTGTGGGCAGCTAAGATAAAGGGGAATTGTGACTTACATGGATAGATAAGAAGGGAAAAACTGGGGAAGAAACGTTTTTAGAACGTAAACAAAAGTAATCAATAACATTGCAGGAGAAATAGAAGACGGGTGGGTGTTAGCTGCTTGGAATGATAAGGCTTTGTATAACTACCCTATAGTAATAAATATAGGGGATAGGTAACTGAATGTATAATTAAATACACTTCGTAACCACTGTCAAAGAATGTATATGATAGATAATATTTGAAACCCATCCCTTTCAACTGTGTAAAAGGTGTTGTTTTTCTCTTATTTGCCAGACACACACTTAGAGGGTGAGACCCCTGTGTTGCCCCCAGCCAGAATAAAAGTGTGCTTTATTGTGTAAGGATTCCTTTGAATCACATCTCCTGGCCCTTTGAACACGGCTCTGGGCAATGTTTGTTGGGAAGGAAAGGAACGAGAGTGGCAAATCAAAACTGACTTTTTTTAATTCAGCAAAGGTCAAGACAAGCAACTGTGCTCTGCTATAAAGCACCATCATGTCCTTGCCACAGCTCTCCACTCCTAGTTACTGGTGGCCAGGATTAGTTGTCTTCTCATGAGAAGCACACATGAGGAAAGAGAAATTGCTTGAGGCAGAACGACTGGTACTGATAAGCTAGAATTTCTCAATTCCCTCCACAGTTTTACAACTCTATGGCACACATACTTTCACTATAAATAAAAAGGAGTAATTATAATCATATTAAAAAAATCCTACCCAGTTCCTCTGAGAAAGCCTCACAGTCTGTTTTTAACAAGAGATAAGGCTCTTGAAAAAGATGAGATTTATTTCTCAAAATTAGTAAAACACATTTCTGAGCAATGACTAAAAATAAGCTTCATCTTGCAGTGAGTTATTACTTACTACTGTGAAAGAGAAGTTTATTACAGAAATCTTGACAGCTCATTAACTACCTTACTAAAGAACGTGTGTGCTATAATAAAACTACCATCACTCCACCTTCACAGCAAAAGAAAAAATGAACGGGTCATTTACATAATGTGTTCAGTCAACAGCCACAGACACACAAGCCTCCAAGTCTCAAGTCACTGCCACAGTGGGGTTGCAGTGTGCCCTGGGGAAAAGCCCACCTCCTGCAGAGAAAGGCCACCTCATTCAAGGGTTCCTCCTTGGCCACCTCATTCAAGAGTTCTCAGCCACCTCCATCAATGAGGGTTTCTTTCTGCTTCTCCGTAGTCGGGGGATGTTGGGGTGAGTAATGTTTTCTGAGATACTTCTGCCATTTCTAGCATCTCCCCACAGAAAAGCCATGTGTTCACCTTCCGTCGCTCTGAAGCTGTATTAACATTCCATTTTTGTTGAACTTGTTGCCAAAATTATCCCATAAAGGGCTCCAGAATTTAAATACCTCTCACTGATACAAATCAGGGCAATTATATTATGCACCACCCTTTGTGGACAGAGGAAGTTTGATCTCCCTCCCTTTCATTATAACCTGACAAGCTGGAGGACTTGTATTGGTTCCTGCCCTTCCCTCCCCGCTATGCCCCAGTCTTCCTCACAGTAGACACAGTCAAATCCTTGAATTTATGCAGAAGTAATATTTTTTAACTCCTGTCACGCTTATTTTTCTCCTCCACTCTTTCTGCAACCTGGTCACATCTCTCTTTACTGTGGTTATGGGCCCCAGAGTAACACTCTAGCAGGGATCTAGCAGGGACCTTATCATTTTGGATCAGAGCGTGTTAAATACTTCTGGTGTCTTGCACATGACATTCCTACCAGTGAATCCAAGAATGGGAGTTGTCTTTTCTGCAGCACCATCACACACACATTTTTAGCTTGTGAATCACAGTAATTGCTGAATTATTTTCCTCTCTACTGGTGACTTACTGTTAGTTCTTCCTTGTGCATTTCTGTATTCACATCTTATGACTAAAGGAAACTTTTTAAATTTTTTTACTGAGCACCCTGCAGACCTTGGATCACTTCTGTAGCTGGTCAAAATAATTTAAAATGTTATCCCTGTCATCCAGCATACTTGCTTCCCTTCCCAGTTTGCTGTCATCTGTGAATGGCAGAAACGAAGGTTTTCAATTTCCATCCTACAAGTTGCTTAACATGACCAAACCTATGGTAAATGCCTACCTATGGTAAATGTTATTTGAAACACATCCATGTTTGACAAAAAAAACCCACTCTATGCATGTTTTTCCCTCAGTGTATGTGTCCATCTATGACCTAAGTGTCTAAGCTGCTGTTACAGTGGGTGAAGGCTGGAGAGCTATTCTGCTTATCCTCAGGTGGGCAATGAGTGGCAAGGTGAATTTGTTGTATGGACTGTACAGTGGTGCCCTCAAGGCAGCTATATGGGGCTGGTAGATCTGACATAGGACCTGTGGGATGTCCACTCACCTTTGAATTGGTAGCTGAAGGTCAACCAGAAGGTGTCTCAGATGATACTTGATGTCTTTTTTTGAGCAACTGCATGGAGTCCTAGATCTCCTTCCTACAAAGAAGCTTAGATGCACAGGTTATGTATAGACACCTATCCAGTAAACAAGAGACATTCCTATGCACAAATCTGAGGCTGAATCTTGTCCTACCTATCTTCATTTTTGCTTAAGGGAATACCATCTAGAGCAGTGTGAAAAGCCATATGAAAGTCAAAGCAAATTATGCTTGTTGTTATCCCCTAGGCTACTTATTTAGTCAAAGACTGAAATTAGATTGGTTTGACATGATTCTTCTTGATAACTCCACAATTGCTGGCCTTCAATCACTGTACTATCTTCAAGGGTGTTTGCTTAATAAGTTGGCTTAATAGCTTGTTCTAAGCACCACAGTTACATTCTTTGAGTTCTAGCTCCTCCACTTTCTAAACGTGTGTGCCATATTTGCCATTTTACACTTCTCTAAGGCATCCCATAAGTTCATAATAATTGTTAGAGAAACAGAAATTGCTACAGTAAGCTCTGCAAGTCTTTCAGCGTGTGTTTCATTAGCTATTATCAATTCGAATGATTCTACTTAACAAAATGTTGTTTAGACTCTTCTTTGGAAGTGCAGCCTGCATTTCTAAATATCTAGTCTTAATTAACCTCATTTTGTGATAAGCAAGGCTGTTGAACAATTCGATCCTCATTGCCCTTTGCCTTTGTGAGCTGCTGGACCTCTGCTTTCATTTGTTCTCCTCGTGCTTTCCCTATATTCCTTAAGTTCCTCCCTGCTCCTTGCTGTTTGTAACACATTTTACAGCTTGGCCATTCTGAATTTAATCTTGCATATTGTAGACATGAGGACTAGTGGAGAAAGATTGTTTTCCCTTCCTGCAGACCAGAGGCTGGATTCAGCTACTATTAATATTATCTGACAACAGTATTGAAAACCAATGATGTCAGGTTTTGGCTTTAGTGTACCAGTGCTATATTGCTGCTCGATTACTTCAGCCTTATGCATGAAATGGTGTATGATTGCTTTTTTGCAGGCTGTTTTGAACTAGTCTTTATGTAACAACAGATGATATGAGGCAAAATTGAAGGATACAAGCAATATCCCATGTATAATCATCTTTAGTTTTGCATCTCTGCTTCCAACATCTGCTTTCAGGTCACTGAGATAATTTTGCTATCATGTTTTCATGTTTTCTTTTGTACTCACCTCAAATAGGAACCTAGACATTAAAGATAGCTATTAAACAAGGTCATATTCGAAAAATTATTTGGTTTTGTTGTGGGGTAGTTTCTTGTTGATTTGTTCTGTTTTGAGTTGTTTTGGGGGTCTTTATTGTTTAGTTGTTTTTTGATTTTTTTTTTAATTTTGGTCAATTTCAAATGTTTATAGAAATGATAGAATTTCTGGACTCATTGAAAGTGTCTAGCAGCAGAAAGCAGATACATTTGCTAATGGCAAGTGGCTCATCATTCAGCATGGTTGTGATTAAAGCTTAAAATGGTCTTGGATGCAATCTTTTGAACTCCAAATTATGGTTCACATGACAGATTGATGCAGAAAATGTTTACACTTCATTATGCTGTAAGATGATGGATAAGCTCTCAACTGCATTTGATCAGTGAAGTGTAGGAACAGGTCAGATGAAGTAGCAGATGGAGCAGGTTGAGAAATGAGGATAGAAAGTTAATTGTGGCCAAGATTAATTTCCTTTATTTGACTATGTGGGAGAAGGGTTTGAAATTGTTTCGAAGGTGTTTCTAATTTCAGAAGACAATGAAAGTATTTATCTCTCCACATGACTTTAGGCACTAAATTTAATCTATAGATTTCAAAGCACTTCACAAACACAGCTGTTAATCTTCTTGCTTGCGTTTGGAAGGAGAGGCTCCGACAATTTAGCTAGCTGTCACTTCACTCCAACTTTTCCACAGCAGGTTCGATGCAGAGTCCAGCTGTCCCTAGTTAGCACATCCTCAGACCTCAGACCAGGCACAGAAAACCTATCTCTGTCCTGGGAGAAAATTGTAACTGGGATCTCGTTTTCCTGGAGAATCTTTCTGAGTACCAAGTGAACAGGTAGGATTGCAACCTGTGCATGAAAATACAACCTCCAACAAGGTGCCAGATCTGGACAGCTGGTTTGTCCGGATCTTAGAGTCAAACACATGCACTTGACATGCAATTGTCTTTGTGTACTTGCTGCATGCAAAACATACAATCATTTGCACAAAAACACAGTGAAAAATTACTAATATTTCCCATTAGCTAGGTGGAAACTGGATAATTTCTGTGCTTTTCTGCCACCTTCTTGCTCTCATACATTGCAAAGTTCCGTAACTGCACATGTAATGTCCAGTCATCCCAAGCACAGTCTCCAGTCCTCCGTAGCTTGTAATGTCCTATGCCTTTTAAAAATCACTGACAGATTTCTTACCCATTGAAATCAAAGGCCAAAATCCTGTAGACTTCAATGAGGGCAATGCTTTTGCCCTATGTCTCTTCCATCATTAAGCAGAAGACATTTGACTTTAGATAGCAGGTGTGTCACCATTCAGAATCAGCTGCAAAAATAGGGAGAAAATTAACAGGTTTTCAATCATTTTAGTTCTTCAGCAAATCTGGAGTTGTACACAGACTGTTCAGTTTTCTCAGTATGTGTCCTGTCAGTTTTGTTTCGTCTTGAGAGAGTACAATTACATACATGTCCCAGTCATAATATAAAAAAGCCATTTCAGAAAACAACTGATTTCAAAATTTGATTGAAACATATTAAAAATACCATTTGCTGTATTTACAAATCCTGACAGCTAACAAGGGCACTCACAAAGCAGATGGGCATCTCTTCAACTCGTGTTTACCAATTTGGGGTACTTTACTGAAGAAGAGATTTTTGTAAAAGGATTTTTTACACAGAGGTAGCTGTGTGATGATGTTAAGTAGGAGGATGCCTTTGCTTGAGTAACACAGTCAGATGTAGTTCTAATCATGACAATTAAATTATCACATCTTCTGGCACTTAGTGGTGGTGCAAAGTGGCAGATAATACTCATTACATGAAAATAACTGCAACTGGTGTGGAGCACACATCCTGCTCATATCCTGCAGATATTGCATAGGCAAAATGGCAACGAAGTAAGTGGAAATTTTGACTGAGCTGTGCCTCTTGTCATCACATGGCTTTGAAATCTGAAAATCTAAGGCTTGAGTCCAATTATTCTCACTCATGCTCTCAATGGGAAAATAAATGACCACTTAAATAATGATATTTTCTCATATAACTCTGACCTCTCTGTACACTTCAGTTTCTGTCTATTTAAACAAAAAAAGTACAAACAATATTCAGAGTACTAATGTATCTAAATCCAACTTCTCAAAAATTATTGAAATAGGGTATTATTATTGTTGTCATAGGTTCATATAATACTGTTGACAACACTGTTATTATATGATGCAATTACATCACAGAACAACATAGTAATCCATATGATGTAATATATATGATGTGACTATATCACCTACTTCTTCTAAGACACTTTTCACCCAGAGATATCAACATACCTCACAAAGAAGAGCAGTATTAACATTGCTATTATAATTACTATTATCACTAGCCAACAAGAAATGTGCACATCTGCACAGGGCAGATGAACCCAATCAATGAATGTGTACAGAACAGAAATGCCTGTAAATACTAATCTGAAATATTACTTCAATAGCACATTACATCTCATATCAGCACAACTGAAGCTCTTTTTAAAAGGGTTGAGGGGAAATTATTTTCTACCAGTTTATTCACTCAATACAGATGACTGGAGAAAAGGACAATGACCATGAAACTAGCATTAATCTTCACATATAATTGATCATTTAATTGTAGTAGTCTTTCATGAAGCTAAATAATCACTAGTTGATACAGAATTGTATTCAAGATTTACAGAGTAAACACCCATCACATTTTAGACATCACGCAATAGCCCAAGCTATAATTATCAGTTCATCATTAGTATTGTTAAACATATCACGTAGACACTGGAAATCAATCCCAAAATACCAAAACCTCAAGCAGCATCCTAATTGAAATAAAACAACCTTCATATTCAGGTTATTGACTCATTTAAAACTAGTCTATGTAGCCAGAACTCTGGTTCTGCATTTAAAATAGGAGCATGATACAATGTTTTGGGGTAAATTCTCATGTTATTGTGAAGAAAAAACTGTCAAGATAATAAAACATGGGAAGTAACAGAGAGGTGAACTCCAGCAGTACTGCTAGACTATGTTATTAATTTTGGATTAGGTGTGAGTGATGGGTTTAACATTTACACTAGCGATCAGGGTAGAAGAGTTCTTTCCAATTCTTCTTTATCAAAAAATGTCCCCCTTTATGACCTCTCTGAAGAGTGATATGTGAACAATTTATAGCTAAACTATATGATGCTGCTGAAGCTCAGGCAAATAAAGGTTGTTGGCAATGATAAGTTGCAGCACACTGTACAGAAATCTTGTCTGTAGGGAGTTTACCACCATTTTTTCAAAGAATGGTGGAAAAACCTTTATCAAAATTGTGAGTATATTTGAGAGCAGAGCAAGTGATTACCTTGTTTAGCCAAAATCTTGCCCATAGTGCAGTTGGTAACCATCTGCCTTTGTACTATTTGTCTGTAGCTCTGGCTGTGCCTGACCTACATGTGACACTTCTGAGCAGATGTGCATCAGGATACAACAGATGAGAGAATGCCAGTCCCTGCCAAAAGGACTCCACACATATTGGGAAGGATGAATACCAATAAATCAGTATCAAATGGAATGCACTGTAGGTTTTATTCAGAGTAGAGAAATAGTTGAATTATTTTATCTATTAAATCAATGGATAAAGGATTTAATAGTAATACATCTTCTTAATGTATTTGTCTTAAGCACCAACATAACATTCATGTCCATCCAGGACCTTTTATTTTCAGGGCATTAGAGAGCTAAAGACAGGTTTGATGACTGGAAATCAAGATTCACCAAAACAACATTAATTCCATCCTATTACCTCCCACTTACCTTCTATTCATACTTCATTAAACTTGTGTGACTGACTGAAGCATATTATCAGAGTTTACAGGCTCAGAGTATATATTTAATATATTACAGGAAGTGGATAGGGGAAGGGGAAGAGGATACTTGAAAGGATCCAGCACAGATGAGTTGAACACATGTATGTTGGAAGGGGGGCTCATGGAACCTATGCGATAACCAAGATAGGAAAAGTGCTGTACTGTCAACAAGCATCATACAGAAATGGAGATAACCATGTGCTCAAATGGTATCCCATATCTGTCTGATACAAAGCAGCTTGTAACTCTTCATTTAAATTGCATGGAAAAGGCATTTTTGTGCCAGGCACTTGGCATTTGGAGGATGTGTTCAACTGGTTGGCCAAGGAGGGTTCGTCAGAAGGAGTTTTCAAGGGACAGGCTCACTAGTGTTAAAAATAAGAGTTGGGACTGAAACTTCAATTTCTTTGTCTTTTCAGCAGTAGCTTTAGAATTCTGCTGAGTTCTTTTTAACACAGTAGGGTCTTTCATTACAGCAGTATCTTTTAATGAACTTTCATCTAAAGATCTGTTTAAAACTGGACAATGCCTGATAAAAATACTCTATACAAAGAATGAAAATAGTTTTACCATCTAATATATGTATGTCCTCCATCATCAGTGGATATGTACTAGAACAGGCTCCATGGGGAAGTGGTCACAACACCAAGACTGACAGAGTTCAAAAAGTGATTGGATGGTACTCTCAGGCACATGGTGTGACTCTTGGAGATGATCCTGAGCGGGGCTAAGAGTTGGACTTGATGATCCTTGGGCGTCCCTTCCAACTTGGCATATTCTGTATTTCAGTGGATTTGAGTCTTTTTTCTATTATTATGATTATTAATATCAATAGTATTAATACAAGTCAATGTTATTTCAATGCCAATATATTTTCAGAATCAGGGATGAGTCTTTGATGTCCTTGAATGTACATGAAAGCTGTACATTTAGGAATAACATTTTCCATGATACTGACAATATGCCACAATATGCCTTCATTGCTCCCTGCATTTCCTGCCCCTAGTTCAGTTTTACACCTGTTGCAGAATTTACTGAGAGCCACAAATTTAAATGCTGAGATCCGAATGGTGACTCCTTCAATAAATTATGTTACATTATAGTAAGTTGAATTAGGACTCTTTCCCTGAGGCATACTCTTTCCAGGGTCAGCAGGTTTGTGTGTGCTTTCACAGTCCTTTCCCGGTGATGCTTGGGAACTGAGGAGCAATGTTGCTTTCCATGCATACATTCAAAGAGCAGAAGAGCTTTGCAAATTGCATTGTTTGGATCCCACCCTCTTTGTCTCTCTGAGTGCTGTCTGGTCACACAGTTCTCATTTACCCTATCTGTTAATGGATGATTAATACGCAGATAATACTTAAGTAACACCATGAGTACCTGTGCCCAGCTGGCACGTGGCTATCTCCCAGAGGCTTAGCTTCTATGAAGGGATAAAACCAGGCTCATTAGAGACAAGCTTCAGGGTGGCACACTGATGCTAGTGAGGTCCTTTGGTCTGCTGACTCAGTGGAGGTAGAGGATGGAGATCCATGTGGCAGCAAAGACACGGGGATATTGATATGTTAGAAACCACAGAAATGCTTGAGAACAGTCATGTAAGAATTAGTGCTTCTGTCCCCAAAAAGGTGACAGGATCAATAGCCCAACTGAAGTGCATTTACACCTATACACACAAGATGGGCAACAAACAGGAGAAGGTGGAAGCCGTTGCACAGTAGGCAATCCATGACATAGTTGCCCTAATGGAGAAGTGATGGATGACGCACACAGCTGGAGTGCTGGATGGCTGTAAACTGTTAAGAAGGGACAGGCTAGGAAGGTGATGTAGCGGGGGTAGCCCCATATGTTAGGGAGTGTTTTGAATGTCTGGAGCTTAATGATGGTGGGGACAGGGTTGAGTGTTTGTGGGTAAGAATCAGGAGAAAGGCCGAGGCAGACATCCTGGTGGGAGTCTGGTATAGACAACCCAACCAGGATGAAGAGGCAGCTGAAATATTCCATAAGCATCTGGGAGCAGATTCACGATCACTAGACTGTATTCTTGTGGAAGGCTTCAACATACCCAATGCCTGCTGGAAGTGCAACAGCAGAGAGGAAACAGTCCAGGAGGCTCCTGGAGTGTGTGGAAGACCATTCCTGACAGAGTGTGAGGGAGCCAGCTAGGGAAGGCACCCCACCAGACCTGCTGTTTGTGAAAAGAGAAGGAGTTTGGGGTGATGTGGTGGTTGGAGGTTGTCTTGGGCAAAGCAAATGGGGGCACCCTCATTCAGTTTCCAGGCAACAGCAAATGAATGAGTTTTTGATTCTTGGAGAAGTAAGAAGGGAGTCAGCAGAACAGCCACCTTGCACTTCCAGAGGGGCAGACTTTGTCCTCTTTAGGAGACTGGTTGACAGAATCCCTTGGAAGGCAGTCCTGAAGAGCAAAGGATTCTAGCATGGCTGGACATTCTACAAGAATCTTGCAGGTGCAGGAGCAGCCCATCCCTATATGCTGAAAGACAAGTTGGTGGGGAAGAAAGCTGGCCTGATTGAACAGAGAGGTTTGGCTGGAACTCAAAAAAAGGAAGAAGCATTTATGGCCTTTGGAAGAAGAGGCAGGCAACTCAGTAGGACTGCAGAGAGAAAAATCAGAAGGGCCAAAACTCAGCTAGAGTATAAGCTGGCTACTGACATAAAAGACAATAAAAAAGGTGTCTATAAATGCACCAGCAACACAAAGAAGGTTAAGGAGAATCTCCATCCTTTACTGGATGGAGAGGGAAACATAGTAACAAAGGACAAGGAAAAGGCTGTGCCTAACACCTGCTTTGCTTCAGTCTTTAACAGCAATTGTTCTTCAGGTAGCCAGCCCCCTGAGCTGGAAAACAGGGGTAGGGAGCAGAATGAAGCTCCCATAATCCATGGGAAAATGGTCATTGACCTGCTACACCACTTAGACACACACAAGTCTATGGAGCCAGGTGGAACCCACACAAGGGTACTAAGAGAGCTGGTGGAAAAGCTCACTGAGTCACTTTCCATAATTTACCAGCTGTCCTAGCTGACCTGGAGGTCTCAGGTGACTGGAAGTTGGCAAATGTGTCACCCATCTACATGGAGGGCTGGAAGGAGGACCCATGGAACTCCAGGCCCATCAGCCTGATCTTGGTACCAAGGAAAGTCACGGAGTAGATCATCCTCAGTGCTGTCATGCTGCATGTACCAGACAACCAGGGGATCAGGCTCAGCCAACATGGGTTTGTGAAAAGCAGGTCCTGCTTGACTAAGCTGATCTCCATCTATGGCAAGGGGACTTGCTTAGTGGTTGAGGGAAAGGCTGTAGATGTTGTCTACCTGGAGTTTAGTGAAGTCTTTAACACCATCTGTCACAGAATTCTCCTGGAGAAACAGGCTGCTCATGGCTTGGAGAGGTTCACTGTTCACTGTGTAAAAAAACTGGCTGGATGGTGAGTCACCACCAGAAAGTGGTGGTGAATGGTGTTAAATCCAGCCAGCAGTCAGACATCAGTGGTATTTCCTAAGGCTCAATACTGGGACCAATTCTGCTCAATATCTTTGTCGATGACCTGAATGATGGGATGGAGTGCACTCTCAGTTTGCAGAAGACACCAAGCTGGACAAGAGTATTCAACTGCTGGAGGGTAGGAAGGCTTGCAAGAGGGATCTGGACAGGCTGGATCAATGGGCTGGGGCCAATTGTGTGAAGTTCAACAAGGCACAGTGCTAGGTCTTGCACTTTGATCACAACAACTTCATGCAGCACTATAGGCTTGGGGCACAGTGGCCAGAAAGCTGCCTGGTAAAAAGTACCTGGGCATGCTGGCTGACAGCTGTCTGAACATGAGGCAGCAGTGTGCCTAGGTGGCCAAGAAGGCCAATGGTATCTTGTATGAGCAGGACCAGAGCAGTTAATCATTCCGCTGTACTCAGCACTGGTAACACCTCACCTCTAATCCTGTGTCCAGTTCTAGTCCCCTGGAAGAAAGACATTGAGGTTCTGGGAAGTGTCCGGAGAAGGGCAACAGAGCTGGTGAAGGGTCTGGAGCACAAGTCTTATGCGGAGTGGCTGAGGGAGCTGTGGTTGTTTAGCCTAGGGAAAAAGGAGGGCCATGGGTGGATGTTATCACTCTCTACAACTAACTGAAAGGGGGTTGTAGATAGGTCTCTTCTCCCAAGTAATAAGTGACAGGACATAAGAAAATGACCTAAGGTTGCACCAGGGGCAATTTAGATTGGAATTAGGCAAAATTTCTTCATCAAAAGGGCAGACAGGTATTAGAACAGGCTGCCTAGGAAAATGGCTGTGTCACCACACCTGGAGGTATTCAAAATACATGTAGATGTGGCACCTAGGGACATGGTTTAGTGCTGGCCTTGGACTTAACAGTTGGACTTGATGATCTTAAAGGTATTTTCCAACCTAAATGATTCTAATAGTCTATGATTGTAAAAGGTGAGGCGGGAGGAATGACAGTGTTAGGTTCAACATTTCCAGGCTCTTTGCAGTTAAGACAGGATTTCCCAGAAATATTTTAATCCTTCATTTTTCACAAAAACTAGAAGGTCTTCTAGTTAACTTGATTTTTAAAGTAAGTAGCAGCAATTTTGTAGAACCTAGTAATAAAATTGCATCAAAAACAGTCTTTAAGACAGATCAAGGAAAAATTATAATGCTTTCTTCTGCACTTATAATGTATAGCTTTCAGGAATAAGGCTATATAAATTAATTTGTTTTGTGTGTTTTTTATTGGTGCAATCTTTTCCAGGTTTTCATTATAACATTTGAGCTCCAAGATTTCCTTAAAATCACAAAATAATAGATTAAGCTCAGCACTAAGGAAACAGCCTTTTTTTTTTTTCCTGGAAGTTTTTTCAGTAGGCTAACTTATGTCCTGTTAGGAGTAACATACAGAGAGAAAAGGGAGCCCTGCCCTAACATAAAATCCTTGACACAACCCCAGAAACCACTGTCAAACTTTCTAAATGGTTTTAGAAAAGTGTTTTTTTCTTAAGATTTTATGGAATTAGTGCCAAACA
>JAWWMO010000001.1:90007112-90050818 GCA_035047845.1 Dendrocincla fuliginosa
GAAACCACTGTCAAACTTTCTAAATGGTTTTAGAAAAGTGTTTTTTTCTTAAGATTTTATGGAATTAGTGCCAAACATTAATTCTTGATCTTTCTGGTTCAGAGGGTGCAATTCCCCTCACCTACAATAGAAATATCTCCATCAGAGCTATTTTTTCTTATCAGTAGTGAGAAATGAGCCCTTCTCCCTTGTGATTCATCTTGTCCTGAGGTAATCATCCAAACCAGATCAGATGACTCATGAACTAGAAATGCATGTTTCTATCCATTAGTCTAAGAAGGGAACCCTGGTCTAGCTCAAGTGGAGACATCTACCTGGCTGATGCCTCAGGTTAGGAGAGATGAATGCTATCAACTGTCTATCCAGTATTTCTGTGTCCTTGGTAGAGTACACCAGAGTAATTTGTCATAAAATTATTCAAAACAAGTATTCAAAACAGGATCTTTCCATGTAATAGTTTGCTACAGGGCACGGCTCCTTTCTTTCCGAAAGGAAGAACTGAAATCAGGCAGTTTCTCTGGCAGTGATAAAACATAAAAGGCAGAAGTGGTCTCCATAAAAATTTAGGGATACAATGAAATTGCATTCTGCTGCTCTAACAACAGATCCATCTTTTTGAATTTCAGAAGTAAGTCAAAGGAAACCATTCCAGGACCACTCAGAACAAAGATCCTCCGTACTCCTCTTAGCACTCTGCTTATTTGGGGTGTGGGGTGTGGAGGGGTGTTGTCAAGGATTTGTGTTATTAGAGGGATCAGAAGGAAAAGAAAGAACAATGAGACATTTAAATCCAATTGATAATTTCTAGGTGTATCTTTGAAGACTACTGAAACACTCTATTTCCTTTTGTTTACAGTATATATCCTGTTCTAAAATAGATCTGGTGGAAAAAACAGAGCACCCCTCCATATTTCTTGCATTTCTGGAAATGGGCCTGTATTTATTACTGGCATCTGCTGTTGGTGACAGATCTTGAGTAGAATCCAGAACTCCTGAATAACACTTGGCTTTCTTTATTATGGTAAAAAAATTGCTTTTGCAGGCTCACTGCAATTAGTGAAGATTGTATTTTGTTCTGCATGCCCTTTACTAGCAGTAATCCAATATTGAATTGCCTCAGAGGGTCTCAGCAATAACTGGGTCAAACTCTCTCATAACTCTTTCTGCTTGACCTGGAAAATTGACACTACCATAGGAGTGCACAGTATATATGTATACTGTCGAAACACCCTGTGAATTTCCATCTTGCGCTCAGTTCCTCTTTATTCACATTCCTTTTATGATTTATTTGAAGTTTGTCTATATCTCAATTTTTTTCTCAACCTACTTAGCCTCCAGATAAAGACCACTTAGCTGCTAGCAGGAGCAAAATTCATCTTCACGCAGCACTTACACTGAGCATGTTCTAATTAAGTCAGCTAAAGTAGCTATCTGCAATTCAGCATGTCTGAGCAGCTCTCCATTCATCAGTGATCTCCTGTAAACATTTAGGACATCTTGACCTTGACTAGTTGTGAGCACAGGAAATGCAACATGACTGCTTCTTGGCAGTAGAGTGAAGGCATTTTAAGATGCTTCTCCAAGTTGTTTCTAGTCATGAGTGCAAAGAGTCAAGAGGAACAGTAGCAGCTCACGGAGACCATGCTGAGGTCCCACATCAGGAATGCAGGGTGCCAGAAGGGGGAAATCTCTTGGTATGGTCAGATAGAGGATGTGATACGATGTAGAGTCTCCATCTAATACCCACACAGGAAACTAGGCAAACCATTTTATACTGTGAATTAAACATACTCTTACTTGATTTTGCAGAAATCCAATAATTATCTTCCCCCACCTACACCTGCTTTTTTTTCTTCTAGCTGACTCACAGAAACTGATGCTTCATTATTTTCCTGAATGTTTCACTAGCTCTATCTACAACACCTATAAACACTTTTCACTTTGGAAAGTCCATACGTAAAGGTAACACTTTAGTAAAGGTTAATATCTGGCTTTTGAACCCGCAGAACAGGTTATACTGAACAATGGGTGGTTTTCATGCATGAAACCAAAGCAGAGAAGTATTGCCAGTCATGTCTCCATGTCTTGCACAAAGTCCAGAGATTAAAGCAATCTCTAGAATATGTGAAATCCAGTTCTTGTTCCTGTCATAAACAGAGTGGATCTGAGTCTATACTTCTCACCTCCCCAGAGTGCCTAAACACCAGGCTGTGTAATATAAGGATCTCCTGCCAGTACCGCTCATCTTCATACCACCTAAAAGGTTTCTGGGGTAGGAATTTATTCCCTGGTATTACAAGTCCCAGAAGAGTGCCCTGACCTATGCTCCATCCATCTTTCTCTCCTGCCTCTGGTTCAATTTATATTTAACCACTGAGCCATTGTATAAAACAAGCACCACATTCTTTACTTCCTTCCCTGCATTTTGAATGCTGTCTGTACTTTGCACTTCATTTCATGAGGGATTAAAATGCTTGAAATAGATTTGATATGTTTTCCTTCAGCCTGAAGTGATAATTGATATCATTTGCTTCTACAAGAAAGGTTTTTTTAAGTTTTAATTTTGGCTCAGGTTTCATAGCTCCTGTTTTTAAATTTTTCAGTTTGAGGAATAAACCGAAGAATCATCAAAAATCCCCCCAAAACAATTTCTTTTTGTTCTGTTCATTATACTATCTGCTGTCAACTGCCTTGAGGTTTGGTAAGGTTTCAGACATGAATGTCCTTGCCAGTGGAGACTAAGCTTAATAATTTAACAGTATTTTCAGTGTTCAAAGCCAGAAGAGTTTGGGCTGTTAAGCCTGCTAGTTGTAGTTGCACAAAGTCCTATTACACAGTATAAAATGCTCATAATTTCCAATCTATTAAACCAGTCTCTTTGCATTTTGCTCTTATTCCCCAATGTTGAAAAAAAAAAAGTGCTAATTAAGCAAAATGAGTTCAACTCCAGTTTTATTTAAAGGAATTTTGCTTAAATTCCCTTAAATAAATCTGCTTAAAGTACCCCAGACAAAAACTTTGGAGGTGAGGTAAAGTAAGATAAATTTTAACTCTCAAGGAATAGAGTTATAATCAGGAGCTTATTATGACCTAGATATCTTTGGCATTCATATATAGGTAGCAGATAGGTTTCCTGTATGTCATCCCTCTAGCTAAACAGAGTTGAAGACAGGTGGATTTTATAATCCTATCCTTATTCCACTCCCTGGAAGCTAAGGATAACAGTGAATGAAGCATATTTTTCCTGCAGAGAAATCACAGTATGATACTTCCTCTGGCAGCATGCTTTGCCTCTCCTCAATTGGCTAAGGATACATCTCCCCTTCAAGGGGTGAGGTTAGGAAACAATGGGGATCCAGAGAGAGGTAGAAGCTTCAGGCTCTTCTACAAAGAAATTCTGATGAACATTCTGTGCTATGCCTATTTTTATCTCCATTGTGCAACAAAATTTCATCAAAGCCCCTATTAAACTTCAGCATAAGAGCAGCTATAGGCAGGAAATGAAAGTTTGATTAGGCTAAAGTTATGACCAGCCTTGTGAGGTGTGGTGACTTGGAATGAAAAGTGAGCCTTATATACAGTTATAAAAGAAACACACATAGATACAAAGCCAAAAACTCCCCAATAAAAACTATTTGCGTAAGTGGCTTTTTTTAACAGAAAGAAGTGATGTGATTTTGCTTTTGATTTAACTGACAAGTAAAGGCTTTGGATAGCATCCCCTAAATGCAGTAAGAAAACAGAAAGAAAACCCCAAACAGAAGATCTGGATGAGAAAGACATGGTGCCACCTAGAAATGTGTTGCTGTTGAAGGTGGTATTTTCTGCTGCCCAGGTGGCTGAGACCACATCCAGTGCATGACCAACTGGCTACTAGGGTATCGATGCCCTGGCATACACGTCAGGGTTCTTTGCCATCTGAGAAACCCTGGAGCCCTCCAGCATCTCCAACTGCTGCTTCAAAAGAGCACAGCGCTGAGTGATATCTCTCAGCCCCACACTTTGTATCTGTACACGACTCCAACAGCATTAGACACTTCAGTAGTAGATTTCTAGGGAGGCCTAGACTGCAACTGACCGCAATGGTACTTTCATGTATCCATCCACTTACATGGAGACCACAAAATGCAGGAGTTCCTCATCAGGAGTTCAAACCCACACCAATCCTTAATCAATTTTGATGAAGCTAACAAAGACCAGCAAGATGTTAAGGAAGCTAATGCTGATTATAAATTAAAGTGAATCCTATTTGACAACTAAATCCTATTAAAGTAAGCAGGTGGATTACAAACAGCATGGCTGATAATGAAATGGGCATGAGGAAAATGGTCTGTAGGCTAAAAACAAGTGGACACAGAACAAGTCTTAACACAGGATGAGTGTTAAGGCCTATTAACAGTTCAATTATTGTGGTGGCTGGTACTGCCCATGGTCATACTGGAGAAATTACATGGCAGACAAAACAACAAGTCCTTGTATGTGCTTTATTTGCTTTGCAAGGGTAACAGCCTGACCATTAGTCACCAAATGTATGACTCATCAAATGCCCATAGTGCAGACAACTGTAAGTGATCTGGTCGCCCTATGTCATAAACTGACATGTCATGGACACAAGTTCCCTTACTTGTTTTAGGTATTCTCCTCAGCTGGGGAGAAAAAGGCCTTGTTGACTGCCTGTTCCCCTCCAGCAGATATGCTGGGTGGTCTGCTAAGGTAGGCAGAGAGGTCTCACCTAGAGCTACCTGTGAGCTGCACAACCTGGTGCCCTTTTACACTGACAAACATCTAACAGGATTGTAAAAGGTAGAGAATTGAACCTTTATGTTAAAAAGGAGATGTCACAAAATGTTGAGGTTACTGCCTGTGTATTTTGGGCTCCTGGCTCTCAAGAATGGGCTATGCTAGGAAAGCAGATCTGTTGAACCTACTTTGATCCAACAAGCTCAGGCCATGAGGATACATCTGAGGTTTGGTGTGGTACCATATTGTTGGGAAGGAGAGTGTCCTCATGAGGAGCAGTGAAAGCAGTGCTGGCCTTCCTGTGCCAAGGACCTTGATGTGTGCCACCACCCAGGGCTGTGTGGTATGCTGGCGACACACCAGTTTTCTCAGTGGTACCATGCTCTCACAAGGTTTTCAGACACCATCTGTCACAAACTATGTCCTACCACTGAGTAAAAAACCAAATGGCACCTCCAAGTTTATCAGGAAAAAAAAAAAAGCAAACCCAAACCTCAGGAGGCTGAATTGTTTACAACATTCCCACCTAAAAGCATGAAGCAGTAGAGGGAGGGCAGGCTCAACAACTGCCATTCAAGTAAAGGGACATTTGTAATGTGGTGGGAAAGGAAGATAGATGGGATGTCTCACTGTGAAAGGGCCCTGCTACAACAGTGCAAAGCCATTTCACCAAGACAGACATCAGATGCTGAGGAGGAGTTCCAGTCAGTAAAACGAAGTTACTTGGTGCACTAGCAGATATTTGTTATATATTTTCTCCCTCTGTATACACAGAAACCAATGTTATGGGAGAAATACATTCTTTCGGATTATTTACTTTTCAAACCAACAGAGATTCAACAAAGACTGAAATAAATCCATAATATGTGCACTATGTATCTATGTTCCAAATCAATATTAGAGATGGGCTACCAGTGTGAAAAGCCAGAGATCCAGGCCAGAGACACACATGGTATTACAGGGACAGAGAGAAATCTATATGCTCTGTGTATTTCTCTGCATTCTATGCCAATATTCAAGCTAGTTTACTCATGTGAAAAATAAGTGCTACATAGTTCAGATGGGGAGAACACATCAATAGCTGTACTGTGGAGACGTGTGCTAAATAACAAAGATCGCCTTCATGCCATGCCTATCTAATGTATCTATATTGTGCAGAGAAATTCTACAGTCCCCCAAAATATTCAAGTTAAGCAGTATTATTTGAAAGAAGGATATTTATGCTTTCTGTTAATTTTCTTCCAGATTTCACCAGGAGCTGCAAAAAGTTATTCTATTCACATTGGTGTTTCCTAAGGCAGACATCATGGTTAGTGAGAGGCTTCCCTAAGCCTGAAAAGAGCAGCACTGAGGTGTCTTCACAGGGACCAGCTCTTCGCTCCACTGCTTGCTTCCTTTCCCCATGATCAACAGTGGCTTCTTCTCTCCATACTCCACTGTTTGCCCTGCCTTTGCTCCACTTTACTTGTAACTGTTAAGCTTTGCAGTTCTGCGGCACATGAAAAGGAGAAGCAGGTGAAGTTTGATCCACTGTATCCAATTCTCTGGGATTTTGTTGTTTAATAGTAATACCTGCTTCTTCTGCCAGCAGTCACAGCAGCACAGCTGGCACAGAATAGGCACAGGGGGAAAAAAGATGTCTTCTCCTTACACACGGCTTGCCCAGTCCCAGGCTTCCTTATCTCTGACCCTTGCACCCCTCACACACATGCCGATTTATTGCCACTCACACAAAGGCTACCTCCTGCAAGTGCCAGGCTTGTTCAAGCTGCCCTGCCCTGCTGTTCTCTTCCATCCCTCCTCCGCCTAGAAGACATTTTTCCCCTTTTAGCTTATCAACACCAGAAGAGGCTGACTGAGCTGAGTCTTTACTCTTTTCTATAGCTGTATTCTCAGTCCCATCAACACCTGTCTCTTTCATAAATTAATCCAAAATCAATCAATAACCCCAACAAATAAGCCATGTCCTTTCCTTTGCGAACATATTTATCTTGCTTTGAATAATATCCCAACAATGAATCACCACTGTTTAGCCTAATTTTAGGAACTCTACAATAGACTGACCTGTTTTGGAGCTCCCTGTTTATTTTCCATGTCAACAAAAGAGCTGTTTCTTTAGAAAAGGAAAATGCCCCAATGCCTCACTCAATATATTCAGGCCCTGATGAGTAATTATCCCCAAATTTGAGGGTCGTTTACAAGAGTACCTTGCAATCTTGTGCAATATCAGTAAAGCACAGCAAATCTGTAAGAGAAAGACATATTAAACCAGCCCTGGGAACATTTCATGTACATTTTGTTGGGTATCTGAGCTGGGCTTACTCCTGAACTTGAACTTGATAAAACTTGGACTTGATAAAGATTCAGGTACGGTTGTTCTTAATTTGCCTCAAAAAATTTCTTATGCATGTAAGAACTAATATGCAAATCAAGTTAATCAAATCCTACTGCCTGCATGGCTCCTCTAAATCCTTTGTACAATTAGTTTTTTCCTGAGAGGACTGTCAAATCTCTTGGTTGGCAATGTTGCAGCTGTGAAGCCAGAAAAACTGATTTCAAAATTCTGGAAGAACAGACTCATTGTTATTATATTTGTCAAGAGGTATATGTAACAGACAAGTAGCAGTTTGTGTTTTCTGCCATTGGCACTGCAGGTAATGATTCAGAGAAGAAGAATTTTATAAAGTGGCAGACTCGTGTATTACACTATTGGAAATGTGATGGTGAAGAAAACATACATCATTTACATTTGGGCAACATCTTTTTATTCCAAGTATGTTTTCTGATTTCTGCCTTGTATGACTATATATTTCAGAAGACAGCTCAGTTTTAGTCTCTTTTAGAAAGCGTATGATGAGTTCATGCGCTGGCCTGAGATCTGAGCTCCTGGAGAGCAATTTCACATCAGGTTCTCATACTTGATGCCGCTGTGGCTTTGGGTGCGCCTGATCCTTAAATGTACTCAGCATTATGCAAGACCCAGGTCCCAGTCCACGAAGTCCTTAAATATATGATTAATCTTTAGTTCCTTTGACTTCACTGACTAAACTGCTTAGCTGGATTCACTCCTATGCACCTAATCTCCCTACTTGAATTTCAATATTAGCAAAATTAAGATAATTCTTTCTTTAATATAGAAGGCTACAGCGAGCATTAATTAGTTAATATATGTGGAGTGCTTTGGAGATATAAAGGCTATCTAGATGTTAATTTATGCAGATATTGGAAGAAGTAGAGGGAAATAATTGCTGTCTCTCACCTGTGCAGGATTTCAGAACAGCATTCATTCCCTCAGCCAGAGTAAAACAGAAACTAAGTGCTGAGACAAGCCCACGCTCAGGAGACACTCAGAGCACGCTTATCAGATTTAACACACTTTCCCATTTAAGGGAGTGCAATCAGCTCTGTATTTGCATTTCCCTTGCAAATGAGCTTCACTGACTCCTTGCAGTGTGCTTTGCACTAGCTGCTTCTCCTGTCTTAGTGCTGTGATAGCTAACTGCCTCAGCAGAGCAATATGCTTTCATCTACCATGCATCTGTACTTAATAATGAACCTGGCAAGGAGGTTCCAGCACTGGTGATTGGCAGATTCTCACCCGTTCTTGTTTTCAGGTGCTGAATTTGGGCTATATGAGATCTTGGTTTGGCCAAATTTTTTACCTTGGATTTATAGATAAATTAATAAAGCACATAAAAGGGACTGGTTTATCTCACTTCATTCTTTGTTTGTGCAAGGTTTGTGTCCTAACAAGTTCTGTAAAGTGGCTTTGGTGAAGATGTCCTTGCTGTTGGATTGGGAGTTCTGTGAATAGTATTGCTATCACCTCAAAATTGGAAAGCCACGGCATCCCCTAGATCCATTTTCCACCTGACAAAAGTAAAAAACCACTGTGAACCATAGAACCAGGCTCCCCATATCAGTTGCAGAAAAGCTGAACAGTAGAGACTCTGGAGTTTCCATTGGGTCATGCTCCTGGGATTTCTGCCTGTTGTTTAAAGCCCACCCTCCCTGGCTGTGCTGCAGATCTAGTTGTTCTTCCACTGAGCAACTATTTCCCCAGCTAAAAATGGAGACTGAACATAAATGCAAGGTTTTATACTCAGCTCTTCACCCACCTGTGGACTTAAGGAAAATAGGAAGAGACCCTAACAGGACTAAATAAAGTATAAAGAGAAATAAGGGTCTGGGTAAATCCCTTAGAGATCAAAATCTCAAGAAACTGTTTTTAAACCAGATGGAGATACGCCTGAAAGTACCTGCTGCCTGTCAGCCGGAAAGCAGCTTGAAACATGAGGTTGGAGGCATTCAGGTCTGTCCCACTCATCCTGTTGGATCCCATTGCTGGGTAGGGCTCCTGGCACCTAGGGAAGCCCAGAGCTACAATGGGTACTAGAGGGGTCTGACTGGGGGACACGAGCTACAGAGAGAGTCCTTCATACATCCCTGGGCAATGTGACAGCTCTTCTGAGTGGAGAGAAAATTATAAAATTCTCCTTAAATAAAGCTGCTACTGCCTGGAAAATTGCTGCTGATATGCCAGAACAATGGCATATAAAATCTCAACGGCAACTGTACGTACCCATATGCTCTGATTTACATCTTTTCCCCTAATCAAGTTTTATTGCTATTGAGCTTGTTGATAAAGGAAAACAAACATTCTGGGTGAAAATGGAGAGAGTACATTTTTCTAATTTTTATCTTCCTTGTTTACCAATGCATGTTAGGTTCTGAATTTACTTTTATTCATTCTTAAGGTGAATGCTGGCTATTCAAAATTACATCAGTAACACAGAAAATGTATGAAAATTCTGACTGGTACTTAGTGGCTTTCTGAAAACATGCACTTTGCCAGGAAGGTTATCAACTGTGAGGAAATTGGCATCCAGTTCATGGAGATAACAGCCACATGTCCAGGATTACTGCTTATACCAGAATTTTACCTGCGGATGGGTCTGCTGACTGTTAATAAAATCAAGTTTTCAGTTTCCATGTATAGGACTTTGTTCAAATATTTAAATAGAGCAGACAGAGCTTACAGCTTAAGAAAACATTATGTAAAAATCCATATAGTAACACCATAGGAAACTGCCAGTCAGTGTTTGCACTACAGCCAATCCATTACACTGTTACAATGAGCCAAATTTTCTTAAAATTTACTACAGGCTCATCAGAAGCAAAGCATTTCAGAATTGTTTATTTTTTTTTTAACACAGAAGCTTCCAAAAACTCAGCTGTGTATTTTGTTTTTGTTATGGTATCACTCATAGGCTCTGCTAGAGGTTGCTGGATACTGGACAAACAGAAACAAATCAAATCGGGGCAATCAAATCCAAACAGAAAGAAATCAGAAATTAGAGGCTGTCAGTCCCTTGCAAGGCTTACAGTCTCGGCAGGTGAGGCAGACAGAGGAGAGAGAAAGGGACAGAGGGGGTAGTGCTTGAGAGGGGAAATCCATGAAGTGATGAAAGAGCAGCAGCACAGAGAGATGAATTGACTTTGGCCAAGGTTATATGAGAATCCTGAGCAGAGCCGGGAAATGAGGCCAGAGCTCCCGAGACCCTCAAACACAAGGCAATCCTTCTCACTTTGTGCATCGTTCTCTTCCTCTGTTTTTAAGGCAGAAAATGTTTTGCCTAAACATCTGCAGTTCCCAAAATTCCTTCTAAGCAATAATGCCATTACGGGATTCTGAAGCCAAGCAATCTGGGCTCACCCTCACGTAGTCTGCCTATGTTTGACAGGTTTATTTTCGGGTGCTGTCCTGATGAGAATCGTCATGACAGTGAGTTTTTCAAAGCAGAGATGAGAGGGAGACATTTTATTTGGCTCAGTTTCTCTGTCTAGACTAGTAAACAAATATTATCATTGCAGATGTATGAACTGGATAGTCTCCCGTTATGTAGCATGCAATTGCCCAACACAGAGAGTCGTCATGCCTTCTGCAGCCTTCATGATTTCTAAACTCCAGTTTAAACATCCATCACTGTGACACGTGGCAACAAAAAGCAGCTGGCACTCTGGGTGGTGGTGGAAATGCACCATCCAGCACAGGAGGAATATTTCCAGCTCTGTTCACTGCTGTGGTCTCACTCTGCTCTGTGAGCTGCAGCCCAGGCACAGATGAGCAGCTGATAGCAGAGTGAAGGCATCCAGTTCTGGCTGACAAGCTGAGCAGTGCCCGTGCTGTGGTGCAAATGAAGGAGGCGCAGCAGCCACAGCTGGGAAGCTTGGAAGTGGGGCCAGCTGAATGAGGCATAACAGGTTTAGGGCTGGCTGGGAGCCGGCCTGCACTACCACCTGATGCAAGGCAGTGATGTGGGAGCAAGGTGCCACCCAATCCAAACCACCTTGTAGATGGCTGGTCAGCCTAGCTAAGCAGTTCAGAGGGAGCAATAGCATAACATAATTACAGTGATTCTGGGATCAAAGCTGCGTTGCACCACTGAGACATATCATCTTGTAGCCCGGAGAGCTCCAGCATGGCATGGCATGCATTGGACACAGCAATCCCTGTCTTGCAGAAACGCATATGAATGTATGCATAGTTAGATTCTGCTGTGAAGCAAAGCCTTGTGAATACCATACACGCAGCCAAGACAACCTGGGATCCCAAACCATGCAGGTGGTGCAGTCATGTTGCAACATTCTCTTTTGGGATAATTAAAGGCAGCAAACGTTTCGGCAACTTGCAAGTGACTGTAGACAAAGCCTTTAGGATTCATGTTACTCATCTATTCTAAATGCAAAGGGATGTGGAGGATCAGCTCAGCTAGAAAAGCAAGGCATCCCCAAGGGTGGGGAAAGGCATTCTGAATAGGGCTAGATAATATACAAGAGCAGAAAAAATATGTTTACATGAAATAACAACCTATAATCATATTGAGAAGGGAAGTAGGAAAAGGAGTTTACTTCTAAATGCCACATTAGCAAACCTCTCTGAGGAGTGTTGTGTGCAGGTTTTTATTGATATTTGCAGTACAGGTGCTGAAGGATGTCAAAGCAAAGACACCTATTGATCCAAGACTGAAAACCAGTGAAAATGAGGACCAGTAGAGAGACCACAGTGTTTGGCTCCAATTACTTTGGATTTCACCCTCTGCCAGCTAATTGCTGGCGTGTGTGTTCATGTCCAATGACACCTTGGCCAGCCTGTGTAAGTACTCATGAATGGAAAAGGTACTTCACAGGGAAGGCATTCAGTACTGCCAATAAAAGATTTGAAACTGTGGTTGAACAAACTCAGCCTGAAAGGTTGTAGTTTCTTAGGAATGTAGATGTTCCTTTGTCATCTTGTAGTGTACATGTGCCATTATAAAGACCTCTTGGGTTAGTAAACAAGGTGACTTGGGTCCCATTTTATACATAGCATTCTTGATAGAAACCTGAAGTCACTGAGGCTTCAAGTCGTCAAATGGAGTGCTTCCACAAAATGACAGCCAACAAAGGGAGGAAGGGAACCTAACCATGAGTAGAACAAGGTTGTTTGCATCACCTGAGCATCCACAGCTCTGCACACAAACAGTCATTCTACTGAAATCTCACACTTCAGAAGTTCACAGGCAGATCCAGTAGACTGCAGTTAATTAATGTACTCTTGTCAGCATTACTGTAATTTTGACTTCCCCTGAAACAAGAAGTTTACTTGCTCAATGATGGCTGTAGGATGAGTAACGAGACCAGTGAGCCACACACAGGCAGTTTCTATATGAACTCAGAGTCAGCCAGCAGTCACAGCACTGCAGCCTGTTCTGTAGGGCTGGTTCACACTGCCAAACTTTCAGAGTCATTCTTTCAAAAATGAGCTGTATGCAACTTCTCAAACACCTGCTCTGCACAGAAGCGATTATTTTGATACCAAATTTGAAGCTTCAGAAGTCAGGATGTGTCTACACAAACAGGTGTGGATGAGTGCATTTGCTTTGCATACTCTCAAAGGCAGGTGGAAGAGGAGCACATCTGCCTGCACCCAGCTGTGCTACTTATTCTTAGATGTATTCAAACCTTCCCCTCTCTCTTTTCCTCCCCAAAGGAGGATGAACAAACCACACAGTCAATGCTAGGCAAGTGATTTGCTCAGTTTACTTACTATTTTACCCTAAAATAGTATTAAAATTACTATTTTAACTTTAAAATAGCAAAATAATGTGGCTTATATTTTTTTTCTCTAAAGCCTTCCCAAAACCCAAATTAATTTTTGGATGAATTTTTAGGCGTTGAAGGGAATATAACTGCAGGTGCTTGTTACATGTACTAAAACGGGAAGTTATCTGGCGTTTTTTTTTGGCAGCCTTAACTTTTATTCTGTAAGACAGGGTAAATACTGAGACATCTGGTGCACTGTGGGGAATCTGTGGCTGACAAAACTTTGGTGTAAGAAAGCTGATTAAATGATACTCACAGTGCTTCTAATCCTGACAGCAGCTGAAGCACGGCAGCAGGCTCAACTGCAGCATGAGCCTCCAATAGGTGATGACAGAGAAGCCCTTTCTGGACCAGTTATTGTCCTGTATCACACGAGTAACATAGCAGAGGGATCTGAAAGTGACTATTTGGTTTCCTGGTCAGATAAATTATGGTCATTTTCAGATAGGTATTAAGAATGCAGCATCATAGGCAGAGTAGACTTATCCCATCTTTCAGACAAAGAAAAATCATGTTAAAAGGCAAGATAGATTCTATTAAGAAACATCAGTGTGAGAGAAGAAAGAGGGAGAGGGTGATAATGGCGAGAGGGTGTCACACTTCTGACCAGTGCAATAGACTGTGCTTTGTAATAGCTTGCAGTTTTGGAGCAGGCAGTATTTGGCGATCTTTAGCTCAGACTAGCCACAAAAATGGAAGACTAAAAAGCATGGCCTGCTTTGTACAGAAGGTTCAAGAAGAGTATGTGAATATCCCATGGTCAAGGCATGATTTTGCTTCTGGGTTGCTTTTACTCTGCCATTTCTCTGAAAAAAGGGCAGGGTACTGCAGTTCAATTCTGCTCCTGGTGAACTCCTTACTCAGCTCACATAACACAACACTTGGACACATAACATGGTGCATAAAAGGGTCCTCACAGTGTCTGAACTGGATGAGGATGGCATCCTCCTTGACTTGAAAATTTCAGTTTTGAAATTAGAGCATGGCTTGAATTAGAAAAGCAGGATCTAACCTAGAGAAAATAGTTTCTCACCTTCTCATTCCTGTTTCTGAAAACTTAAAAGTAGACCCATGAAACCTTCTCTCTCAGTGAGCCATCACTGCAAGGTGCCAGATGGGCTGTCTTTGAAGCAAGTACTGCTCAGTCTCAGTAAAAAGTGCAAAGTTTACAGTGCCTCTTTGAGTGCTGGCTAGTTTGGTATATTCCCGAAAGGTAGGAAAAGTATAACATCATTCAAATTTCATTATGAATAGGATTACTAATTTAGCAGACAGTTGTTGAAAACTTTCCAGACTAGTGTAGTATCTCCTCATTGCCAAATTCTTCAATGTGTAAAAGCACTGATTTAGAAATAAATTAGTCTATTCAGCAAGACTGCAAGCTACTTCCAATTAGTAAAGGTAGGAAAAACATGGAAACCTTGTGAGAAAGCATTTCCTAATACAACTATGACCAGAGAAACCCTTGTGTAGATGTGAAATAAAGCCAAGAGCCTGGAGGCAAACACTGGGTGGAGGATAAATACAGGGCTATTGCAAGGCACAGACTGCCCATCTGCACCTTCATGCCACAGCAGTGCCCTTGGGGGCAAGCTCAGCTGGCATTTTAGAACTCCTCTGCAAGCTTGCTTCCAACCCAAACTCATAGATATTGGATGCTAAAGCCTGTCACATTAAACGTGTCTCTGGATGCTCTGCCACAATATGACCCAAAGCATTTTCTTCACAGCGGCTGATACATTTCAACTTGATGCTGCAGTGCTCAGTGCCATGCTTGATTGAACAACTTGTCTCCACTATTAAAATGCAGAGAAAACTTAGACAAGCATTTAGAAGCTTTGCCATTAAATAGTTTTCTTGTCAATTGATCTGTCTTGTAGGGGAAAGACAACAACTAGATCCATCAATTGCCAGCAAAAAAAACTAGGAAAGGGTCTTAGTCAATTAAGTGGGCAAGTATTGCTTGACAGCTCCCTTTGGGAGATGGTTCATTTGGGGCCTGTCTATTCAGCAGGATTAGCAACTTCAAGCACTGGAAAGCTGACCTTAAATGAAGGTGAGCTCACGTCTGCAATGTATCAGTGGAACAGCACTGTGCAGAGGAGGAGGCACAAACCTCTCTCTTCTCCCCTGCTGAGGACTGTAAGATCATTTCTTTTATTCCTTTTTTCCTCCTCCCAAAAGTTTCACAAAGATTTTGAGTGGTTTAATTGTTTCTGAAGCCTCAGCCTGTTCCCTTTCCATTGATCTTTTATTGTCACGTTTTGTGACTTGTGCCATTCGTCTCAAACTATGGTAGCTCTTGCTGCTCCCTGGGTGCCGTGCCTTGAATGAGCAGCAGCACGTGTGGTCAGGTGGGTGCACTGAGATGAAACTGGGCACAGACAGACGGCTCACTGAGTTGAAATGCCTCTTCTCATTGATGAATGACCAAAAATGATCTCACACACACAGTGCAAAGGGAACACCTGCTTACCTACAGCTGTGTCAGACAGGGGCATCTCATCCAGCCATTCCCTGCCATTCCCGTTCCTGATAAGAGTTTTAGGCCTTCACTGTTTTTGACCCAGGTATTCTAGATGTCCCAGGACACTTCTATGTCAGAAAAATCTGGCACGATTGTCATGCCAGGTCCCTGTCCCTGAAGAAACCTGCTTCTTGGGAAGCTGTTTCCATCTCCTTCAGATTTAGAAATTGCTTGAACCTTTTCTAATGGTTGCTGCTAGCAATGCTGCTAACCACCCCTCCTCACCAAAGCCTTCTGGCCTGAGAGAGGAATAAATAGCTTTCACCCATTTTACATACAAAACTCCATAAAATTTTCTCTGTCTCTTCACCACTGAGTATCAAAAATCTGGTTTATTCGTGGGATTAACTTATGCAGGTGTGTGCAGAATGTGCTCAGAAAAAGCCATGTGCTGAGCAGGACTCCCTGATGCACAAATACTTGTGGTAATATTGTCAGCCCTGTCACTTTGCAGAGCTTGCCAAATCTGTTTTGCTTCTACTGCACGAACGGAGAGTAACTCTCTCTCCCTGCCTGAGCTATGCCCCAAATGCTCTCAATGCACCACTACACTAATTATTACACTTAGAAGTAAGACAGCAGACAGTCAGATACTGTACCTCAGGCAAAAATCCCTGTTGAGATCCAGCCACTGCATGGGAACAGCAAAATTTAAAATGTTCCCACTTTTTCAAAGCTACAAATTAATGCAAACACTCAGATGAAGATCATGCCTATTTAGAGATGCTAAAGATTGATAAATCATATTTGCCACCCTCACAGTCAGTCTAAGTTTCAATTCAGTAGAACTGAATCACCCAAGTATTTATTCCCATTACAAAGGCTTGGATTCAGGCTGCAAGGTTTACATGTCCAGTTTTATTTGTCTCACATTCTGCAGCAATTCATTCTCCAGAATAATAAAAGTTGCAGATAATAGTATTCACAGTGGATGTGCTCCAATAAATTTAAAGCTCTGATAACCATAAATACAAGGAAATAGTTTGGAAAAGGAATTTTCAATGTCCTAAATTAAAACGAGATTGGTGATGAAAATTCAGTTGTCTTTCACTTAATGATGTCATCACAGATACCAAGGGATGTGCATCACCACTAATTACAACATGGAATTTACAAGGAGTCTGTATGGAGCTCAGATATGCAATGGCCACTCTGTGGAAGGAATCACTGTTAGTTGTCTCTTCACATTTATAGAAACCAATGACATCAAATGAAGTAAAATGCAGAAATCTTTACTGCAATCAGCAGTAAATTTGTAGTAACAATTGCAACAAATCACCTTTCAGCCGGAGTAGCATCTTTTAGTGTGTTTTTATCTCTCACCCAGCACAGCATGGCCATGCACCAGCAGTGGAACTCCCTCAGCAATACCTGAAAAGGAGCAGCAGCTGCAGCACATGGGAGAGCTTGGCTTCCTCCCACACTGCACCTGGGGTGCTGCTCGAAGGATCCTTCCCACCCCTTGGGGCACAGCAGGCTCTGCCCAGCATGGAAAGTTTTGTTGTGCCTCTGCTAAAGACTGTGCCTTTCAGAAAACCTGGGCTTAGATTTTTCAGAAAACCCATGTTATAAGGCTTTTCAGCTTTCCTGAGGGTAACGTTTTTTGGTTTATCTTGGTTTTGGTTTTTTACTGTTTAATATTTTTTTAGTAGAAAAGGAAAGCTCAGCAGCACTGCAGTCCACAGTCAGGAGCTCTGTGGGATGTGATTGTGTTCTCTGCTCAGGAATGCACAGGAGCCCAGTCACTGAATCCTATTGGAGGGAGAAGGCCAGGCTGGGCTCAAGGTCTGAACTAAAGCTGCAGGTGCCACCTTTTCACCCATGGGGAGAAGTCCCTGGAGTGAATCTGGGAGAGGTGAACCCCAGCGAGACACCATCTGTCAAAACCACATCAGCCCTCAAGACTCATCTCCCAGGAGCTGCAGATCCTGGTTGTTGGCAGCAGAGGACCCCCAGGGAAGCTCAGTCACAGGAACAGAAATGTTCCTGCTTCTCATTCAATGTAAAATAATTGCCTGAATCCATGTGAGAAAATCCTCTCCCCAGAGCAGCTTTGGGGATATGACAGAAGGCATGCTCCACTTCTGCCAAATATAAAGTAATTTATCCTTCTTTTTGCTGTAGAAAGCTCTGAATTTCTTTCAAGACATGACAGTAGTGTATAATAGGACATGATGAGGAAAGAAATTGCAAGAAATTATCTGGGCTGGTTTGGTGGGTTTGGGTTTTTTTTTTGTGCCACCACAGGGCATTTTCTATCTAGGAGTTGTATCAGCAATTTCAGTGACTTTATCCCCACTCTGCCATCATTGATGTTGTTGGTGCTGTAAATCTGCCTGTAAGGTGCCTCTTGCAGAAGCAGCACGTAAAGCAGAAATTTGTCCTTTGTATTTTGAGCAAACTAGAGGCAGAAATTACATAAGCTGACTCCCCAGTTCTGTCAAACAGTCGGGAGTCTGCTTTGCTGATCTCCTCCCCTTTCGGATGTATTGGCATTAGGGCAGTATCTATATAACACATATGTACATACACTTATATGTGCATTGATACAAGCACATATGAAAATATAAAATATGGATATATACATATATACAACCGTGTATCCATATATATATATGCATGTATGTACGTATATTATATTTATATATATATACATGAGACAGGTTTCAAATGTAGGACTGTGTACCTATAATTATCTAGACTCCCTCCTTGAGTGAAACTTATAGTACATTATAATCTTTATTGCAAAGAGAATGACTGAAAGTGTATTTTGCCTCTCCCCCTCCCCTTTAATTTCTATCTCGTTTTATTTTTGTGTTTTGTTCCTTCTTTTCTTCTCATTTTTTCTCCCTTCCTGTTATGCATTGGATAATAAATAGGGACTAAAATTGCCTTTGTAGCAATGGTTTTGTGAGATCCACTTAGGGAAGACAAAAATCTTTTGAATATTTGAAGGCAATAGAGATGCATTTGAATATGTATTCTGTGTCTCTCATCAGCAATGCTCATCCCATGTCTCTGCAGCTCAATGTAAGGATACCACTATGCTTAAAAGATGTGCTATGGCAGTGTGGTATGTAAGCACAAATAGAAACATACAATGGAAAAGAATGATGAAAATAATATAAATATTTGTTACCCTATTTAAAATTAATACATCCATCTCAACACAACCATGTTTTCATATGAATACATGTGCTTTGTGTCTGTATGTATCAGCCAGCCTTCCTATGAGTGCATGTGTGTGGGAGGAAAGGCTATGATTATGGATTTGCATAATAGCCTGCATGAAAGTAGACTGAAACTGAAAACATGGAGGAAATTATAGAATCTATTTTTAAAGCCTACATTACTGCAAATGTTGCTTCATCAAGCTCTTATCCTTGCTAATTAATTATGTAGAATGAATGAAGATGAGTTCTCACCTTATCTTCCATTTTAGCATAGGAGAAGAAATCTAAGCAGCATGTTTTGGGACTCTCACAGAGAGGCATTTCAGCAGACAGTGGAGTGAGTACCACAACATAATTTTTTTGTCCTTTGGACATTCTACAGATACTGGTATCTCTCCTCATGCATGAGATTATTGAACTCCAGGATAGTAATGACAGACGAAAAGGTCAATTTTTAAATGTGAACAGTAGGAACCACTTGCTGCTACAACAACTGCTGTAGGAAATGAATGTCCTTGCCTTTTGTGAATATCTCAGTTATATCAGCAATATTGATCTATTGTGGGAAGGTCTTGCTTTCCTACCTTTTTGTCTTCATACCGCTTCTGTCCAGCCCTTCCAGAACAAAATTGCTATTAGATTTGATAGCTCCCTGCCTCCTAATTTTCTTCTTTTCTATCATGGGATGTGCCTGTATTAAGCCACTTGAAGTACAGTCCTTGGCTGTGTTGGCGGTGAGTGCTTTACTGCACGGATCCGGGAGGTGGGGACCTGTCCGGAGGGCACAGCCTCTCACTGCAGCACCTCAACCTCTTCTTGCAGCCCCTAGGTGGTATCAGAGGCTGCCAGTATAGGAGAGAGCCCCTATGGCTGTTATTGTAGGTGGGCAGCGTGGCAGTCGGCTGTGTGGACCCAGGCTCAGCTGCAGTGGGACATAGGACACTAATGTAGTTGGGTGCAATCAGATGAAGAAAAAGGGCAGCAGGGTACAGGGAGGTAGATTATTTTATTATGGAAAATGAAGGATGGGTACTGGGGATAAGAGCCTGGCAAGAGAATCTGAGCAATCCCAGGACTGACAGCCCCATAGACTGGGAATACAGGGACCAACGTGCACCTCACCCTGGCTTCTGTGGTATGCCAATTATAGCTACTGCAAATATCAAGGCATTTTTAAGCTGCAGATACCATTGCATCACGTTTCATATGAGTGTCTCAGTGTTGTCAGCCTTTTTAACTTTCATTGGAACTTCCTAATAGCTGTCTTAAAACATCACACTTAGAATGATTCTGTCAGACAAAAATTCCTTCCTCCTTCCTTCCTTCCTTTCCTTCCCTTCCTTCCTTTCCTTCCTTTCCTTCCTTTCCTTCCTTTCCTTCCTTTCCTTCCTTTCCTTCCTTTCCTTCCTTCCTGCCTGCCTCCCCATTCCCCCTCTCTGTCTCTCCCTTTTTCTCTCCCTCTTTGCCCTTCTCTCCTCTCTCTTTCTCTCTGTGATGCAGTGCAAAGTGCAAAAGGATGCCTGCCCCACATGCTGAAAGAGCTAGATCAAACAAACCCTAACTTCTTTCCATGTTTTCTTGACCTCCCATGTTCCTCTTTTTTTTTTTTTTTTTTTTTTTTAACAGTATCACACAGTTTTAGACAAGAAGATTGATCTGCAGTTTCTGGTATTTTTGGATTTAGTGCAGCTGGAATTCTGTCAAGGAAGATGGTGGCCTAGACTTATTTCTGTTCATCAAAGAGAGAATTAGGTATGAGAGAATAATAGGAAAGTGTACATCAATGAACAGCCCAACTAATATGAGCTTCTAAGAAATCTTGGGAACTCTAAAAGAAACCAGGATTGTAGCATGTCTGTCTGCATTCCCCACTACTCCCCACTCCTGAAAGAGAAAACAAAACAGAGAAAGAAGTAGGCAGTGTACCTTTAGAAATCCTGCTTGTCAGGCTCTGCTCAGGTCCCTGAGAAGAGATAAAATTAGCAAGAAAACAGAACAAGTGAAGGGCAGCCAAAGGGGCATCAAGTAAGATGAGTGCTGAGCTAAAGAGGAAGCAGACCCCCTTTTAAAGTGAAACAAATTGTTATGAAATGGGAATGAGACACAACTATATTAAAACTTTATTTCATGTAAAGAAAAACAAAAATGGAGTGCTGGCAATTAGGAAGCATCGACAACACTTTAGCTGTTGACAAAAAAACGTGAGAAAATATTTGGTAAATTAGCTTCCCTGAATAAATTAATCCATAATATTGAAGAGATTAATATTGAATTGCATATTAATTCTCATGTCTCAGAGAAATGAAAAATTATGTTAAGATGGAGAGAGAATATAGGAGATGACTCAGCTTGCTGATTTAAGACAGTCATAACCAGGGAGGCATCTACAAATGATGGAGGTATCAAAGGTCCCATTATAATTGGTGGCAATTTAGGACTTTGTTCAGTTTTCACATACAGGCATGGCCTGATGACCCCAGGCAATAGCAGACATGCACTGGGGACTGACAGTTGTGTCACAGGAACTACAGGAAATGCATGTCTCTCTGGAGCATAGGACTGGAGGCCAGGCCTTGGGCACCTCAAAATGCACCGGGCACCTGTTGTTAACAGCCAAATCATGGGATGGGAACAGGAGGTAGCTCCAACTTAGGCACCAAATCCCCATCTCCACAATTAAGCTAGATGTTAGACGTCCTACCACATTTCTTCAGTCAAAAATAATTCAGTAAAGTTACTAGCATCTAAACATCATACCTAAAGATCATGTCAGCTAACCTAAGGTACGGACACCCAAGGTTCTTGAGCAAAAGATGCAGCTGACAGTGCAAGCCCAGCAGCTGGGCTGTGTGATACATGGTTACCTTCATTATCCTGGTCTAACTTCAGATCCCTTCTTTAGAAAGGTTTATGCTGGAGCAAGCTCCCTCTCCACAGCTAACAAAGAGAGAGAGAGGCATGTAGGTGCGATCCCTCTTGGTCCAAAGCAGACCTGAAATAGAAGGAATTCCCTTTCTCAAGTGCTTGTTGCTCCTGAGAGAGTGATTTTTCTCAGTGTTTAGAGCAACAAAGGCAGCTTCCTGCTGGTGCACACAAAAGAAAAGCAGCTCTTTTTCTTCTCTCTGGAGTTTGGAAGTGATTTCTCCTGAAGAGGCTAGGAGGGCTCATCATATATGGCAAAATCAAAGAACTGCAACGTGTTTCAGTTTCATCCCCAGGCATTGAAAACCATGCTGCACAGTGAGCAGAGGTTTCACCTTCCCTACCAGCAGAGCTGGATCTCCCACTGTCTCTGCCCCAGCTCCAACTCACCCTAAGACTCAGGGTCCCATGGGGAGAGGAATGCACGCCTCACGTGGTGCAGTGTGGCTTCCCGGCAGGGATACAACACCTGGGGTGAGACTCACCACCTGAGTCACGGTGACAGGGACCAGGTTCAGGAAATGAGTCAATCATTCACCTTTACCCTCTGTGGCTTGTGCGGGTCTCATTACGCAGAGGGAGCTTTATCTAAAAGAAAACTTTCTTCAGTCTGTAAATGCATCATCACTTAACACCACAGCACAACAGACCTGACCCATGGTTTCCCCTGTTTGCCATCTTCTTGGGGTGAAAAAAATTGCAGCTCTTTCTGCATAAACGTTGCCAGAAATGTATCTATACCAACACAGTCAGAGTGGGTTGTGAGTTGTGAAAATATGAGGTGATTTTTCAGAAGGGGAGTGGAGAATATTTCCTGCTGACAGGTCTGTGCCCTGACAAAATATGGCATCTCATCTCTACCACTCCCACCGCTGAAGAGGGTAAATAAAATGCCAGGGAGAAAGAGGGGATTCCTCCAAGACATACACTTCATACAACTGTAAGAGATTCAATTTGCAGAGATTAAGGTGAACATTAGAGCAGAAATTCCATATGGATGACGTCTATGAAATTACAGAGAGCAATTTTGAAAACTGTACTTCTTAAGCACTGAGGGGAACAACAGTGCATTGTAAGGCACAGGAACTCTCATAGGTAATAGCTGTATTACAGTGATGTAGTGTTCACACTGTAGTTTAACATGAATCACAATGCTGACTGACGCATAAATGCCATATTATTTTATATAGGTTATATATGCACTGTGTTTATGACATTATTTTTATCTGTCCCTATAATGCGAGTTTAAAACTTCCATGACCTAGTTCCTAGAAGTTATATACAGTACTGGGTAAAACCTTTATGAAATTTAATACAAACAGTGCTCAAGGAATGTGCTAATTAATTCTATTTTCTTTTTTTGCTTTGGGGAGCAAGTAAAATTCAGAAGTTCCTCTTTACAGTAAGGACAAGTTAATTTTCAAATGTGTTTGGACTATAATGCAGTACTTGTAAATGCAACTTGGGAATTCCTGTAGTTATTTGACAAGTGACAGACTAGGGTTAAGAATGTGACCATCCACTATGAATAGTTCCCACTTACAGCTTTAGTATGTATATTTATAGAACTACTTATTTTAGGCTTAATGCATTTAGCGGTGGGATCACTGGAATTTGTTCTTCCTGGGCCCACTTTCCTTTTAGAAAGCAACAGAGACTGCTGTCTGCTTGGAGTCTGGCAAGAGACAGTGTTTAACATTTACCTTGTTTACACCTAAAAATGAGGAAGGAGCAAGTTCAGTATTTACAGATCTAAGCATTTGCATGTCCATTTGCTAGCTGAACATTCAATCACAGAAGTTGCACAAACAAATTAGGCATACGGCTATACAAACCTAGTTTAAAAAATTGGGCCATGCGTGGGCGTGTGCATTTCAATATTTTACAAGCTGAACAATCACCCTGGAGTATTTTAGGTTAGAGATAGATAAATGATATGTCCACCCAAATTTACATGTAAGCGAAGATTCAAATATGAATATGCATAAAACCTTTCAATTATTAGCTTTGCAGGCATTCTGGATGTCCTTCCTGCAGGGCAGTGTTAGGAAGAGCTCGGTCCTTTTGTGATTTGGTTGGTGACACAAAAGTAGCAATAAGGCTACTATCAGGTAGTAGTTAGGTTAGCTAAAAATATTTCCAGTTATCTATTTCATTGCTGCAGTATAGCAGATGTGAGCAGTGACAGAGGCACTCAAAGAGGTAAAACAATAGAGTGACTGGGAGAGTGGGATGCCCAGCCCTGCCACTCAGTCCTGGTGGGAAAGATTCCCTGATGGGCTCAGGAGTTTTGGAGGGTTTTGCTGTTACCTTCACAGCATTACTTCAGTTCAGCCCACAGGTCTCCATGCAATGCCTGAAGCCCAGTGATGTAGGGCTTCCTGTGGACAGGCAGTCTGGAGCCTTGGCTCTGTATCTCAAACTGCCTGGGAGCAGCCAGTAGCATCCCCTCCATGGTGTCATCCACATCCTGGCATAGCTGGGCTTTGTCCCCTCTCAGTGGCTTCATGTCCTCCTTGCTGAGGGCACAGCTCCAGCAAAAAGAGTGACAAGTCGCTGCCTTACAGTTCCTCAAGCGACCCTGCCTAACCATTTCCTTTTCTGTATCCAGGGCTTTCTTTTTCAGTTCGGTGTTGGAATCTCAGAAACTGAGCTACAGGCCTATGAAGTGAGCTGCCAAAGACGAGTCTATAGCTAAGTCATGAGCAGAATTTGTGGATTTTGGGAACAGACAGTGGCTTACACTAACACTTGTTTTCCAGCTGCAGACAGGTAGCTTAGTCTTGCTGCTTAAGGGCTCTCTCAGGATTTCCCAGGTGACTAACATTACCTCCTGACACCAAAGGCTTCCCTGCTGTACTCAGTCCTCATAGCCTATACTACAAGGCTTGTATCCCATTTCCACTTAAGTTAATTATTACTTTTATTGAAACACTCCCTTTTAATTAATGGGAGGGTTGATGATCTCATATGTTTATCTGTTAGGAGTTTTGTTACTTTTTAATAACTAGAAGCCTACAATGACACAAACCCACCACATCAAACAATGACAGCAGGTTGTCACCTCAAATGGTTCAGAGGGCTGTGGTTTGGGGAAAGCCCCACCATCCAGGGCCGTGTCCTACCGTGTGGTGTTTGGTGAACACAACCATCTAACAACTGCTCTGAGAGGTCCAGCAAGTTTCTTTGAAGGGCAGGCAATGGAAGGGGAAAAAGTAAGTCAACAACAATAAAGTGGCAGCCTTTTACATGACACACCTACAGGTAAGCAGTCCTCATTCCGAAGATGCTGGCAGATTACCACAGTGATTCTTGCAGCTGGCTGGTTTGTCAAAAATGATGATCCTGTCTTCTTTTCTTCAATGAAGATATTTTCATTTTGTCTTCTGGTTTGAAGAGCATCCCAGGAATATCCTTCAGTTTCTGCTCAATTTTATCATGATACAAACAAGAGGAGACAAAGGAAAAGATAAGATAAACAACTTCCCATGTGTATCTCCTGGTAGCACTGCCTGGACTGGTATATGTCAAGACAGAAATACAGAAGACAGAGCACACCAAAACTGGTCCTAGACTATTGGACTTACCACTCTTCCAGCAGCAGTACCAGCATTATATTCCTCTGCCCAGAAGACTCTGAACCATGAAGGCTGGGAACACCTGTGGGGAAAATAATGAATGAAAGTAATGAATGAAAGCCCAAGCCACATTATCTGCCTTCAGTGGTCCCTACTGGCAGCATGTGTGCATGTGCCTCTCCTCCTTCTTCCCCTGTTCTGAGATGCTGAACATTGATGTCCATGGGACTGTGGGACCCTACAGGACGGGTGCTGGAGAGGAGGGTCAGCCCACTTTTGAGCATGGGAGGAATGCAGACTCTCCAGAGAAGAACCCTCCTTTTACAGATTTCAGAAAGTTTTTTTTTTCACCAGTAAACAAACAATGAGTCATTGGCTGTCGCATGGGAGAAAATGAAATTACAAAGAATGTATAAGTAAATAAATTAGTTCCCTTTAGTCATGGCAACAGCTCAGTGTTTCCACCCAAATGTTTTATTCCAATTCATCTTTCTGCCTTTATTTCTGCAATATTGTTACCCTTGTACTTTGGGGAACAAAATTCCAGTAAGATCCTTTTGGAAGTCACATTTTTAAAAATACAGTTCTTGTGTTAGACTACATTTGAGGATGAAGTTTTTAACATTTATGTCCAGAGAAGGAGCTGTATTGGAAGAAATGGAGCTGTACCCTCCCCTGCCCTAATGGTGCTGCAGGTCGTGTGTCTGGCATTTGTCACTCAACCTGCAAAAGGAGCTTTTACCGTATAGATGAATATTACTCAGCTTCCCGCCCCAAATATGGTGCATTACTTTCTTTCTGTTTTCAGATGCCATCCAGAAGAAGAGCTTTGGAGGTTTGCTGACCCCTGTCCCCAGGCACTGATGCCAGAATATTGCGATCCAAAGAACCATATCGCTCCAGGGAAACATCTATTTAAAAACATGCTTCTGCTCCAGTCCTTCCCTTTACATCTGCATGTTAGAGCAGTTGATAAAAAATTTTTGTGTTTTCCCCAGATCCCACAGAGATGGGAATCTTGCAGGAGAGATGTGTTTTCATCCTTGGTTTTAATTCTGTTCTTTCAAAGGTGTTTGATACTAAATATTCTAAAAAATAGATATTTTAGACCCATATATTTATTACAACTCCTATAACTTCAGTCCATGTCAAAAGTGTGCACTCCAAAGCAGAGGAAGTTGGAAATTTTTGGAGTCGCATCTTGATTTAAATGTCAGAGTCCTCGCCTGTCTATCACTAAGATACAAAAAACACTTCAGAAACTATTCCAGAGAACTGAGTTATTTATTACCATTATTCATAGATTTCCCCAAAGCTATTTTCCCACTGTTTTTGCCCCCTATTATGAGAGGTAGGAGGAATTTAGGGAGGTGGCACAAACACCTTTTCTGGTACACTCTTCAATGTTTGCAATTAAGGAAATGACTTCTTTTAAAATAACGTCCAAAAGCATTTCCCACCTCCCTGACTACAACTGGTTTTATATCTGCATGATGTTGTTGCATCAGGATCTGTTCTAATCGTAAAACTCACTTCTGCTACTCCAAGTGATAAAGGTCATGGCATTTTCTTGGTCAGGAGGACTACAAAAGTTTCCTTCAAGCCAGAATTAGAAATATAAATATCTTGCTACTATAAATCACAGAATCAGAGAATATGCTGAGTTGGAAGGGACCTGCAAGGATCTTCAAGTCCAACTCCTAGCACTCTACAGGATCATCCCCAAGAGTCACACCATGTGCCTGAGAGCATGGTACAAACAATTCTTGGACTCTGTCAGGCTTGGTGCTGTGACCACTTCCCTGGGGAGCCTGTTCCAGTGCCCAAAAGCCCTCTGAGTGAAAACCCTTTTTCTAATATATAACCTAAACCTCCTCTTACACAACTTGAGGACATTCCATTGTGTTCTGTCAGTGGTTACCACAGAGAAGAGATCAGTGCCTGCCCCTCCTCTTCTTCCCTTCATGAGGAAGTTGTAAGTGCAATGAGGTCTCCCTTCAGTCTCTTCTTCCAGGCTGAACAAACCAAGTGACCTCAGCTTCTCCTCATACAGCTTCCCCTCAAGGCCCTTCAACATCTTTATTGATCTCCTTTGGACACTCTCTAAGAGCTTAATATCTTCCTTTTACTGAGTTGCCCAAAATTGCACATGATATTCAAGGTGAGGCCTCCCCAGTGCAGAGCTGAATGGGACAATCCCCTCTCTCAAGTGGCTGGCGATGCTGTGCCTGATGTCCCCCAGGACACAGTAAATAAATTAGTTTGATTTGGTTTGAATTTTCAGGTCAGTGGATCTAAAATGTACTTTGCCCTTTAGTTCTGCTGTATTTCCTGTATCTTCAATGACAACACTTTATTGAGACTATTGTCTTTAGTCACCAATCAGAGATGATGCATGAAGGAAGGAGAGGGAGAAAAGCAGTGTGGAAGGGACTTTTGCCCCTGTGTGCACCAACAGGTGCTGCAAGGTTTGCAAATGCATCAGGTAGATGTCCTGGAGCCATCTCTTCCCTGTTGTTTAGATAAGGGCTCTTCTTATTTCTGGTCTTGCAAACATGTTTACGCTTCAAAAAATTGTGTCTGCCCTGTCAAATTCTAAAGGCTCTCAAAACTTGAAGGTAATGTTAGTAAAAATTTAAAATAGGGGACATCACAGATTATTCATGCAGTCAACTTAAAAGGCTGTGGGATTTGTTCCAGTACAGCAGAGAATTTTTTCATTATCAGTGGTAGCAATAATCAGAAGCTGAGGTCTGTGATTCAGTTTATGGTGGTCTTAATTTATGATGGAAGACTTTATTTCTAACAATAAAAGTGAGGAGATAGCAAAATTCTGTTAAAAGTAATTAACTTCATAGATGCAGGACTGAAGTCTGCTCTAATAAGTGAAAAAAATCCCAAACCTATATGGGTGATGGATTTTATTCTCTTTCTTCCCAGCAGGTTAACTTTAAAGTATCTTTTCCAATTGACACTCTTAATGAAACAATTTAACTACTACAAAACTATGTTTAGTTCCGCTTATTGTTGATGTCAATGACATTTCTGCACAAAATCTGAACAAGAACAGGTCAGGCGGAGCAATGTGTGGGTGAAAGCACTTCCTCTATATAAAGTGTAGTAAGACACACTGTATGTAAACAAGTACTGATTCATAGTCGTGTCTTTGAATGAAAGAAGCAAGTTTGTTTCAAAATCTTCACTTCTGAGTGGAAAACTGATTCTCAGATGCTGGACATATCACAGCTTGTGTTCTGCTATTTAGGTTTTGGCTTCTATTTAGATTTTTTTCTTCTTTCAAGGATAGAAAGCAGATCTTTCTAAGTCTCACAGAGAAAAAAATTAATTTCTTTCAACCCAATCCGTCTGATTTGAGCTGTTCATTTAACAGACAAAAGTGAGATTGAAAACCAACTCTCCAAAGGCCAGCTCTGGTAGAGTGAGATGGTAAGAATTTACCCACCTCAACCTGTCAAGAGCTGATGCTATTAATCCCTATGCTGCTGTATAACATAAGGTTAGTGGTTAAAGGATGGATATTTTCATTCATTTAGATTACAGGTAAGGTATGAAATTGAGGGCTGGGTTTATTTTTTTCAATACTTTTGAGATATCAAAAGCATTTGAAGCAGAAGAATTTTAATTCTTATTTTATGAATGTAAAAGTATTTATATTTTCTTGTTGAGACAGTGGGTGGGAGCAGTGGAATCAGGAGCTTTGTGTTGAATTTCACCTCTGATAATAAATTCCTTTTTGATCAAAGATAAGTCTCCTAACAGCTGCATGCTGTAATTCCTTTGTCCTAAATGTAGCTGTATATAAAGTATACCTGCCTCATGGGATATTCCAGCAATAAATAGAACTGTATATATTGAAAGTACTAGATAATGCCACTATAGCTGATACTTTACAGCCTAAGTGTCTGAAACACTTTTCTCATTACCTCATTATTATCTTTACTGCTTACATGTGGCGTGTCCAGGCAGAAGCAATTAGGCAAAAACAAGGAAAGAGGCAGAGGTGTTTATAGTCAAGCCACCAGAGTTCAGAGATATTTTTTTTCTTTATATATTTGAAATAATTTTCAGCCATAGCTGGAGAGGCTTGAGTTTGCCTTTTTGGGGTTTTGTTCATTTGTTTTAAGACTCTGGTGTTTTCAAACATTTAAAAAGGTTTTGTGGTTTCCAAGTGTTGCCTAGCTCAAGATGATACATAATATGTAAATGCACCAGCTATTTTCTGAGATTCTTAGGAAGTCTCAATGTAGGCAAAGGTTACCATCAGAGTCACACTGGAAATGTAAAAACTAGTGTGCCCCAGAGTATTTATTTAGGTAAGAAAAGTTTATGCAGCTTATGGAAGAATTATTCTGTGAGGAAATTCAATTTCAGTAGCCTTTTTGTCTCATTTCCTTAGCTTCTCTCTCATCCCCCAAGCTCAACTCTTTCTTTAGGAGCACTGAGCAAGCAGGGAAAAATGTATTGAATTTAATGGTTGGCTTGGGAAAGCCTTCCCCAAAGGACTGTTTGTCCATTATAACTGGCTGTCTGCTTCATTCATTTTATTTTGTTTTACTGGCTATAAGGACAGGAGTACTTACATTTACTCTCTTTCTCAAAATATTGTGGTTTGGCTGAGTGGTTCAGACTAAACCAAAGACTTACATCAGTACTAGAGAGGATTGTTTATTTTGGTCCTTTTACTGTGTTGTAAGCATTAAGCTGTGAGTAGGACCCGCACTGCGGTGGGAGGATGCACACGAGCCCTCAACACCCATTCCTACACATTCACAGATGCAGAGAAGTGTTTTCCCCAAGTGCTCCGCTCTGTTGTAGAGGGGAATTTGGAGGTGGGAGCAAGGCTAAGGGACCGCTGTGCAGAGGGCTTGGTGAGGGGGAAAAGTGAATATCACAGGAACTTAGTACCATACCCCTCCCAAGCACTGTGCACTTTAGCTGCAGACAGGGCAAGGTGACTATGCTGTGATCTGTATTAATTACACCATTCAGATCGAGCCAGGAGACAGACTGTAGTCAAAGTCAACCAGGGCTGTCCTTGCAGTCACCGTGGCCTCACCCCAGTACAGAGGATGTGCACAAGCCACTCACTGCACCTTCACTTCAGCTGGGGTGCAGTGCTGTTCCTCAAGGACCCCATGCCATTTCAGCTGCAATGCCTAGCTATGCTGCTGTTCCGCTGAACAAAGGGACACCTACATTTCACCAGAATCCAGTCATTTTGATTAAATGTTTGGGGTTTTGTTTGTTGTTGTTGTTTTTCTTTTCTTTTCAGAGGGACAGTCAGGATGCTTGGGACCTCATAGCTTCCCCAGTGGCTTTGTGTCCTCCTCCAGGATGTGTTCCCTGGCACCCTGTCTCCAGCAGTCCTGTTGACAGGACGCCAGCTCACCCACAGACAGCTGGGCTTGGCGCCTGAAGAAACCTGTTCGCACTCTGGCTGCAACGAGTCCGGCAGCCTACTGCTTGCTCATTCTCTGGGAAAGACTACACTTATGAGACCAGCAAAGCAGCCCTGAGCACACTCCAGTCACGTGCAGAAAGGATTTGGATTACAACCCTCCAGTTGCACAGGCAGCCTAAGCATCCTGGCCTCATGCAAATGCAGTGGATTTTGCCCATTGATCTATTTTTCCCTCTCCAAAGGATTCTCATATGAGACAGTTGTTCAGAAATTAATTTGTGCTGCACTAGTGATTGTATTATTATTGTTCCCATGCTGGTATGGATATAGATGATATTTTACAGGAAATCATGAAGAAAAGACTATTGCTTTGAGCAAGGCTGTAATTCAAAGTTATCCAGACAATATGACCCATGCTCGAATCCTCACCTCTATAGTGCTGCAGTGGTACAATACTGGCTCTCACCCAGCTGAAGTTTGAACTAAGTTTTCAATAAGTCCAAGCTTATTTTAATTGATAAATTTAAAAATTTAGACCTGGTTCATCAATCTAAAATCTGAACTAGTAAACACAAACTTCAGGAAAAATTTCCCTGTGTATGAATAAGAGATGCAGGAATCCAGTATATATACTCAATGTAGAAATGTCATCCCTCTTTACTTGCCTAGGAGGTATGAGGTATATCTGCAGTTCATGATTTTATTTAATAGAAGGTATCTTTTATTCCCTCAGACAATGAAAATTAAGAAATCAGTAATCATATTCAATTAGTGTAAATGGCATCACTGCATCATTTGTAATAGGAGACAAAATAACTTAAAAACATGTCAGAGTAAATTCCTTCTTGCATACATACTATTTCTTTTATGGCTGTTCTCATGTGAACATCCTTTACTTGAACACTTTCTTGTATTGGACATACTGATTACACTCTTCATTTAGTAAGGAGTAAATGAATGGAAGTGCTTTTAAAATACACCAAATCATTTGGACCAGAGTACATCCATTTCCTCAAAAAACAAAGGCTGGAAAGGGCATGTAGGAATAACAGCAAACATGTAGACTTAGGAGGTGAGTTCAGTCTGGGAGCTGGAAGTGAAGGCGATGCTTCTGGGCTGGCAGCAGCTGCAGGGCAGGATGAGCCAAGGTTTCTGCTCTCTAGGGCCAAGGGTGTTACTGGGAGAGAAAGGAATAGGGTGGAGAGGATAGGATTACTGCCTGCTGTCTCTCCCTACCAGAATGAGGGTCATCCACGTTCCACCAATTTATTTGTGGGAGAGGAGTTAGAGGAATTAATTTACTAATCCTACACCCAGCCTCTCTCTTCCTGGCTGCAATATTCCAATAATTTCCCAATATAGACTCTATCTCCCTCTCTGCAGCTGTTTGTTGTTATTTTTATTAACAAAATGCAGTTTCCTAAGACACAGAGACTTTTGTTTCTTCATCAGATCCACTTCCACCTAAAGTACATAAAGAATTTGGTCCTTATACATCCAGATCTGTAAAATAAGCCACTTGTAGATTTTTTTTCTTGTCTAAATGCATCTATCGATTTCATCAGAAGAAATCAGGCACCTGCTCTAACAGTAAACCAATGTTTGAGAAAATTAGGAGAACTGGAATGCTGATTCTTCACTCACTCATAAATCATGGACATACACTTTACTTTTGAGTAGCCCTGAATTAGTTTGCAGGAATAGTATTTAGGTGGCTAAGGATGGCTCACCACACTCCTGTAGTTGTTCAGGGGAGGCAGTGTGGAGGCACTGGCTCTATATGACTTTGTTTCAGCTTCCTGATTGTATGACTGCAACTTAATGAGTTGCTTAGGGCCTGACCCAATGAAAGGCTTAAGTGATTATAAAAAGACTCAGGTGTTATTAAGATGCCTGTACTCAACATTGCAAATCCATAGCTTCCTGTTTGATTTCACAAGTCTCTAAACACTGCCAACTCTGCACCTGCACGTGCCTGGGACTGTTCCTGATACTTCTGTCATGTCTGGGTGTGATTGCAACCAAAAATACATCACTTGTTTGCCTTAAGGGCCTGCCACATAGGCTTGGCAAACAAGCACAGTCCTGGGGAGTCAAATAAACATTTTGTGACCCCAATGTTGCAGTTCCTACCTATCTCTCACACCCTTGTCACCATACAGTTCCTCTCTGTATCTCATGGTGACACCAGCACTTGTACGTTTGCTTTGTACTTGAATCACCTCAGTTCAACAGCCTGAAAGAAAACAAACAATGGCAAAACCTATATAGCTTTATGCCACAGTAGTGAGTCAAAGGGAGGGTTCAGTCAGGGCCCAAGCTGGTATAAGCAGGATGCATGAGTGGGAAAGGAGGGGAGAGACATGTTGCCTCTCCTCTTTGTCCTTAGCTGAACACTTGGGTGGCTGCAACCACAGGCTCCATATGTGCTTTCCAGAGAGCATCATACCGAGCTCTGGGCTTGAGCCCTGCTTTCTTGTAGTGACCACCTCTATTGGTGAAAATATTACCAAAGATCTGAGAAATTTATTAAATTTATTAGAAAATGATTAATTAGTATGAGCATAGGCACCTGTCCAAATAGCCACATGAAGCCTAAACAGTGGCTGCTGGGGATGTGTTCATATTAGATACATGCTCTTCTAGTTTTGACTAAATGTTTTCTCCCAGAGCATAAACATTTATGTTTTAATTTAATTTAGCCTTAGAGAAACCACAATGTCTAGGCTAATATTAGCATTTGTCTCAGATAATCAATTGTTGTTGGTCAGCAAATTCTTAATCTGATTTAGGGAGTTCTTAGGTGACACAGGACAAACACAAACACTTCTGCACTGATGAAGACAAAGAACTGAGACCAAAACACAGTTCTGAATAGGACAGTTTGCTTTATTCTTGGCATTAGTTTAGCTGATGTATATAGGCAGCAGAGACCAAGCTTACCAAGACCCTCCTGCTCACCCTGCCCTTTAGAAGGCAAGGAACTACCAGATAAGGGTCAATAAGTAGATCACGATTTGACCCAGAGATACATAAAACCAGTAGAGCATTCATCTAACTGAGAAAAAGTAATTGGCATATATAGTCTTTAAACAACTTTATTCTGCTTATGTAGAATGTTATATTGATTGATGACAGAAGCAGGAATTGCCCAGGAAATTACAACTGAAAAGTGAAGGGGATTTGCTATAGGTCTAAATCTTACATTATAGCAAAAAACACACACAGGCTTATATAAGATAGAAAACTTTTCCTTTATATGTATATTACTAAAGAGAAATGAAAATAGAAGAGAAAAAGGAAAGAAACAGGGGAAAAGAAAAAAAGGGAAAAGGAGGAAAGAAAAAGTATTTTAAGAGTTAATTCTTCAGCCGTTTTCCTTTCTTTTTTGAGCTGGCACTCCATGACAACATTTCCATTATATGCCGTCTCTGTTGTATTCCTATGAAACCATACAGGACTTTTCCATTGATTGGAAAATTGGCAAGGCTTTCATGTTTACAACTGCAAAGGTAACAACTCTGATAAAATAACAGACATAATTATGCCACTTTTAGCCAAACTGGGGGAAAAAAATAACTTTACATTCCATTAGCCTAGCCATTGCACCTGAATGTGTTATTCTTAAAACCAACACTGGTGTTGCTTGTTAACAGCATCCCTGTTCAGAGACAGTTGTGCACACTTGGCGACTTCCTGGCTTCCTGGCTTTCATAGTAAAAGAGTTCTCACTGCAGGTGCAGCTTAAGGATTTTCAAAGTAATCAGTGCTCTCAATAGGCTCAGCTTTGGAAGAGTGTCAGATTGATTTTATTTCTGTCCTGCAAGGTTAGAGGCAGCAAGCAAAGCCCTGAGCTAGAAGGAGACTAGGTGGTTGCACCCATCTCAGCAGATTCCCTCTGCAGTCTTTTCAGTCTCTGCTGTGGGCTTCTGCTTCTTCCCAACTACCCTTGAAAGATCAAGTCATGTCTAAGACTGAAAGATAAATGGTTAGATGCTGTAGTGCTGTAGTTACCGTGCTATCCCCATTATAAAGACTCACAGTTAAGAAAAACACTCTGTGTGCAGTTGTAAGCAGAACCAGGTTACTTAGAAACACTTGGAAAAACACAGGATGAGTATTCTTTCAATGCTTTCCCTTTGTCTTTCTCAAAGTGCTTTATGAACATTCATCAAGTCTGTGTTATAACACCTCTGAGGTATTATAACATTGCTACTTTCCTAAGGGTAATGCAATTTTTGGACACCCACATGGAGATGTGTGAAGGCTTCAGAGATACTATGCACCCAGAGCTACCAGCCACTGGTAACGCCTATCTTGTGACCCCAAATAAGCACTACTGAAAGTGCAGTATCAGGGTTACTTTTATTTACCTCCTAGTAAAAAAGAGCTTAGGAGTAAACATTTTTAAGTGTGCCTCCACAGCTCTGAGAGCAAGAAACTTTTTATTTGCTTGCTTTTTTTTTTCCCTAAAGGAAGCTGAGACAACCTAAGAAAGATGCAATTCAGGCAGTTTGGGCTGTAAGTAAAACAAAGTACACACCATATTGGATGACTCACAGTGAAATTGCAAGAGCAGATGAAATCTGTGGAAACCAGGAGCTTTTCCATAAATAATTTCAAAGTTACTGACACCAAAGCACAAGGCAGTGCAGTGTTAGGCACCTGTTAGGGGAAGATACCATTACAACACACCTCATTGTGATACAATATGTTGAACGAGCAAAGAACAGTATGGGGGCTAGCACAAAGAAGGGTTCACAACCTCTTTAGACCAATGTGAACAACAGCATGTCAATATAAAAGCACATTTCATTCCCTCTGGCTTGGATACTTCCCAAGAATTCCCCTCCCGGGGATATTGCGGTGGAGAGCGTCCAGTGACTAGGAGGTTTGGGACAGGAATTGGGAGAATGCAACCACTCCCCGTTATCATTTTTCCCACCCGCCCTCCCCCAGTGAGAAGCTTTCCTCCCTCCCTATACTTTCACAGGAGCTCTGAAGCAGCTGGCCAAGGGATGCAAGCCAGCTACAGCTCTGCTGGCAGAGGGCTTTGATGGGGGCTGCAAAGGCAATGGACTTCAAGCCTTGACCCTCTGCAAAGTTCCCTGTGGTCTGCTGAGAAACTCTTATGGTAAGTGAAACTATTCTGCTGGGCAGAAGAAATGGTCTTTTCCTTACTGATCTGCAAAAGGACCATCATGACCTACTGGTACCAACACAAAGTAAATGATCTGTGATTAAATTTGCCTTCACAATTTGCCCTGTCAGCTAGGGACCTGACCCACCAAATTTTAACTCCCAGGAGAGGAGCAGGATACTGCGGTGTTGAGCTCTGCAGAAAGTCAAAGTCATTTCAAAGCTAAAACAGACCCAATTATTAGTATTGGGTCAAATAACTCTTTGCATTGGACCACTGCATTTTCCTATGGCAGATGAGCAGCATGTGGCTTCTGCTCACTGTGCCTCCAGTCTAGCCTGTGTTCACAGGTATGGCAAGCAATCTCCACTCAAGAGAGGTTTGGTATTCAAAGAGCAGCAATATTTTAAATTGGGAATTTTGGGAACTGTGCAGACCATTGGTCTGGAGTAGACTGTTTCTTGCTGAGAGTAGAAATTGCTCCTATATTTGGCAGATGGCACTGACTCAGATGCTCATCCAGAGTCCTCTGCTTCATATGCCCATGTATGTTCATAGACTACAGATAAACGTGTAGTGACTTAGGCTAGTAGGACAAAGGTGTTTGGCTAATGAGTGTCAAAACTATAAATACAACTGGTCTATCCAAGATCTGTTGAGGAAAAGGCAGCACCTGATATGTTTGAGTACTGGATTTCTCAGTTAAATCAGAACTGACTTTGCTGATGTGAGTCCTAACACTAAAATATACCACCTCTATATGATGCCCTCTGTGTTTTATATCTTCAAGTTATCCCTCCATCATCCCAGAGAACTATTATCATAAATGTAAAAAAAAATACTAATACCAAAGCTTTACTGACTAAGCTAAAGCCATATGGCACCTGGATGACAGTGACAGATATAAAACAAAAGCTGGGAGCACTAATTTCTGAATTATTTTTCCTGTCTCTAGACAATGCAATAGAGATCAGCTAAAAGAATGGTAGTGAGGCATGTCTGAGGTTACATATGTTCAGCCATTTGCTATTGCCATGTTGCTGTCTCTGCAATAGCTGCTTAAAAAGGGATTGCTTTAAAGCTAAAAGCCCTACCCAGCCCAAGAAATCCCTAAGTGTACTTTCAAATCTGATTGGTTTTTCCTAGATTCTTTGTCACTACTAAAAAGTAAGTTTGTTCCTTAAAATAACTAATTGTAATACAATCAATATTTAAAATAAATTTTACTTTATTTCAGTTAACAACGCATATTTATAATTTTGTATAGTTAGAATTTTCTCCATCTCTGACTTAAGAATTCAGTGTTTCCAGATTCTTTTATGTAATATTTGTATTTGACCAGTCATTTTTATATTGCTGTCTGGTATTCAGTTTTTCTATGAGGTATAATCATTCAGCAATTTCAATTATAACTGATGGAGTTACAGGAAAATTTCTCTTTCAACCATATTAGTTCTTCACACTATTTTTCTCTCAGCTAATTCTAATTTTAATTAGTTTGAGCAGCAATTGATTGTACTGATGTACTATTCAATTAATTCCACAGTGGTGACTGAGGTTATTTGCTGAGAGACAGCAAAATACCAGAGTACACCATATTTTACAATAATTACGTACCAGTTCTACTGGAAACTGTGGCCCATCTTCTTGTATATCCAAATGCTGATTTTAAAGTCATACTTATTTACATCTTTTTTAACCAATTTCCCATTAGAAAACAATGATGACTTCATTTGTTAAATATTGAGATCATAAGCTCTGTAACATTCAGAAGGAATGTTAAAAACTGACCACACAAAACATCTTGAAATTAAATTTTTCATCAGGAGCAGGTGGAGTTTTGGTTTGTTATTGTGTGCCCATTGTTTTTTTGTCTCCTGTTATTTTTTGTCTCCTGTTATTGTAGATCATGCAGATGCAGGGAAAATCATCTAGTGATCACTCTATTGTTATGGTCCTTTTTGTATTTTAATTCTGGATTGAAAGGTAAAATACAGACTACAGTTTTGTATTTTCTGAACCAGAAAAAAAGCAGATTTCATTGTGACTCATGTAGATTGTAGATGATGTTTGATCTGCATGGATTGCACATCTGTCTAGACTGTAGCCTAAAACCTTTTGTAGTGATCAGTAGGTCTGCATTACCCATTCAAATATGAAATGTTGCATGAAGGTAAAATTCATGCCAGCATATAATAGATGAAAATTACTTACACTGTCTGACCTAATTCAGAATCCTCAACCTCAAACATTCAAAAATTCAATCAGGACACCAATCACGAAACTAATGTAAAATACTGATTTAAAAGCACATTGATTTTCTTTTATCTACAGGTTCCTAAGTTCACAGGGATCTGGCTTCCAGACTTCCCTTGGCAGTCAAGAAGGATGAAAACATTGTTTTGAAGGTTATGCTTTTTGTATAATCTTATGCTTCTTGGAATTGATGCTCTGAGAAATGCAAAATATTTTGTGCAACAATTACAATAATTGGCAATACTGTTTTCAAAGGCAAAGCCTATGATTAGTCATCAGTTCTGAGAAAAGAATTGGGAAGACTAATGAGGAGCATTTGTTTTCTACTCTGCAGTTAACTACAGTATTGTTAGCTTGTGAAACTCTGACACCAGCTAGACCTCTAAAGAGTGAAGTCAATTCTTGAATATGAAGTTGGTAATTAAGACTGCAGACACATAGTATGGAGCCAAGTGGGAACTTAAACCCAAGCCAGTGTGATGTTACGGGATTATTGTGCTGCCTTCACTCCCAGCCTGCAGCTGCTTTTCCAATCTCTTGCCCAAATCAGTGCCATCACGCCTCCGCTCCATTTGCCCAGGCTCTTGGGTTGACAGGATCCAATTATGCATCTATGGATCTGCAGCAAGTCGCTTTGCCCATATTTCCAGACCATGGCTGCCATGTCAGGCTGGGATGGGCCAGAGAAGAAGTCCTGTCCATGCACACAAATGCTGCAAGATTGTGGCTGGTGAGTCGCAATGGAGGCTGCCGTGGAGCTTGGCCAGTTTGAGGGCCCATAGGATAAGCTTTCCCCCACCAGTAAACAACTATGTACACTTGAAGAACGTTCCTTCCAAGCAAAGAAAGCACTGGTCCCTGGACTTATGCAACCCATAAACTGGTGATGCAGCCTAGTGGATCTCCAAGAGACAACTTCCTCTGTTCCTCTTCCATTGCCTCTCCCTGTACGATTTTTCCCGATGAGAGGGGAGTATCAGCTGGCAGACCTGAGCAAAGTTCAGTGCAGGCAATTACATTTTGCTGATGTAATCTACCACAGCAGTGGGATGCTATATCCTTCCTGCACCATTGGGTCTGAACTGTTGCACGGCCCTGCCACGTGTAGGGAGTTGTCCTCCCTTGAAATGGCTGCACCTCATGGCTGGAAGATGCAACGCCTCTGCAGTGTGCAGAGCAACAAGCTCTGGGCACAGTTTGATATTTAAGGGCAAATTGGAGATTACACAGCAGAAGCAAAACATTTATCAGCATTATTTTGAATCTCAAAACTGTATGAAAGATCAGTTTTAACCTTTGAATAGAGTTCAAAAGATGTCCCTCAGCACATTTCCACTTTTAAATAAACAGAAGAATCAAGAGCCCTGACATTTCCAAAGCCCAAAGCACCAGTTTGTTTTCCTTACGTAAATAGTTTGAATCTCAGCAACTCTCTACAAAAGATAATGATAGAATTTGTCCTAGTAAAATGTGATCCGCTGATAGATTTAGCTTGCAGTTTTACAGCACCTTTGGGGAGCTTTGGTCCATTGAATAGAAGAATTTGGATGTATTTTGAGCTCTAAGGACACGTTCTTCCCCTCAACGTTTTTCATAAATGTCATTGAAGATGCAGCAGCCATGCAGTGAGAGAAAAGCAGCTGCCTTACCGTCAGGCTGAATTAGAATCATAGCACAAATATACTTAAGTGACTCAGCAGTAACTAAGTGAGTATTTGAGACCTATTCTCCCCTGGTAGTGGTCATATAATTCCCCCTCATCTACATGGGAATTGAGCACATGTTTTAAGCAGATACTAGATGTGTAGTGATGTAAACCCTTTAAAAAGGATATTAGGGTTTTTTTCAAAAGACACTGACACTTCTTTCAACATTTTAAAATTAATATACCTGTAAGCTGGGTAGTCTTCTGGAAGGTGTTATTAAAATGAACTTTTTTTTCAGATTAGAGAGAATTAAAAGTGATCTTTCTTTCCCCAGAATACCCAGGGTTTCTTTACCATCCTATTTGTTAGTGACACAGTATTAACAGCCCCATGTATATAAATGGAGTTTATTAGAATATCAATACCTTTAAAAGGCAGTTTTGAAAAGCAGGAGTAGTGATTTTTAAAACCGGTTAATCACAGAATCACAAAATCAATTATGTTGGAAAAGCCCCCTTGGATCATCGAGTCCAACCTCTATTAATTTAGGTATATTTTCTCCCCAGTGGGCTAACACAGGGTGATCAAACACCTTTGCTGTCCACCTCTGAACTGGACAATGCTGTTTTCCAGACTTTCAAACAACTTACTGGTCTCTGTCTCACATCCCTCCTAAAATGTCTCCCAGTGGCCTATGGGAGCAAGCATTAGCTCATACTCTAGACAGAGCAGCTGGTGATAAAACCTGATGCAACTGGAGACAAGATCAGGTATTTGTGCAGAAGGTGGAAGGAAAAAGACTGAGGTAGTAGGCACCTCCTTGCCACAACAGGTGCAAATACGTTAGTGTGGTTTGGATCTGCATGGCTGCAATCTCTGGTGGAGATTATGGTTGTGTGTCCATCCTGTGGAAGCCACTGCTCTGCCAGGCAGGGGCAAAGCACAAGCAGCATCACATTGGGGTCAGATGATGGGTAGTTATATAAAAATAAAGGCGAAGAAAAATCAAGAAATTTAAGCCAAAAGACACACTATGATTTTTTTAGCCTCTCATTCAAGATACAAACATCAAGATGAATTGACTGCCATTATATAATTGCAAAATAGGTCTGTCACACAACCTCTGGGTTTGGTGTTTGCATGTAACCCTGTTTGAAGTAGCAGTATGAGGCAGGCGGTTTCCCTACCAAAGACACAGCTGCATATTTCTACTGCTTAATCACTTTTTCTTTTATTTTTGCTATACACTGACGGCCTTAGGCTGGGAAAAATATTCCTGCTGTTCTCTCCTGTGTATATGTTTTCTAAGGACTGCACCACTCTTATGCATATGCAAAAGTGCATGCTTTGCATATTTACTTTCTTTATACAAAACAGTGTGCTGGCCACATCATGTACTGCTTTCACTTCTGTGCAGATTCCCCCAAATTTATCATCTTCTCATATTTAGAATGTAATTCTCACTCAAATCACAAGCAGTCAGCTCTTCTTAATAACAGTTATTTCAGAGATAGCAGCTAATTATGACATTTCGAAAGCTGTATATTAATATTTCAGTAGGCTCAATGTTTTTAAATAGTACTCAAGGCAACATCTCGGTCCTTTTTGCTGGGAAGGATCTGTTCAGCAGATAGGCAGTTAAAACATCTTTCAACATATAAACCCTTGAAAACCCTTTCTGTGGTGACTTCTACTTGTCATAAGCCACAGTTTGGAAAAAACAGCTTTAATGGATTGCTTCTTAATGTAATTAAGTATATTTAACAACAGTGTGCTTCAGAGTCCTTAAATTAGTCCTTTGCCTGAAGACAATGTATTCATCCAAATCCCTCCCTAAAACATTCTTCTTCTGTAAATCCTATTAGCATTAATCTGCTGAAGTTAGGTGTGCTTTATCATTTTATTTCAGATACCTGGAAAGCTTTGAGATGTACTGCTCACTCAGCAGCTTATGGTTCTGAACACTTTTGGAGGTCTAACTTAGCCTGGAAAATTTGCCGGGTTCATGTCACCTTCCCTTGGACATCCTCAACTCAACAATGCTGTATGGGAAACAACAAAGTGGAGGGTTTACTGTAGGATGGTATTAGCAAGGGTGTGGTAAGAAGGGACAAAACTGAGACTGAAACCTGTGTATTATAAATGCAAAGGAGAGTGGGATAATTCACCTCTCCTTTATCGCTCCCATAGTGCATTTTGTTCCAGAAACAACAGAGACTTTTATCTGAAAGTCCTTGGATGACCGATCCCATTTAAATTCAGCCTAAGCCTCTGCAGGCTGGAGCGAGGCCTGACCATGCTGTGAAGCAGAGGCAGCAGGGACCCCAAACATTTTCCAGCTCTAAAAAAGCATGGTCAGATTATTATTTCAAAAGGAAGATTAACACCTCTCTGAATTGAAGTCAAATGCATACACAAAAAGACAGGAAAGGGGCTTTCTGTTCCTCCCCGAGGTGCATGTAAGTCTTTTTCGGAAGAAGTGGCTGTATTTCCCTTTCAGGTTTATCTCGCAGGCACATGAAAGGCACTTGGGGCTTCCCAAACCATCAATTAAATGCTGTGAGAATTTGTAGTTAACATGGGGAAGAGGGAGTTATTTTAGGATTTCTAAACTATTTTAAGCAGAAGCATGGAAAGATTGCCAAGCACACATTTTTAAATCATACTATCTAAAGAGTATAAAATCTTTGTCCCAAGATCTCCCTGCTAGCTTTGGCTTGGTCAGAGAAAGTAAGACAGTGAGGCTTTAATTTAGATTTGGGAAAGGTGGTGTTGCCTAGCCCTGCCCTCCAAGCCAGCAAATGTCTCCCGAGGAGAGGTTGAAGCAATATGGATAACATGCCATCCTACTCTTCCTGGAAGCTGCCATGTTGCCAAGGGTTAATGGTTTTACAACGTTTCTGGCTTTTCCACCACCATCCCTGCAACACCGCTTAATAATCTGAACTCTCCGGTTTACTCCAGAGGGATGATTTTTCCCTTTCCCCACAGTCCAGGAGGGGAAGTGTGCCCCAGGTAAGGCACCAGGGCTGGCGGGACCAAGGCCAGTAGCCAGGCCAGCATGGTGGCCATTCCCATTGGAGACCAGGGCCACAGCCAGGTATTCTGCCCACTGCCTTTGACCACTCATGGAGGGATTCAGGGGGCAGCCTGGACCAGCCGGGTATTCTGCCCACCACCTTTGACCACTCGTGGAGGAATGCAGGGGGCAGCCTGGACCAGCCGGGTATTCTGCCCACAACCTTTGACCACTGGTGGAGGAATGCAGGGGGCAGCCCGGATCAGCCACACGCCCGTGTGCAGGGCTCTATTTTGGAAGGGCTACTTACCCGAGGAAATGGTCTGATGTTATGTAAGGGGAGGTTTGGGTTAGAGGGTAGAAAAAGGTTTTTCACCCACAGGGGATGGGCACTGGAACAGACTCCCCCAGGAAGCGGTCACAGCACCAAACCTGACAGATGTTCAAGCATCGTTTGGACAATGCTGTCAGGCACATGGTGCGACTCCTGAGGCTGTCCTGTGCTGGGCTAAGAGTCAGACTCGATGGCCCCTGTGGGCCCCTACCAACCGAGGATATTCTGCGATTCTGTGGCTTGGGGTGGCTGCCGTGCCCTCCCTCGAGGGCACAACACCTGGGCAGGTGCACACCGAGCCCCCGGCACCCCGACCGCTCCCCGGGCGCGCCGGTGCGCGGGGCGCTGCGGCCGAACCCTCGCCTCGGGGCGGGAGGGGAGGAAGGGCCGGGCAGCGCTGGGGCTGCGGCTGCCCCGGGGCCGTGGGCGGCGGAGGCTCCCGGTGCCGCGGCTGGAAACTCCCCGGCCGCTCCGGGCTGTTCCCCATCCCCAGCTCTCCAAGCGCTCCCCGGTACTTTCCCCGGCGGGGGAGTTTCCCCGGAGCGCCGGGTCCCACAGGGCTGGAGGGCACCGCGGAAGGGAGGAGGTGTCCGGGCGCTCCCGCCGGGCAGGGCCCCCCCCTGTCCCCGCCCCGCGGCCCCGGAGCGGTCCCCCCGTAGAGGGGAAGGAGCCGCCCGGGCCGCCCCTGCCCGTGCTCGGTGCCGAGCAGCGCCCTCCCGCCGGGCGAGCGGAGTGCGGGCAGCTCCTCCCGCGCTCCCGGCAGCGGCAGCGGCAGGAAGGGCAGGGCAGGGCGGGGCGGGGAGA
>JAWWMO010000001.1:90051274-90082175 GCA_035047845.1 Dendrocincla fuliginosa
GGTGGGCAGAGGGGCAGGGGCAGGGCGGGGGTCAGCGGGGCGGGCGAGGCTCCGCGGGGCGGGCCGTACCTGCCGGGGGCGTCGCGGGGGGCCCGCAGCGGGAGGAGGTGTTTGTGTGCCACGTCCAGCTGCGGGGGGGGGGCTCGGGGGCGGCTCCTCTTCGTCCTCCCGAGTTGCTGCTCCCGTGTGTGCGAGTGTGACAGCCGGGCTTTGTGCCGCTCGGCCGGCGGGCAGCGCCGGGCCGGGACACCCCCGCGCCACCACCCCCTGCGGGGCTCCGGGCCATGGAGGCGGTGTATCCGGCGGGGCAGGGCAGGGCAGGGCGGGCAGCGCCTCCCGGCCGGAGCGCGGCGCAGCCGGAAAGTTTCCCGGGCGGGAGCGGCACCGGGAGCGGCACCGGGAGCGGCAGCGCCGCCGCCCCGCACGGGCACAGAGCGCTGCGGCGGGGACACGGCCCTCGGCCCGCCCTGCTTTCGTGTTTGTTTCCGTCCCCGACCTGCGACTTTTGTAGAGCAGAGGCCGGGGCATTTCTCGTGGAGCGGGGCGCGCTACGGGCCCGGTCGATGCCAGGGTGGGTAAAGGGCATAAAGGTATAATTACACCTTGCATACTGACTGTTCAGTGAAGCGCATCCCTGAGTGTTTTGGAAAGAAAACTACTGAAGTTTGTAAGTCTTTTCGTCCTGTTTTTAATTAAAAATGCGGCCAGCCTAGCAGTTACCCCTTGCTGGCAGGGTAGGCACTGTGGCCCACCTCAGATCAGGTTGTCAGATCGAGATTCAGGTTTGTAATTCAGGTCTGACCTGCGACTGGATGATCGTGAGTGCCTCTCGGCTTTAGTTCCCATGTTAACATCACCCACGGTTGTGTTTTCACAGTAAACATGGCCCTCTGCGTGCATCAGAGTTATACCATGAATTCCGTGTAGCATTTAACTCAGAACTGCCTTGTTTTTGTAACACAAAGTGAAACCTTTTGTTACTTTAAAAGTTGAATGGTGACTGAATGTCGGCAAGAATGTAAAGCGTTTTCTGGCTTGAACAGCGTTTCGTCCCCTTCCCGTGGAGCAATTTTTGTTTCTAAGGAACGTACCGCTACTGTTCGAGGGGCTCAGCGTTGGAGAATTAGACTTTGCTTTCATGAAACGCGGTGGTGGCCTTTGTAAAAACAAATTTTCATGGCCTAACCACGCGTGGTTTGTATCATCGGGAGTTTGAACTGGTAACTTAATATGGAGGAATTTGAAAGGGCTCACTGGTCAGGAGATTATGAAGAATTTCTGTTTGAAAGTCCTTGTTTTATCACTGCTGAAGCAGTCAGCACATATAGATGATGTTAATGGTTCTGTGTTTTCATTTTTACCGTTTTAGCTTCTGAAGTAATGTTGTTGCTTCTTAGAAATACTGATTTCACAACTCTGGAAATTGAAGTCCTCTGTCTCAGTGATGTCACTTTAAGGAATTAAGCAGATTGCTTTGTCTTTGTAACTGACTTTCTTCTTATGACTTTGACAAAAGATGTCACTTTTGGGAACAGTGAATAAATGTAGCAATAGAAGGCACCTGTACCACGAAGATCAAGGCTGTAATTAGCAAATATTTTTATATAGGCCATGAAACAGATACAGATTCATTATAATGTTAGCTCTTGTTGCTGTTGTTCTGTCATTACAACATTAGCTGTTGCATTTGCCTCCTACTTGTACCAGCTGACATTTCTGATTGCTGTTGTGATACAATGATATGCAAAATCTTTTCTGCTCTATTTTTCCAAAAGCAGCCGCAATTAGTCTGTGATTGTCTGCATAATCCTTGTTATTACATCCTTGCTACTGAATATATGATAAATTTAGAACTTCAACCTTTGGCTTCTTACTGCAGTGAACAGGGAACCTAATTATCTCCCCTTCCTCTCTTTTCTTCTCCAGTTTCCTGGCTAGCAGTGTGGAAGTGTAAGGAAAGGTGTTTGCACTCTTATGTGTCACCTCGCATCTTCTGTTAGCTAAAGAAGAGGGACGAGGTCAGTGACTTCTGCTTCTTTTCCAGCCTTTGTTTTCTGTGTCTTGTGTTGCTGTTGGTATGTTAATCCTTTGGGGCACTCATGGCTTTCCTCAGTAGAAACTATAATAGGAGCGACTCGAAAAGTGATATCCAGATAGCTTTGTTTGCTGGTAGTGGTCTTGAGCAGCAGCAAAACTACCCAGAGTACCTGCATTTTTCATGCTCCTTGAGCATAAAAGCTGCATCCAGACTCATGGAGACAGGTGCTGTATCAATTTACTCGCTGCAAGTTTGAAATCAAAACCAACGCAACTTTGAATCCAAAGAGGATGCTTTAGAGAAATACTTTATTTGTATCAAGGGACTGATAGTTTCTAAGCCATGAGTATTCCCAACCCCCACTGTGTCTTGAGGAAGGGGGATTGATGGGGGGGAAATTTTTAGAGGTGTTTTTTTAGAGGAGTTTTTTGATAGCTGAAAACTGTGAAACCATTTGCTGCAATGTTTCAGTTAGTTTAGTCAGACCTAGCGTAAGGTGCTGGGTGCTCGTCGCAGGACACCCTGCTCCCTCAAAGTAGGTCATCTGTCGTGTTGAAGAGGTGGAGAATTGAGGCACTCTGTAGGAGAGCTGCTTTCTGCTTCTAATGAAATAATGAACTTAAAGGCAATATGCCTATATTTTTGTGTTTACTCGGTATACAGAGGTGTTGCAGAACAATAATTTTGATGGAGTGAAAGTCAAGAATTCTTATTAGTTCCTGAAGTGGGAGACCTTCAGAGAGAGCTGGGATGGTGTTAGTAATGTGGGAAATAGCATTGTTTCTTCCTCCTTAAGTGCAGAAGTGAGGCCTGGCACTAATCACTTAACCCATGCACCATTGTCCAGTCTTTTGAAAAAGTTAATACGTGAGATCCTGGTATGCGTTTTAAAAAATTACTTTTCTGTTTGTTTTGCTTTGCAAACTTATGAATGTTGATCCAGAAGTCCTAAGCTTATTTCAGTTTTCGGTAGTTCCAATGTAAATTTTTCTTGCAAATTAATTAGGCCCGTTAGTTTTCTCATAATAACGTAGTCATGGGTGTTCTGACCAATTAACCATTGCTCTGTTCAGTGGTGGGTAAAGTAGTTCTTTCAAGTGTTAAGTTTTTGTTTTGTTTTTGCCTTAGAATAATCTTTTTTCCCCCCATCATAAGGATTCTTAATTGTTTCATAAATGCTAATGACATGAATAAATTGGAAGTGCATTGAAATATGAAATATATATTTTTATATTCCATTAAATATATGTGGCACAACAAATTAATTTTTCACTGTTAATGAAGTGAGTTCATATTTTAAACTCGGCATAAATAATAATCTTGTGTGCAGTGAGGTGGCCTGTCAGTGTGTGTTTTTAAGCTTTGAGAGAGTGTTGTAAATTTTAAGAATTCAGGTGCAGAGAAATAAATCTTAATTAGAGAATAGCAACCCCTTGTATTTTCAATTACTGCAGCTATGGGCAAAACCCTGGTGTCAGTAAAGTTTTAGAAATACTCATGGTAAGAGAAACATCTGTTAGAGTGGAAGCCCAGGCATACTGGTGTAGCTGATATTTGTTCACAATTGTAGAAATAAACTTTGTGGCTTAGAGGCTTTCTCACTGTGTATATTAGTTGTGCTGATTTTGGTCCTGTTCTCATTAACAAGTATTAATATGGTGACTTGTAATTACTATTGATTATTTGGTGGAGCCGTGTGGTGAACACCCTGGGACTCTTGGCAGATATGTGAATTCTCAAAAATGTTGTTTGTCTCTTAGAGCCATGACAAAGTACAGATGCAGAATTAGGTGCCATACAGGTGTGATTTTAATCCAGGCTGAAGAAACTTGATCCAGTTTTCCTCCACTCATCTAAGATACTGTCTGCGGAGTACGCACAACTGTAGAAATAGACATGAAAGCAAGTAGTGAGATATACCACAGATAGAATAAAGCTGAAACTTCGTTAAACAAAAAATATGTATGTGGTATATTTACAAAATTGGGTTATAACTTACTTAGGCAACCTCTTTTTTATTTATTTTTTTAAAATTCATGAAATACTTTATTTTGAAGAAGATTTTTAATTTAAAAAAATATTTAGATAGTAACTCTTGACTGTTGCGCTTCAGCAGGTTGTGCCATTTGGGTAGGTGAGGGGCCGGTTTCCTCTGTTGCTTCAGAGAGATCTACTGCATGGTGCTTGGAGGCCATGTGGATAGTGTTTGCTATGCCAGAGCTGAGCTGATTAACCTAGATGGATCAACAACTAAAAATAAATGAGTAGGCCTTCAGTTTATTACTTACATGTTAGAAAAGCAGTTTTTAGCCTTCTGAGCCATTTGAAGTTTCTGCATTCTAGAATTGATCAGAGTATTTATAAGGGCCTTATTAAAGAGAAGTGACAGGAGTGTGAAAGCAGGTACTGAAATTTAGCAAGAAGATAGAGACTGCAGATGCTCTTTCTCACACAGGGTCAAGCCCTCTTATGGAGTGAGAAACTGTTTTTAGCTGAGTGTTTTCTCTTGGCTGTCTTTCCCTGGAGGTTATACTGGATCAGCTCTGTGCAAACATGGAGGAGCCATCAGATCCTGTAGGAGAACAGGAGGAGGGTTAGCAAAAGGAGGTGCTTTTTGGTTGTGGTGGGGTAGCATTCTTAGTTCTGCTAGCAGAACAGCATTTTAAAAAAAAATGTTTTAAGAAAATGGAAGTAAACTGTTGAAAAAAAAAATTGCTCCATTTCTCTTTGTATTAAACTATATTGTCCTGATTTATATTATTTTTCAAAAAGTCACTGAACTACATCCAAAGGGGAGCCATGAGGATGGTGAAGGGTCTGGAGAAGAAGCAATATGAGGAACAACTGAGGTCACTTGGTTTGTTCCACTTGGAAAGAGAAAACTGAGTGGAGACCTCATTGTGGTCTTCAGCATCCTCATGAGGGGAAATGAAGGGGCACATACTGATCTTTTCACTCTTGTGACCAGTGATAGGACTTGAGGAAACAGCAGGGAGCTGAATCAGGGGAGGTTTAGGTTAGGTAGTCGAAACAGGTCCTTCACACAGAGAGTGGGTGAGCACTGGAGCAGATTCCCCAGGAAAGCAGCCAGAGTTCAAGAAGTATTTGGGCAGCACTCTCAGGCACATGCTGTGATTCTTGGGGTGTCCTGCATAGGACTTGATGATCCTTGTGGGTCCCTTCCAACTCAGCATATTCTATGGTTCTGTGACTGATTTAGAACATTTCCTTCAAAATAAGATTAGACCCCTGCAGGGTGGGAAGGTTTAGAAAGGAGTGGTGGTGTTCTTTAAGCATGCAAACTATAAATGAAATATGTTGGATTTTTTTAACTCATCCTTATCTAATTTAAGTTGGCTGAATTAATTCTTTTGTATACCAACTAAGTTTTTAGTTAACTATATAGTAAAATAAAGCAGTTCATGAGTAGTCCCTTAACAGGTTTAGGAGAGAAGAGGAATACTAAATCCTGTTAAAACTTACTCTGTACCTGGGGAGCTAAACTGGTGTATTACTCGGAATTTTTTTAAGGCATTCTGGACTAATAAAATATTTCAAGGAATGGCAATAATTTAAGCCTCCTGTTTAGCAAAACCTGGCACTGGTACTGGAGGAGGGGAATCCCAAGCATTGATCGTACTGACCTCTTGGTTTTAATGCAATAGGAACACCCTCAGCATACCATAGCTGTAAGGCTTTTCCTTCCTGTTCTTACAATAGCACTGTATCCATCACACTTGTTTTCTCCCACATCCATTGTGTGTCAGACTTGGTTCCCAGTGCCATCCTGGGCTACCGCTGTTCCAAAGCGAGCTGACTTCTTAGTTGACATCCTAATGATGTTTCGTATGACGACAAGGAAAGTATTTTTCAACCTTTTAATGCAGAAGGAGAGATACGTGGCTCTATGATATGCTCTCGGGCTGAATTTTGATAGCTGTCATGACAACAAATGACACGTTCGTTTCCCTGAATGGATGGTGTCCCTCCAGACACACACAGCATGTTATCAAATTTGACAGGTCTTGAATGATGACATGTCAAGGATTCTGGATTTCACCACAGGAGACTTGGGCTGCTGCAAATGCATGCTACCACCTGTCTTAGCAAAACTTACTACTGTCGGCTTTTTATTGGGTTCAGAGTTTTTTCCAGTTTGTTTTTACAAGTACCCTTTGGGGTTTCATTTTAAATAGATTTAGTGTTGGTTGGAAATTTAATTGCTAATTTTAGATTGAGAGTTTGTTTCCTAAATTGTACCAATAAAAAGAAAAGGTAGTTGGACTTCGGCCACTGAAGATGTCTGTGGTTTTAGATGCTTTCAGTGTTTTTAGTAAAAACTTCAGCAAAATCAGAAGGATAATTTTTGAGTGTTTTTTAGGTTGGAATCGACCACTGTTTTTATTTTCATTTTGTGGTAGTTCTATCAGTCAGTGATGATACAAACACCCCATGGTAGTTCAGCTGTGGAGTGCAGGGACAGGAGCTGACACCTGTGTAGATGGGCTGTGAACAGGGGCAATGAGTGGCAGATGGTTTGTTTGGTTTATTTATGACTTTGGCTGTTTTAACTTTACAAATAAACAATCTCAGTTGGCCAGCTGTTTCTGGTTTAGCCAGACTGAAGAAGTTCTGTAAAGCTGGGCAAAAACGTGTAAATACAGATTTTTGCCTGTTTTGTTTTGGAATGTTATACTGGATTATGGTCTTTCAGTATGTAGTGCTCTGATTCAAATGATCTGCAAACAGCAGTTTTGCGTGAGTTACTATACTGTAAAATAAGTGAATTAAAAACTGGTACCATTTAGGTGCTGGAAAAAAGATAACAGAACTTGAAATGTGGATGTAGCAACTTTGGAAATGTAAGTTAAGAAGTAGTGTTTTTTCCGTCAAGTATTGAAATCTTGTAAAGTCCCTGCTGGATTTTTTGCAGCTTTGTGGTTTTAATTAAGAACGTTTTTGTCCGAGTTGTAAAAGAAGTTTGCTAGGATATATCATGCTTAAGTGTGCTTTCCTTTAATCATTGCGTGTTGAATACAAAAATATGTGGGTTACATTTATAGGTATAAAGAAGTGTCTTTTGCACTCTTTTTTGGTATAAAGTGATTGTATAAACATACCGAGTTTCACCTTTCCTATCTTTCAAAAAAAAAAGATTAAAAGAAAAATTGATGATCAATCTCCTTTCTTTACATTTTTAGGTCTGTAGGCAGTCTTTCTGCTAGTGCTGCAGGGATAATATAGAAATAATTGTATTGTGAACTATTCATAAATTCACACTGTTTTGAGTTCCATTTAATTCAACCAGAGAAAGAAATTAATGCTAATATCCCAAATAATTAATGCTATAATAAATAATCTGCCTTCCACTTGACACTAAATGACTTATGTTCCATTACATCAAAAGATCTAAATCATTTTGAGCATTCAATATTAAAATTTTAGTTCATGAATATTAGAAATTTAATCAGATATCTCAGTAAGAACTGTGTGGATTGTATTTGGTTTAAACACTGGCAATAACAAAGCTTGTGTTTAGCACAAGTATCAAAATATGACATATCATTTTTATGAGCTTTGAGGCTCTTAAGGGACGCATGGGGAATCATAATGAACTGAAATGTTATAGACTTCCTATGGCAGAAAACTCTTAAAGTCCGTGTAATGTTGTTACTGCAGCAATGTGTGCCTTCTTCTGTTAGTCCTGTCTTGTAATACTCTTGGTTGTATTCCTTAAAGATATTTTCCTGTTTTGCAATGGGAGATGCTAGATGTTTATTCAGATATTCCTTTCTCCTCTCTGGGATATCATGAAGATGCAATGTCATAGCTTTGCCAAAATTTTGTTCTTTGTTTTGTATTCCAACTTTTCCCATTGTTGCTGTGGCCCTGTGAAAATGGAAGCACATGCTTAGTACAGCTAGTGTTCCTATTGGAGTGAAGGTCTTATTTACAGAACACAAAGTTCAGCCTTAAGTACATTTTTCCCAAGACAAGAATCAAAGTTATGTTGCAGGTCAGCTCTCAAAATTTTAGTTACACACTCCTTACTTGTCACGACATGTATGTAGAATTATATATTCAACTTCTGCTGTAGTGTCACATAGCCAGCTTATTTTTAGAGACATTACATCTATCTATACATTGTGTATCACACTACTCTATCAGTCCCATAAAGTAAGTGGGACTGCTATTAGTTTAACATTGTTTAATGAATGATAATACTGAGATGTCACCAAGCAGGAGTGGATCAGGCAGTGCTTGATATAATGCCTGCTTAAGTTGATGGAAAAGGAACAAGGGGAAAACAAGGAATTATTTAATTTGGTGCTTAATTTTAAAATGTGAAAACTTAGAATTTAAAACAGAAAACCAGATTGTGTGAAAATGGACAAAAAGAAAAAACTAAAATGGAGTGCAAGAAAAGCCCTTAAGTGCATTGAGGGTTATAATGCCTGTTTTGGAGGAATCAAGGTTTGAAGATAAGTATATTAATGCAGATGATTGAAACTAACAATTTTTAAAAGTCTTTTCCCCCCATATTTTAACTATAATGGATTGTTTAATGGTGCAGCTAGACCTAGTTTCAATATTCTGTGAGAAAAGCCTTTTTGGTTAGCCCTTGTGATTTGACTGTTCTATTCTTTGATTTTTTTTTCCACTTCTTTCCAGATAGATAATTTTAGTGGTTAAGTAGTTGGTCATTTAGATTCCTTTGAGTTAATAGAAGTGATGTACTTGTGGTTTAAAGAAGATACCATACATAACTGCAATCCGAATTAATGGCCATTGACTTACTCCTCTGCAGCAATGGCATACATACCATTACTGAGTGTACATAGCATTAGAAGCAGCTTGGTATTTAGAACATTATACTGTGCTTGCTAAGCAGGTAGCAAAATTTCAAATGCTTTGTTCTTCAAAAATAGCAATCCTGAATCTGATGTCAGAGTCATAAATGCAGGCGGGTTGAGGTGGAGTTATTCTAGAGGGGAGGTCATGTTTCCAATGCTTGAGATAGAGCACATTTTGCGGTATGATTAAGTCATTTCAGTGGCAGAAAAACCTAGTAGGAGTCTCCTTCTCCCCCACTTCCCCCCAGATCAACAATATAATCATCAATAACTGTGCAGACTGTGTCTGCTTGGGCAGTGCTGGCAGCAGAGAGCAGTGATGTCCCTCTGCCACCCCCCCGGTCAGCTCTGCCCACCTGCTGCCTACCTGACTGGAGTCCTTGGCTGCTGTTTTGGCCCCTGTTTTGGCCCCATTTTTCTGCCACTGGCTTTTTGAACGTGAGGGATGTGTCTAACTTGCAAGACACCATGTCTGCTGTTACACAGCTGGATCTCAATGGGTTGTTTAAGTTGATGACATTGTCCTTCTAAAATTGTGGTGCCTACTAGGTGTAAGAAAACCCCAACAAACACAACTCCTAAAAAACCAGCAACAGTCAGAACTCCAAACTCCAGTAAGAATACTTGCACCTGGTATCAAAGTATGCAAAGTTTGGTGGTTGTGTAGATGCACCTTTAGATTTTATTAGGGTAGTACCATTTTATTATATAGAGTCTATAAATACTCTTCATTCAAGAAAAACTTACTTAGTTGGTGATTGGTTGTTGTTCTTTCTAAACTGGTGGTGGCCACCACTGTTTTGGCTCTGTTAATCTTTTCCCTCCTCTTCCATATGCAGTATTTTGTAGATAGTGAGGATTGGGAATAGCCTTGATTGTGAGTGGACATGTTTTTGGCTTTTCTGTAATCCATTCACATGACAGAAATATTTCAGCAAAGAAAGTAAAATAGTAGATGAAACTAGAAAAAACTGTACCCTGTCTTGTGTGATTACACTCATTTGGGAATGAGTGAGATTTCATTGAAACCTTGCAGTTAAATGATGTGCAGTAATAGAGTTGATGAGGTTTATGAAATGAGGACACAACTTGAACCCTCACATACCAGATTTCTCTATAATTGTTTTTAACTTTCTTCTTCCATGAACATGTTCTGGAATTGTGTTAGGGTATTGGGGTGGGCTCCCACAAATTTCAGTCAATAATTGCCTTTCCTTAAATTAAAAAAAAAAAAACAAACCATTGAAAAATGTAATGAATGAATGTTTTGCATTGTTTTTGTATCATTTTCGTTGCAGTTGCTTTAAAATACTGTAAATTTATGGAAGGCCAAGACTAGTGTGTGTAACTGTCTTGTGGAGAAATCTGTATGTTCCTGCAGCTGCTGTGTGCCACTGATCTTCACATGCTGTTTTGTATCACACATCCCTTTGCTCTAACACCTCTCTCAAAGCACCCGAATCTGCCTCCTTACCCCCACCCCCTTCTGCTCCCTTTGCAGTACCGGAGGATCCTGGTCACTGCCTCAGAAATACACATCTTCTGGTTAATGCACTCTTTCCAAGCAACACAGGGGCTGTCAGGTAGCTGAATGGCATCCAGCTGCTGTGTTATGAAGCCCTTTGTCTAACGATCTGCTGTTAAAGTTCCCGTGGAGGCTATTTACTCATGTATTCTTCATACTGGAAGAGTCTTTCCATTAAATTAACAGCTGTGAATAGGATTTGGATGAAGGTATTTTTTGTTATTGTTTTGTTGGCTTACTATTCTAAGCATGTAGTTGCACACAGTCACAGAAATGGGATTGTCTGTTTGCTTATCTCTGTTCAGGGTGGGGGTAAGTACAGCGTGCCTTACAGGTACATACATTCTGTTGAATGTTACGATCTCATTTTCTACCTTCATACGTAATGCAACCTGGTATATGTAATGCAACCTGGTATTTGGGAATACTTAATTTTGAACTTAAAATACTTAAATTTGAATTGAATTTATGAATACCACTTTGGTCCAAATTGGAATAGGATTTATTAGTATGGACTGGCTTTGGGCTAAGATAAATTGTATGAGAATAACACAGTACACTCCTTCATTATGCAGCATACTCCTTCTGCTGGTCCACTCTTTGGTGTGAGAGAGCTGCTGTTGTGAGAATTGTGTGATGTGGTTCAGCACTGGATCCCAGTGCAAGAGGGTGTTGAGGGAATAACAGAAGCAATATTACTTAAGTTTTCTGTTTTCCAATAGCTGGATATTATCTTTTTTGTAATATTTCTTCAGAACATTGCTGTTATGAAAAGTCTCTGTTCTTCTGTACTAAGATGTAGCCTGGGGTTTTCAGCTTGTAGATTTGCTGATTCTGAGGCAACACCAATCTGAAGCTTGATTTTTAAGGGTAGCTAAAGGAAAGGGAATGGGAAAATAGAAATCTAAGGTTTAGGGAGAGTTAGACATTAGATGCATGTTTTACAGTTAGTAACCTTAAATGTGCATTTAAAAAAAGTTTCGTTTGGGCATAGTTCCAGGATTGTTGTTTTGAAGTCATTTTTGTGCATATCAGCTTTTGCTGCAAAGTGGATATATAATGCAGGTTGCTGAGTCATTGACCCTTGTAACCAACAATTTATGCATCCTCAGCTTTAGATTCATACCAAGAAGTAGGAGAAAAGTGATTTTTGTATGAAATCACTAGGTGAATAAACTTGTTCACGAAGGAAGGGCTTTAATTTTTCTCTGGTATGTCTAATTTTTTATCATTATGTATGGACTTATAGAATGTGCTCAGCTGAGATTGATCACTGGTGTGTGAAATGACCAAATTATAACAATGGAGAGTTTTCTGAGGTGGGTAATATATTTTCATGTGTAGCTTCCAGCAATGAGTTTAATACACTGAAGGCCACACTTTCAATGCTTCTGTTATTGAAATGTAGTGCTCTGATCGTTTTTCTGCTGAACTTCAATTTAGAGCTTCATCTGGAAAACATCCAAGCATCAAAGCAAAATAATAAGAATTGTCTTGGAATGCAAGAAGATCTTTAAGTATAGAATTCAGATATGCAGAAAGAGGTTGAAAAAGTGTGCAGAACACCTTAAGGGCTAAATCTCTAAACAAGAAAGGAAAAGAGCTTTACTAACGTGTACCTTGATGTTGTAATAGTTTGCTAACTTTGGGTACAAGAAGTAAACTTTTGCATTCTTCCTGTTTATAGCTTTATTTCTTGTCTTGAATCTTTTGGCTTTGCTTTAGATAAAGGATTGTTACCATTTTACTGATAGATCCTCAAGGAGTATAATATCACTTGCAAAGCCCTGAATTGGTCCTCTGCTCCACTTCAAAGCCACCAGATGAACTCTTCCAAATATTTAATCAACTGAGTTATGGTACTCACACCACTTATGAATATGTTTAGTTAACTTCTCTGAGGTTTGGATTTGGGCCTTTGTCAAGAAAAGCACATATGTGAAGAAGAAAAATATGATTAAAAGAAGTGTAACAGTTGAGACTTGGTTCTGGCTCTTTGGCGTGTTAGGTGTGACAATGTGAGAACTGCTTTTCTAGATACTGTTGTTTGTCTAGGATAGTTTTTTTTTTGCCAGTGTAGTAATAGCTGTGGGAGGATGGTAGAGTGTGTGCCTTCAATAGCTGTCACCTTTTCTGTTTTTTGCACGTATAATTAAGAGTAGTGTAAAAATTGAATTTCAAACTGATTTTATTGAAAGAATAATCAAAGAAGTTTCATCTGTATTACCCAGGAACACCTCCATATATCATGCTGAAGTAATTCTCTTGTTTAGACTTCCCGTGTTGGATTTTCCTTCCTTTATGGTAGGCCTGCACTTGTAAAACACAGATTTGTGTGGTTCTTGAATTGGTCTGGTAGCATCAGCAGGTGGTTTCAGTGCAATCTGCAAAATAAATAGGAAGTTCTGTAAAGTGCAGACTTTCTAGGGCTTTTATTTGGTTTTATTTTTCCTTTCAATGAATATTAAAATGTTCAGGAAATTTAGCATACTTTATTTGTCTGCTAGGCACAGTAAAGTTTTGCTGTTGTATGTGGAAGCTTCTTTTGATCCTACCCGCAAACTCAGTATACTTGAAAAACCTGGTTACTGGCTGGGGTGGGGAAGAGATCTGCTCATCAACCTAAATCTTAGCAGACATGGGGATTTCCTTCACCTCTTGTATTACAGAGGACTCTTCTGCTTGCTTTAGTTTCTCCACTGTCTTTTCAGCTCAGCCTACGCATTTTTCTTGCTTTTCTAGGAATAGCTTCCCTAGATGGCAACACCAGCAGCTGACAGCTCTGTGCTTGTTACGCCTGGGGAAAAAGCCCTGGCTTTCTCAAAGCCCACTGCCTCTAGCAGCAATGAGCAGATACACTGTCATCGTTAGGAGATGTGAGTGGCAGGTATGTGGTAGTCTTGTCTCTGCATGGCTGAAACACTCATCAGCTGGAGCAGCTGAATGAATCCTGGTCTTGGTTGAACATGATTGATTAGTATAGTAGAACAGTGCCTGTGCTATGTTACATATCCCAGTTGATGCTGCCGTGAATTGTTTTAGGTGCTTGCAAGTATTCTCTCAGAATTAGGGTAGAAGTGATTTTCTTCCTTATGCATAGAAATGTTGCAGTAGGTCTGGATTGGACTCTGATTACAGAGTTACCTGTACTATCTTTTCAAAGTCACATCCTCATTCTGGATAAATAGTATACATCCACTGTCTCCTATACAAATTTTGCTATGGACTATGTGCATGGGAAGTTCGTTAGAGACTATCCTGCTGGAGTAAGAATTTTTTCTTGATTTCAGTGTGTTTAAAAACAAAGTATGCTCCCAAAGCAGGTCTTGTCAACAGTTACTACTCCCTGTTAATTTCTGTCCTTGGGGTAAAAAGATGTGTTAAGATAACTCAGTTTGAAAAGGCAGTATGAGGTTAAAAGAGAACAAGGTAAAACTGAGTGTACCAGCAGAAAAATGAACAATTCTCTGTCTGTGTCTGCATCAGAAAATAACACGATCTGTGATTCCATCTTTGAAAGAAAAAAGCAAGGAGAAAATTTGTTCTGGTCATGTAATGTTATTTGATTTCAGTTTGCTAATCTGAGTTTTCTTTCAAAAAAAGAAAGATCATTTAATCACAGATAGGAAATAGTGAAAAATAGACATCCCTTGAAAGTAAAAAATTATAGTAGAAGGATGAATTAGTTGTTTTCTACCTACGGCACAGGGCTTGCTCTTTTTGGCAACAGCAAGATGTTTAGTTCAGCTCCGCCAACTTTTTTTGAAATCTCACTAATTTGCTGAGCTTGGAGACTGTGATTATTTCAGCCAGCAGGAGAGCCTTATTTCTTTTTCAGGTTTAAAAAAAAAAATCTGTTAGCTAATTCTTATGTTGATTTTGTTTTGGTTTTTTGAATCTTACTTCATCATGTGCACGATTAAACTTTGTATGCAGGAATGGGAATAAGTGATTATTTCTTCTTCAGTTGGTTCACGCTGGAATAGCCATAAAACTCTTGATCCTGATTCTCTGCTGTTTTGCAGCTTGTAAATCATTTACTTGTGCTCCAAGTGCAATGTGTTTGTATAATTCTACTATTGATGTTGATGTATCGTTTCTACTTCAGTCTCACTTAAGGCAAGTGTAAATAACTTTACAGAGTTGCAAAACAGTAGGGAAATAAGCCTCCACGAAGCTAAGGCATCAGATTTATTTTCTGGGGCAAATGAAGAGGTTCTTTGAAGCCTGATCAAAGCCCAGGCTCTCCAGTTGTGCGTAGTATAAAGCTGGTGGCGTTTGAGCAGAAGTTGTTGGCTTCAGGAGTTTTGGTTTTGTTTTGTTTTTCTTTTATTTTATTGGGGCTTTATATCTCTGGAACCCATATTCAACATATTTCTGGAAGTGACAAGCATACTGCCATATGGCATGCCAGATTTCAAGCCACTCTGAGGTGCATGTGTGAATTTTAGAGTGCCTGGAAGAAATGAATGAAAACTACATTCTCAATTTTATCTATTGCCGAGTTCTGTAGGCAGAGGAGGGGGCAGGCTTTGAAGTAAATTCTGCTGGAGGGGTTGTGTGCTCACTTCTGAGCCACTGTCCTAATGCAGCAAGGTGTAGATGTAATTTATGTTTCAAAATACGCACTAGTTTCAGCAGGACTGTCGGTTTATGTGTTGCTGTGTTATTGTGGGAGATGATAAGAAATACTGAGCATCCTTTTGCTACTGGTGACTGTTGCCATTTTCAAGTCTTGATTTCCAACCCCTTTTTGTGCTTAAACCTCTTTTTCAGACTTTAATGCCCAGACTTAATTCTTACGTATCGTTGAACTGTATTTTTTTTTTAATATATGCTGTGTCTCCTTAAAAGGTTCTGTATTGATTGTACTTCAAGTAGATTTCTTCAGCTTTTACTAACCAACAAAAGCTTAGAAAGCATTACTGAAGATATTTGTACCAGGGTTATTTTTAATCCTGGAGACTTTGTGAAAACTTTTTAAATGCAAAAAAGATGTTTGGGGAAATTTTGTCAGGTTTTGGTTAGAAAAAGCAGCTCTTCATTGCAAAGGGCAAACTAATAAGGTAGTTCCTTATTAAGAAAAGTTGTGTTCGTGTAAGCTTACACAAATTTTGTGAATTTTCTTCAGAATCAAAGAAAATTAATTTTGAAATTTTCTTTATATTCAAAGAGGGGGAGAAAAAAACCTACTTGTGAAATAAGTAATTTGAATGATTAATGTTTTGCCACACTAGTTGCTTAGCTGGTAGAATTTGTTAAAATTAATTCTATCTTCCTGTAGCAATAAGAGAGTGTTCACAGGGGAAATCATGTTACTCGACTAAATCTTTTCCCCAATTTTTTCTTTTAAAAAGTGTTGTACCTTGATACAGTAATTGTTCATAACCACTTACAACCCACAGCCCTTATGCTCTTTTATGAAACCCCAAGGCTTTTGATAAATTCTGAGTTTCCTTCTTGTTAGAGCATCTCTGTGGCTCAATTTAATTTGCTATGTGCCCGTTAATTACCATTTCTGACCTTGAATGAGAGTGTATATTGTGTGCTCCTGTTGTAATAAAAATGTGATGGCAAAGGAATGGTCTTCAGTGACGTAAAGCAGCAGTTTTTCCGTGTGTTTATAATTACCAACATTTCTGATGTTAATAATCACACAACCTTCTGGTGGAAAAATGTTTTCCTTCTTCCTGGAAAATACTGGTACATTGGGTCTGTGTTAATTGATAAATCAGTTTGATGAGGATGGATCTTTTAGTGAAAGTCAAGAAGCAGGAAGCTGTGATTCTTGCTGGTGGCAGGCAGGAGGGTCAGGAGCTGCGCTTGGGATCTGTGTGTGTGCCACCCTGCTCCAGGCCATGGGGCAGCTCTTCTGGTCAGAGGCCATGGTCAGGGAGTCAGGAGTATGAATGAATACAGGGTGGGGGGTTCCTAATGCTGAGAGCATGTCCTTTTGTGGGGGACAGTGGGCAGCTGTTGGAAAATTCATGGAGGGGAAAACTATATCCTTTCTTTCTCTCTGAATGTTGTATTTGGTTTTTTTCTTGGTGTGTGAAATGTTTTCAAATGATCTTACTCTTTCTGAGAAATTTTTTTTTTTTTTAATAATTTAAAGATTTATTTTTTTTAAATGCAAAATCTCAATTCATATCTGTATTCCCCTTAAAGACTTCTGGAGTATAAATAAAATCCCCATATTAATAATAAGTCTTTGTTGTTTGCTTTTGAAATTCTGTAACACTCTGTTTAACATTAAGCATGTATTCAATGTAATGTTTGAGATCGAGAATTTGGCATTTCTGAATGCAATTTCTGTGTGTTTTGGTAGGAAGAAAATTTAAGATGTTTTAGAGTTTTTAAGCTGTAGCTGCTTTACACACAACACAATGTTGATGCATAAAGTTCTGTGTCAGAATGGTAATACACTTGTCAAATTGCCACCATATAGAAACTGGTTTTGAAATTGTTTAAGAGGGATATTAATGCACTGTGCATTTGTTAGTACTCTTTCTTCATACCTTTGTTTGAAGCCTCTTCTTTCAGTTTTTCTAGAAATTCTGGGTATGTTCATATCTTTAAAGAAACATAGGTAAGAGATTTTGGAAAAAATCACAAAATGGAGGACTTAAGTGAGCTGTTTGAAGAATCCCTCTATGCTGAACCTTTTCATCATGTGTCTCTGACTTGGATCTGAATTAGCAACAAGCAACATTCTTCCCCTTCTGAAAGACTGACTTGAATTCATTAGTATTTTATTTTATCTTTCAGGAATAGAATTTAAGCTGTCAAATGCAAAACCTTAGCAAAACCTGAGATAGTTTGGTATGAAACTCAGTATAGATGGACTGCATTTCCTTTATTGTGTATAAATTTTCTTGAATGTATTATCTCTGAAATTTCAGTGTATCAAAAACAGTCTCTGCACCAAAGCTATTACCTGCCAACCCTTATTTTCTGTCAAATTGTTCTGAATACTGTAAAAATTGATGGGTGGTTGTCATCAGCTTAGAAAAACTAAACTTTGCATAGCTCTTCTATGTGTCTTTTTCCTTCCCTGTCTGTGCAGGGAATCGCTGATTGCTCAAAACCTTTCTGCTTCTCTTTCAGTGTTGTTCCTTTTATGTTTCAGCTGTTCTTGTCCTGTTTCTTTCTCTGGTTTTACACTGCTCAACCTTATCATGTGAGTTACCACACCAGGCTCCCACTCTCTATTGCATGCAAGGTGTGGAGTCTTTACCAGCCGCTTGCTAGAAGACTACATCTGCTATCCAACCTCTTGTTTTGAAGACACCAGCAAGAAGCAATTTGGCAGACCTCTCTGAAATGAAATTTTGATTGCGTGCCCATCCAAGCTTTAAGCTAGATATTGCAGGTAATGGCACTAACGAAAATGTGATAGCATGGTCTAGCAATCAGAATATATCCCTGGTAGATTTGTCCTCTCATGTACATGTTAGTACTGTTTGGAGAAGCTCTGTAGACCTGAAGCAGAACTCTTACGGCCCTTAGGCCATCAATTTACACATACTTCTAGTTCTGCAAGTTTTCTTTGAAACCACAGATGTATGTGGTTGGATTTTTTGGTTTTGTTTTGGGTTTGTTCTTTTTTAGTGAAGAATTGTTTCATAACATTTGGTGGTAATTAGCTTGACTCAGTCGTTGGAGTTGTGGGGGAAATCCTGCCCTGCTGAGAATCACAGAAGCCTTGTGATTGATTTTGAGGACCCCATGACCTCATTCCACTTTTCAGTAAAGCTCTTGTATAGATACACAAGATGCCTTTCAAACTTCGTGGATGTGTGTTTATTAGTCTGATGGCTTATTCTTTAACATCATAAACTTGTCTGAGTAACACATGCCAATAACATTTCGAAGCTGGTGTTCATTCCAGGATTACCTACTCTTCTGCTTGCCAGCATAAGTTGTGTTCAAGACAGTCGTTCTGCCACTCTGCTGCAGGGAGAACATTGATAGAAAAGAGGGTTTTTTTGCCTGTGGGTACATGGAAAGACTGGACAAAGAAACAATATCACCCTCCTTTGAGGAGATTCCTTTGAGAATCTGCAACTTTATTCAAACAGGAGTTGTTTTTGCTCTGTGACAGCTTTGAGTGTGGTTCTTGGGCCTGATGTCCTCATTTGAAGCTCCCATCAGGTTGTATTCTGCAGAAAAGGGGAGTCATGTTTCTCTGGTGAAGCCAGCACTGTTTTAGGTGGCAAAGCTGAAACTGGCTTCTGAAACATAAGTTATGCAGCGTGTAACATTTATCCTTACAGTTTATGAGTGATGCTAACTTGTTTAAAAATTTGTTACTGATCAGTAATAGGCGTAGAAACACATGCTAGGAATTTTGGTGCGTGGGGGTTTTTTCTGTCCTCTGTTTCCTTTGCATTTCACAAAGTGAGATAGTAATGTCTCTAAGAAAAATAAGTAGACCTTCATTGCTTTTTTTTGGGTGTATTTTGACATGTTGAATATTGATTGACCTTTCTTGAGCTCATTAATGTCTGTCAGCAGCAGGAAGCATAAGGGTAATTCCAGTTGAACAACTAAGTTTGCATGTGTAAAGTTACTATAAGTTAATAAAACGTGAGGTGAGAATCACTTCTTTTGGCAAAGGAATGAATGGTGCACCCCATTTATAGGGATACAGGACCAGTACTGGATGATGCATCAGGCTTTTTGCTGTTGACATAGTTTCACTGGGGTGTGTTTGTTTCTGACTGTTGGACCGTCACCACAATTTTGAATCCTGTTCACAGAGGATGTCTGTTCCTGATTTTTTTTTTTTCATTTCTTTTTGTTTGCCACCATATGGCAAATGTGCTAAGAAAGTGAAGCTTGTACTGCTTTCTTAAGGTACCTAGTGCTTCTAAAAATACAGTAGCCATAATTTAAGCACTTGATGTGTTCATAGTCTGTATATAGGTTCTATTTTTGAAAATAATTTTACTGGGAACTGTTACTTTGTCAAGAAGAAAGCACTCGTGGCATCTGTGATACTGCTGATTTAAATGAAAGGTTGCTATAACTGCTTTTTTGAAGAAAAATTGTGTGTATGCTTTAGCAATTGACAGTGAGTTTCTGAGACTGTTACTCTTAGGCTTCATGGCAATAGACTTTGGGTTCTCAAGCATGCAGGATGTTTGTGCTCTTTTGCAGTTTAAGAGATGTCACTTCCCTAGAGGATGTGTTCTTGTTAAAAGATCCATATTTGCTTACTGAAAGGAATGTTAAATTACAAAGAAAACAAATATAATTAAAACCCTGCAAAAAGGAAGGGAAATTGTTCTGCTGTCTTTAAAGTTAACCAGAATTTTCAAAATTATTTAAGTATACAAGTACTATATAGTGTTTTCAGATCTTTTTTAGTTGTAAAAATCTCAGAGATTATGCTCTTGGCTTCATTTTTGGTCAGTAACATTTGGATCATGAGGCCTGTCTTCATATTTCTGTTAGCAAAGCTTCTGTTCATTAATGTCATTAAAGGCATTTTAAAGAACATGCATAAAAAAAACTATGGAAATACACCAGAAAAACCCATGTGATTGAGTAATATGCATGAAAAAATGCCTCCCTCTTTTGTTTCCTTTTCTACCAGAAAGAAAAAAAAACACACTGTTATTGTCTTTATAATCTCCTTTGCACAGAGAAGGCTCTGGCCTGGATCTTCCTATTTTAATTGTGGAATTGGAGTACAAACCTTATGATTACTTAATTACCCTCCTTCCCCCCATCAGCACCCACTCTCTCATAACCTGGAACTGATCTATTTCTCAGGTTGTTGGTAGGCATATAAAGGACGTAATTTAATAAAATTGTAACTAAAATTGTTTAATGAAATGACTGAAATATTTAAAAGTCTTTTCTTTAAACTTTGAACCTTTCTGTCCCAGAAACAGTGTTCAGGGAGTATGTTTGAAAGTGGACAGCATATGTTTTCCTGGCTTTTGTTTTTTAACAACAGATCATGTGTTTAAATGTCATCGTGACATTTTGATTTCTAGCCTGCATGAGGAAGATGATTTAGTCAGGCCAGCTATTAAGAAAGAGCTATTCAACAAGGCTTTTGCATATACTTCAACAAGAGCTTTGACTATGGTGAGTGCCAACTACAAACGAGGGATTTTGTTTGTTTTCTTTGCGGTTTTTATTTCCGTAAGAAAGGACAGACCTGGACATCTATAAACATTAGTTTTTGGGTAGTGGGCCAAGGAAAGTTGGGAAAGACTGTAATGAAGGGAAAGGGACACATGATTATTATATATCTCTGAATAAACTGCACTGAAGTGGTGAAGTATTCAGAGCTGCTGAAAGTTGTGCAGATTTACTTTGCAATATTTAGCAATGATAGTTTTTTACATCCAGATAGGATAAGAGCTTGTTTTTAAAAATGCCATCATCTTTTCAGTATCCTTTCAGATTGGTGAAATTTTGTTTTCATCTTCTCTCCCTGCTTTCCAACCTGATGTCACCTGGTGTCAAATGGTACCTTATGCAGGAAATGTTCAAAACAACAAACAAACAAAACAAAACAGCCCCAACAAAGAAGAAAACAACAACTCAGACACTACTGTAGTAAATGTTGAATTAATTTGGAGGTTATTAATATGGTTTACGTACATTTTGAGATTGAGACCAGGACAAACTTTTGTGCCACAAGCAGATGGCACAGGTCTTAGAGAAGCATGAAGTAACAATGGCCAACTGGCTTCTTCAAGGGATGGTGGGAAGAAGAGGCATTTTCCAAGTCTTTCTGAAATGCCTGGCAGAGAAGGAAAATTCAGAGCTACCTTTCTTGTAAATGAAATTTTATTAAGTTGTGATTGCCATCTATGTCATACTGTAAATGTGGTTGAAAAACATGCTGATGCTCATTTTGTTCAGTTTATTGTCGTACTGCATGGGGTTTAAACAAGACCTAATACAGCAGTAATTGGATTTGCCTCTGTGACATGAAGGAGGATTCATGGTACTGTGCTCAGTGTGTTCTAGAGAGCAAATGCAAACATGAAATCTCTTATAATAAAGAACTAGCAACAAAAAGATTCCTTGTATATGTCCTTAAACTTAAAAAAAAGTGCAAAAAATTGGAAAAATTGTTGCTCAAATTTTGTTCTGGGCTTTGTCAAAATGTTTCTGACAGCCTCATTGACTGCGTGATTCAGTTGGAAGCTATTTTAAATAAACTGTATATTTTCATTGCTAGTAAACTATATTGTTAACAGTTAAAATCATGGTTTCTGATATTATGTTATGCTTTAACAGCAGAAAACATAGTGAATTACTGATTTGAATTTGGTCCAAACTTGTTATATCCAAAACTGCTGCCTTGCAAAGGGGTCTCTGTGAATACCTCTAAAAAGGGTTTTGACATTCAGTGCCCTGACCAAGTGAAGATGGTAGCTGCTCTTCTTTGGCACTGATTTTAAATTAAGATTGCCTTGAGTTCTGAAGTCCAACCCTGCATTTCTGTATTACCTGCTTCTTTGAATTTCTTTTTGAATTAGTTGTACACTCCAGAACGTGCCAGATTTTGACCAAAAAGAGTTCTTATTTTCCAACTTTTCTGAGTATCCCTAATGACTGTGCTCAGGAAAAATCCCCAAAGAACAACAGAAAATACCCACCTCTAATTGTGTGAGTCTTGGTGTAAAAAGCACAAGCTTGGAATACGTAAGCCTAAATATAGGCCCATTCATAATGAATGCTTGACACTCCCAAATTTCGTATCATGTTGGTAGCAGAAGCATTTGTGATTTATTTATATATGTGTGAGTTATATTCTTAACTTTGAAAGCATTCTCCATTCTACAGACAGATCAGGATTAGAAATTTTTTCTAAATCAGTCTGCTATTTTTATCATCATTTATGCTATATTTATTTAAAGTTTTATTCATAATAAATAAATATTCATTCATATTCAAACATTTATAGATAGAATGTATTTACTAATCAATATATATTTCTCCAGTTATTTGATGTGTGCAGTTTTTTCTTTAGTTTCATAGCAGCCTCTTGAATAGTTTCATTTTAAAAAGAAGAAACTTATATTCATCTGTAGTTTCAAGAGCAGTTATTTTAATTTGCCTGAAAAGAAAGAGAAAAAAAATCATTGTAATTTTTTTTTAGTTGAATTCAAAGGCTGTTCCCCCCTCCCCGCCCCCCTTGATCCTTGTCTGTTTTAAAGTGACAAATAAACAGAATCCTGTGGTGTGGTTCAGCAAACTGAATTTTTCACGCAATTAAGCAGTAACAAGACACTTTCAAGGTAAAAGGGAAATCAGCAATTAAAATGGGTTAAGGAAAGCAGCAAAAGCAGCAAGGAATCATACTCTTGAATAAAAGCCCTGAATACCATTTATCAAAATGAGGGAGAAAATAATTTTGTTTTATGTATATTTTAGATAAATTTATTTAATGCTTTGGTGAAGTTGGCATGTTATACTACTGTTGTTAATGTTTCATTGGGAAAAAGAAGTTTTGAAAAAAAACAAAATGGTAGTGCAGTATGTAGAGGTAAGCAGAAATCTTTGTAATTACTTGAATCAATAGTCTTTTTTCAAAGAAGTGAACCTGGAAGCTATTATCTTGGGGGGCAAATTTGGACAAGGTAATTGGCTTTGACCTTTTGCCAGATGTCTAACAGTTCTTTTTTCCCTCTCCCTTGTGTCCAGATAAATGTCATGCCTTTAGGTTTTTGGTCCCTTGTTCTGGTTTCAAGAGTGGAGCTGCTTATGTAGCTAATCTGTACTTAAAATTATTTCCACTTCTAACCCCAGTAGGACTCTCTTTTGGGGTATTCAGACAGAATTGACATAATTGGATTTCTGCCCAGATACTGTATTTAGATAGCTTTGGAGATGTCATTAATTTGACAGCTGCCATAGGAAATCTTTGTTTTGACTGTTGTTACAGGGCCTGCAATGTTTCTATTGCATTTTCATTTGTAATCTGCCACTGAATTGGCATGATTAAAATGAGTAGAATAAGACACCATCAAATGTGTATAAGACATGAAAGGGAGCAAATCAGTGTTAAAAACCTCAGAAGGTAGGCTGTTGCCAAATTTTATTTGGGTATGATGAGATTTTGGAATACCTAGTTATCTTTCAAACAGCAATAACAGCAGAGCCTGCGGCTAGAGCTGCTGTGTGCCACGGTAGAACCAAAGCTGTGTTAACATTTCTCTTCTTGTTGTCAACCTAAAGCAAAGTTTCTGGTGGGTCAGGCAAAAACTGCTTCAACTTCTTTTCTCGTGGTTAACTTGGAACCAAAATCAGGTGTTTGGGGGGACTGTGTTCTTGGGAAGTAGCAATCCTAGCATCTCAGGCACTGTTTCTAGAAGGAAACATGGATCTAAGGAACCTTGTCATGCATGCTGAAGGTGCTGGCTTTGGGGACTGCTGTTCTGCCATGTTCAAAGAGGGCGGTCACTCTACCCTATGGCACTGACTAACATGTACCACCTACCAAGTCATGTAGGTAGCAAAGCCACTTCTAAGTTCAATGTGTTTGTCTTCCACTTATCTTTGGCTCTTAGTTGTGAATCCTTGGTTATGGCAGCTTTGTACTTAAACTGCATAAAGCTTGTATTTTCTTCAGTTGCATCATCAGAGGAGACACAGAAAAACTTTAAATCTGTAGTACCAGTTTCTCCCAGCCTTTGATATACACAAATATTGGGACAAAAATATCTTGTTATTCCCAAGGAAGATAATTTTCATCAGTGCACTGAGTACTATCCCCTACTATTTGACCCTATTTCAGTGTCAGTAATGGATTTTGTGTTGAGGTCTTTGGTTTTGGATTTTTTTTTTCCCCTTTTCTCTCAATTTTGCTAATGGGTCCTGGTTTAGTGTCTGTTTGTGTGAGTTCTGCAGCCCTGTGCTTTTCAGCATTGTAAATAAAATACTGAGTTTGAGTAGACAATAAATCTTTCTACTGTTTCTGATGGTGGTGATTTAGTGAGATTTCTTCAATTTGCTCCCTCAGCTGAAGTCATTGTAGATTTAGTCATTTGAGGGCCTGGACTTCTTTCTGCTGTCCTGTCCAAGTGAAGTGACTCTCATTCATGTTGACAATACTTCAGATGCAGTTTGCCTGAACAGAATAGGGCAAAGCTTGCAAGCTCTGAAGGGTAAGATACTGCTTGGGCAGTAATGACTGGGGCATACTTACACATGTGGTGACGGAGCATCTGGTGGAAGGGTAAGACCCGGACACGCTCAGCAAACAGGCTCGTGTGTGGAGCCATTTCTGCAGCTGTTGGTGATGGCAGCTTTTACAGCTGGTGGGGAGTGCCCAGACCCAGCCTTGTTCTATAGCATGAGGTATCCACTTGCTACCTTGCAGTTTGAGAATTATCTAGAAGATTCTGACAATGGTTTCCTTGATGACATCAGTCACAATCTGCTCTGTGCATTTCCTCCAGTTTTTTCTATCTGCCTGGTAGATTCAAAGACAAACACTGACCTTGACCTATCCCTCTTGCAACCACCACTGCCATATATTTTAGCACCAAGACAGTAAGAGCACTGTTACTTTAAATTCAGACAGTGCTGTGTTGAATATACACATAGGAAAGATTTTCTTTGGACTAAGGAAGAATGAATAATTTACCAGAACAGGAACTCTTAATAAGGATTGCAATCAGCCTTTGACTTTGAATTACCAGTGGGCTAAGTCTGCCTTTGACTCTCTGTAGCCCCTGGAACAATCTGTTTTCTGTTACATCTTACCCCAAAGCAAATCTTCTCAAACTGTGTAACTGTGAGATTTATTTGCTTATTTTAAACATTAGTTGTCTTAGCCATGAGTGGTAACCAGCTGTCTCTGCCTAGTGTTTCTCTGATAGTGAATTAGTGTTACATCCTTCTGTGGCAGCTAATTCATCGGAATATGTGGTTTTCACTTCTCCAAAAGGCATCTGTGAATGGGTTTTTCCAGTGGAGGTGTGCATTTTCAGTAATTTATATGTGCAGATTACTAGATTACTGTAAAGAGTATACTAATATGCTGTTTATAGTCATCTTTCACAGTCCTGAAATCTACAAGTATTTAATTAAAAGCTCAGAGTCTAGTGGAGAGATTTGGAAGAACTAGTATGATTCAGTGGGTTGTATATGTCTTTACCATTAAAATGTTTTACATAAAGATTAAATAGGAAAAATAGATTTGTGAAAGAGCTGCTTGGACTGAGGTCATCCCTAAACATTCTGAACTGAATTTATATTTAATGGGAAAGACTGTGCAATTTTTACAAGGAAAACATTAAGTTATCAATCAGAAAAAGGCTGAAGTTCAAATGGAACCAATTATTAAACTGTATGTAGAAAATACTTGTTTATAAAATTCTGAAGAAAATTAACTAACTCTAGATGCTACAATGTTTCTAAAAATGAAATCTGTAATTTGAATAATAAAGTATCTTATTAAGGAAGCCAAAATAATTATCTCATGCTCAAACCATGGCCTAAGAAGCATGTTTAGTTAAGTATTACCTAAGGCTGAAGCCTAATCCTTTCCTTTCCTTAGAGATACTTAGAGTTTACAAACAGCCTTGGTACTTATAGTTCAGTTTCTGCTTATCTATTGACAATTACAGTTGGTAATGCAGGTCTTTAAGGATACCTTTGTAAGGGGTTTTGCGGTGGTTAGAGCTGTCCTAAGCATAAGTCAAGACCTACATTGCTTATGTGTGGGCTTTAGGGATATTTATACATATACTTATGTAGGCAGCTTCAAAACCCTTAAATAAAGAAAACAAGAAAGGTTGTGAGATTCATTTTATTGTAATTGTAAATATTAAAGACAAAATCAGGGAATTGGAATAAAAGGGAGTTTGAATACTATACCTTTCACAGATAGTTCTTGAATAGGAATGCTTAAAAAAATCTAGTGCTATTTTAATGGCATAGTACTTTTGTTCTGAGCTTCCTTCAGCTTGCAGAGTGTGACTGGACATGGCTTGTGCTTATATTGGTCTGTGATTACCAGTCTGAACAACAGATATGTGTGGGCTTTTGGGAAGGAGGGAGGGGAGGTTTTGTCTGGTTTTGAAACTGGAGTTCTACATGCCCTCTCAAAGATTTTGTAGCCTTCCTGGGGGGGGGGGGAGCTTCATGGCCTCCTATTCATGATTTGTCCACTCTGCTTTGTGCGTTTTTTCTTTTTCTCATGCAGGGGTTGCCCTGGAAGTTTGCAGCTCAGCATAATCAAATATGAGTTAGATCAATAGCAGCAAGTATCAAAATCCAAAATCCTGCTTAATCCAGGAATTAAAAAAAAAAAAAAGCATATTACAGTGAGTTTAGGTAGTAATTTGGTATCAGTATCAGATTTTTTAATAGCTCAGAGTTTTAGGGGAGAGCTGAAAGAATGTAAGAAGCACGTGATTCCTCTTACAATAATAGGAATTTTTACAATATATATTGTAGAAGTCAGATACAGTCACTAACAGATATAACCCTCCTAATTCCTTTCCAGTTTAAAAAGGTGCTAATAATTAATGTATTTGGAGGATATACATACAACACAGGGGAAGCTGGCAATGGAAATATTTATTTTAAATGCTGATATTATTTAGACAACCAACTACTTGTGTTTCATGAGTAGATCAGGAGTTGGTGTTTGTGCAAGCAAATGTAAAAAATAGCCTTGTTTTTTTTAAACATATTATGTATACATCAGTCTGTAGAGAGTATACATTTGACTACAGAAGAGAATATAGGTCAGCATAGCTTCTTTGGTTGTATGTGATGAGTGTGAGCCAAGCATAGTTTCTCTAGCTGTATTTCAATTTCCACCCCTGCCCTCCTGCCTCCAAAAAATAAAATAGTTGTTTGAATGACCAGTGATACGTGTCCAACTGCTTCCTCTTCGATGCAGACAGCATGGCCGGGAGGTGTACTACAGGAGCACAGAGAAGATACATAACCTCTTGCACTGTTGAGAAGAGACATAAATTCCTCAAGCTAACCTGTACAGCCTCTGGTGATGGCTCCAAACCTGGACTGTTTAAAAAAGCCCATTTAAACAGAGAAATTTGTCTCTTCTTCAGGGGCTAGTCTCATTTTTACAGCTGGCACATGAGTTTAAATATTTTCCAGTGTTTTAAGTGTCTGGCAGTTTTTCTGCATGCAAGACATTGAACCTATTCTGCCTCATTTCACTTACTTCTTTGCTGTTTAGGAACCACAGTCTTAAGAGAAGAAAAGCTTAGTTGTGTACAGTACCTAATATAAAAGGATTTTGACTTTTTTGTTTGTTTTCACAATGTTACATGTGTTATAATGCAGTGTTGCAATTTGCTGCCTTTTTGAAAGCTTAAATGTAACATGAACCCAGTCTTCCTTTCTGTTTTCTCTCTGTGTTTCATACGGAGTCTAAAGGTGTAGTATTATTTTAACATTACCATTTTCTTATCTCTAGAAGGAGGTAATATTAAATGAGTTTTGAGAGGATATGTATGACTAGGAGGTTTAAAATACTAAGCACATACCAGAGTCTTAAATAAACTTGGCAGGTTTCTTTTCCCTTTAAGCAAATTCAGGCACTGAGCTTTTGAGTGCTTAGGCTGATCTGTCTGCTGTTCCATGAAACTGGATTGTGCTTGCCCAATTGTCTGCATAGTTAAAATATTTTGAACTTAGCCTATTTTGATGTAACTTCATTTGAAATATCTGCCTAATGGAGAAGTCTTAATGGAATACTTTAATAGCCCAAAGTGGTTACCTGCAATTGCTCCAGCGTATTTCAGTCAATTACAAAGAAAGGCAATATTTAATGTTGGAGAAGCTAGATGGTGTAATGAACTGGCAGATTGCCAGCTTGATCTTCTCCACAGGAGAATTTGTATTAATGTGATGCTTTTCATTTGTTCTCCAGAAGGTCACCAGTAATACGTCAAATGAAGTTAAAATTTTCACTCTGTGCAGTACAGGTTTATGGTCAGATCATTCTTGTGTATTAGCATATTAAGTATCAAAGAGATTATTTTAGCTATTTCATGTCAGGAATAAATAGGAGGTGGTTGGATATTAGGAAGAGAGCCTGGGAGAATTGTCATCGAAATAGACGCTCGAAAGCTGAATCTGGATTTTAGCCATGGAGATAAAGAAAATGGGGCACATTAGAGCTATTAGTGAAAGGAGAGGCAGTTAATAACTGTGGATGTTACTTGTAGTTTAATCATTACAAGAGCACTAGTTTATTCTTTTAGGTTGTAATCTTTAAAGATTACACAGTAAAATATAAGGTGCTTATTGTATTAGGTGTTACTGATATTTACCTTCCGGTGCTTGTTTGCAAGCCTCAAGTTCAAGCTTTTATCTCTGACTATTGAAAAGGGCTTTTTACAGTAGGACCTGTATAGTCCTTGTGTTTGGAAGACCTTGGTCTAGAAAGCAAATGAGGGACTGATGTTACTGTTAAGAAGTGTACAGATTTGTCTTTTTGCCTTGCATGTTTGTAATCACGTGCTCATCCAGTTCTTACGCTCTGCCATTTCTGTTCCTTATCGTTGTCCTCTGGGCCTCAAGGTAAGTGTAGGATATAAAGACAGTCATGAGTGGTAAGGAGCAATGGCATTTTACATGCAGTAGGGCCGACATTACTGCAGTACTGTATGTATTGAGCGAGGTGTGACAAGTGGTCATCACACTAAATGATGCAGAAGGTATGGGCAGTGGGGTTACCATGGGATATGACTGCCTGGCTCTGGACCTCTGTTGCTTTGCTGCCTTTCAAAAAAAATGTTTTGACTTCATTTCCCAAGGGTTTCTAATGTTGTGCCAGCTTGTTTTTTGGGTGGACAGTAAGTATTTGCCCCATATACTGCAAGGCTTTGAAGGTGGTTTGAGATGATTTTGTACTCTCAAAGTTTAACAGTTGATTCCCCAGCAATTCCAATTTGCTGTCAAATATTTCTGTCTATAGTCCTGGCTGGTAGGACAAAGAAGAACCAGAAAACCCCATCTTTGGTGCAAACTCTGCCTGGGAGCAGGTAGTCCCAAGCCCTAACCACTGTTTCCATTTATTGCCTTTTGAGAAAAAAGGTCCTGAACTACTGTAATTGAAAGATTGTTTCAAGGAACATATTTAAAATAAAGTGCATATTTGAGGTCCAAGTTTCCATCCTGAATTTGAGTCACTTGGCAGGTCACAATGTTTTAGGCAAAGCTTTGGACTGTGGGGGTGTGTGATGGAAATTGGCTACAAATATGAGGAAGTGACTTTAGTGTGACTCGTAGCAGAAAGCTTCCTATGACTCTTCCAAAGCAAAGTGAAGACTTTTATGATGAGAAAAGTAGGAAAGGATGTCACAATGCAGCAGAATTGAGCCCAGGGAGGACAGAGACCTGTCTGCATCTTGTGCTTTTTTCTGTTAGACTAACAGAATTTTATTTCAATCAAAGTGTTGGTAGGAATGAGGTTTTCTTGTGTATCTTCTTTTGACTCTTTCCACTATCACCATGAACATTCTAAGGTACTCTTAATGTGAATTAATTGAGCTGCAAGAATAAAATCATTCTTGCTGTACAGAAGGAAATTAGCATTGTTATATTGAGATAAAAATGACTCATTCTTTTCTTACATGTTTAGGTGAAATTTGGATTCTTTCTCTTTTCCCCAACTGTACTTTCTCTCCGTTTGACTAATAATTACAAACTTAGTGTTTCAAGTATTGATGATGAATAGTACTGTTTTTCAGCTCACTTTCAAACACGTTCTATTATGCAAGTGTGTGTTTGTGACGGTGGAAGCAGTAATTGAGTGAGGTGTTGGGTTTTTCTTTAAGGAACAAAACAAAACAAAAACCCCCAAACAAAATCAGAGGCTTGATACAGCTCTTCAGAGATAGGTAATAATGGGCAGTAGATAACGTGTGAGGCAGGAAAAGGAAAGATAGTACTATTCAGATCTTGTACCAAAAAATGAAGAGACTTTTATTTTCTTACTTTTCTCCCTTAATATTAAAAATATCCTTGTATTATTGACAGGAGAAAAACGTGTACTACAAAACATTCAGCCAGCAGGAAAATATATCCGCTCTGCCTCAGGGCTTTAATGTTGCTTCATTTATTAAAGTATCTTTTCCATTCACTTGATATCTGTCCTATAATTTCAATGGAGCAGTTTTCAGTGAGAACACAGAAGGTCTATAATTGGTTAGGAAAACTGATATAGCAAAGAGTGGTTGCCTGCAGTCTGTGCCTGCAGAAAGCTGAAAACACAGTTGGGTAGCAGGTATTCCAGCCACCACCTGGCAGAGGAGAAGGGATTGGTCACCCTTCAGTCCTCTCTGCTTTCTGCCATCACAGGCATATCTTCATTCAGGTGCTGAACTGGCTCAGGAGGCTATTCTGTTGGAATAACACTTCCTCATGATTTGCTATCCTCCATTACTGGTTTGTTGTTGTTGTTTTTTTTTTTTTTTTTTTTTTTTTTTTTTTTTTTTTTTTTTTTTTGTTTTTTTTTTT
>JAWWMO010000001.1:90083936-90183906 GCA_035047845.1 Dendrocincla fuliginosa
ATTTCTACGAACAGTCCTTGAAATAGGTGATAGTTTGATTCAAATGGCCAGGGTTTTTTTTTTTTTGTTTTTTTTTTTTTTTTTTTTTTTTTTTTTTTTTTTTTTGTTTTTTTTTTTTTTTTTTTTTTTTTGTTTTTTGTTGTTGTTGTTGTTTTTTGTTGTTGTTGTTTTTTGGTTTTGTTTGTTTGTTTTTTGTTTTGTTTTTTTTTTAAATCTTGTGTGTTTTTCAGGAGGGCTGGCAATGCTTTGTCTCCCCTTGCAGCTGCTGGGGAGTGAGGATGAGCTGCCAGGGACTGAGGGGCAGGGACTTTGTCATGCTCTACCCCCTAACAGTATGCTTATGCTTGAATGTTTGCCAAACTGTGGCAACAGTAGTTCTCTTACTCCATTTATTAATGAGTGGAAATGTAAATCTGACTTTTAAACACCTGTGAAAGGTATTCATACTACCTTTGTCAATACTTTTTATTCTCCCCTTGCTTCTTTATGATGCATGGGATCACTGAATGAATTGGTCCTTTAAATTCAGTTTCTTCATAGGATGCTTTTGTAGAGTGACAACTGATTGGAATCTGTTCAGAAGACTTTGAACAGAAACATTTGTGCATGAGGGGCCTCAGGTTGTGTAGGTGTTGCAATATCCTCCTTATCCTCCAACCCTATGACCAGCTTTGCCAACTTCGTCAGAGCTCGCTCTTGTTGGGTCACTGTCTCTTGTGCCAGAGGGCCCCAAGCCACATGTGGTACTAATCCAGCTGGATTACACCTCCCAGTGTGTGTGAGTGTCTCTTGGGAAGAAATAGTCAGGTGCCCCACAAAACTGCTGGCTACGCTTTTGCTGTTGTATGTCTTTTCCACTTGTAAAGACATTTCCTTTTTCTTAAGAAGTACAGGCAGCTTAAACTGAAGAATATAAAAGTGAAGAAAACAGTAAATAATGGTGCTTTGTAAAATGTAATCTTTTTAAAACTCAGCTAAATTTTTTATTCTTTTACTTGATTGATTTTTCCTCAGTATTATTAAGGCTGAGTTTGTGTATGGTTTGGATTGTTTGTGCTTAAAATGACCTTGTATTAATTGAGAGAAGTTAAATACAAAGATGGAGTCTTTTTATGCTAAACAGGTGAATCAAGTTCAAGCCATTCTGCCTGCTTTAGCATCTCATAGGAGATTTTGATAGCATGAAAACTAAAATACCTAGTTGAAGGTCTTCTAAGTTTAGTCCTAGAATTAAAATATGTATTGTTTATTGTTTCAGACGGTGGTATATAACTTTGTGGGAGAGTCTTGCCTTTCACTGCCTGGATCCTTTTAACAGTGTGCCAAAGGTGAGTGATTCAAGTTCAGTGGTTATTTTCGAAACTAAAGATAACAAGTGAACTGGATGTACTGCTTGGTTTCAGCTCTTATATGGCACTGTCGTTGTGATTTATTTTTTTCCTTGTTTTGTTTTTTTTTTTTTATGATTAAATGGCAAGTCTTTTTCAGTGATCTGGAACAAATCAGTTCTAGCTCTTATGTGCAGAAAAAAAAAGAAAACGAGAAAAATTATAGGCTCAGAGTATTAATTAAGCACTAGATATTGCTACAACTGTTTTATGGTTCCTGTCTCCTGCTACATACTGCTTTGACTTGGGACATTTTGCCCTGAAGGCACAACATGGTGGTGTGGGATGTATGGAGGAGTAGCAGTCATTCATAGCTTATGGTGAAGCAGACTTAATATTCTTTTATTAAATTCAAAAAACTAGGTAAAAGGTTTGAGAGTATTGGGAGGAAAGTATTGAGTATTGAAAGTATGGAGAGGAAATAAGGTATTTATGTTTTCTGCGAGAGCAGAACAGAATTGCATTCAATATATAGAGAGTATCTTAGGCTGGCACTGAAGACCTGAAGTGACCTAATGAAGCTGATGTTCCCGTAGGATTCTTTTTGGTTTAGAGTCTGGTTATCTTCTTTCTGTTAATTTGTGTACCCTGTTGTAAATTTCTAGTGACTGTAGTTGATCTCTGTGGCTTAGTAGTGATTTGTCAACAGAAACCTTTAATAAAATGAAACCTCATTAAAACTGTACCAAAATGCAAAAACAAAATGGCAGAACACTGAATGAACGTTCAGCATTTTAGTGACCGCAGCATGGAGCAGAAAATTCAGACTCTTAGCTTTATTCATTACTTTATCAAATGGATTTATTATTTCTTACTCAAATTCTCTGTTTTTAAAATAAAAGTAATGTTACCTTCTTCAGAGGGAAGTTAAGAAGTCTGATTATTGACACGGTGGAATCTTCAAATGAAAAACAATATATGAAGTCCTTGTGTGCCTTGATAGTTGTAGTGAGTTCTGTTAAATACTTGTTCAATGAGGTGTTATGAGATGTTGAAATTAGACTTAATTTGTTCAATAAAGTGCAGGTGAACCAGTTAGAATTAAAAATGCAATCCAATCTTAAGTATAACATCTCTGTATGTTTTTGCAAATGATTCAGTTTCCTTCAAACTGAAAAGGAAATTCCTAAGTACTGGGGTAGAATCTCTGAGATAATGGGCTTTTGCACTGTGTTTTCAAATTATCTGATATATGTCTTTAAATGTGCTAAAAAAAATTTATAACCCTGACCTTTCTAACAGATCAGAGTGTAGGTCTTTTTCTGTGATTCAACATGTTTGTAGTTCTTACTTTTTGAGGGGTTTAAACCTAAGGAAAACAGTGTCTATTTGAACTGTTTTGAATGAGTTGGTTATGGGAAACTTTGATTCCGACAATTATGAAGGGAATGAAAAGTATGTGCTGAGTAGATGTCTGAATTCCTTTCCCTTAAAAAAATAAATCTTCTGTAATTATACCAATTGTCCCAGGTGTCTAAAGTGTTGATTTTAAGCCTTTGAATGGAACTTTAGTATTACTTAAATATACTTACAGACATTTGGTGTAATAAATGAATTTATAGAATGCTATCCATTATGTTATGCTAGTGGCATAATGCTTTCTAACCTGTAATTGTGGACAGTAGTGAAGAACACTTTCAGCCCACTCCTACACTTCCATAACCAGAGGTATACCACCCTGCATAAATTGATCTTCCCCGAATGATGTCATTTTTGTACCTTCTGCTTTAGATTTTTCTTTATTGCAATTTTTTTTGTTTCTCTTTGTAGTCGTTGTAGTTCTTTGCTTGAAATACAGGCATGTTTTAATTTACTAGTAATATGAGAGCTGATTGAGAATCTGTTGTCTATTTTTTTCCAGCTTTGATAGCTTCAGGTGCAACTCATGTTTGTAGGTGTCAACAGTAAGTGCTACAGCCCACAAACAGCCTTTGCAGTGTGCTTTAACTTCAGTCCATATGGATTCCTCATTAGGAAACATTTTACAGCTTTCATCAACATACGAAAATTCATTTAAGTAAAAATAAAACAATGACCATGTTTTTACTGGTGGAAGTAGTTTTGTGGTATGATAGCTGGTATGTACTTTGGTTGTCTTGTTATCCAGTGTGTCAGTTTTTTTCCGAGGCAAAAACACTTTGCCTGCTGCAAAGAATATAGCATGTTTCCCATGAATATAGCTGAGTTAAGATGTGTATGTGTGTGTATATATATATAAAATAGTTATATATGCATGAGCTAACTTGTGCCTAAGTGTATAAGTGAACAGAGTATAAAGCAGGCAGTGACCAACCTTGTCTTAACCAGAGGAATGCCGCTGACAGAACAGGCTATGAGCTCCTGTTTCTGTTGTTTCTACATAAATATATCCAGGTGTTACACCAGTTTCTGTTAAAAGATTTAAATATGCACTGCACTTTTGAGGGACAACTAATGTGGCTTAGAATATGATCTTGAAAAACACTTCAAGATAGTTTGTGCAGTTAAGCTACATCACAGAGAGGGTGTCCTGAACCACTGAAAGTGTTTATGACTTTGGTGAGTCTTGTACATGGAGTCATATGTTGCAGAAAGTCAGCTTGATATTTTTGGGATGTGGGAACTAGGATCAGTCCTTGTGCCAGCACTGTGTAGTTTGACAGGGCTGTATTGGTGCAGGGGAGGAGTGGTGGTCCCAAACCCTTCTGAAGGAGGAAAGCAGATTAGAAGCTGAGGTCACTGAGTTAATCTAAGATGTGACTGCCCCATAAAGGAGCATTTGTCATCTGCTTGCAGATATGTCCAAGAGATCCCCTCTCCTTTGGTCTCTGTGCCTGTTTTGTAGCTCTTTAGGACTGACTGTTTCACCTGGTGCTTTGCAGAAATGAGCACACAGCTGGTGTTGGTATAGGTCACTTAAAAACCCATATTCGAATGGTATGTATTACATCAAATGTATTATGGTGTTAGAAGCAGTTGGGCTTGCTGAAATACTGCCTTGTAATGAGTGGGAAGAGAGTACATGTAGTTCATCTTGTTCAGTATCTGGTGAATGGTTTTGTGTGTGTTGTCTAGGGACGCTCTGGGTAACTGCTGAAGTTGGTGAGTTTCACAGAACAGAAAAATACTTAAAGGTTTGTGTGGTATATTTTGTGTGGAATTGTGTTTCTAATAGCTTGGTTAATTAATCTTGGATTACAATTACTGTTTGCACTGTAGTAACAAAGCTCCAGTTGTACTAAGCAGAGAGGTCTGAGAAAATGAGCTTGTCCTGTTGTTTATTTTTTAAGCCAGTAGCAACATGAAGCATAGAAAAACATATATAGGTACAAACCTTCTACTGTCTATTTTTCTTTCCTTGATTTTAAGTTTGGGAGTCTCATTTTAAGATATCATAAGGTTCCTTGCAGTTTTGTGGGTTTAATTCATGCTTTCCTTTGTGCTATCTCTTCACACCCTTTTGCTTCAGTGATCACCTGCAGTTCTCCCCCCTCCTTATTTTGGAGACTGTTGTCTGTGTCAGCTGCTCTTAGTTGTCCCACATAATAGAGCCTCTGTACAGCTTATTTTCTACCTGCTCCATCACCCTCTTTTATCCCCACTAATTTCTTTTAAATGATCCTTCTCCCACTTTTTTATTCAGTATGAAGTTGGGGGATCCAGATTATCCCAAAAAGCTGATTTTGAATTCTCTATCTTGCACCAAAATCTGTAGCTCTTAGCACATTCCCTGATAAGCTCAGTTGTCTCATACCATTAGCTCTCAAGTTATCACATACCAGTCCCAAAAATGCTGTTGAATGAGGGTTAGACCTCTCTTTATGTTTGATCTCTGAATTTGTTTTTCAAGATTAAACAAAGTATTAGTTTTCCTTTCGTAGTTTCCCCTGAAGATTACTGAATGGTATTTTCTGCTAGCCCTGGATTTGCATAAGGTCTGGAAAGGTCTGTTCCATTATTGCTAGAGAGAGTACTGGTTTATTATGATGAAGAGCCGGGTGCTTGGTAAACTAAAGCATTTATTTCAAAACAAAAGGGTGTGACATCCTTGAGTTTACTTGAATGTTTTGACTATAACTACAAACCTTGTGTGTTTGTGTGTGTGTGTATGTTTATAAAACTGGTTTTGAAACTAGCTCATAAGAAAGGCTTTGACAGTTGTGCTTCTTAGAAATTGAATTTGCTGTCAAAAGGATAATGAAAACTTGCATTCTCAACTGCTGACTTGTGCTTCAGGCACTCTTTAGATGCATGGCTGCTGTAACATACTTTCTGACTGCAGTAAATTACTGAGACTTCAGGAAGACTTGATCTGTGAGCTGTAGGCCTTTTTCCATGTAACTGGTAATACATGGTTTTGTTGCCAAAGCGGGGGTGTCCCATTTGTGCACTGGGTTTATGTGCATTGTGTGAGGAGAAGTTGCTGCTTCGTATTCTTGATGAAATAAGGTGGTGGCAGAGAGATCAGAAGCCTGCTGATTGTTGTGACCTGCTTTCCTGCCTGTGGTTTAGCAGAAGTGGAGGAAAATGACAGCACAAAGGAGGTCACTAGTCAGACTAAGGATTCTGGCCTATAGGTGGTGGCTGGGCATCTCCACATCCTGAGTCAGTACCCTGAGTAATTCTGCAGAATTCTTAAAAAGAGAGAAACAAAAACTGAGGGCAGAATTTGATGCAATGACATAGTGCTTACATTTATGGGCTATGGCTTTGTTTCAGGGGTGAGTTTTTTTAACTGAAATGTATTTTATTACACACTAGAGGAGCAGGAACAAGGCATCAAATAACACTTCAGGTCAAGACCTGTTCCTCAGACCTTAATGTTCAACAAGAAGCTTAAGAACAAGAGCAAATAAAATAAAAATGCTTGGTATTAGTCACTTGAAGGATTCAGAGATTGTGTGGTGCAGGAAAGGCGAAAAGATCTCTTTTCTTTTAAGTGCTCCCTGAGGTTTAGGGAGAGGATGCATGTATCTTCCCACTGCTCCATATTCTTTTTATTCTTTATTTCTCTATTTTCTATTTTATTCTATATTACATTGAGGTGATTTGGCAATTTTTATCTTGCTCCTACTTGTGATGGGTTAAGGGATTGTAACTTGCTGCTCCACAGCTCCCAATATTTGTGTATGAATCTTCTTTAAAAAACTTATTCACTGAGGCCTGATGCAGATTTGCTAACACTGACTTCTCTGAGTAAGGTCTGAGTTAGATAAGGAAGAAATCATCTACTTTTGTTGTAATATTACTTATAACAATGTTGTGGTGTGTTGCTCTTGGCTATTGACTACAAGTAATAGTAAGGTACAAGAAGCTGCTAAGTAATTTTTGTGGCTCTCAGCTAAACTTGTGTATAGAACTGATGGCATAGTCACTTTTGTTGAAAATCGCCAGCAGCATAAATATTTTAAGTTGTATTAATCTAGAAGGAACAAGAACTCTGTGGTTAAACTTCCACACTTAAGAGCTGTAGTTTTGAACTTGATTTCCCTTTATTTAATCTTTGTTCTAGTACAGATACTAATCCTCACAGTGTCCCTGCATGTCTAGAAATTATTTGGCTGCCATTATTTCCTCTTCACATTTGTTGATGCACTTTATTGTTATGTAGTGGGAGTAAGGAAGAAAATGTGTCTGCAAGTATGTGAGGATAGAATGTCTCATCCATGTAAAAGTACGTAACATTTCTGGATGAAGGGGAATGTGATGTAGTAGCCAAAGCCAAATGTTTAATTTTGAGCCAGTTTACTGCAGGGAGATTTTATTCAGAAAAAGTAAGTTGTGAAGAAATTTCTGACAGAATATAAAAATAGCAGGAGAAGTTTTAAAGGAGTTTGGAAATACTCAGTTTTGTTCAAGCACTAGAGGTAAGAGTAAGAATAAAGGAGGGTGAGAGTCCAGTGTCATCAGGCTATGTTGGTCTCTATTGAATATATATTTTGCTCTTCGAAATTTAGACTTTTCTAATTGCTTATTTTTTGTTTTGGGTAGATGTTTCTGTGAAAAAAGATATTCCTACAGAGAAAGTTTAGTTTCAGAAGCTTATCATTTGAGTGTCAGTTCTGGTGCAGTAGAAAATCGTGTTGGGATAATAGCAGTGGAACAACTTTTTAGGCTGTCTGTGTAAGCTGTCTTAGAGCAGCTGGCACCTGAACGCAAGAGTTCAGAATAAGGAGCGTCTTCCTAACGTGCTTACAGCAGCCTGTGTTCTCTGGAGGATACCTGGCAGAAGGGTTTCAGAAAATCCTCTTTAATCCTTTTCCCCCTTCAGTGAATGGTGTTTCTCTTCTTGGCTTCGTGTCCCTCCCTATCGACTGAGGAATTAACAATAGCTAGCTGCTGTAATCGTGTGGCAGAACACTCACAAGTACAGTTTTTTGGAAGAGGACCTCATTTAAACTGGAAGAAGATGTGTAAGAAATAATTTGAAATAAATGAATGCTGCCAACATTCCAGGTCAAAAATGTTGGCTTGACTTAAATTTAAAACGTTTTTGAAGAGTTATAGAACCAAGTCACTTTGAAACTTGTTTTATTTGGGAAAGTGTGAGGAGTATATTTCCTCTGCATTTTGTGCACTACTCTGCACAAAATTTTGGGAGCAGTAAGAGAGGATTCCTGTCTTGACCCCTAAGTGCTGTTAGACAGAAGAATAGCTAACTCTAGGAGAAGACTGGGATTGCTATTTCTTGCCTGGATTTATACTTTCTCACTGTAGCATTAGCACGCAGTCAGTGGGGCTGATGAGAGACTTGTGAAGCTACAGCATCCGCTTGCATCTCATACAAGATCCAATAGTGTTTCTTTATTTAAATTGTGCTTTTTCTCGATACGTATCCTATCAGGAAATTAAAAGCATAGCTTTCTGAGCACCTATCTCATGGTCCAGTCTTCTTCAGGAACATGTACAGATTTGTACAGGAATAAATTTAATGGTATTAGCTGTTTCTTAATGAAATCTAACCCTGTATCTCCCAAGCTGCCTCTCTGGTTACATACATAAGCACAGAATCAAGAATGATATCTTGCATCCAGTGATTATTTTTAGCTGTACTATTCAAAAAGCCTGCTTCTAGAAAGTAGCATTTTGCCAGAGAAACTCTCCTAGATAGGAGAAATATGTGTTCAATACCTCCAAACTCACGTAAAATCTGTGGAACTTTGCCTTGAGATTTAAATTGAGAAGTACCTTAATTTATTTTCACTGCTACATGCAGCTTTTTATATTGAGTAAAAATTCTTGTCTGGGTGACCTGGTAAAAAAAAATCCTTAAGTCTAAGAACGTATTCAATATTTGAAATTACAGTAAACTGGAAAGCTCACTGTAGGAGAGTCTGAACAGGGCCCTTAAATTACTTAGTGCTCTGTGAGCTAAAAAGTTTAAAATTGTTTTAATAAATGCATTTTTCATGTTTTCCTACTGTTATGAGGTAGATTGAATGGGGTTTTTTGAAAAGCAATTGATAAATTGCTTAAGACTATAAAGTGAACATTGTCTGGAAATGGACAATGTACTCTTTTTTTCCCCCCCTTTAACTTTGGGAATAAATGGGTTTTTGAACTGAACAAACATCTCTTCCTCTTTCTAGTTAAAAAGTGAATATATGATTTTTCCGTTGGGGAACAGAAGGTCAGCAGTTCAATTTTATTTTCAGCATTTTATAGACAGTTTAAAGTGAAATCCCTTGAAAAGTAGGTAGTGGTGTTTCAAGGGATTAGCAGTAAAATGTAGCAATCCACGGTGATTCTGAGCTTTGTCCTTCTGTGTGAGATCAAGGTTAAACTTCTTATGTCTGAGGACTGTTCTTTGTTTATACAATACATAAATGTACTAACACTTCCAGTGAAGTATAACTCCTGCAGACCATTGCATGTCTGAGCCATGGGAAAAGGAGCAATGGAAGCAAATCATTTAAACACTTTATTATTTGGAATTTTGAAAGAATTTCAAGGATGACTCCTTTACAAAATCCCACGGTGTTCACCGTGTCCTGAGTGGCTGGCTGTTTTAATTTCGAGGGGAAAAGGTTTATTGATAGTGAGGATGAAAGTGCATGAACAGAGGTACACTTAATTTGCTCTTTCACAGGGTATGTTTCACCAGTCTATCATACAGATAATATTACCTAAATGTCCTCTCAGAAAAGTCTGGTTTTTTTCCTGACCTTGTGTGCTTGGCTCCCTCCTACCCCATTTTTGTAAGGGATTGTGGAGAGGTTGTTAGGTGTGAAATGGTTTGTAATTTTGTCTCGCGTAGACACCTAAGGTATGTTGTATTCTTCCTGGACTTTCCCTTCTCTTTTATCTTGTTTATTTTTGTTTTCATGTGTTTCTGAATGGAGAGGTAATGTCTGCTGGGAGGAATGGAGAGAGCCGTCCAGAGCCGCATCAGTAAACGTTAAGCTTATCTGTGTCTCTGACTTAGAAACACCCGTAAACCAGCTGCAGAGATGTGGCCATTAGTCATGGCTGCTGTTTTAGAGGTGAGATGAGGTCTCTGTTCCAAAAGTTTCCTTTAGTGTAGCTGAGTTGCCTATTAGCTGCATGGCTTTATTCTGAAACTGCTTTTAAAAGCGTTCAGGAAAAGGTGAGCCTATGCTCTTTTCTGACCCTATTGCTGTATCTAAAAGTGAGGCAGTTTGGGATTCTGTTGGGTTTACTGTGCAGCCAGGAAACATAGGCCAAAAAAGGTGCCACCTCACTGTTTGTCTCGTTCTGTTTGCAGCCAAAGGGTCTGAACATGTCCTTACTGCACTCTCTGGGTTTTCCCATTGCTGTCTAGAATGTACCATCACTCTTGATGGCATTGCCTTCACAATAAGGCAAGAAACATCTTTTTGCACTAATAGTGGAAAAAGTCACTTCAGGTTGAGTCATCCATGGTAGCTGCATCTGCGTAGGCTGCTGATGGAGGAAGAACCAAAACTTGCAGACGCTGCCGGCACCTGCCTGTGCCCTGCCTGCTGCTGGGGATTGCAGCAGCACCTGCAGGAAAGGGAGGCTGGGGGCAGATGGCATGAGGAGGCTAAAAGCTGGATGAAGGGGTTGATAGGAAAGGATGGTAGCTGACTGCCATTGGAGTTGCTTTATGTTCAGACCCTCCCCATCTTTCAACAAATTGAAACCAGCAAAGATGATAGTTCATGTTCCTTGTGCATTCTGGTAAGTATATAATAAAAGGACATGAAAAGATGCAATTGTGTATAGTCTTTAAGATAGGGGAAAATATATTCTGTCAAAAATATTGTCTGGGTGGGATAAAGCAGTATTAAATCATCTAACTACAAAAATCCTCTCTCTTAGTGTTTCTTTTCTTGGTTTCTAGAAGGTTTCTAGTACCATCTGTTAATCTTTGCCCTGTTTTCTGAATGACATAAAAATACATATTTCTTTAAAACATCCCTCAGTCCCCCCAAACAAGCTGAAATATGTTTGTTTGGGTTTTTTTAATCCATTAAGGTTGTCGTCCCAGGTTCATGGAAAGATTTGAGCTAGGTTTTTCTTATAAGCCCTTTGCCCTGCCTGTTGGTGACCACAGTCAGTCTCAGCTTAGTTAAAGACCTGTAAGTGTGTTTTCTCTGTAATTCCTATTACTATCATTACCTATCTTTTAAGCATAGGTAAGTTATAAGGCTCCTAGCTAGTACTGTGAAACTGTAGTGTGAGTTGCTATAATACTAGCTTGTTCCTGTAGAATACCAGCTTTTTGTCCTTTGAAATAGAATTTTAAATTTAAATCATCTGTTAGAAGCTAAAAATGAACACTGCCTACTTTATAATATGCATGCTGTTCCAAAAAGGCTATAGAAATATCCTTTTCAAGTAAAACATCAAAAGGTTTTTAAAAACTTAGCTTCCTGAAACAACAGAGTGCTTATCACATAAATAGAAAAGATAGTACTTGGTATTATGTGTTTTACAGACTGTCACATTGATTAAGCATTTTTATCTTGAACTGCCCCAGATGAGGACATTCTGTGGCATAGCAGTATTACTAGCAAAATGTTTGAAAATATGGAATTGGGAGGGTTAGCTTGTGTGAAGGTCACAACATGAAACAAGTGAATAGCATATAAAATTAGGGTGGTATTGCAAGATTAATAGAAGGCCAGAACTCAGATTCGGATTCTACTGATGCTGCAGCAACCTACCTTGTAACAGCCTGGATGTCTTTCTCTTTCTACCACTAGAGAGTTAGTAGGCTAAAGTATCTGCTACTTTTCAGAGAATCATAAAATATTTAGGGTTCGAAGGGACCATTAAAGGTCATCTAGTCCAACTCACCTGCAGTGAGCAGGGACATTTTCAAATAGATCAGGTTACCCAGAGCCCTATCTAATCTGACCTTGCATGTTTCCAGGGATGGAGCAACCTGTTCCAGTGTTTCCCCCCCCCCATTGTAAAAAATTTCTTCCTTATATCTAGTCTAAATCTACCCTCTTTTATTTTAAAACTATAACCCCCTGCCATGTTCCAATAGGCCCTGCTAAAAAGTCTGTCCCCGTGTTTATGTTGGCCCCCTTCATGTACTGAACGGTGCTGTAAGGTCTTACCTTCTCTGGGCCAAACAACCCCAGCTCTCTCAGCCTGTTTTCATTGACGAGGTGCTTCAGCCAACTGATCATCTTTGTGGCCCTCCATTGGACCTGCTCAAGTGGGTCTGTGTCTTTCCTGTGCTGAGGGCTCCAGAGCTGGATGCAATACTCCAGGTGGGGTCTTGCCAGAGCAGAGTAGAGGGACAGAATCACCTTCTTTGACCTGCTGATCACACTGCTTTTGGTGCAGCCCCAGATGCAATTGGCTTTCTGGGCTGCAAGTGGACATTCCTGGCTCATGTCCAGCCTCTCATGAACCAGTACTCCACAGTCCTTCTCCACAGGGCTCATCTCAATCCCTTCATCTCCCCAGCCTATACTGATACTAGGGGTTGCCCTGACAGAGGTGCAGCACCTTGGACTTTGCACTGTTGAACCTCATGAGGTGCCTATGGGCCCACTTACTGAGCTTGTTCAGGACTGTCTGGATGGCATCCCATCCTTCAGTTGTGTTGACCTTACCACATACCTTGGTGTTGTCTGCGGACTTGCTGAGGATGTGCTCAATCCCACTGTCTACATCTTTGATGGAGACACTGAGTAGTACTGGTCCCAGTATGGACACCAGTTGTCATTGATCTCCATGCAGACACTGAGTCATGGATCAATGTCCACATTCTGTCTGGATGCAACCATCCAGCTAATTCCTTATCCACTGAGTAATCTATGCATCAAATCCATATCTCTACAATTTAGAGAGAAGGATGTTGTGAGGGGACCATGTCAAAGGCTTTACTGGAGTCCAGATAGGCAACAACTGTAGCCCTTCACTTGTCTACAGATAGTGGCCTTCTATGATGAAGTGACTCCAAGTTGGTCGGGTAGGACTTGCATTTGGTGAAGCCACTTTCTCATATAACCATTAGCAATTTTATTCTTATTTGATGGTTTCCAGAGTCTTGCGGTTCTGACAGCATTGTGTCCTCTTATTGCAACTTCTGAGACTGTGTGCCTCAAATTATGAACTGTATTAGTCTGAATAATGGGCAGCTGTGACTGTGAGTTGACCTTGGCTTTCAAGAAAGGTGGAAATATGTGAGCTGGGAGATTGCCCTCACTGCATTTATTGTGCTTGGCAGTCTCTACCTTTGAGGACATCCCAACTGATCTTGCATGATGGACACTTGTGCTTACACCTTCGTGCTGGAGTGGGGCTCAGAGAGCTGTAAAGGACCAAGGCAGCACATACAGCCATCAGAGGTTGTCATTGATAAGACTCTGGGCTGCAAGTAAAACATAGGTGGATCTTGCCAGAGAGATAAGATGCAGACTTGGTGATTAAAACTATTCCTTTTCCTTAAATGGTTAGTTTGCATTGTAAGAGACCAATTGAAGTAGTTCCTTTTTCACTTCATCTGGGCAGACTTATTTGTGTGATAGGCTTCATGAAAATATTGTGTGGGAAATTGTTTTTACAAACATCTTTTTATACGTTCTTATATAAACACACAAAGATTTCATTCTCATTGAATGGTAAAATGCTGTACTGACTCCTTAGCAGGAAGGATGTGTTTCTGCATGCTTCTAATATGTGTTTTCCCTTATTTCTTTGTGTCTTTTAAAAAGACTTCTAAGCCACTTACAAGACAAAAAACAAGCTTAACTTCTGTGCTCTATTGTAGCTATGCAGAAGTTCGTTACCACTAAAGTAGCCTTGAGGTTTCCTGTTTGCAGTTCTTCTGCAGGGTGCTGGCGCGTAGCTGCAGATGTATTAGAGATTGGGATAGCAGATACGTTGTGGGGCCGAGAGAGGTAAACATGGCTTAGCAGCTGTCAGAGGCATCTGGCTGCGGAAGCAAATGCCAAACCTCGCAGCATTGTGCCTGTGAACAGTGGCAGGCCACACAGAGGGGAAGGGGGTCTGAGGTATAGGGGGACAGGAAGAAAAGTCAAGTTACATAGTTAGTACACCTCTAAAGTATTGGCTAATTAAGACTGATCCTTCCCTTTTTTTGAGGATATACAGCCCGCTTATGTTTTAGCAAGAAGTATCATGTAGGAATCCAGTATTTGCGGTGCCCGTAGAAGTGGACAATGGCAGGGCCATCCTGCCTGGGTGCACAAGGCATAGCACCTCTGGTGTGATTAATGTTTCCACCAGGCTGTATTGCCCACACTGGGGTTTTTTTTATAATTATGCCTTTCTGTTTGGGGATTTTTTTTCTCCCTAAGTGACTCAAAAGGAAACCAAGTACTTTTTGCACCTAAGAACAAATCGCCTGGATGCTGCCAGAAAGGCTCATGGTGCTTGCTGAGCCTGCCTTTGTAGTCACTCCTGCACTGTGGCTGGGCCTGTCCCTCAGCTGGTTGTTAAATCTGTACAGCTTGGGTAGATGGCTAAACCTAAACCAGGATGTCAAAAGAAGTGAAAAATGTGCCAAAATTTGTTTTGATTAGTTCATGCCTCTCTTTCTTAAAAGCCTTTTAATAAATTCCGTAATCTGCTGGTATGCTGTGTGGGTTTTTTGAGGAGTCCTTTGTCTCTTTGGTTCTTTTAGAGTTAGTCTGACTACTTAGTGGTGTTCTCAAGGATGGTCCAATTTATGCTTTCAAATTAGTGGTGCAGCTGTAACTCTCCAGGACAACTTCATTGCTCCACATTTTCCTCAGAGTGGATGCTAAAACTGCAGTAGCTTTGTGGATAGTTTTGGTATCTTGGGGTGCATTTGGACATTAAAGGTGTTTAATTTTTCTTACTACTCTTATATGCTAGTTAAGGACAGAGAAGGAAATGGTTATCATTGTAATATAATCTAATAATGTAGAAATAAGTGTTAAACATTTTTTCCCTACATTGTGTACAGTCAATTTAATGTTCTAATTCTCTACTTATTCTTTTGCTAATATTTAATGTATTCCAGTGCAGTTTAATATCTTTTTTGTAGATCTTGATAAGCTGAACTACACTTCTTTTGATTCTTTCAGATTGCATTTTCTGGCTTGAACTTGTTGCTATCAGATTTTCCTTTTCAAAGAAAGGATAAGGGAGAGGGGACACAGAAAACCTCTAGAGATTTCTACCCCTCTTTTTGAACAGATTATTCTTTTAGCTGTGTAACACTTCTTTTATAAATGCTAAATTGTGATAGTAGGAAATTGTAGTAAAACATTTCTCCTTCACAGTGGATTCATTTATTTACAGCTTTTTTCACATTTATTTTTTACAACTTCCACTCATATTTGCTCTCAGCTTTGGAAAACTGACCTGCGTAAAGTACCGACAGCAGCATCTATTGATTGTGACTGTGTCTTCAGTTTGCACATCAAAGTAAATTAGATAATAATTGCTTGTACTTACTCAGCTATCACTTTTAGTCCTGTAATCGATGTGTCCTAATGAGACCTAATAGCGAAATACCCCAAATTAATTGTCAAGCTTATGTTAAAAAAGTCAGCAATTTTAGGCTGCCCAGGTGTGCATGGAGTTTTTACTCAGGTAGCAATTTGACATCTTAGAATTGCATAGCTGAGTGATGAATGTTTGGTCACTACAGCTATTAGTTAACTTTCTTTAAAAGCAGGGAGGAGTAGTCTTACAATAATTTTTGATGCCATGTCCTCTTTGCAAAGAATTGTGTCCCTTAGGATGGATTGACACACATTTTATGCAGTATTAAAGTGTTAAACTGCAGAAGCACAGTTAGACAAGGTGGCCTTTGTGAGCCATCTCTGTTTGTCCAAGCACTCACAAATAGCCCAAGTAACAAAGCATGAGAAGGATTTTACTGGTGGTAACAAAGGGCTGTGATTTGCCATAATTTGGGGCAGTTTGTTTACTCTTTTTAAATCTCTGCATTATGAGATTTTCCTGTAGCAATCATTGGAAATATGTTCCTTGGTTTAGGTTAACTTTGGCCTTTGAAAAAAGGAAATTATATTTTCCTGGTTTTTTGAAATTGTTCCACTGGAAATAGCTAAAAGTATGTCCAAAAGGTGTATTCTTTTTCACAAGTGTTTATTTGAATTCACATTTCTGTTCTTTTTAATGCCTTCTGAATTCTGTCTTTGTGTTTGGTGTTTTACTGATCCCCAAGAATGGAGTGAAACAATCTTAAATATAGAGATGTGCTTTTTTTTGAAATCTTTCTGCATGTCAAAACTATTCATCCAGGCTGATTTAAAAAAGCATAACCACACACCCCCACACACAATAAAGAAAACAACTGTAAGTGAAAACAAAGCTTCAAACTTCCTGAAACGGTAGGCAGGCTAACCAGAGATTAGAGATAACCAGAGATCATCATAAAAAAAGGCTTCAGATTTAGAATGTACTTCAGATTAAGTGATCTAAGTTTTTAATTGTAGAATACAGTAAGTACATCTGTTTACTATGAAAGAGGCTTTGGTGAAGAGACTTCCGCAATTGTGTTATCTTAGAGGACCAAATATTGCCTGTTTGCCATAGTTTATGAAAGATTAACCAGGTGGACATCAGATAGCTGGCCTATCAGCAACATGTGCTGCAGGGTTCAAAACCCATTTTGCTTTTCAGAGTTTGGGGACAGAAGAAGAGATGGTTCAGCCTTCAAATCTTAAGAGTAAACCATAATATGTCATCAACTAGCTTTTCATTCTCACAATGCAGTTAACTAAATATCATATAGTAATTATGTCTTACTTAATATTGTACAGCCATTATGTGTTTTATATACATCAGTGTCATGTAAAAGCCTCTGTATGAATTTTGTCCCTTTCTTTCAGTGTGTCTTCGGAAGACATCCAATTCCAGAACAGTCTATTATGTCAATTGGCACTGCCTGTTAATAGAATTTTTGCCTGTTCCCTTGGTGAGGGATTAAATTTCAAGCATTACTGTCAGTCATTTTTCAGTCATGTTCCTTTTTACAAAACAAATGGTGAACAAGGAGAGCAACCACTTCCTTTCTCACTGCATCTTTAAAGCTCAAACTTACCTCCTGTTTGCACTATCCTAACAAACCCTGACATAACTGTGAGCCTTCCTCCTGACGGCAAATTAAAAATTCTGCTTTTCTACCCATTGGGCCAGTGCATTAAACTAGATGCAGTGTTAACTTGTGTCAGTCTATAGGCAGAGATGCCAGTTCAGGTGGCATGCTGATATGGATTCCTTCTTGTTTATTATTGTGGGAGAAACACATTAGTCCTGTACAGGGAGGGGAGCAGAGCAGGGGAGTGAAATCCTGGCTTGGTAAGAGAGAATGAGATTTGTGTAACAGTTATATATATATTAATACTTAAAATAACACCAGCAGAGCAAATCTTCCGCATGAAAAATCACTAGTGGATTTACAAGTTTTCAGAGCAAATTCTCTTAAGCAGCTCTTTATTTAAGTTTCCATAATCTCCAATATTGCTTGCATGGTTCAGTTTTAAGCATGGCTTCAAAATGACATAGGTGGTTTTTAGTCTGTTTTGTTTTTTTTTTTTCCTGGCATTGCTAAACTGTTCAATGTTTGGTAGTTGATTGAACGTCAACTTTTGCTTCCTGGACTTTCTTCTGATAAAGTCTGTACAGGAGCTACAGTACTAGACATTCCACTGATACCTGCCTTTATTCTGCCATAGGGTTAGTTAATGTTCCTCACCTGTGTGAGCAGGCTTTCAGTATGGTCATAACTGACTTGACTTTGGATGGGTTTTTGTTCACTGCCTTCCTAGCCGGGCAGATTTTCCAGTTTTTTCCCCCTCTCCCAAGGGTGATTTTGTATAGCGAAATTATCATGTGTGTTTCTGCAGTAGGGCAGCTGCCACTGAAGACAGGACTCCTCTTGTAGCAGAATCTAAACTGGAGGGAAGAAACAAAGTGGCTGAAAATACCTAACTTCAATCTACTATATTAGTTGTAACATTTCAGCAAATACAATGTCGGCACAATAAATTAGTGTGCTACCACGGCTTGCAATGAAGGAATTGCTGGGTTAAAAGGAGTTGGAGGTGTGTATTAGTCACAGAGCTAATAAAAGTACTACCTTTTGAAGGTCTGGGTTGTGGAGTTTTTGCTCACTTAGTGTGGTCTCTTCATTTTGGGTGGGTTTTATTGAAGGTTGAATTTCCATAAAATAAAGCAAGTGGCTACTTGATATGGTAAGGTAAAAACCAGGGCCATGTGAAACAATATTGTATGGAGAAAGGACTGTGTTGCATTTCATACATTTACAGTTCCTTGCTGAAGTATTTGAAAGCTTTTCACTTGTGCTTTTACAGTGTGGAGTGTTACCCCATCGGGTATGAGGAGAAGGTGGTATTTCAGTGCTAGGATTTTTGATCTTTCTGAGGAGGAACTTTACACAAGATTTTACACTCTCTGCAGTAGTGGATTTTCATTTTCTTGATGGGAAGGACTCTCATGTTACCATTAAAATCTGTGGGACTGTGGCATTTTTGTTGTGCAGTCTATAAGCAGTACACTAAAGAAATTTCACTTTTTTAGTGCATGTCAGGTTTTATGGGACACTCAGATGCTTTGGAAGGATTTATTGTTGATTTTTCTTATGTTTTTCCCCAAATCTAGTTATATTGTTTGCTTATAATCTTTTATTTGGCACACAGCTGTGTTGCAGAAGCCTTTCAAAACTATTAATTCTACAGCCTCCCTTCTGGGAAACAAATGTGTCCTTATTCACATACTAGGAAATCTTAACTCTGCCAATGTCATAGGAAGAACCATATTGTCCTTGATGAGGCCAGTCTAATGATGTAAACATACGAAAATAATTTTAAGAACTTTAATGTATTTCCCCACATCTAAAAAAAAAAACCCAAAAACTCACAAATGAAATAAAACAAAACCCAGCAAATGAACCCCCCCCAATTCAAAACAAACACACCCCTCACCCCCAAAACCCCTAAAACTAAAAAACCCAACTTAACTCCACATGCGTAGAGCTTTAAATGGACATGTTTAGCTGCAATTACACTATGTATTTTGACTCTAAATCCCACTTGGGAAGAAAAATTTGTGCCATTAAACATCCAGTAAAACATGGAGTATTTCTCTGCAATGGGTTGTGTGTGAGCGTGGTATGAAGCTTGGGCTGCTCTATACCTCTGCCAAAATTGTATCATGCAAGGGATCTGGTTGTGAAATGACATCATTTCTCACGCATCGTGGCAATTTTACATGTCTACAGTAACGGGAATTTAAGAAATTGAGTAGCTTTGAGCAACCTTTCTGAGTGAATTTCAGAGGACTGCAGCTGGTGTTGTCAGCCCTGATATGTGGTCTCTTCCTGTGCTTCTGTCCTTACCCAACACCTTGGGGAAAGACTGGATGATTCCATCAATAGGAGTCAATAAAATTATTTTTTTCTTCTTCAGAGGTATAGGAAGAGTTTAATAATTTTCCATCAGTTACTAGTCAAATATTATTCCTAATGTGGTTTTTTGTTACTAATATGCTGTAATATTGTTAGATCATTTTAACTTCCCTGTGTTGTGAAAATAGCCCTTTTTGGAAGGGGAACCTGTGTAGTAGCAACATTAACCAACTGCACAGATGATGTCCTATTTCTTCATGCCCTTCATGTCCCCAGGAATAGTAAGAATTGACCATTTTACAATCGCTGAGATAAAAAAACCCTAATCTAAATTGGAGAGATAGATTATATTGACAATGCCAGCCTCCAGAACATGCTTGATTGCAGTCCCCCTGTGGCTGTATCATCTTATCGACCTGTAGGCTCTCTGTCCATTTTATGTCAGTCAGAAAGCAGAGCAGTTTATTGGAGACTGAGGTCAAAAGCTCAGGCTCTCCTCTGTCATTGCCAGATGGGTTTACTATTTTAGGGGGGGGAAATGGTTGAATGATGTAGTGACTTATTTCTTGTAAAAGCATCAATTAATTCTATGTGCATAAGTCACAGTATTTGAACTGTTTCTTCTCAGTTGTTCAAAGCCTCCTAACTCTTTTTTAAATTCATCTTGGTGTTTGAATGGTGTTTTAATTGTGTTGTATGTTCTTTCTGTTTTCTGATTGGAAAATGAGAATTCAAACTTGTTGATCTCAACTTCCTATTTTCAAAAATTATGTCCTGCTTTGGCCGTGAGGAATGACATTGGTGGTGCTTGCCAGAGCTTTACTGTCAAATGCTTTAGCAACCATAGCTCAACCTTATATGATGTTCCCCTGGAAAGAAAATTCATAAGAGGAGCCTATTAAATTATAATGGAGTCCACTATCATGTTTTATGGTTATAGATTAACTTTAACTAAGGAAAGCACTCATTTTCCTCAGAGTAGACAAGCTGGGTTGTCTAGCATGCAGTTTTCACAGTTTGTACCATAGCTCAAGAGGGAAAGTGTGTTTGTGCTACAGACTGCAGAAAAAACCCTTTCAGAGCATAGGTGATAAAACTTACATTCTGAACTGAATCTTTGAAGGTTTGGTTTTCTTTTGTAATTAGATTTCTGTCACATAAACTATTAGGTATCAGTACATGTAAGACCTAGGCAACAAAGCCAAATCATGTTACAAAGATTCTTGGACATCAATAATTTGAAATGTTCTGGGACCTTTTTCTACAATCAGTAGGTTGAAGGAAATCTACATCTTTTACTTAAAAAATCTGCTACGTTGATTTTCAAATATGTTCTCACCTCCCACTCTCTCCCATCCTCCTCTACTTCCCCCCCTTCCCAGCCACTCCTGGCAACGATTAGAACCTTTTAGCTGACTTCTCAGAATTTAGAAGACAAAGTCAACATGTTTTGGTTGGCATTATAGTATGTTTGAACGTCACTGGTTCTAGCATGGGATTTTTGTCTTCCTTGTACAGTATTGTTCTCTCTCACATTGTTCCTGGTAATTGCTGGAATGCACAGGAAAATGTAGAGGCATCTTTATGCAGCTGACAAATAGCTTTGAAAAAGATCATTGTTCTTACAGCTACCTGAAAAAGTACAACTCATTCAGTCTTAATGGAACTCTGGATATGCTTCAGGTAGGGAAGAAATGAAATGCAGTGGGGGCTCTCTACTCTGCTGACTAATGCCCAGTGCAGGACTGTGCTGAGCTGGGATCTTCCTGAGAACAAATGGGGGAGTGAAGGCTTCTCCTAAAATGCAGTCTTGTGCTGCCTGCATAAAACATGCTGAACAAAGGCTTACTAAACACTGTAACCTCCTCTTGGTGTCAGATTTCCCAGTGAGTTACATTACTTCTTGAAGTATTTCTTAACTTTCTACTAAAAAGAGATGGACAGCCTTGTTAATTGCAGAAAACTTGTGTATATTATGTTAGTATGAGGATGAGGAACTAGGGTAGATGAAAAATATATTTTTGGAATGCTGCTTTTTTTTCTCAGATCAGAACTTGGAATGCCAGGTGTGGGGTAGTTTTTATAATGCTATACACAAAAATCAAATGGATTGCATAAATTAATGTCTGTTAATGTGTATCTGGTAATGCAAAATTATATATACATTCTGAGGAAGTGAATGTAATACATTATGGTTAGAATGTACTATCAAGCTGTTGCCATACTTCAGTGGCAGAAAAAACAAGGTCAATATGACTTCCCTTATTTTTAAAAGAGGTTTCTCTCTGTATGGCATTCTCATTTTTCTCTAGCTTTCTCTTGCTTATTTTAAAGGAATTCAAAGAAAACTGAGTAAGAATTATATAACTTACTGATGATCATGTTTTAATATTCTGTTGCAGAAGGACTCCATGAAAGATGACAGAAGAAGTTATTGTTATTGCAAAGTGGGATTACACTGCACAGCAGGACCAAGAACTTGACATCAAGAAAAACGAGCGTCTTTGGCTATTAGATGATTCTAAGACATGGTGGAGGGTAAGAAACGCGGCCAACAAAACGGGATATGTGCCATCAAATTATGTGGAGCGAAAAAACAGCCTGAAGAAAGGTTCTCTGGTTAAAAATCTAAAAGACACATTGGGTAAGTCCTTTTGTATTTTGGATGAAGTTTAGTAGACTTGATGGGTTTCAGATTGGGAGTGTAATGTGCATATGTTTGTAACATGTCTGTTTGGATTTTCTTAATCCTTAGTTTGAGGTGACATGATGGATGATTGAGGAGCAGAGAGAGAGAATGGGAGTGGGTGGACAAATCATGTGTAAAAATCTGTAACAGGTTTTATTGCATCATATCCAGGAGAAAAAGATGTTATTTTTTGTTCCAGTTTGTCAGAATTTGTGTATTTTCAGTGGCTGAAGAACTGTGTTTTCATAGAGATAGCGACTGCTGAATCTTCTCTAATGCCAAGGTCTCTCATTTAGGAGATGTAAACTGAATTGTTCAGCAAAGCTATCGTAGCCAAAGTTAAATCACTTCATAAATGGGGTTATATGATATGGCTAAGTACAGTCAGGGGTTAAATTTCTGTGGTCTGAGATACTCGTTCTGTTTCCAAGTCCTTAATATGCATTCTGTTTTATACTTGCACATAAATTTGTTGCAACAGAGTATCATACATATAAAATAATCTAACTTTGAAAAATGCTGAGTTTATTTTGAAGAAATGTACTTGAAAGTCAGCTGAAAATAATTTTTCTCTAATATTTTTAATGACTGATTCAAAAGGGCTTTGCATATGGCTAGAAAAGGTTAAACACAGTGGTAGGTGATCATTTTACATATGGAGGCCAAAAAAACCTACTAGTGGTATTTTAGGATGCAATGAATAAAACAGAAAAACAGGAACATGGATGTGTTTTGAGGGTCTCTTTCCTTGTGTTTTGTTTTTTGCTTATCTCTTGTGAAATATTACTTAGGAAAAACTTGCAGGCTGCTGTACAAAATGACTCTTAAACAGAAAAATTAGAATTTGGGATTGAACTTGTTAGAAAGCTAAGAGGTTCACTTAAAAATAATGTGACTTTAGCTTGGTAGGTTTATACTGTGCCAATATTGTGTCTAATAGGTTCGGTTTCTTAGTCACTTCCTCCACTGCTGCACTACTGTAAAATATGTGAAAATTGAGGACTACAGGGTGGGTCACAGGCAAACAAGGTTATCATAAGATTTACCAAGGTAACATTTAAAACCATAGTCTTTTCTACAGATACTCTTGGAATATACTCATGATAGTGCCAGCAAATGTGATTATGCCTTTTCAAAGATTTATATAAAGAGTAAGCTCCAACATCAATTAAGTGATTAAAATCAAAATTCCAGTTGTGACTTTAAGCTCCTTTTATATGAATTTGCGTTGTTTAATATATATATTTATTTTTGTCTAAAAGCTATTTCAGAAACAGAATGCAGTTCTGTTGAGGTACTGTATCAAATGTTCGTGTAAAATGGGGGCAGTATTTACTTGATGCAAACACACTTATATTTATAGCCAACAGAAACGTACAAGTGAAGGAACAGAGATGTGTCCTAGCATATGTGCACATTTACCTTTTCGATCTTAACAAACCTGCATGCTGCAGTGTGCGTCCCTTCACTATGGTGGTGAACTGTGAAATGGTGTCAGAAAAAGCTTGGTGGTTTCAAAGCTGAGCCTTTCAGTGTCACATCTTCCAAACCTCAGCCCTTTGCACATACAAGGTTTTAATTTCTGAAGTGCTGTAACAACAGTCTGCTGATTCCCTGTACCTTTTTTAATGTGTTTTTTTTCTTATGTTTATTCAGCTGAGGCTGAAAGTACCTTGTGGTGAAGCCTGGCTTTTTCTTTTGCTGTGACCACACCTACCTGCTAAGCATCCACAGTGTAAAGCACCTCTCATGCTCTTTTCTGCTCATACATCCTGTGACAGTAAGAAACTGCCTAAGCTGTACCAAACTCGCAAATTGACTAAGGATATTCTTGACATCCTCCCAAAAAAGGTGATGCTTAAGAGTATTTTTTTTTTTAGTAAGGGCTTTGAACTTCTTAGCATAATGACACATGTCTGCACTGTCTCCACATATCTATGCAGTTTTCTTTTTACCTTTCTGGAATCAGAGTCCTCAACTAAACTATAGTCTCTAAGTCGTGCTTGTCTTGCTGTACCGTAATTTCCTATTCAGAACAAGCAGAGCATGTATCCTTCCTTAGAGGATCCATTGTTCTAAGAGCCCGTCAAAAATACACTCCTTTTTAAACAAGGGCTTCAGAATTTCAAGACCAATGCTTCATCTAGTGAAACAGCTTTTGAAAGTTTTGCTTTATCCAGTGAAGCAAGTTCTTAAGGTCACTTTATACAAATATGTCTAATGTCTCATCAATCCTGCTTCTTCAAGGATCACAAGAAAATTCTCATTAAAATACCTGCTAACCTAGCACAGCTGGGAATGGTGGTCACGAGTCCTTAAACCAAAATCTGTTTCTGACTTTGATCTTGAAGCTATCACCAAAATATCAGGTACTGAACTTAAGGGGAGGAAAAAAAAAGTCACTTATAGTCAGTCAATAATTAATTATGAGTCTTGTGAAAACTCAGGAGAGGAACTGCAGGCTCTTACCTACTTCCATTGATGAGGCTAGCAGGCTCTAAAGAGAGGGACTGGACCATATGACTTACCAGGACCCACCTTTCGTAGTTATGTCACTCCAGCAGATGGTTGCTCCCATGGAGATGCACTTTTCCCTACCTCTTCCTTAATAGACTACATTTCCTTGTGTTCAAACGTATTTCATCTGAAAGCACTGTTATCACACAAATGATGTAATGTGATTACCTGTAGCTATCTGCCACTCCTATGCTTATCACCCGTAATTACTGGTGGTTGATTTATACTTTCGTCAGATATTCAATAAATATGGAAAGTGCCAGCCATAGTTCAAATTGTGGCAGACCCCACAAGAGCTATAACTATTTAATTAATAGTTCCCCTAGTTGGCTGTTGAAGATGCATCATCTGAGTAGCTCTTCAACCTTGCAGTCTGTGTTCTAATGAAATTTTATGGCACCAGTTATGTTGGTGTCTGGTACATAAAAACCCAGGTGCACCATGGAAGTTTACTGCATTTCTGAAGTTGCCTTTATCAGAAAAACTTTTCATCTCATCAGAGAATGAGGTCATGCCTGTTTAATGATAAAAAACTAATTTTCCCAGGACTGTTGACTGTCTTTAATTGAATCTCAACTTTTGAATGCTTTATTAATAGAATTCCATCAGCTTTACCGTTGTTTGGTTTGTGGTTGCTGAAAGGTTAATTGGCATGTGGGTACCTAGAGCATGTAGCTTGATGTTTAAAGTATCAGCCTGTTGTCAGCAATGTCTTAAGGCTTCTGGAATTTCCACTGTATTTTCAGCATTTTTTGAAAAGAACATCACAAACAAAATATGTTCAGAGACAGGTCTTTTAAGACCTGTGTTGGGTGCTTATTAAAAATGCTGATTAACACTTTTTTAGCCTATGTGCATTAAGTCAATTGTTTGTGGAATGAAAAACAGCTCACCTCAAATCTCAAATGACCTCCACCCCCACTGCCCACCTGGATCACCTTACAACTTTTTATATAACAATGGCCTTTTTTGCACCATTCGCTTTGTCTTTTTCATTCTAATACCTTAGTCTGTTCTACTGTGTCTTCTTTTAGTCCTGGCACCAGGAAATTTTTCCAAAACTTAACTTTCTTTACGTGACTTGCAGACATTTCTAGACATTAAATTTTTCTACTGATGGCTGTGTGTTTTCTGTCATTTTTCTGTTTGATATACATTACTTCTCCGTTCTTAAATCTTCTTCCTGAGTGAAGTCTAATGGGTAGATAACTACACTGGCAGAGTTTTAATTTTGGAAATGTAGCATATATGGCACCCATTGAGTAAATGATTCATCTTTTCATTCCCTTTTTTGTCTTAACTGAGTGATACTATGAGTAAAAAGTTAATGGTAATTTGGTCATTTCAAATTACTGTCTTCTGTTTGCTCATATTGAATAAAATCTGGTAATTATTACAATTCTTAAGGCAAAAGCCAGCTTCCAGGCCTGTGATTAAAATTTTATCTTCGTTCATTATAATGAAGTTTAAAATAGATTCCTTTTACAGTGTTTCTTTTACAGGAAGGGTGTTTTTTATACATTTCAAATAAGTTTTACTAAGCAAGAGACCTCCAGCGTGCGTCTTCTAAACTGTAATTTTCTGTAACATAATTCTTCCCATGCACGGGGCGGGTGGAAAGGAATTCCCATACCCATTTGGTTGGAGTGGGTGTTTGCCAGCACCACTCCCAGAGCTGCCTCTGAGCGCAGCTCCACGGGTTTCCCCTTCCGCAGCAAATATGATCTGTGCCTGCTGGCTCGTCTTGTGTCATGCTGAACAGAAACCTTATCTGAAGGAAGCCAAAATAATTCAGAAGTCAGTTGTTTGTATACTCAAAATAAAACTTCTGCATTTTTTCCATCCCTTTGCAAGCCATTTTCCTGGCAGCAGCACAACTCCCCAGACAGCAGCATGCCATGAGTTACTGATGTGTGTGATCCAGCAGCTGGGTGCTGTTTTCATGGGAATCCATGATTTTTCTGAATGCTACTGCTTTTTCAAAACCAGCACTGCATGTTGCATTTTCTTACAGGGTTCTGGTGGTGTTAGCTTTAGTGAACAACCAAATAAGAAACCTTGAAGAAGTTTCCCCTCAGCTCTTGGTGTGTGTTTTTGAACAGATGCCCATTAAAAGAGATATGGTTTCTTAGAAGGTACTGAAAGAGAGGTTGGACACCAAGAATACAGGAGCTGTGTTTGCAAATCCATAGAAACAGTAGAAACTGATGAGTATTGACAGTGATGCCAAGTAACAGTAGCCTTGAAAATGTTTCACAGAGATGTTTGAGTTGCACGAGGGACTCTCCAAAACGCTTCTTTATTAAGCTTCTGTAAGTCTGAAAAACTTTTCAGTAACAATTTAGTTTTAAGTCACTCAGGGTGCGAGATTTTCACGTGGAAAATAAGAATTGCCAAGTGATATGTAACATATGGAAACCATCAGTCTTCCTAGTACGTTATTTCAGAAGTGTTATGAGTGTCCAGGAGTATTTCCTGTGTTCATCAGCCTCTGTGGCATCTGTTTTCTTGGGTCAATCTTGAGTACTGTACATACTGTTGCTTCCAGGAATCAACAGTTTTATACCTTTCCCCTTCTACCCTGATTATTTTTATGAAATTTTCTTTTTCTTTTTCACATTTATAACTTCACATTTTCCCACTACTTAATACCCATCTTCTCCATGCCTTTTTGGAAATCAACAGGGAAGTTAGCTCTTTTTTTCTTTGAACAGTCACTGCTTAGTAAGAAGCATAAATGAGGAATTGGTCATTTTTTAGTGCAATATTTTCTTTAACAATGGAAAATGTTGGTTAAGAGGTTTGGTGTACTTCCTTTTAAGATATAAATATTTCAACTCAAGTTTGAACTATAGCCATCATAGTTTTGTGTAACATAGTTATGAAATACCATTCTCCAAGTAAATCATCAACCTTTAACTTCTGGTGTGTGCGTTAGTCACCTTTAAATTTTGTTTGTTTGTTTGGTTTGGTTTTGAGGATTTTTTCATTTAGAAAATATCCTAGTAGGCCAATTTTGTTAATTCCAATGTGGTATGTCTAGTAGATTTCATTGTACAAGGTGGTATTTTGACATTCATCAGATTGCTTCTCAATCTCAAGTATTGAAATTTGATTGCTAAAGTCTTTAACTGGTGAAAGTTACTGATGTAACTCTAATGGTTGTGGTTTTGAACTGCACATTATCCAGTTCTGCAGCACCAGTTTTATAAAGTGTAACCATGAGAAGTATACACCTTGTTTTTAGCATAGTCATAGCTATAAATTGAGTCTTCCATACTCTTTGCTTGATAAATTTCTGTTTGTTTATCAGCGCTTAGCCATAGGAGCTGCAAGATCACAGAAAACACATTAAATTGTTAATATGACCAAGTACCAGTTTAAAAATATCTGTTAGTTCTTAATTAGTTGTTTCCAGTTGTAGTCTTCTCTGGACACTATGAAGGTCTAAAATTTACTATAGAATGAAAGAATGATGGAAATAAAAATAAATGTGGTATCATTGTATAATAAGTATCCTGTTGTATAGCACAGCTTCTGAAGCCTTATAGAGCTCATGTTAATAAAAACAGAACTGTCTTATATGAGAAACAGAAGTTATTTTGCTTTCTTTAGAACTTTGAGTTCTCTATGTTGTTGGACTTCCTTGTCACAGACCTGCAAAAAATGCTAGTCTTTTCATTCAAAAGCATGCATTTAATAAATTTGATTTTAAAAAATAGCTTCCTACAATATATAGAGACGTTTCAAATTATTTATCACATAAAAAGATTCCTAAGAAGGAATGAGATGAAGCTTGCTGTTTAGCCACACATCTCTATTGAAATTAGCAGTAAAATCCATCCCCTTGTAAGAATTCAGCACAAATTAAAGTATTTTTCCTGTGTCTCTTAATGTTGCTTTGAAGCTTTCTAGCTTTTCAGAAAATGTGGGCATGACAGTAGTGGCATGTCTGTTGTGCCTCTTGGAGGACTGGATGTGGGTAAGTTGTCTGTATTTGCACTTTTAAGCTGTTGGTATAGAGGAATTTAAGTTCTTCTTTAGGGAGAGGAAGTAGTTGAGCTTTTTAAACACAGCACAAATTCTTGCTCTGTTTCCTAGAATCTGTGTTAAAATAGCTCATTCCATGGTTGAATTTGTTCAATAAAAGCATTTTCTCTGCTGTGCTTCATCCTGCTTTGTAGCTGCATTGCTCAAAGCAAGTATTTTTGTTTGTGGGACAGGGTGGCAATAGTGATGACTCTTCACCAGTGATGAAATTGAGGAAGATGGTTTTGTGGTAGTGAGAGAAACTGATAGGAACCCTCTTTAAGTGTGGTGTCTTTGGTGGTTTGAGGAAAAAAAAAAAAGCTGGAACAATTGCATTTGTTTCATATTCACAGTAATAATAGATCAGTCTGGTTGCATAGATTTCTGAGAAAGGACAAATGGGAGATGATCATGATTATTTCAAACACAGGGAAGAGATTTCTTCCATTCCTGTCTGGAGCATGCAGAGTTAGGAGCTGGCAGTGCTGATGCCACTGGATTGGTAGTAGATGAATTGTATAATAAGGAATTCAAATGCTTGGCGACTTGCTGGAAACATACCTGCCTCATGATCATCATTAAAGCCTACACTTAGCTTGAGTGGCCATTTTCACATCGTTGATAATTTTTGAAGATCTAGAGATGTATTCAATAGCAGGAGCTATGCATATGGGAAATTATACATGAAGATATTGCTGATAAGATACAGTCTGCTTTCTCACCACCAATTAGATACATGCATAATGGCAAAAGAGTATATTAATTTTAAATCAGTGTTACTATTATGCATGTTAAAATAATTACCCAGAATGTGAAAGAAACTCACAAATGTATGGGTTTGGACCTATTGTACATTTGTAATTATTTAAATGACTTTAGTATGGATATCAACCATGTCCACTGAAAGTAGCATTAAAGGAATCCAAATCTCTACTTTGTGGAACTAAAATCAGACTTTCTAAAAAATACCATGTTATTTCTAAACAAGTAGGTCTAAGAAAGAAAAAAATCTGACATTGAAGAGCAGAATAATGCAAAACAAGTAAACAAAAAAAACTATGACAAAAAACCCCAACCAAAATGCAACAAACTTCATGCCTTTTAGAGAGTTGAAAGCAAAGAAAATTGCTACATATTCTGGAGAACTTAAGGTGCAGAGTAATGCTTCTTTTACTGCTAGAAAAGTGTTTTTCTGCTGGATGTATGCGTCAGGCCCTTTACTGGTCCAAGGTGAAAAGCTAAAAGCAGTAGTGAATACAGAACCTGCAGCTTATTGCAGTACTAGCTTATGATGAGAGCAGAAGTTTGTTTTTTCAGTTCATAATTGTATGTATTGTATTCTGCTGAAATTTTGTCTTGCATGCATTGTTTATTGGGGTACATTATTTAAAGGATTTGCTGCTTCAAGAATTTAAACCAAACATATCATGGAAACCATGATGTGTCCTACCTTTTAGCAGATTTTTCTGCTGTGATGGTTGCAGTAAAATGTTGCAAGGCTGAAGGTGTAAAGGAATCTTCCTAGTTTTAGGATACATTGAGGGAATAAATTTGTTCTTTGTATTGCATTAGTTTTGTGTAGCAGGGATTTTTCTCCCCCCTCCCCACTCAGTTGTGTGTGTGCTGGGAGGTACATTGACATTTACAGATTGAAAAACGAGCCTTTATTTTAGTCATAATTATGTGTGAAAAGATAAAAGGATCATCCTACCTCAGTGTGGCTGTGTGTACTGATGTCCTTGGTATTATTTCCCTCAACTGTCACCTTGAAGGAACCCTTAGTTTTGCCCCTCTCTGAGCCAGTTACATTTCAACCTATAACGTGTTTGGCTTTAGAACAAGCCCAAAAATTAGATCCCAAAGTAGTTTCACAGTTCCCTATTAAAGAGTCACCTCATTGCCGGTAGCTCTTCCTACGCTCTCTTCCAGCCATGAAGGCAGAGCCTTTTACTCTTTTAGCGTTAAAAGTTTGTGTCTGAACCCTCAACTCTTTTGATGTTTAATTTTTTCCATAGAATAAAACCCTTTAAGCAATCTGCTAATTATGTCTCTTATTCTGAGCCAGTGAAAATAGAGTACTTTTTTTCCCAAGTGATGTCTTGTACTGGATTCCTTGCATTGTGTTCCCTTCTGTCTTCCTTTCCCTCAGGTTCCTGGAAGGACTGAAGTTTACTGAGGCAGCAGAACTGGGGTTGCAGTGTGGGTCACTGCATTGCACCCATCTGTCTGGGTTGGACTCGTCCCATAAGCATGTATTTATGGGAGTACATATACTTATGTGCTCTGTATACTGTCCTCCCCTTTGGCTTCATGTCCTAGCACAGGAAGGTGGTAGCAGAGAGAAGAAACAGATGACAGTAGCTGACTTGGAGGTATTGTGTGTACCTTGTTTGGTGTGTGTAAGCTGGGGTTACCCTTCTAAAGACGAAGTTAAGGTAGCAGGCAAAAATCAGTAGCCTATGTATGTACTCTTGGGGACACCATTTTCCAGGAAATTCCAGTGGCTCTAAGGACAAGTGATTCTTCCATACAGAAGTGACAGTGGCTGCGCTTTCTACAGTCTGGAATGACTGGGGAAATCTTCTTCAGATGCAGCTATTTCCTTCAACATGCAACCCTAAGCAATTCTTTCAGTACCACTGGATTTCTCTTTTTGAGGCCTTGGGTTGTCAAAATTTTAGTCTTCCAGCGTCTTTTGAAGTATTAATTTGTTTATTTTTCTATATATTTTTCTACTTGGATTCCGTTGCTTTTTTTTCCTCAAGTTTTTTGAAGACCTTAGCAATAGGTGGCTGTTGTGACATGTTTTCATATCATGCAAAAAAAAATTTTCTAAATTAGAATTCATGCCAAAAAAATTAGGTTGTGTCTTAGAATGTGCTAGGGAACATTTCCTTCCCTTTTCTGAGTCTCAAAAATGTTTTATTTTATGGAGTGTGTCCATAAAGCAAGAATTGAGATGTGTGCAATGTATGCAGACATTAGGCATGAAGCTGCTGTGTGAGAGAGAATGACCACCTCTGTTGGTTTTGAGGGGGGGGGTTCCAGCAGAGATGGCTTTCTTTGAGAGTCACTTTGGTGGTCAACATGATTGTTTACTGACAAGTTGGTTTTGTGGTCTCAGCAAATGCATTTGGACAGATGCTGCTCTTAATGTGAATGTCTGGTCAGTTTAGCCAGGTGGACATTTAAGGGTGCTCTTTCTAATGGATTACTGTTTGTTACTGTATTTTGCACTAGAAAATTGATTTAGGACTTAGGCTGTAGATCGTCTAAATTGTATGCAATCATTGCCATCACTCGTGTTTAGCAGTCTTTGGGACTCTGGAAATGAAAGAAAATGGAAAGTGAAAGAAAAACGAAAGGGAAAAGGTATTTTGATGTAGTGAAAATGTCATTCTTCTTGTATATGGGCTCTACCAATTTACTAACCCGTAAGATATTTTTTTAATTGTTCATTCAGGAAATTGTTCTCCAGAACAGGAGATATATATATATATATATATTACTCTGTTAGGTATTAGGTAGTCATTGGGTTTTATTCTAGAGAAGAAGTTTGTGTTTGCATGTGAGTTGTGGAGGTTTGTGTTCTGGCTCCTCTCCTCAGAGGAGGCAGGCTGTTTTGTTAAGTGAGCCATTTCCCTGTTACTTCTGCTTCAGAGGCAGAGAAGTCTGGTTTTGTGTATGTAGTTGCAAATAACCCGAGAGCCCTTGATTAATGGAGCTGTGTGTCTTGAAATTCAGAGAGTAAGTTAGCAAAGAAAAGGTGTTATTTAGTTTGTTTTCCCTTTCCTAAAAGGAGCTTTGAATAAAATTGCAGTATCTATGACAGGCTTCTAGGGAGGTCTGAGGTTTCTAAAGAAAAAAACAAAATAAACACCTTGAATTTTCTTGTAACATGGTATTTAATGTTTGAAAACGTTAGTATACTACAGCATTGGCATTCTGCCCTTATGGTAGAATTACAAAGGCTTTACATCATGCTTGATGTTGGTCTGGGCCAACAAGTAAAATGCAGTAACCTCAAAGAGTAGATGACCATGGTACATTCAGGAGGGACTATTTGAGCTTTTTGATGCTGAGATACTGCCCCTTAGTCAATATTTGCATCATTGTCTTCTACTGCATTTCTTTGAGTTGAAGGGCTGTATAATTACTGCTCTGTAGTTTAGCTGTTCAGGTCTGGGCTCCATGATCTGAACTTCAGTGTCTATTTGTTACAGCTATTAAGTCTTTGATTTTCATATACAAAACTGAGAGCAAATTTGAGCAAATAAGAAGTGAAAAGACTGTTAGTGCTATAGTCACATGTGTCTAAAATAGAATGATTCAATCTCAAGTAGCTGGAAGAGTCTTTAAGTTGGATGATCATAATCTTGCATTCAGGGAAGTCTACTTACTGTATTTATTTTTTTTTAATTGAGTGGGTTCATGTTAGGAAGTTAAATTTGTATCCTGAGCTGTTTTGTGCACCTCTTGCCCCATGTAGATGTAAGATAGCTAAATATAAATCATCTTTCCATCAAATACTAGAGGAGGAAAGGGCACACAAGCTATGATTCTAATCCCTTACTGAGGGACAGGAATATGTATTCAGGTAGACAGTTTGGAGCACCTTGTGCATAATAGGTCAGTATTCTGTTAATGTTTGTGAAGGAGAGGCAAAATGGTAGCTTTCCTTCTCAACATCAAGGGAAAAAAAAAACCACTGGGAAGTCCTATAGGGCTACTGTGCCTTCTCCCCATGTCTCATAAATCTGTTCTTAGAATTATAGGTCTGCCTTAGGTTTAAGCTAGTTCTGGTTATTTACTCTTATCAGGACATCCTAGAAAATCAAGAGAGCATCATTTATCAGATTATGAAGTAGGTGGAAATATTTTTATCTGTATTTGAAAGCAGAGACTGTATTTAAAGCAAGCTAGCCTCAATTTTAATATGTCGATGGAAATTGGAACCGTAGGTCTTGAGAAAATCCTTTATTTTATTTGCCGTCTATTTGAGACCAGGACAGCAGTTTTCCTGCTCCATAGAGGATTCAAAATCCCAAGGCCATTTATATTTGCCTAGTAGGACTACTTCTACTTCATTTTGCCGCTGGAGTAAGAAATATACATGAGGCAGGTTATGGAAGCCTTCAGATCATGTGTTTGTCTCTGTCCACATATGTCCCTGTATTACATCTCTCATTTTAACTTTTTGCTCTAAAATGTTCTGGGTACAGGAAACTCAATATCTGATAGTGGAATTGGAAAGTACCTTTCCTAATAACAGATAGGCATGTTTAAGACAGTGTAAACTGCAAGAATTAATGCAGTAGTGGTTTTTAATACAGTCGTTGGGTTGATTTCTTTATGGAAGCCTCTATATCATGCTTGATGCATGGAAAACTTTGATGCTACTTTTTTCCTGTGTTGGAAAAACAGTGATAAAACAGCCTGGTTGTTGAAATGTCAAAATTTCACTTTGATGTTTAGAGAAGAGTTTCCATTTACTAATTTTTTCTACGGTGGCTTTTTTGATATTGAGCTTCTTAAAGAAGATACAAAAAGTCATTAATAGATCTGTAAGGCTTCACTTCCGTGTCACAAATGCAGATGAAGATTTCTGGAATTTATAGCAGTGTCTTTTAAAGAGTGCTGTTGATTGATATGTTGCTTCTGAAACACTGACTATCCCATATGGTCTTGGCCTTTGAACATTTGCTTGGAAACTGGACGTGTAGGTGGAGGGGGCGAATAAGGAGTAGGAGGTTGCAGTCTGAACATGTGCAGAAATGTTTGGTTTTTCTTTCTGTGTAACAGAAGAAACTTTAGTCCGCTGAATTCCTTAGTAATAAAGAAGCAAAGACAAGTTAATTTAAAATTATAAAAATAATAATAAATAACATAAAGCTAAGTGCATGTCTGATCTGAACATTCCAGCCATCAGGAAGTTATGTGTTTACCTCTGTGCTGGGTGGATTAATTACTTAATTTACATTGCATTATAGTGGGGGTTTTTCTTAAGAATTTTACTGAAAAGTTAATTGCTTCTTAATACAATTTTTAGTTTGTTTTGTAAAAGACACTGTACACTTTGAATACTTATTAACTGTATGCATTATATGCAATACAATTCAGAGCCTTAGTGTGCAGAAATGAATAACAAAAAAGGATTGTTGTTGTAAATGTATCTGTATGAAGTCAGATGAAATTGCAATTTTATTAGAATGCACAAGAAAAATAATAATGTTAAGTATCTTAAATAAAAATGGGCTAAAATGTTGAGTAAGTGCTACCTTTAAATAAAAATTAGTTTTGAGAAACTTGCTTCTGGTGCATATTACAGAAAACACATGATTAGTAAATTGAATAAGAATTTCTGGTTGCCTTGTCTTTGAAAGTATTTGGAACTAGGAGAGCTGTTACGTAAAATTTTGTTTTATATTTGGAAGAACTGAAACATATTCCCATTTCAGCTGAAATTTATTAACTTTTTATATGCCTCTGAACTTAGCAGAAATTATTTAAAAAATATTTTTCTTGCTCTTTCAAAGATTACAAGTTTTATTTAGTATTTGAACACATTCTTGCTCTAGGTATTTACATTGGGAGTTTTCCTAGCTCATTTGTTTGACTTCCTTAAATTTATCAGCCTCAAACTTGTTTTGCTTTAATGTTTCAGCTGTTTAATGGAAGCTGGTTTTTAATAGGTTATAATAATGTTAAATTTTTGAGCACTCTGGAGTCCTTTTTTTTTTAATTTAAATTTTGATGGGGATATTTTTAAATAGCAAACCCCATCGTTTTTAAAAACCTCGTTACAATGAAAATATCTCCATTTAAAAATACACTGTACTCATGCTCTTTGTGGTGGCTTCTATGATTTTTTAATTTATTTTTATTTAATCATGAAGCAAGTGGTACAGTTAGAAGCATTTTACTCTAGAGGGAGGGTACATAAATTGAAGTGCAGCAAAATTTCTATGAAAAATTTTGCAAGTAACTGTTGTTTTGGGGTGGGTTTTTTTGTTGTAGTTTTTGTTGCTTTTATTTCTTGAGGGTTTTTTTGGGGTTTTATGGGTTTTTTTATTCAGAGAATGGCCATTAATATAAAAAAAATTAAGTTTCTGGATAATTCATATTGCCAATGAAAGCTCCTTTTTTAATTCTTTTTTTTCCCCATAAATAATTTTCAAATACTCATTCATGTTATGTTTAAAACCCATGCTTTGACAGCTTGTATGAGAGTTGTGGCAGTATGGATAAAATTTTAAGGCAGAACATGAAGGAACCATCTCCCAAAATTTTCTCCGTTTTTCCTCCTCTTTTCAATACCTTTGTTCTTATATTTTAATTTGACAGCTAATAGCTGAGAACTCGAGTGCTGAATTTGAGCGTCATGCCAAGAGGCACTGCCATTGAGTGTGAACTGGGAAGTTGGGCGAGGGCATTCCCTGTGGAAGGAGGGAGATGCTCAGCCCGTGGGAGAACAACCCCAACACAGCATTTGGGGGCCAAGGGGCACCACAGTGCTCCTGCTGACCCACCAAAATCAGCCTGGCATTGCGTCCAACACACTAAAATCATGCCAATTAGTCAGTTTTTGAAAGAACTGTATGTCCTGGGTTGATTTTTGGGTATGAACCTGAATGCCGAGCAAGTCTATTTGGGGAGGACATGGCTGGTGTGGGCAGCCTGGGGGGCTGGCAGAGAGCTGGGGATTGGAAGGCAGGGATCCTCACTAACCCTCCCTGCCATTCCAGGTGGGCAGAGCATCACCTGTCTGTTTGTGGAGAATTTAAAAAATAAAAACATCTGCAGCGTTCAGTTTAGAGAGATAATTAAATATACCACTTTTTTTACCCACATTTAATTTTGGCTGTACATGTGTCCTTTTCAGGTCTAGTATCAGGTCTTGTGTTTTGACTAAGTAATAGAGCATAATTTAGTTCTTTAATTGAGTAAAAGCTTGTTGTAATTGTGAATAGACTATGAAAGAAAGTACCTGTCAGTATTTCATGCACTATTAATTCAACATACCAATTTGATGACCCTTATCTTGTTCAAGGTAATTTTTTGACGATTTACAGCTTTGTAATAATGTACAATAACAGATGAAAACCTACTTTTAAACATAAAAGGTTGAATACATGATACAAAAATCAGTCCTGACTTGTTATGAAAAAGAATCTATTAAGATATGTAAATACAGCAATAGATGAAAATGTACAAAAAGTTCATTTTCCAATTGCCATGGGGAGAGCTAACAGCTTTACTCAGCAGCATTCATTTTCATATTTCCAGCTGTTTATTTAGACTTAAAACTGGCTTCTCTAACATTGATACAGGGTAACTGAAGGGCACCATTTAGTAGATCTCTAGTCCCTTGAAGATGACTTAGTTTCCAAGAACTTATTTGTACTGAGACACTTTGGTTGTTGGTTTTGCAGTAGATTTTATAGTTTAAGGGTCACTTTTGGAGGAGGGTGTCCTTCCTTAATTGCTCTTAATATTTGAGTAAGAATTTGTTGGAAGCTTTTTAAGGAGTTGTATGTATCATATTTAGTGGTCTGGTCTTTTTTTGTTGATTTCTGAATTGAGGAATTCTGTTTTGAAAATTTAGTGTTGCATTTATGATTTCTCAAAGGAATACAGTTTTCTTATATTGCAACATTTTTCTGAAAGGGCTTCCCCCCCCCCCCTTGTCCTGTGAACTTGGTTTGATTTGTAGGTAAGCTGCAGAAAATATTTTTGCTCATAAAATCGGATGAGGTTTTAGCAAAGATAGGGAGAATTCAGGTAACACTTATTTCACTTGCCAACTATTTTTCAGAAATTGGCTTTTGATATTGAATGACCTTTTGTGTGCGCTGACTTTTCCATTGTCCCACCTTCTGTAATCTAAGCTATCAGATCAACTTAAAATTCCTTTGGAAAAGAAATGCAGTTGCATTTAGTCTATTTAAAGTTAAGCTACGTATGAGATGTTACAAATTTAGAGAGCAGTCTTGGGAGGGTTTGCTGGACAATTTGACTGCAAGTACTTTCAGCGTTTAGTTCATGTTAATCAGAAATTTAAAAAATAACTGTGAATACTGATAAGCCTGCAGAGATTTATTATACAGCCACATCAGTAAGTCTGTTCTTTCACTTCTGGGAATGACCAAAAACAGTTAAAATACAAAATGTGGTCAGTCATCAGTTTCAGGGAAGGACACCAGCTCACAGGAACATGGAAAGACTCATCAAATGAGCCTTCCTAAAATTGAGAGGAAATTGTCTCTTTTGTAAATAGCCTTTTTCAAGTTAAGGTAATATGGAATATTAAACCCTAATTAGTAAATAGAATACAAATTTTAGTAGTGGCAAAAAAATCCCTTTCTATACAAGTGTTATTTATGTATTTCATAAACTATGTATTAATGACTTAAAGATAACTAAACTCATCCTATGAACCAATTTTAATAAAGATCGTAGCTGTGCAGCCTTGTTTTGGTGCCTTCACTGAAGGCAGAGAGAGAGAAACCCTTTTGAATTTAGCAGAAGTCTGGGCAGCTGGGGCACCTGTGCTGTCTGATAGGTGGCCAAGCTTTGGGCCAGGAGTGTGGCCAGCATGGCAGGAGGCACAGGTTGGGGTAGGGGATCTGGCACTACCTCAGCACTGGGCCAAAGGAGAGTGACCAGAAGGAAATTCCACCACTTTGCATTTTCGGGGTGCCCTAGACATTTCCTAGGAAAGTCTAAGGAGCATTAGATGGGAAGGCTGAAAGTACTGTGGGAAGAGGACATTGGAGAGGTGTGAGCTGGAGGGCCTTATGGATATAATGGGAAGGCCATTGCAGGGACAGTATGGTAACGAAAGGGTGCTAAGCTGGGCCTTGCACAATGGAAACTTAAGAGACAGGAAGTGAATTCATAGGAAACTGCTGTTCAGCCTGCTGCTCAAAAAACAAGCTATTCTTTAGAGCCACAACTGAGCTAGGAAAGGAAGAGAGACATAGTGACACAACAGGCATGTTTCTGAATTCCCTAGGACTAACCTTGGAGTGAGAGGATTTCTTTCACTGCAGAGAGAAGGAGGATTTGCAGTGGATCCTTTCTCTTGAAATTATTCTAACCAGTTTGTTCTTTTTTTTTTTTTTTTATCTCAGTAATATATCCATCTAAAAATTAAACCTCTTTGCATCACTTGGCAATGTGTTTGTAAGAGTGAAGATGAATTAGTTTGTTGTGGGTTAGTTGTAGGTTGTGAACAGTGTTACTTCCTATGAATTGCAGTAAAATAAAACAAGCTTTCTGCAGCTTTGCAGTACATTTTTTGCTTCCATCCTTTCCCCCTCACTTGAAAGCTAATCTCTTGATTTAGGTTTCTCCTTATTGACAACTATTTGTGTTACAAAGGATTCAGGTGCACTGTAACCAATGAGTCAGAATGGGAAAATACAGTTGTATTTCACTGGTAGATAAGTTTTCATTAGAGCAATAACAATAAAAAACGCCAAAATTATGACTGCAACTGCAAATATATTTGATTTTTCTAAATATGACTCCCAAAGTGCTTGAATGTTTTGTTTTCCATGAAATTCTTTATATGGATTTCATTCCATTCAGACATAAGAGTAGGGTTACCCTTATAAATAGTAGTAAGTGAACATTTCTGTAAGTAGTGAGTAAATGGTAGTGTTTACTCTTCCAGAGATGATTCATGTAGACAGTACTTTTCTCAATGGAGTTGGGAGTTTTGTCATAAAAGCATATACAAAGTTTATAATCCTAACTTTATTCTTGCTTGGCTATGACCAGCCATCCTACTAAATTATATTTTTAGACCTGTTTCCTAAGGAAGTGAAGCTTACACTAGTCATGCTGTCACAGTCAGCTGTCATTGTCCATCCATCTGTCCACCCTTGATAACTCAGCCAATTTTAGGCAAACTTGACAGACTGGCAGAGATAAACTAGCTAGTTTTCTCCAACTCTGTGCCTGAGAGGCTCATTGTTGGTGTCCCTCGCTGAAGGAGAAGCCAGAACAATCCCAGCTCTTTGCTCAGTCCAGGCAGGGCTGAAAGGCAGCAGGGTGCCGGGCATTGTGCTTGGCTGGCCAGCCCAGCAAAGGTAGGGAGGTGGGCAGCACCAGGGGAGATAGAGTATGCTTTGAGGGTGGCTCTGAGATGGCAGTGTCCAGGAGCTGGAGATACCAGAGAGACCTGGGGATGTGAAGGCAGTCATATGGAGAGGGGGAGCTGATTGTGAATCCCGCAGGAGATGGGGGTGGAGGAGGGCAGGGGAGAAATAGTGCAGCAGGAGGTATTGGGAGAAATAGTGCAGCAGGAGGTATTAGGAGAAAAACAGGAACAGATTTCCTTCGTTCTGCTCATGGAACAACTTGTTTCCTCTTCAGTCGTAGATGCAGTTATGAATACTGTAACTTCACAGAAGAAATGATGATAGATAATGTTGTGCGTGCCTTTTGCTGTGCTTGACTGCAGCCAGGTCTCTGCTTATTTAGTTGTTTTGGTCAAACCAACTGGAAATGTATTAGTTGCTGCTATTGCGAAAGGTTAATCATTACCATGCTATCAGCCTTAAAAAGTTTGTTCACATGAAAAGTTAAGTTTAAACTGAGAACTCCAGCTGCCATAATTGGGGAAAAAAAAAAAAACCAAACAAAAAACCAAAACAAACATAGTGAAATTTCTAATTTTATTTTACCGAAGTTGTAATAATTTGTGTTGAAAGGGGATGTTACGAAGGAACATTTCAAATATTAGGTGCACTATTGGAAGGTTTGTGAAAAAATATGGAATCTATGAAACTCCAAGTGAAAGAAAGTGCTTGAATGATAACCTTTTGCAACATGTTTAGATACTGTTATCAGACTTGAGAGGTTTTTTTGAGAAACTTGGTTTTTTTCACCTGTTTGTCAACATTTTTTTCAGTATATATACTTCAGTGTATGGCATTCTCTTATCACATTGCATCCCCGTCTCTCACACTTATCTCTGTGCTCTGATTTTCAACTAGTTTTCTCCTGGCCAGCTACTTCATCATCTGCTGTGTTTTTTTTATTTTACTAGGTCTTCTGCTGTGATTCCAAGAAGTGGTGCTGCATACGTTCATTAGGGAGCATATAAAAGCCTTAGCTTTTAATCTGTAAGGTTCAGTCTCGGTGGAGGGCTTTATGTAGAGTGAAACTATTGAAAAATACAGTAGCTTGTTTACCATGAAGTTACAGCAAGTAATTTCCCTCCTTTCTTGGCAGAACAACCCTTGTGTTTGTTTATATCACTGTAATTTCATGCTCATTAGTTCTGATATGTCCTTGTCTTTTGGTTAAAAATGATCTCTAAACTGATGAAAATTTCCAGTCTTGGCAGAGATCAGAGCCTGACCAGCTTCTGATTAGCACTTACTTGGACACTCTTTTCCTGTGATTGTCTCCCCTAGTACAATAAGCTGCTTTCCCTCATTTTGCCTTAAAGAGCAGCTGCCGGCTCTCTGTTGAAATGATGTAGTTAGAATGACATTAGGATGTAGCAGGCTCCAGCAGGAAGCGAGGAGCTGCTTGGGAAAGTCAGGAAACACTTTAGGATGATCGGAATTTTCTTCCATCTTCTGAGACCAAAAGACTATGAATAATTGTACTTAACCCTTCTAGTCAGGGATCCCTACATGGCTATGTGAGCACTGTTGGTCTGTGCTGTACAGATAACCCTGTGAAATCAGCAAAGAAAGAAGTTCCGTGCTGAACAAACAGCTTTGCTGAAAATGCTCATTGTATATGCAAGTAGCTATATATCTATATATATAAAATACACTTTCTGGCAGTGGAGTGGCCAGATTGAATAGTACTGAATTGTTAAAAATGAAATATATTGCATCTTGTTGTTTCAGATTATTTGAAGAAAAAAAAAACAAAGTAGTTTTTTTGTTTTCCTTCCATTCAATCTTACATAATCTACATGTGTGTTCTTGTGTCTCAACTAAATCTCTCTTCTGCTGGCCAGGCTGTAGGAGATGGAGAAAAGTACAAAAGCTCCTATTTCTGTGTTGATTTTGCTTTCTGCCACCTGTGTAACAATTTGAGTGTTGCTTGGTTTGTGCTATACTGGCATTTTGTCTTTTTTTTTTTTAGAACTTTTAAGTGAATTTCACATGAGAGTGCTGCTTGTTTATATATTTGCCAAAGCAGGCCTTGCTGCAAAAGTTTGAAAATACACCATGTTGTGCAGTTTTTCTTACATATTTTACAGTCATTAGCATAGTTCCTCTAATTAAGAAAAAAAAAGTTGCATGTTTAATGTTGCTTCTTCCGTGCATTGTATTACACACTATAATTAAAGCCATGACAGTACATCAGAACTTACAGATTATAAGGAAGCATATGCAAATGGTCTTCCTCACTGTCAGGTTTACACTTACAGTGCATGATTAAATGTAGATGAAAGAGATGTGGATTGCAGAAGGGGGCTTGAAGTTGGAAGGAGTTGCAGCTGTACCTGCTTGGGGACTGCCTGAAGAACAAAGAGAGCAAAACAAAATCTGCAGAGAAACTTAACCTTTAATTTCTGTGCTTGTTGATTTTTGTAGATTTTTTTTCACTTTTTTGTTTGAGCCAAATTAAAGCCATCTCTAAAATTAAAGGGCATGGCCATTTGGCTGAAATTTTAAGATGCGTAACAGCAAACTCTGAAAGGTCTCAGTGATTAGCTTTTCTCCTACTGAAGAAACCACTGTGTTCAAATGTGTTTAAACTCTGGTACTTCTGAGAAGAGAAGTCGTTGTAACACAAATTGCTCCTTACCTAATGGTGCTTCAGCTCGATGTTAATGAGAATCTCTTAAAGGTGTTGCTATTTCCTGACTATGCAGTGTGAGAAAAGACATCTCCATTTAGCAATGTTGTTGAAGTGAGGGAGCAGCATGTCACCAAATCCAGTGTTTGCAGTCTGGGGACAAGCATTCCAAGTAACCACTTTACATTTCTGTCGTTGACAGGCTTGGGAAAAACCAAGAGAAAGACAAGTGCGAGAGACGCCTCACCCACTCCCAGCACAGACGCGGAATACCCATCCAACGGCAGCAGCGCCGACCGGATTTATGATCTTAACATTCCAGCCTATGTGAAATTCGCCTATGTCGCAGAGAGGGAGGATGAACTGTCCCTTGTTAAAGGATCCCGAGTGATTGTCATGGAGAAGTGCAGTGACGGCTGGTGGAGAGGTAGCTACAACGGACAGATTGGCTGGTTTCCTTCGAACTATGTGGTAGAGGAGGTTGAGGAGGCAACTGCAGATTCACCCAGCTTTCTCAGTCTAAGGAAAGGCGCTTCCATGAGTAACGGCCAGGGCACCAAAGTACTCCACATTGTTCAGACACTGTATCCATTCAGCTCCGTCACAGAAGAAGAGCTCAACTTCGAAAAAGGGGAAACGATGGAAGTTATTGAAAAGCCAGAAAATGACCCAGAATGGTGGAAATGTAAAAATTCCAGAGGGCAAATTGGTCTTGTTCCTAAAAACTATGTAGTAATCATTAGTGATGGTCCTACCATTAACACTTCCCATCCACCTCAGATAAGCTACACGGGACCATCTTCTACCGGACGGTTTGCTGGAAGAGAATGGTATTACGGGAATGTTACCCGACACCAAGCAGAATGTGCCCTGAATGAAAGGGGAGTGGAAGGAGATTTCCTTGTTAGAGACAGTGAATCTTCGGTAAGTGGTGCTCAGCGCAGCAGGTTTGTAACCCCCTGTGCGTGGGGTAGGAAGCGTGGCACTTTAGAGGTCCCCTGTCTTTTCACCCTTAAAGAAGCAAGCAAGGTGTCAGCGCTACCAACCAATACACTTACTGCTTGTGAGAATCAGTCTGTTAGTGAAGAGCAGTGGCATTTACATTGAAATTTAACAGCTGTGGTCAGTATTATCCAGAGGTTTTTTAATAACTGGACAAGCAAGTAAATATTTCAGGTTTTCAGTATGACTTTTCATGTGTTTCTCATGCAATCCTCAAATTTTCAGTGCTGCAAGGTAAAATAATTCTAGCTAATTGAAAATTTGGTCATTAATTTGGTCTTAAAGCCAATTTCAAATAGTGTCATTGCATTGGTCCATTTTGTTCTTTTAATTGAATAATTACATGGGTTCTTTATTGCTTAAAGTCCCATTTTAATGTATTTCTGATCTACTTAGACAATTTAGGTTGTAATAAGGTAAAGTTATTATTGTATCTAGTTGTTAAGATTATGATATACAAGAGAGAGGGTCAAGTCAGCAACTCGTGTGCCTTGTAAATTGAGCCTTGGTGACATCAGAGGAATATGAGTAATGCTGATTAAGGTTCACTATAATTCTGGAAGTTCAAATTTAAAATTCATCTGAAAGGACTTTCATGTATGCAGATGCCAGAGAATTCACAGTTATAGCACTCAACATTTAACTATTCCTTGACTGTGATTTTGAAAAGGTGACAGCTTTTAATCTTGCATCATATGTAACATTGATAAAATTGACAATGTACAAATCTGTAACAGACGCAGATACAGTATTGTGTAGTTGAATTTCAGGTATTCAGATAAAGGTACCTTTCCTTGATGAATTTTCTCTGCAGAAGACATGATAAGCTACCAAGCTACCATGTCTTTGAAACTGTGTAATTGAATTCCTATTTCTCCTTAATTGCAATGACTAAACAAAGGCAAATGTAAGTAAACCACAGCAGAACAGGAAGAAAAATAGACATTAAATAAAAATAAATCAGAAGAGGACAGGAAGAAAAATAGAAATTTAGAAATTATGACTAACTTACAGAGGCTTAGAGGAATGAAGTTTGTTTGGTCAACAGAAGAAAAGACTGATGTGGGGCATATGGTCTTCTAAAATGTAGAAAGCCACTGAAGGATCGTGGTAGCCATTAAATTATGTTATTTCAGCTGTCTCTTAAAGGCATCATCCTGTCTGATAGGGGCAAGTGGAATACTGGATGCAGTGTACTCTTGGTGAGTCTGTCCAGCAGGTAGAAGGTCACTTTCAGATCTGGATTGTGGTTTATCTTGAGACTATAGCTATCAATTTTCTTTTGTCTTCTGGGAAAGTACCAGAAGAACTGTTTGAAAATGAATATATTACTTAAAATACAAAAATGCTCAGACATTTCTCAGTGCATGACATGTCACACTCACCACCATGCTATAGCTTGTTTTTTTGCTCTTAGGAGTCTCCTCAATCTCCGGAGTGAATGAATTTTCTCAAAAGAACACAATAACCTTTTTATTCAATATGTTGTTATAACACTAAATGCTTATATTCAAAGCAGTTTCAAATTTTTACCTGCATTGTTGCTGGAGAAGTCATTGCTAGGGAGCATAAAAAATTAATTCAGAATGTGGTTCTCAAAGTGTTTCCGGTATCTAACACTTAGTGAAATCCCAGAAAATTCGTTCAATTCATATTACAGCAAGGTTTTTTTGCACACCTAAAAAAAAAAAAAAAGTACTGAGTTGAGGAATTTGCCTTTTTTCTGCTTTTTTCTACCCTTGATCTGGTGTTGCAAATCCTGTATTTGGGATTTTTTTTAGCAACAAAAACACTGTTGTTATGCAGGTAAATGCCTCCTTTGTCTTAGTGATACTTGAGAGTTTTAGTTTTCATTGGGTTTAAGGAATAATTTACTTCATCTCAAACTTTTATCTGCCCTAATCTTTGTTTGATACTGTCATATAGTTTGTTTATGTATGTGAGTTATAAAACATTGGGGATTGCTAGTTTTTTCCCTGAAGTGCCAGGAGTGATATAATAAGTGAAGAGGCATACTTGATAGCACTGAGAAAAAGATCATAAAAAATCTATTTCAAACTTATTATATATGAAATGAAGAAAAGAGTTTAGCAATAACTCTTAATTTCCTGAAGGTTGCTGTATATCACATGCACGACTACAGAGGCTGTTCATGCTGTGGCTAAAAGTCACCAGGAATGTTTGCACAATCCAAACAAAAGATCTTGATTAGGGGGACCAGACTGAACAGAGCCAAGTTGTCAGCTCTCTGGTTTGCTCTTTCAACCAGACAGCACTTCCCATTACATTGTGTTGTGAACCTGCCTATTAAAGCTGTGGATGCAGGGGTTATTCCTTTTTTAAAAGGCCCACAGATAAAACTGTGAATCATCCTGCTAATTCTGTGCCTGAATCTTGACCTGTTTTAGGGTTTTCTATAGCCTTCCATCACCATAGTTACAAAAATTCACCTATATAAAAGTTTTCCTTAGATTTCTGAGTTTTGCTCTTGTCACTGAGCTATGAAAAGCTGTTCTTGGATAGATGAAGGTTTGTATTATTCCATATTCTCTTGATGAGTCTGTCATGTTTTTCCATTTTAAGTGTTAGTAGTTGCAAGATTTTGCAATGTTTCTCTAAGTTTAGCTTACCAGATGTTTGTCACACAGCTAGATTCCTTCAGCCAAAAACAGTCTCCTCAGTTACGCTTAGATCTGAGGGATGCTGCCATAGTGGAAAATATCCTGAGATGAACTCTGTAAGGTAGCTGGGAGCCTGATAATCTTCATTAATTACAAAATACTATTATTAGAACCATAAACTTGTTTGAACCATTTAAGCCCATAGTTTACGTAACAGGCACAGTTACCTACTGATAAAATGTTTGCCCACTCTATTACACCTAGTTAATGTCATCTTAGTTTTGGACATCTAAAAGAACGGGCGCATGCCTAGTTAAAAATACTGCTTGATTTGTTCTTTCTGTTGCAGGCTGCTGGCTTGATAAAACCTGCTGTTTACTGTCTCGTTTAAGTAGCAGTGCTGAACAAACAATGTAGATTTAACCTATGCAGTTTCTGTATAGCCACTTCGTACCCTTTTTGAATTGCAGGCACTTCAGTGGTCACATTTTTGTTTTTGTATTTCCTAACACAAGATGGACAGCTCTTGGCTGACACTGGTCACCTGGCTTGGATGCGTGATTGTCGTGCTTTGAAAGATCTCAGATTTCACTACGTAGAGAAGCAAATTTGGGTGGAAGAGAGTTGTTTTGTTCAGGTTCACCCCCAGAAACAAGTGTGCTTGTTAGTGTAGTAGCTAACAGGAAGCAGGAGTATGCCACCTCTGGCTTCTGAGCACAGCCTTTGCTGCAGACACCCTTGACTTCAAAGGAGCTTCTGTCAGAACTCAGGGGCCCCTTGTGCTCCACTGTTCGTGGGTGCAAAACTAGTGATTAGACAAACACCAGTGCTTCATACCCCTGTGAGATCTTCTTATGAAGCAGAGAAGGTGTTACTTTTCTCAGACTAGTTCTGTTTATTAGCTTGAATGAGATGTGTACATTTTTGGATGATTTCAGGAGCAAATTATTCATTAGGGAGTAATGGCTACCTTCTGCAGTAGTGTCACAGCTATCACATTATAGTAACCCTTCCTACACAGAGTCACAGGGTATAGTTTTAAGATGATACTGATAATTGTAGGTGTATTAAGAGGATACTGAGGATTGTAGATGTCACTGAATTTGCGTCAGTTCTTTGAGATCATATTTAGCTTCTGTGTTCTTTGTCCAGCAATAGTGAAATAGAGGGAGGAGACACAGGTTGAGAGTTTGTATGGTTTTTGAGGTGCTAGTTCTTTAGCATTAGGGGTGCCCCATATTTTCCTGGGGTTTTAGCAATGAAATGTGGCAACTGTTTAAAAACTGAACATCGGTTATGTTCTGTGACATGCAGTGATTGATGAATGCAGTGGACATGAGGAGAAAGATTTTTCTTTGAAAACAGGAATAAGGAAATATCTTAGTGGTTTATTTTAAATGGAAGAACAGAAATCTTACTAAGCTATATTTGAAGATCGATGGAACCAATTTGTGTTTCTGACCTGTGTAATATTGATTTTGGAACATGGTGAACATTACATAGGGAAGAGAAGGGTATTTGGTTACAGCCAAGCGAGGAAGAATAGGTAGAAAAAGGAATTAACCTTCCCAGATGGTTCTTTCCAGCCTGACCTTAGATCTTTTTGCTATGACTTGGGGTTTTTTGGCTGGGTGACTGAGTAGGAGTGAGGGAAAAGCTGTGTATGGAAGTGGAAGCAGTTAGGGAGCCACAGGGCAGGCTTACAGATGGGAACTCAAAGGCTCTAGAATAGTTTAAGGAATGAGTCCATGAGAGTATCTTTCTCGGAGGAAGGGCATTGCCAAATGGAATTGAACTGAAAGGAAAAATTTGAAATAAGTTATAGGATTATTTTATAAGCTATAGGCTTTCAGAGGGAGCTATTTTTCACAACCTTGCTATTTATGATAAAATTATCATTTAATTCTCAAGTGGGGATTGTAAAGAGGGAACTCTCTTTTCCTGTTTCACTTGTTCTCCCTTATATTGCTTTATAACTTGTTTTCATGGTAGAGTTTTCAGCTGGTTTTCTGAAAAGATAGTGAAGTTCCTGATCAAACAAATTAAAGGAATGTCTCCCTACCTGTTCCACGTGCAGTAGGCACCAGCTAGCTTATGGTCATCTTAGTTGTAAGCAAGAGTTAAAATAAAGGAATCAGAAACAATTCAACCCTAATTCAAAGTAGTACTATACCTGGACTGTAGGGCTGTATGTGTATTACAGCTAATCTTTAATTTTCTGGTTTAGGAATTGATTTAACTTCCGGTTTATGTCTTTCCAATTATGATGGTGCAGGAATATTGACAGGTTTCCAGCCACAAAGCTATGCCCTGTAAATCTGTTGCAGAATCAACAACTCTGCTATAGATTTCAAGGATTAAAGCTTACTTCTGATATACCTTTATTTGTTATATGTGAGTCTTTTATTCCTGGAAAAGTTAGTGTGCAAGCATCCAAATGTAGCAATTAATTTAAGAGGGAAGAGGGAGAAAAATTGGCCAGCAGTTGAAACAAACTAGCTTAAACAGTAAATTAAATAAACAGACTTGAAGCAAATCCAAGGAGGACAGCAGGGAACCAATTCAAACTGCATTGAACCAACGTAGTTTGAAATGGCAATGTTAAGAGCCATACTTTAAGAGCAATGTTAAGAACAATTCATTAACGAGACTATTTATTTTTTTAGTAGTCTTGTTAATGAATTTGCACATTTGTTAGGGAGGGAAGGAACCAAAATAAAAACAGATACAAGTCCAATTGGTTTTGCTGTTTGTTCTTGAATCCCGTAGAAGTTATTACTCTGAGACCAATAAAGGGTTTCAAAATTTTTGCAACAGCTGTTTGAGCTCTTCCATCTCTTTGCACTGGATGATGACTCTCAAAAGACTTAGATCAGCCTTTCTGTTTTTTAAAGATTTTTTTTAATTAAATCAGTTCATGAAAAGAATAAACTTTGTAACATATTCTGCAGAAAATAACTGATAAGAATGTCTTCTATTTATGTATCAATCTAATTAGCAGCTCCAGGGCTGGGGAAAACAGGCAATAGTTCAGGAGAATGTTCATTCATTAAAGTTATAATTAAAATGGCAGGAATAGTATTCAATATATTGTGTAGATCACCTCACAAAGATCAGAGTCTGGCCACTGCCTGGGTCATAGATCAGTAGATCAGAGGTCCATGAGCTATTCCATTACCTCTCTGTGTGTCATTAGCACATCCTTCCTGTCTAAAGATAATAATCCTTAACGCATACAAGGAGCTCTGAAAGCTCATAATTTTGATATGATGAAAACAACTGTGCTTTGTCAGAAAATGTTAAAACCTTGTTGAGCACAAAGTGATTATTTCACTTATTTTTAAACTTGTAACATCTTTCCCTGTTCCTAAAACTAAAAACCAAAAAAGTCTGGTTCAGATTATGAACTTCCCATTTTTAAGTTCTTTGGTTTTAAATGAGGACCTTTTAGTTACTGTTTTTTGTTTGACGTAGACATCACCCATGGAATCAGCAGAACGTAGTCAGCAAGACTTGCTCTTGTTTTTTGAATCCTGAACAGCTAGTCTGTAAGTGCTGCCCTCAGTGCTGTCCTTGGAGAGACCTGCAGACCTGCCTGGTAGCCTGTGTTCAGAGCACAATGATCAGCATGCTGCCCAGAGCTCATGCTCTGAATTTCTCCTCTCTGAGCCCAGGGTCCCTGAGCTCCTGCAGAGCTTCATTTGTGCAGGCCTGTGCTTTTGTTACCGTTCAATGGCTTCTGCCTGGGGCTATGGAGATGTCCACTGGAACAGGTCCTAGGTCTGTGTGGTTGTGGCTGATGGAGGATTTGTCCACCCTGTGTTCAGGACCTTAACCACAGCACAGTGTTAGTACAGCCAGGTTAGCTTTAACCCAGTGGGGTAGGTGCTTGGTGTGAGCTCTGCGCAGGCTTGTTTGGTGTGATGCTCCTGAGGCAGGGGTTTAGTATCAGAGATAGCTGGCTAAAAATAGCCAGTTCTCAAAACTTGGAGTTACGAATGACAGGGCACAAAACGTATCTTGGGTGGAGCATTGGAAATCCCAAAGATACACTCTTACGCACATTTCTTTCCATCGCTTTCCCCCGCCCTCCTCAGTTCTCTCCTCTTGGCAGTCACAGAGTGTGTTCCATGTATTTTGAGCCAGTGGCTGCTCTACGCCAGAGGAAGCCTTCCTGATGAAGCTTACACTGACCTGGTCAAGGCCTGGTGACAATGGATTATAAAGGGAAGAAGTAAATCTCCTGTGGGTGTTATGTAAAAAAATTTTAAAGAAGGGATGATTGTTGATCTGGAATGTAATGGCTTGAGGTAAACAGGGTTAGTCCTGGGGTGTGGGGAGCTTGCTGCTGCCTTGAGCAGTACAAGAGGGGAGGAGCTGCTGACCAATGCTGAGGTGCAAGTCTGGGGGATTGGACCAGAGCCAGATTGACAGGCACACAGGAGCTTTATTTGCTGTGGGCAGGGCACATGGAGTCAGAGGGAAGACAGAAAAAGCATTAGTACTAGAACAGGTGAGAGATGCAAACGATGAGATTTTGGGACAAGGCAGAGCATGAGGAATGTGTAAGGCAGAGATACATATTATTGCCAGAAGACAGCATACCTGAGAAAATGCTGTCCTCCAACTTACTTAGATATGTATTCAGTGTGTATCTGACCCCCTGCAAACACAGTGCAGGGGCTGCGTGAACCAAAGTCTGGTGACAGCAGAAACATGTAAGGGCTCCCAACCCCCCTGCTCTGCCTCTGCTGTGCCACGGCTATGCTCAGTGTTGTTCTTAAGGTGATGCTGTGGACCAGATGGTCCCTTGTGGGTTTTATTTAGCGTGGACAAGTTCAGGTTTGCAGTGCTGGCCCAACTGAAAGCAGCAGTGTGGCAGGGAGTTGTGTGTGAAGCCTGGCATGTGCCTTCAAAGGTTTGTGTCTGAAGTCATGCCTTCAGTGGGCCGAGACCCTGCAGCATTGCCTCTAGAGTCACGTCGGGCATTTCTTATCTCCATTAAGTACTTGCTACAAACTCTAGTGTGTGTTTTTTGTTTTCCTGCTGCTTGGTGACACCTGCCTCCATCCACCTATCACAGGGCAAACCTGTACTCCCACCTATCATGTGCCCCTATGTGAAAGGAAGCAGCCAAGATTTATAGATGCCTGTCACTGAAAAAAGAATGGCAAAAACCAGAAGATCTGAAAAAAAAAATCTCATGAAGTTTTATTAGCAAACTGCACACTCGGCATAGAAATTTGTATGTGCTTTGCCCCTACCTTCTAATAGAAAGAGAAATAATAAAAGAAGAGAAAGAGAAAGGGAGATCAGATAGAGGAAAGGAGATCACTGGTCCTGGGTCCAGCATCAATCCAACCAACAGGATGTCCAGGATCCTGGGTGCACATCACCAAGGCTTTTTGGGGGTACCTCCTTCTAGGTAAGTTTTCCCCACCCTGGGATTAGGTTTCATGCTTGTGATATAAATGAGTTGGCATGTGTAGTCTGTTCTTCTGGACTTCTCTGGAAATGCATCAGTGGGGAGGGAGGAGGAGCTTTGAGGGTCTTTTGGTGGTCTTGATCCCCCCTCTGCTGGACTTGCCTGCTTCTTGACCCCATTCCTGTACCTGCACTGTTCCATGTTGTGCAATCTCCATAGGCCGAAACAGGGAGGTTGGCGTTAAAAAGGTACTGACTGCCCTACATCTGTACATTCCCCTTTTCCAGCCATATACTGTTCTAACTTACCTGCTTCAATGGTCATCAGTGTTACATAGCAACATGTTAAATCCACCTTGCCCCGGCTTCTACCCCATCTCTGTGGCTAGCCAGCAGTGGTTTATTGTTAGAGATTGAGTTCAGCTGGAAGCACAGGACACTGTCTCCTTTGCACCTTTCCTTTCCTTTATGATGGCATGTGGTGCAGAAAGTGCAGCGGTCTCATCCTGGCTGTTTGGATGACAGTGCTCTCTTTGTTAAAGCAACTGATTGCCAAGACAAGAGATTTATCCTGAGAAATTGTTCTGTTCTGAATGACTTAATTACTGCTTAAATTTTGTCTTTTGTGGGTGGTGGTGTGATGGTTTGATTTGTACTGCGTTTTTATTCTATAGCTGTGTCTGTTTTTGCAAAGAAGGTGTACTCAGTGGGAGAAATGATTCCCCATACATGTGGTAATGAAGATAAAAGGTGAATGTGTTTTTGTCTTTTGCAATGCAAAGCAATAACAGCCCTCTAGTGGTCACAGCTCTCAAAAAAGCAGTATAGGGAATTTTCTTCATCTCGCTCAAGCAATATTGCAATAATTGCTTTCTCCAGGGCACTCTAGCAAGGAAGGCATACATGATAAAAGTTTTTCCTTCCTCTTTGACATTCTCATGCTTCTAAATTGAGTAACTAAGATAATATTTGCAATTTAGTCATATAATTGGCAACTTCAGACTGTGCATCTGGGGAGCTTTCACTTAGCTGACTTAACTGCACACGTTAATAACAATGGCAATTATTTATTGAATAATAGGCTATTGGGTTTCCTAAGTAGCTAAAGCACTGAGCTGTGGAACAAAGACTAACATAAATTACCATCAACTATATGACACAGTTCTTGAAACCACAAAATTACACCTTCATTTTGTTCACTTTTATGTAATTATTTCTTTTCTTTTTGAATTCTTGTCAACAGCCCAGTGACTTCTCGGTATCTCTAAAGGCATCGGGGAAGAACAAACATTTCAAGGTGCAGCTCGTGGACAATGTCTATTGTATTGGGCAGCGACGCTTTAATACTATGGATGAGTTGGTGGAACACTACAAAAAGGCTCCCATCTTCACCAGTGAACACGGGGAAAAGCTATATCTTGTGAAAGCACTTCAGTGACATCGAAGATGGACTTGGCCACCTAGGCCTCTTATAACTTACAAGCCTTAGGTCCTAAATTCACTTTTATAGAGCAGAGCAATATCTGAAGCAGGCTTAAGGAATAGGCTCTTTCTAAAGTGTTTGCTCTGTCAGTTGCTGTTTGTCCTTTTTTTTTCGGTTTTGTTTTGTTTGCCTCTTTTTGTGTTCCAGTTCTGTTAATCTCCGACCACCTCTCTTCAGGTTGAGAGTTTCCCTTGGGTGGCCGTGGTGAGCGCTCACCTTCCCGGCTGAGTTCAAAACTCCCCTCTCCTGTGTACGTTTACATAGTTAGCTCAGATCAAGGAGGGGCGTTTTCAATTCAAACCAGTGTTAATCTGTTCAGATTGCTCACGCAGGCAGAACTCTCCGTTCAGAGACATCGGGCAGAGTTTGAATGCACTGAAGCTGCAGCTGCTTAAGTGAGAGAGAGAGTAGACGTAACAGTTGTGGCTGTGAGTTCTGTAGCTATATCGCTTACCGAGTAGGATATTACAAAAATTCCTAGTTCCTAGAAGCACTCTTTACACTGTACTCTGCTATTACATTGCCTCTCTGACTCTTTGTGAAGAGTACACTAATTAAAAGCATTTTGTAATAGTACTTCTTAAACTACTATGGTAAGATTGTAGTAAAAGAAAACTATCTAGTGTATTTTGGTCTGTAATTGCAACAAAGAGAAATTTTATTTGAAAGTTGATTACTAGAGAAAGAATAATTGAATTGTAAAGGCTGAATGTTTTGGTAATCTACAACCAAATGTGCCATCCACATAATGCTTTTTCCTCTTGCCCTTCTGCTTGTTTGAATTAAACGATTATGTATTTAATTCTCAAAGTAATATGTATCTGTAGCTGATTGTTGACACTAATACAGAAGATTAATAAAAACTGATCTTGGGACAGGGTGGGGTGGGCTACCAACACTATATATATATTTGCTTTACAGAAAGAAATCTTCGGGTTTTACAGAGGATGGTGTGGTTGGTAGGAAGAGACACACAGAATGTTTATGAAGAAAATGCATTTTTCTCTTTTCTTTACATTTAAACTCCTTTATGGTTTAAATATACAGTCTTTAGATGGCACATTCCTGAGATTGAAGAAGGGATCATGAGATCTCAAAATCTTGCATACTCAGTTTTTTTGGATATTGTAATAAAAAAGGTATTATGTCATGATGGAGTACTGGATTTATCCTTGGGTGGTAGTCCTGGTGTTACTTTAGCAAGGTAAAATAGAGTGAAAAATGAATTTGTTTGTCTTGGAATTTGTGTGGCCTGAAAAGAAAACGTCTGTGACTGCAGAGGACAGTTTCGATATGAGGCAGTATCTAATGGTCTCTGTCTTTCTAGTTTTGTGATAATTAAGTCCGATGATAGCTTTAATGAAAACTGCAAAATGGACCTGTTTCCTGGTACCTTTTTGCTGTTAAAACACATTCCTTACCTATTCTGTATTTCAGCCAGTAGTAGTACAACTACCTCTGTGCATAACTCCAGTGCAGGTTAAGCAGACTTCAGCTCTGTCTGACTTGCTTTGGGGTAAATCATGACACTGCCAGGAGACTCTACTGTACCTCTGTGAGTGAATTGCAGTCTTGCTCAGATCCAAGAAGCAAGTACAATTTTTGAAGTTCTACGCATGTGCTATTTTCCCACCATTACAGAAATCTTATTTCTGTAAGGTTTCCTGACTTGACAACTGTATTTGAATTAAAAACTGTATTTTTCTGTATGTGCATTAACTAAAAATTTGGCAGTGACACTTGTGCTTGGTGAAGCTTAATGAAGGAAAGCAGTGATTCAGAGCAATACAAAATGATCATGCATTATCCTGAAGAGCACCTATCCGTTACAGTCTTCTAAGAAGATAGAAGTTTTCCTTAGGAAGTTGATGAGAAGTACCAGTTGCCAGTTGTTTACAATCTACCTACAGAGGGACTCCACAATGGGCTGCTTCTTAAACTTCATGAGTGAATGCTGCAGAGAATGTAGGGTTTTGCCTTCTAATACCTAGTTTTTTCTTTAGGTGAATCTAAGCATGTACTGGGTATGGCAATGACATTAAGAAAGTCAACTTATATGTTGTATAAGCATTTTCAGGTTTCAGTGAAATGCTTTTCAGTCTTGTTGTCTCTTTGTAGTATTTAGAAAAATTATATATGGGAATGGTTTACCTTTTCAGTAAACTGATTATGCTAATTACTCTTTCATGACCCTTGTTCATTTTTTTTCTGAAATATTCCCTAATTTCCTGTCCAGCAGCATTTGTATGCCCTCTTGCAGTCTTTTTTCACCTTTTTTATAGTCCCTTTTTACAACCTCTCTTAGTTCCTAACCCCTTTCTAGTCTTAGTACCTTAGAACTAAATCAAATCCATATAAATGGTTTACTATGTGCTTTATATTTTAATGGATTTATAAAATTTTGTATGTTTGTTTGTTTGTTTTTGTTACCTCATCATGTGTAAACAACTTCTGTGTCTTGAGGTGTGAATTGTCAAAGATTTTGTTTTGGAAATAGTTAATTTATGACCCAGTGGTGTAAATGACTAGCTCAAATAATTTTTTTCTTTTAAATAAGTCTCACCTTGGTTTTGCCCATGCTGTATTTAATCAGCATGCTTTCTGTTCAGCAGACTCATTGATAGTTCTTCAGTTGTTCCTGTCTTTACTGAGATACATTCATGCAAGTTTTGCTGCCTTTTGCTGCCCTTTTGACCTCTTTTGTTGGACTTGGTCTAAGTGTTAACCATCTGCAGTACTAACTGCTTGATAAAGGGGCAATAGACGTGGATTTTATTTTCCTATTTTATACATACCTTTCTATTATTTGACAAAACCTCACCCTTATGTTTTGACTACTTATAGCCTCTTTGTCAAAGCTTGGGGAGGGGTGGGCTTTTTAAATACGAGTGGAGTCATGGTGACCTGAGTTTCTTCACCTGCAGTATTCATTAAAGGGTCAAATAGTTTCTGATGGAGTACAAGTGGTGATTTTTCTTCATGGTATTCAGTCTGGCTTTTCCCATCATACCTGGTTTGTACAGGTCGATAAGTTGTACTTCTAAGCATTATTACTGAACAGCTGTTAATATTTTGTTGCCCTGCTGGTGTCTGCAGAGAAATGTCAATGATTTGTCTGAATCCCTAGTGGTTACTGCATCTTCTACACAGTGGCAGGAATTTGAGGTCCATGTTTTCAGTTTTAGCTCTGGGGGCTTGTTGACAAGCTCCTAGATGAAGTTATCTTGACTGTGGTATCACCCCTTTTGTTCTCACGTATTAGGTGACAGATTAGTAAAGGATTAATCTAAGAGTGAACCAAGAGCATGCCAGGTAAACTCACATGGATCTACTGTATTATAAAAGCAAAGGATTTGCTTAGTCTTTGCTTTTGGGGAGCGAAGAGGCAATAAAGATGTTCAGTTGGGTGTTTAACATGAATGTGGACTACATGAATGAACTGTAAAGTCCCACTCTTGAATGATTCTTCTTAGTGTTCTCTATTCAGATATTTTTGTCTCATAAATTTATATTAAATCTTTAAAGTTTACAGCTGTTCTTCCAAGACTTTATTGTAGCTTTTCTGTACTATAAAGTTTGGTGTCTGGTTTAATGGTTTCACTGTGAAGAAATAGAGATCTTCCACACTTAATAACTTTTGTTATAACACAGAGTTGAAGTACTTTTAAAATGCAATTTCACCTCTAAAAATGAGTCAGATTTTTGCCTAAACTATAAATCAAAAACTAGAAAATGGCCCATAGTTCTTTTGAATTAGGTCTGGCAATTTAAAGCTACTAAATAATCGTAAGGGCTTTCATTTCTTTTTGGTCTTAAACTAGTTTGTTTCAGTGCTTTAGAGGTAAATGAAACTTGTGCAGTCTTGACAATCTGATTCTGACGTGTTCTGTTTTCTTACTCCAGTGGGATGGGATGACTCATTTTTAAATGGAAACTTGTTAACATATTTATAATGATAAGCTGTGAAAGTTGTATTGCTAAAGTAACTCTCATCTGTTAAAATGCACTAGTAACTGTGAACTGAACCTTCCTATTCCATTCTCTTCAGTGCATTCAAAATTCAGTGTCATTTTTTTATAAAGTGAGAAAGTACAAACCGGCAAGAGTACAGAGCTCACAGTCTGAAGAGTGATACAGATCGCCTGGACCGCATGAATGGAACTTTGTAGAGTAAAAGGAGGATGCAAGATGTTGCTGTTCACTCACTGTGCCCAAATGGAATAGGTTTTTGAGTAATAAGGAAATGAATTTTGCAGTACTGTTCTAGAAAGTATGTGCAATTGCAAGACAAATGTGAAGTAGCTTTAGTATGTGCTAATAATGCCTAATGTGTGTATGTTCTTGTGCCAATGTCTTGCAAAAGCAGTAGCTTATTGTCTTTTTCTCTCTTTTAGGTGGGTATTCATATCTGTAGCTGTTGTATATAATTTGTTGGAAAATCCAACACACAGAATGTTTTTTGACCTAAATTGACTTAGTGTGAAAAATAACTGATATATAGTACACTTAAAACTGTAGTATTTTCTGGTCCTTTACATGCTGCTGGGACCATATGCTCTTTTTGTATTTTAAAATGCAAGTTTTTTCTGGCATATTCTTAGTGTTTCTTGTCTTGTTAGAAAATAGGTTGTCTCCCCTGTTGTTACTTTCAATATCCACCCAAGCTGATACAGAAGCTGAGTAATGGAAGTGTCATGTAACCATTGACAGATAAGGCAAGTTTTTCCATGAATTTTCTTTCCCATGTGGTAATATTAAACCTTTCAAGAGTGGGAGGTTAAAAAAAAAGAAGAAAAGAAGACTCTAACTTGACAGGTTATCTTCAGCTGTGGGAGTCCACAGGTAAGAAATGTTCTTTTCTATTTTCTGAAGTGGATTTAGTTTGTAATTTAGCTTGATATAATATGGTACTAATGTATGAAGTATTACAAAGGTTAACACGTGTGGATTCAGTCCATCCTACTGAAGGATTGAATAGATAAAATTGTAAATCTCAGTGTCCTACTCTAGAAAATAATCATCTTAAAAGGGGGGGGACGCTGGAATTTTGGGGACTTTTTTGTTGGTGGGATTTTTTTGTTATTATTTTTGAAGGAAGACTTCAAAAGAGGTGTCTTGCTCCAGTTTTCAAGCCAGATTTTGCTTCTGAGCTTCTTCCCAAGAAACATCTGTTGGGTGTGAGCCAAGCCACAGAGAATATGTAAACTGGAATTATTCTTCTAGCTGTAATTGAAACTGGTGGTGAATAGTAGGTTACTTTTTTTTTTTTTTAATTTTGATCTTCAGTAGACTGGATACATACATCTGTATGGTAATTAATTAGTGGGTTCTGTGGGTTACTGACTTATGTTTTTCACCTGGGTTCAACTCTGTCAAGTTAAACTTGGTAATTTTTTTTCTTTTAATTCCTTTTTATGTCACAGAACCAGGAGTGCATTCAGTTCAATTATAATTGGTAATGCAAAGAAACCCTTCAGTTGTGGGCAGCTGGTATGTTGAATTCTAAGTTCATAGATGATGATGATGATGATAATGATAATACAGTCATAAAGAATTGCAGGTAATGGCACCAGCAGACAGTCAGAGAGAACAGGCTCCTGGGATCATTAAGCAAGTATCTTGATGGTTTCCCTTTGGAGAATTAGGATGTTTATTTTCATTTGAATATCCATAGCTAATTTGTGAAAGTGAAACTTAACCCTTTTTTAGTGTACAGTGTGTTTTTACATAAATTCCAGGAATTAGCACTGCAGGAGGGAATGTGAATGTTGAGACTTTAAGAAAATGAAGGGTTCTGGTGTTTGTGGCAGCTTTTCCTACTGAAAATCTTTCTAGGTTTATATCCCAGTGAAAATTGGGGTACTGCTTTGTGTTACTTGGTTTTGCACTGGCATCAGCCTGACTTTGTGCTGCCGTAACCCATTTCCACTAAAGACAGAATAACTGTGGTTATGTTAGAAGACATTTTCATAATATCAGGGTTCTTGTGCAGCTGCCTTGGGCTAAACACAGAGTGCAAGGTGAAGAGAAAAACAATATGTTAACTCACCAGAAATGGGTGGATGCCATGGAGAACTCATTAAATCCAGTTGGTTTTGTCCTTTGCTCTTAGTAATTCACGAGTGAGTGCTGACATTATCAGTGTTCGATGTTTTGTGTTAGTAAGACTCAAGTTATTTCTTGTACTAACAAGTAACGTTGATCAGGTGTGTTGCTCCTCTGGCTTGTCTCTGTGAAATCATTCTGCTATGAAATCCAGAATGATTTAAGAGAAATTATGTCTTTTGCACCTACATTGTCAGCCTTCTGATGCTCTTTAATATTACCTCTTTTGTAAAAATGAGAAGTCTGAGCATATTTCAAAAGTTAATCTCATCAGAATCTTTTGCCATGTGGTGAACATTAGATTACCAGTCACAGGCAGCTTGATGGCAATATCCCATATTGTTTGACAATGGTCTTGGAGACTTGTCTCCCTAAATTAACATCGGATTTGTCTTTGCTTTTTTTTTTCTCTCAGAAATACCCATGCATCTGTCTTTGGCAGTCCTGTTACTTCTGGGAAAGTCTCTTTGTCCTTGGCTGCTCTTCTGGAACTTTGTGGGTCATTTGGAACAATGGCGTTTCCATGCAATGTTGACTTATTGGGAAATAATACTCTTCTTGATTAATTGCTTGATGCTGTGGTGGGGGAAAGAGGAGTCAAAGGTGCTTTCCTACTTTATGCTATTTCTGGGAAGCACTTTGTGCTGGTGGACTGAACTCTGGCCATTCTTTTGAAGAGAAACAAAAAATAATGGAGTACAGGTTACAGTTCTGGATTGAAAAAAGAGCTCTGCAAATGCTTTCAAATAGTTCTAAAACTGTAAGAATGGAGAAGCTCATTACATAATGCAGTGTCAGGAACTACTTTAGTTACTGATGAGAGGAGGAGGAGGTGGTTGCTTTCCTCAGCATTAGCAGAACACTAATTCTGCAATAGTCTTAGAATTTCTGAAGAACAAACCCAGCCACCTTCAGGAACATATCTGAAACCAAGCTGTGCAAACTACAGCTCTGAACATTTGAGAGTGGGCACCATGCAGTCATCTAGCTTGAATTTTTGTTATATTACTGTTAACTGCAATCTATTGACTTTTATGATGACTCAGATGAATCATTTTTCTTGTGTTTTTTTCTAGTACAGTTACATGTGGTCTGGCATCATATTCATTCAAGCTGGTTGAGCTTCCAGAAATCCTGCTTGTCCTGTGCTTTGTTCATCTGGACTACCTTCCTACCCTACTTGCACTTGGTCTCCTATTCTGCCGTTTTACTTTTCTCACCTGTTTTGTCTTGTGCCCTAAATCATCAGTTTTTCAGCTCCTCCTTCTTGTCTTCAATTGTCTACTCTCCCTGTACTTTTAACCTTTAATATTTAGAGCCTACCTAACGAACAGGAAATACTGCTGTATTCTACACTTCTCCTTTATACACCCAGGTTACAGAGGAGCAGACCCAGTTCCCAGCATGGAGCTGTATTTGTGCTGTGGGAGCATCAAGAACAGGCTGTCAAGCAACTGTATTGCTTGAGCAAACCTGTTCTTGTTCACAGAGGTGGTTATTGGACGATATAATCCTCACTTGAATCAGCAGCTTGACCTTGGGGCTTCTGTGCATGTGTTCTCACTGTGGAAGGCTTGGTGCTCAAACAGGTTGTGCAGCTGCAATTCTGAAATGGGGAGTGGAAAATTACCTGGTCAGTATTTTTGCATATTTGCCCTAAATGCCATACTCATCAAAACAGGGGCAGTGAAATTCTTGTGTTGGTATTTGGGAGTGATTACCCATCCCTCCTTTCTTGCCTGTTGAAGTTTCTTCTCCCTGTTGTGCTGGATGGTATTTTCTAATACTGGACAGAGAGAATAGCAAGGACTCCCTCAAGAGAGTTGCAATTCATCGGTAGCAGTTTTTGTGAGATCTGATTTGCTTGAATTGCATTGGTGCATATTTAGGCAGGTATAGTGGAGTTGTTACACTGGCATGTAAGTACACAACTGTGTTGTAGCTGTAAATGCCAGTCTGTGCTGTTTATTGGAACTGTTATAATTACAGTGCATGCTATAAAGTCTTCATTCAAAACCTGATATCATAAACAAAGCCCTATAATTGAAAAAGAAAATAAGTAGCCCTAAGCCCACATACACAAGGAAGGAACAGCTCAAACTGAAGAGAGCAGCCAAAGTAATTGTTACGTACTGTACAGTGATGAAGAGCAGACAAAGAGCATACACTGAGGAGCCATGGAAATGAATCATCACAAAGGGACTGGCGACAGCGCTATGAGTTCGCTCACCCACACGAATGGAGTGATGCATATGTTGGCACCAGTGAGTAGGAGTGGAGTTTTAAATGATCACATGAAGTGTTTGCTAAGGGACTGGGCTCAGTGGGGCCAGACCAGAGGAACTTCTGTTTTGTTCTGAAGGAGTTCATGCTTTTTCTCCCAAGATGTGGAGACAGGATATAAATAGCAGTGGGCTTGAATAAGCAGTCAGCCTCTGCATCTGCGGCAGGAAATGAAGACATCTAGGAAATCCCCTTTGTCCCAATTAGATGTGTGTGTGCACATGTTTACTTTCCCTCCATTTGAAAGACTTAGTCAAATTTGATTTGTTCCAGAGCTAACTTGCTTCTCTGTTCAGAATCAGTGCACACCTTTCTGTAGCAGAGTGATCGCTGGGGAAAGCTTTGATTACATTTGAACTTGAGTGCAGATGTGTCTTAAACTGCGCCTGGGTGCCTAATCCTTGGTGAGCTCAGTGCCCTAGAAAGGGAAAAGCAATGTCTGAACAATTTTAAGTTGGGTCCATGATTGCATTAACACACCTCTGCTGTACTGTCTTCCCCACCCTACTGATGGTTTGGGGACACGTATCCCTTTGGCTTCTGCAATCTGTTTTGCAGCATTGATGTGCATTTTTTTTTAAACTTTGTCTGATACTTGGGGAAAAAAAAAAAGCCTGGAACCTGCTTCTCCTCAAGCTAGCCTTTCCCACTGAATATGAAAAACGGCTGTGCTTGTGCAGTCATACACATGCCAGCCAGGGAACCTCATCTTCCAGTGCCATAATGAGATGAGTATGTTGCCTGCCATCAGCATCCAGAAGACACAAGATGGCTCCATCCCCAGTGGAAGAGCACTATGAGGCTCTCTCTTGAGACTGTATCATTTCACATCAGCATGGATATGAGCTGGATTGGGAGCTGATTTGTAATAGTTAATGAAAAGAAGTAAAATATAGTACATGTCAATTCTGAATCATCTCATTTCAATGAAGAAGTCTTAATAGCTGTGCTGGCCCTCCTATAATCATGCAGCTGTAAGAGTAGACTTACCAGTCCATATATGTTAGTGCAATGCAAGGCCTGAAAAGCCCTGGAATTCACCGTGGTGGTGCTTCTGTTTCTGAAGGAAGAGAACATAATTATTGTAAAAGCAGTGAATCTGGACTAAGAAATACCTTTCTTGTGAGTGATACTGGCTGGCCTAGTCTCTCTGGTGGCTCCTCATCAGTTCTTGTGGGGCCTTGTGACTTCAGATTGGGACCCATGTCTTCCCAGTCAGGACAGGTAGAAGTGAGTTATGAGCTTTTAGCATGGTGCTCTGAACTAATCCTTCCCTGGGCTTTCAACTGCTGTGCTTCCTAGTCATGAAAACCATCTTTTACTGGCCTGGAAAAGAAAGCAGAGATACTTACCCAGAAGCCTGAATCTGTGTCAGCAGAAATTGGGAAGAACAGTTTTAAAATTCAAGTTATGATAAATTGTGATCTAGACAGTTAGAGATGCTTATCTAAGATGATAGTTACAGAAAGCCAGTAAGAGTTAATGAAGACATTTCTTTCTCTGAGTGTCACTTACCCTTCCTGTAAGCCTTATCTTTTCCAGCCTACAGGGAAGTTTGACAGTGCTTCCTGCCCTTTGAGTTTCTTGCCCTAAAATTTAGGAAACTAGCCAGTCTTGGTACTGTTCTTCTGGTAAATGCTTACAATTTACACTCACAACGTGTGTTGAATATACAGGCTTCTTAACATATTTCAGCAAGATTCTTGTGTAATTATGCAACCACAAGCACAAATCACAGCCCCTCAGTGATGCTGCCTATGCTGATAAGCACACAGCTACCTTATCTAGCACCCTGATTGTTACTTTGATAATGCTTTGGGGTTTAATGGGCAATGGCCATGAACTGAGATGCAGAAAAAGGAAATTATTTGCAAAGAGCCTTGCAACATTATGCAATAACCACAAGGAGCCTCAACATTTACTTTACGTGTTTTCTAAGGCCTTATACCAAGGCAGACTGAAATTTAATGAAAAGATCAAAATGACTAGACTTGGCTTTGGATCAAACTCTAATACAATTCATTTCTTACTGACTTTATATCCGAAAATATTAAGGCACTTGCACTTATGATTTTAAGAGGCCTAATTTTAGAGGATATAGGGGATCAGAAATGTTAACTTCTATTCCAGAGCAGCTGACTGAATTATACATCTGTGTTTTCTAAACTATTGTAGGCAAGGCATATTTACTTTACTAAGCTTGAAAAAAGGATAAAATGTGGAAATGGTGCCAAATCTGCAAAGAAAATGTCATATGAAAGAGGATTTCATGCTTACTTTGGTATGAATTATTGCACTGTTCTTTAACTGAGCCTGACTTCCTAAGTTTTCTGCTACAGTATTGCTGTGGGTTTTCTCAGATTTTCTGGTTATTAAAATTCAGCCCTCAAACTTCAGAGCTCCCTTTCCTAGTGTTATTTGATCCTAGCTAGAGGAGCGTGGTTTAAGTGATAGATTTTTAATGAACAAAACCTTAATAGTAGGACTTTAACAAATCACAGAATATGCCAAGTTGGAAGGGACCCACAAGGATCATCCAGTCCCACCCTTAGCCCTGCACAGGACCATCCCCAGGAATCACACACCATGTGCCTGAGAGTATCATCCAAACACTTCTTGAACTCTGACAGGCTTGGTGCTGTGACCGCTGCCCTGGGGAGCCTGTTCCAGTGCCTGGCCACCTTCTTCGAGATAGTCAGTTGTTGCACCATTGTAGTGAAAAACTTTTATCAATATGTGAGTTAAAAATGTAGGTTATGAATGGTTGTTTTCAATTCCATCGTCTCATGAGTTTTAATGTTTATCTTTGTGAAGATATAGTGATACAACACAAACCATAGCAAAAGTTTGGCAGTTTATTCCTTGTGGATTCTCTTTCTTTCAGCTTCTCAGTCCTTGCTGCTTAGTGATGTCCCTTTCTTTTCTACTGGCTGGTTTCACAGGCTTAATACTGCAGTAATTACCCTGACATTTATTATAATATGTTTAGTATTAGAGATTGGATACTTAAAAGAGCAACAAGTTTTCAGGCAGGGACCAGGTTCTGAGAACTGCTTGCAGAAGGATTTAGTGAGGCTACACCTGTTTATCTGCTGCAAGCTGGTCTTTTATTCTTTCTCTTGCTGTCATTTTCCCATGTCTTCAGTGATTCACAGCCTCCTACACTGCAGTCCACTGGGACTGCCAGAGATGACTTTGTTATTAGTTGATGTTTCTTGGATGACCCAAGTTTTCCTTGTAATCTGATTCCATCAAGAGGATGGTGTTAGGCCTCTGGGATTTCCAGGAATAACTTGCATTGCACACACTTAAGAGAAGCCTGCTCAAAGTGACCTAAAAACTTAAAAGTCTCAAAGGAATCAGCAGTTTTCAGTTCTGGCCTCTGAAACATGACATCCTGAAATGTCCATGCTCTTTTGGATGAGTGTGCTTGCTCCATGCTAAACTCTCCTGCTCACTTCTCCTCTAGTCCTAAACTCCTTTGTTCAAGCAGGGTCACAATCCTGCATGGACATGGGGCACCCATGTCAAGTAACCCCCCACGTCTATGTGACCCTAATTTTTCTAGTTATGTCCCCCTCTTGTATCTGTGTGCTCAGTATGTGCGATTTCTTGATCACCCCTGAAACTGAAAGCACAACCAAGGCCCTGCTTATGAGACACCATTAAAAAAGCCTCTACACACTTCTGCTTGTCTTGGATGTGTTGAAAGTCAACCTTCTTGGCAGAGTGGTATGTTTCAATTTTCTATTTATGAGAATGATAATAAATCACAAATCACAGGATTGCTTCTGTATGCACGCATACCCTCTTTGTAGACTCCCCAAAAAATAAAGGAAATTAAAAATAGGAATTAGAAAATAAATGCTACTGTGTATTTTTTGCCAGGGGCTTGTTAGATCTCCTGTTTCTTCCACATGCTTTGCAGCGCTGAGAAATATAAAGACAGCTAGTCTCCTTTTTTCAACACTGCTCTAGGCAGTGTATCCCTCTGCTACTTGAATTCCTTGCCAGAGTTGCCAGGTGGCAAATCATATGGATTCATCGCATGAATGAACTTTTGTTCACGTGAAATTGCTTTGGTGCTGCAAAACTTTCTTGTAGGTCACTGATTTGCTGTCATTCAGGTGATCAGTGATGTTATTTATCATTTCTTTTTGCTGTTGATCTGAGCCTCACTTTAGTCTGTGAAGAAGGGTGCAGTGAGTATTCAATATAAATCTGAACTGTGCAATTCTCTCTTAAGGTACATGTCATAAAGATGCCAGGGAATTAATTCCCCTGCTGTTTCTGTCAAAAATGGGATTTAATGTGAGCCAAGAAACTTCAGTTGATGTTCTGTGTTTTATTGTGTGTCAGACTAGCCCAGAAACTTTCTCCATGAAGACTGTGTGTGCTCTTGACTGATGAAATATTTCACCAGCTTCGAGAGTGGGAGGTTGTTTAATTAAAGGGAATAGGTAGCATATACTATATCAAACACTTTAATACTGAAAACTTGGAAATGAGAATTAATGGAGTCATGCAGAAGTGTGCTTACAGGGGATTAATGACTGTTATTAAGCTGGTGATTATTCATTTCCATTTTGCATGCATTGATCTGAGAATATTCTTCAGATGCAAAAAAATTTTAAAATGGAGATGTCGGGGCTTGAAGGTGGGAAGTCCAGGGCTGACATGCTTTTCCCTTCAGTGGCAGAGCATTAACCCCAACAGCATTAAACCCACTGGCTGATGCTTCAGCTTAACTGTGACTGTCATTTCACCTCTGATCTTGGCCCTGCGCTTTTCTACTCAGTTTTCAAGCATGCTGTAATGCTGAGGATGCAGCTTAAAGGCAAAGTAAATTGAAAGGTGTGAGATATTAAGAGAAGCCCAATTTCATGCCAATTGCTGGGGGGAGGGGGAAGCACAGTGAAAGTTTGCATGACGTTCATATGGGCTTTGGTGTCATCCTGCTCTCACAGACATCCAGAGTCCTCTAAGAGGCTCTGAGACTTGAATCAGACCTAGTTTGCCTGGGTTATCAGTGCAACCTGTGTTCTCCCATCTTGCCTCACGCAGAATAAAAGAAACTGCTTCCCCATTTTAGAACTGGGATTTAAAACAAATGGACAACATTTAGAGATACAAGTAAGACTTTTTTAAGAAGGTGTCCTTTGAAATGTTATTTGAGGAAAAACTGAACATGGGGTAGAGCAAGAGAAGGCTGAGGTACCCAAGTGTGAGTTTTTCATGCAGCAAGCATGGGGTGGGGGGTGACAGGAACAAGTCTCCACTAATACACAGGAGGAGAAGAGCATTAAATCAGATCTATTTATTGGCATTGATACAAAAGTAATACTTTCCTCTAAAGGACAGCTGCTCTCACAGCTGTATGGTTACTCATGTCCCTTCCCAACAAAAGGCATTACCTTAATGCAGAGAGGTTGCTGTGAGCTGTAGGCATAACTGAGACTGTGACATATGCTCAAGCATGCTTACACAGACATTTTTTTCTAGAGCATTGTTACATCCGTATTTTTCTCTCCTGAATGCTCCTGTTGATAGTCAGACTTCCTCAATAGTTACTGCTCACATTAAATGGTAGAAGGAGGGAAGAGTAAAAACCTGAAGGATTATGATGGGAAGTTTCTTTCCCTCACTGTTGCAAAATGATTGGCAACAACTGATATCAGCATGAGGGGTTAGAGAAACACAAAAATAATACATGAGAGGTTAAAAAGACAGTGTAAGTGGCTGTAGAACATCTTCCCTTTCCCAAATAGAATTTTCTCACCCACTAACTCGTCTATCTCAGTCCTTGTTGAAGTTAGTGGGAGTCTTTCCATTAAAAGGATATTGGATCAACCCCAGATCCTCCATGCTGGGTGTAACGGACACAGTCGTTAAGCTCAGAGGTGAGTGGAAGGAATTTTATGACTGAGGAGTCTGTGTGAAATTCCAGCCCTCTTGAATCCGGTGTTGAAACTCCCATTAACTTCGTTAGCGCTGGGATTTTGCTACTAGACTCAGCGTGAAGTGAAATCAATGTGGCAAGAGACGGCGGGATGTTTGACAACAGAGATGCTAGCTGTGTTTTATCCACAGCTGGAACGTCAAAGCATAAACTGTTTTCACTGTTAAAGTTTCTTGCTGCCATTTCAGTGGCAATAAGAGCTAGTTGAGCCTGACTGCAGCTGCCTGTCTGGTACAGAGAGAAATTCTGGCATGGCACCCAGGATGGGCTTTCCTTGAAAAATGCTCCCTTGGGAGTTTTCCACTATATCCAGAGGTGGCTGTATCTAATATGCAGTAGGTAACTGGAATATAGTACACTTATATCCAGCAGCAGAGACCATGCCCATAATGCCTACCCAGGTGGAAGAAAGCATAGAGCATGAGTTCAAATCAAAATAAGGAATTTGGAAGAGAAGAAGCTTCTGAGAAAGTAGTGAGTTGTACCCACCCAGCTGTGCGATCTGCAGGGAAATTACGTATTTTTGAACTGGAAAGGGGGGGGGGGGGGTGATGTGTGTAAGAAGGAGGAAAAGATTGAAAACACATGAGAATGGAAAGGATTTTCACAACCCTCTCCCCCAGTCTGAAAAGAAAGCTGTCCATTATAATAATTGCAGTGTAAGTCGCAGAAATATTCTGCAGGGTGAGGCCAGATCCATCCCTGGAGGGCTTGCAGGCAGAGATGAATATAAAAAGGCACAGGAGTTCAGGGATAGGTCAGTACAATCATTTCAGTTTTTAAGAAACGAGTGCTAAGGTTTTCAGAAATGGCTGGAAATCTCTTCCCTTAAGTGGTTGGAGTTGAATTCCAAAACCCAAAAGCTCTTAAAGCCCCAGTTGTTTTCTAAAATATTTGTGGTTATCAGTATCTAATCCCAGCCTGTTTCCCAACCTTGGGCTGCCTTTGAAGTATTGCTAACAAGAGCTGCTGTGCAGTTCTCTGCCCTAGACTGCACCCTCAGCAGGATCCAAAGTGAAAGGGTTTGTTGTAAGGTTCACCTTTTATTTCTACATGTTGTTGACTGCTATTAGCAGTACCTTTCTCACAAGAGATGAAGATAATAACAAGGTGATGTATTATTGAGGTCCCTGAAATAAGAAGCCACTGGCTTTAGGCTCTCGCTATAGCCACCAAAGATCTTTGTCTTTGAGGAAGGCACGTAGACCTAGGTGCTCCATTGTAGTGCCTGTGTTTAGATGGGCTGCCTGTGAGTCTGACTTCTCCCGGGGTTAAATGGTTCATCCATTCAAATACTGTTTTATTGGTAGTGCCAGTGTGTCATTCATGTAGAGAATCATTAAATGGGGAACACCTTTCCCATATTCTTTTCCATGTGTTAATGCTAAATGTGGTTCCCCATTCCTGCTTCCAACACCCCTCTTCTTCATCCCCAATCCATTTCTCTTTCTGGAGCATTCAAAGTGCATGACTTCATCTGCTTGATTATCTGGAGCCTTGGGAATGCTGGCTTTGTCTCAGAAACCACCAGAATGTGCTGAGCAAACACCACTCCTAGTCAGGCTGCATCAGGGCTGGCAGTTAAAGCCTCCAATGCAAGAAAACTTGCTAGGAGCTGCTGTTTGATGAGATCATCTTTAATGATAGGGGGTTGCCTTATTTTGGTGAACTAGATTGAACACGAAGGCAGTATCAAGGCCAAATAAAAGAGCTGTTGTTTCCGAATGTTTTTGTAGCTTTCTAGGATTGCATTTTTGCACAAAAGTGGGCATTCATTCTTCGTTACATTGCAGTTTCAGCTTTCGTACTGACAGCGTGGTTTCTGTCATTGGTAGCAGGGCCAGAAAAATCTACAATGTATTTTTAAAATGTAATTGGGAAGAGAGTGGTTTTTCTCTAAGAGGGCTGAACAGCTGTATGTCTGGCTTCTTACTACATTGTTCACTCAAGTCTGTCTGGCTACAGACCAGTGCTGTTCTTGTCATGTTGTGCATGGAGTAAACTGAAGCAATGGAAAGGGAAGGAAGGCTGACAGGTATCTAATGGGGGCCATTTCACAGGATCTCCTGTGACAGGGGTGCAGGAGCACTCTGTTTAGCATCTCCAACTTGTTGAGGGGTGTATTTGCTGCCACCGCTGTTCTGATGTGCTGTCTCATGAAACAACAGGAAATTAGAATGTGTTAGCTATTGGGATATGAGGAAGAGTATTATGTTTCCGTATTAACTGATAATATCTAGGCTACGCAAATGCAATCTTTATGGTCTGCCCGTATCTCCTTCTGCCCTCCGTGAGGAAGTTTTTAGAGCTTTCTCAGAACTTCACTGAACACCAAGCTGTCGCATTACTTTGGCAGAAGTGATTCAAAAGTGGGAAGGTTATGTGTGAAAAAAAGTGGATAATTTGAGTTGCATACCCTGGCACCCAGTCTGCAAGGGGCAGGCACATCTTGACATCCTGAATTTCCTCCTTGAATATTCAAAAAATGTGGGCCTGCCACTGTTTGTACAGTGCAGAGGCAAATAATATAGATGGCAATTACAACCACTGTTCAAATCTTAGTCAAGCATGTGCTTATTAGTCTGAACAGTGTCAAGGTCCCAGCTTTCTCCTGTCAGGCAGTCCAACCCCTGCAGGTTTAGGAGCTGCCAGTGCATGTGAGGACAGTTGCTGTTTTCTGTCACTGTTCTTATATGTATATGAACTTGAGCATTACACTGGTGTTACAGTGATTGCTTCCAGCACAGCTTTTTGGGTGAAATAAATCAGTCCAGTCAAATTAGGAAGTGATCCAGGATCTTGTTCATAACACAAATTAAGTAGAACAAAGCTTTTATTTTATTCTGGTTTAGAAAAGGTTTAACTCTGGCATGATGCCCTCTATAGTCTCTCCTAGTCCATCACACAAGTGTCAAGGAAATTGCTATAGCTTGAGCAGAAATTCTTAAAGATGTTCTAGAAAAGAGCTTATTCTCACTGAGCCAAGAGAATGAGCTTGTGCAGAGCTGAAAATAGCTCCCAGAAGCTTTTATGTGGAAGCTTTGAATGTCCAGCCTGCGGACTGGCTCAGTTTTGATTATTTGTGTTGAGACTGGAGCTCAAGGCAGTCCTAGTGCACAGTTTTGCATGGCCTCTCATATAGTAGGTATAGCTCTATCACAGATTATGAAATTGAAGTCTTTTCCACTGGCACAGAAGCTAGAGAAGGTTACTCAGGACAACTGCTGACTCTGAACATTTTAGAATCCTTAAATCCAAGAATTCATATCCACAGAATTTTCAAGACCTGGAGATAGGAACTCTGTTGACCTCTTTATGTTGCTTTTTAGTCAGTGAGTGGAAAAAAGTGTACTGCTAACAGGCTATGAAAATTGAATGCTGGTGGTAAGTATAGGTCTGTCAGTTTGACATTGATCAAAAGCAAAATAACAGAACAACTGAAATAGGAGTCCTTTAATAACTAATCAAGGGAGCAGCACTTTGTTAATATCTATTTACCTGAGCCTAAGGAAAACGGATCTTGTCAAATCAGCTTGATGTATTTTACTTTACCAAGAGTACAATCTTTCCTGATAGAAGTTGCAAAAGTCTTCTTCACATCTTGGTTCAGAGAGAACACGGACAACATCCAAGTGGTTTTGATGCTGACGGATCTCTGGATGGAGATGGACAGAAGGAATCATCTCTGAGCTGTTTGTGTATATAGTGGGGTTCCTCAGGGATGTTTTGCTGGCTTTCCACTATTTAACACTTTTGTCAGAGGGTTCCTAGAAAACATAAAATCATTTGCTACTGTTTGCACATGTGCATGCGGACTGGGGACAGTTGAGGGAATAACTAAGTCAGCTCTTTGTAAGAGCCACCCACATTATTTGATAAATTGTGAGAACATACGAAATGCTCATTTATTATTTGCCTGCTACGTGGGCTTCTATTTAAAGTTCAGAACAACAGGCCTTATGGGGGCCCGAGGCTTCAGTCCCGCAGAGCAGCAACTAAGAGGCCCTGACGGATGCAAAAGGGAGTATAAATCCCAACACTCTGCCAGGGTGTGGGGTTTGATAAGGCACCATTGTGGATGTGAAAGGAAACATTAGAAAACTAAACTCAGTATTGGTAAAAAGGAAGTGGGTTGTTTACAAAGTCACTGTATGTTGGATAACATCCACTTTTGTGCAGAGGGCTAGCACAGATGATATCGAGGCTTGGAATGAGATTTTCATCTTGGGCTGCCTTTCAGTGCAGGGGTGGAGTTTACCCTTCGAGCCTCAGTATATAATTGTGCTGCATCAGGATGTAAATTCCTTATTTACTGTTTCTGGCAAACATTTAGGTAAATGCTGCATTAAGTAGACGTTTATTTTTAATAACATTGACATTTCTCTTGCTTTTCTCCTGACATTTTTAGCATCTTCACAGATACCTGCATAGCTATTTCTGTTCTAAACTGTGCAGCAATTAATTGCTTTTGTGCATATCTGTGGGGGCAGCTATCAGCAAAGAGAAAGGGTGGCACTGCTATTTCACATCCTTTGATTAAAGGTAAATTGAAATAATTAAAGATGTGGTATTTCACATTGAGGCTTTAGGGCTAAAAACCAACATCTTGATACCTGCTGAGAAATACCTTACACCACAAATAATCTCTGTTCTAGTAACTTCTGCTGTGGCTAAAGCTAGCATTGGAATGTGGCCCACAGTAATTACTGTTCTGAGACAAAGGGGAAGCTTTCTGTTCACCCAGAAATAAATCACTTTGATTGCTTTTCTCCTATGGCAGAGCAATGTATGTATAATTTAAGATGTACAGCACAGCAGTAGAACCTTTTAGAACTTGATCATCTCATTGGTCAGCAGTAAGAAAGCTAATGCAATTGATGGGTGAGCAGATAAACACTAACAATTTTGGGACCTGGCTGGTGTCAAGGATGCTACACAGTACTTGTGTCGCTAAGAGCGCCATACATCTTTTGGTCACCAGTATCTGTCTGGACGTGAGACCCAGCTTGCCAACATGGGGCTGCAGGAATGTCTCATGATTGCTCTTTGGGGGATTGCCTGACTGCTGAGTGGAGCTGCAGTTGTGTCAAGAAAACCAGTCCATCACATCAAGTGCTAATAACAGGAATGAAGTCATTCTGTGAGCACATTTTGGAAGTATAAACAAGTGTAATCAGGTTGGTATCTCTTAACAGGCTGATTATGTGTGTCCATATGATGACTCTGGAGAGCCTTGGAACAGCTTTTGGAAAGGAAGCAAGGGAGAACATCCCTTTTGAGAGGGTATTTGCTGAAAGTTTGGGGCTTTCTCATAGCTGAGAGTGGAGCCGCTCTGTGCACAGCTGGGGGCTGACCTCACGAAGGCAGAGCTGTTTGTTGAAGTATTAACCAGTCACTTGGGAAGGGTTTCTAAAAACAGCACTTTTTTATTACTTGGCAAGTACTCAAAACGAAATTGCTGATGTGGTCTTATCAATTTCCTTTTGGTGGTTGTCTTTTCTTTCTTTACTCTGGGGTCTGAGATGCTTTGGGAAGTCTGGGATCTTGCTCCCTCTCTTCTGTGGCTCCAGCTCCTCTCTCGGCTGCACAGTCAGCCCCAGTCTCTCTCTCTCTCTCATCCTGCTGTGGAGTCTTTAAACCTTTAACCAATGCTGTAGTTAAACAGCCCCCTCTCACAGTGCTGCAAAAGCACGTCTCGTTCTGCATACCCTCAGTTTCTGTACTGGAGTCATGGCAAGAACAGAGGAACTGTCTCTGCCAGCAGCCACCCACGTCTTCCAGGGCTTTCCACCCGAGCAGGCGGCTCTTGGCGCTTGGTATCATCCCTGCTGTGGCTGAGAGGAGAGGTGAACAGTGAGCACCAAGGTTCTGGTGTCACAGAGCATCTGATGAGGTGGCACCGGGCAACATTAGCGAACCTGGGCTTGATACCATGTTTTCTCTTCTGGCTCTGCTGAAAGCTTGACTCGGGAATTTTAGTTAAGTAGGCTCCCAGCACATGCCGCAGACAAGATTGCTTCATTGTCTCACGTGTGTTCATTCAAAAAAGCAAATATATGTAGTTTGCATGTCTAATGCATCTAGAAGAGACAGAAAAAGACCAGAAAAAGATGTTTTTCTGTTTCATTTCTGGAGCCATTCTACTTTTGTGTAAAATCACCATTGTGACTGAGGCATTCTTATTATAATTTTGCAGATATGTGTTTGTAATGGGAGGCATTGCCATGTGGCATTCTTATACCACCACCCCCTCTTTTTTTTTTCTTCCCATCCTTTATGAAATTTTATTATTTCAGTTCTGAGTAAATTAAAGGTTTCGGACTGGCAGTTCCAGATGCAGATGCTGTCTGTTCATAAAGCAGGTGCTGCACAGTAACAGAATTAAACTGCCAGTTTAGTTGCACTTGAGCACCTCTGATTTGATCTGAAGAAACCTTCATGCCAGCAGAGAAAGTTAGCAATTTTGTTTTCAGCACAAGCATGAACTTTTAGGATGCAGAACTTTTACAATGCAGAAATTGTTCAGCTGACTGAAGTAAACTGACTGGTGATACTGCTGCTCTTCCATGCCTCTCCCCATTTACTGGTTATAAAACCCTACCTCTTTAACCCCCTGTTCATAGCAAGTTTTTTACTTTCTGGATCTGCTGGGCTTCAGTACCATGTTGGCTGAGATGTGTTTTCTTTTTATTTACAGTGAAAAAAAATCAGGGCGGGTGGGGAGAGAACTTGAATCCTAATGAGAGGTTAATTAAGTAGTGAGTGCAGCTTGAAGGTTAAACCAGAGCTTTTCCTTTTGAATCACTCCATGCATGGTGCTGCTTCTGTATGAGCACAAGGTGCCCTTAGTACATTTGTAATTCAAAATCATTTCCAGCAATATGAGCGCAGATGGATCCAATCATTGGTCCTGATTTTCAGGCTCTTTCTACCTTCTCATGGCAAAAAAAGTCTTTCTGATGATCTTTTGAAGCTGAATATGATACAAAAATCAGAGAGACCTCTCATCTTTCCATCTTCTCTGCTGAAACATGGGGACAGTGGCATGAGTCTAGCACATGGATCAAGTCTCCTATACACAGGCCTGGATTCAGACCCAAGAAGGTGCTCATCCCAGCCCCAGCCTGTGGAACAAGCAGTTTCCATTAGAGTCAGTGCCCAGCCTTATTGCAGGACTAGATTCCCATCTCACTCCAGGGAGGAATTGGGGCCGGCTGCCCTCACATGGGGACAACACGCAGCACTGGGGTGAACGACCCTTGCCTGCACCTGTTGCTATTAAAATCTGTGGGAGGTTCCTTTTCCAGAAGCCTGATGGGATCTGTTTCCATCTCTTGTAATTGAGTAGTACTGTGAAACAAAATGCTTTTTGAAAATAAGTGTCCCTTTGTATGCAACTCTTCTGTTTTACCTCTCTCACCAGGATCAAGGCATGGAGCTGAATTACAAGCCCTGCAACATCTGGTTAATGACTGACAACAGGGGACATTCACAAGGGGCCAAAGCTTGGTCCAGATGGGGCAGTGGCATTAGGGAAAATCTGGCAGCTGAAACAGAGTGGCACAGTTTTTCTGCCCCTCATCCAGACCACAGTTAGCCACCAGGCTGGCATGTCGGTAGGATGCTCTACACACCCATCCTCTCTCTGCCAGGTGCAGTCTGTCGCTCTGTGCTAACCACTGGAAAAAGCATGTAGGGGTTATTGAACAAAGGTCTGCCTGTGCAGCTGGTGAAGTGAGAAGTGCTTGCTCTTGGATAGAAACTACGACAGCTTTTTTTATTTAACCAAATTATTTATTTGAGTAGATTAGGTAGCAAATATGCACTGCCTTCAGAGTAATTTAAAACCAAATTAATGCCACACACTTTTAAGCTGAGGCATAGAAAAGCAAGTAAATTCTTCTTCTCAAGTCCCAGGGGAGCTGCTTTTTCCCTGCAGCAACTGAGATGGGCTCATGCGTGCTTAAAATGCCATGTATCAGTTACAGAGCCCATGCTGCTGTTCAGATGACACCACTGGTAAGCATGCAGTTTTCTTCCCTCCTGACCTAGTAATGTGTGTGCCCTCTCATCATCATCCCCCATTTTATTTTAATAGGGATCAGCCTACACCACCAGCATAACAATGTGTTTCACAGGGGTTTCTCCTCATCTAAGGATGATCTTTAGAAAAAGGCTGGGCTTGGATTGACACATGGGAAATTACTATATAAAAGCTGGATTGCATGAGGAGATCTACATTCAAAGCTGATGCTGCTCTAGCATTTTAAGGATTTTTAGGATAGCAAAAATTCAGGCTGGGTGCAGCAGTGCTGCTCTTTGCAGCTGGAGGTGTGGGGAGAGGTTTGCTTCTCCATTACGTGCCATTGTTGGGTGTTGTGTTGCTGGAGAAACTGGCAGGTCGCTCCAGATAACTACCTGGGTGGTGTATTTTTGAGTAACTGCTTCTAGGATTGTCCTCAATCCAAAGACATGTTAAAATCAGTGGTAGTCTGCTAAATATGAATTACTGCTCATTGCTATAAAGGCTAAAATGACTGGATAGAAAAAGCTATCAGTTTCCAGTTCTCTGTGAGCAGATGTTCCTGTCCATGATAATGCTCCTCTGGGGGTGGGCAATGAATGGAAATTAGTTATAGGGAGTTCCATGGGAAGGGAAAAATAAAAGCAGTTTAATCATAAGTGGTTTATGTTGCAGAAATAATTAATGGGTTTTGAGCAACAAAGATTTTAGGATATAGAATAGAAAAATTAATATTTTGTGCATGGAAAAATATTTGATAGCTTCTGAATACTAGATTTTATGCTGGAGTAGATTTGTGCTATTAGTTCTGTGAAGAAACATGAGATTTTTGTAAGGGAAACAGTAGTAGGACATTGCCTCATAGACAGATAAGATTGAAAGAAGGGCTTTCTCTTACCCTACATGTACATTCAGAAACTTCTGCCTTTTCCCTGTTAGTGTCTCGACCAAAGCCCCTAACATTTTTAGTGCCTACTCTGAATACTGCTTTGCCCTATACTACACAGAGTAGGGGCAGCTAAGTGAAACAGACTAATGGGGAAAGCATAAAAATTACTGTACAAGGAGGGATTGTTTATATATCTTTATTTAGCAAGTGAAGTACATTGCCAATAGGAAGGAGAAAAATGGAGACTCAGCTGTGTTTACCAAGGCAACAGAAATTTTCCTGAAGTGAGGCCAACTTTGATATTAGCTATTAATTTTGCTTGATTTTTGCAGAGCTAATTCTGAATAGGGTTTGAATGTCATGTTTTTGTGCGAGGGCATAAACAACTTGCTTTCAGTTCATGTTAGCTTTGCATCTGTGCCTCTAAAAACTGACACCTGCTCTGACACTTACAGACCTGAAACATGGCTGAGAAACAGGTTGTGCCCTGTGCATTTTTGGGAAGGGCTGGGATCCTTGTGGCTCCAAAACAGGTCCTTGAAATAGTGCCAAGTGCATTGTGTTAATCTTGTATTTTTTGCCCTTCTCTTCTTTCATCTCAACAAAGGTTTTCCTTGTGGCCTTGATCCAATAAGCCATTTAACTGCCTATGGGTGCAGGCATATAATGGGACCTCCTGGTATAGCTCACTGTGTGCTAAACTGTATTTTCAATAAAAAAATAACTACAAGACAATTTCTGTGCCCACCTGCCCCTCCCAGCCCCAGCGTTTGTTAGTGCTGAGTGCAAACGTCTTTCCAGAGCACCAATCTCAGGGTGACAAACCAGGGAATATCAAATGAAGGTACAAATCCCTACATGGCACTCTGATCTTCAAAGATGGGTACAGCTGCTGGGATTTACCTGCAGCACTTTGGCTTTATCCGTGATAGCAGTTTTGCTGGGCAGCACAGCAGGCTGAGCCTGGGTCTCTTTGCTCCCTGGATGCAGTTGTCTGGGCACAGGTTGGCTGGTCACGCAACGCCACCTGCAACTCTTGCACCATCAGTGATCCACATTGTGCCAGGTGTCAGTGGCAGGCACAGGTGGTGGTGTCCTGGAGATTGCCATCTGTGAAACACTAGGGGAGGGTGAACATTTTTCTTCAAGGTTTCCTATGAATCACATTTTTTCCCATTCCCTAGGCACAGCTATTAGTTGGTAGCTTCAATACCTGCAAACCTATGGGAGATGTCAAGTCTGTTTCTGTCTCCATCCTGTCTCAGATGAAGTGCCAGGAATGAGTTCCAGTACATGAATGTCCATTCTCATCCCACTAGGCCACTCATGCTCCTGACCTATTAACCATTAGCTTGAGAATCTTGTTCCTTGGCCCCATTACTACTGGAGATGTAGGTAAGTAGCAGCTCTGAAGAGTCTCCTGTATCTCGTGCCTGCTGTGATAACTACCCTTTCCCTTGCCCTTGCCCTTTCCCTCAGGCTTCTCTTTCCTCACGGACACCTTTCCTCACAATGTCACCCTATTATTCACCCATTCCTCCTTAATCCAAACTTTTCTGACAAGAATTTGTTTAGGTTCAAGTGTTGGTTATTTTTGATTTCTCACTGTGCTCAAATTGCAGTGCCTCCGAGTGAGCCCTTCCCCTCCTCATCACCTTCTTAGCAGAGTCAGGTTGTAAGAGTATACCATTACTTTTCTTCCTCCCACTCCCTGGTTGAAGAGCACATTTAGTAGGTACTGTCAGGTTTTAGGGGTAATGAACACTCCTGATTCTGTTAAGCAAAAAACTGAAGGCTGGAAATTTTCTTGACCTACCTGAGCAAACAAACTGTGACCTGTTTGGCTGAACCTCTTGCACGTGTGACTGCCCCCTGAAGAGTTCCATTGTTGTGGCACTACAGTGCTGAATAGCCATATCCTACTAGGGAATTACTTGGTGCTACTGAAGTGGAAAGGTTAACCGGCTTGGAAGTATGAAGTTAAGACCAGAATCTGCTTGTGTGCAAGTTCTGATAGACTTCTATCCACCTTAAGAAAATGATGGATTTGTCTGTAGCTCATATGCTCTGGCTTGCACAATAGAGAAAAGTCAGTCCCATGGAGTTATTCATGGTGTTTAGCTCACACCAATGATATTTTCATTCTTTTGAACACTGTGAGCAATCATTGGGTACAGTCAAGTTTGTGAGATTTGGGAGGGAGTTTTATTTCAAAGGACTTGTACATAACATCTAAAATAAGATTTGATTTGATTTGAACCCTGAGGAGGAAAATACAACTAATGGGCATGACCCAATTCCTACTTACTCAGAAAAAAAATCTACTAACATCCTTGACAAATGGACTTGGGTGAGGCTTAACCAAGAACCCTAAGCCATGGGCCCAGCTGAAGAGGTTCTGAGAGAAGTCTCTGCAGCTTGTCCTTTCCTTTGGCAGCCCCAGGCTGATGGAAGGTCTAAACTTTGTTCCCTTCCCAACCCAAACCCTAACGCTAGGTATGCGCTAAACCCTTTTCCCAGGACCACAAACTATAGTAGAAATCAAAAAGCTATCTGGGGAGAAATATTTTTACAGCCTCCCTTGTCAGTCACAACACGAGTCAAGGATTTTCCCTCTCCTAAGCCTAAACACTGGCTTTAGCTGGACTATCACAAGCCACACAGAGTCAAAATCCTAATGAATCCTGTCATTCTCTCTGACCTTCTTGGCAGCTTCACATCAGATGCAGCTTTAGGCTCTGACATTCTCCTGAACCTAACCCTAAACCCTGTGTGTGAGCTGAACATTTGCTGAAGGGACTAAGCCACGGCTGAGATAAAGAACTTGTGAGGGGAGAAAGCATTTGCATTAACAAATTTTGGCAGTGCATTAACAACCCCAAGCCAGCTGGAGCTATAGGACCTGTAAGTGCCCTCACTGTAACCCGAAGCCAAGGTGTGGGCTGCTTCATAGGTAAGAACACTCAGCCATGGCTGAGATGAAAAATGTAACAGGGGTTGAAGTTTTTTACTGTTAATTCCAACCTTTTGCAGATCCGTGCCAGCTGGAGCTCTAGGCTTTATCCCTCTTCTGTCCTTAGCCCTAAAGCCTGAGGACAGCTGATCCTTAGTCGGCACACAGCAATGGTCCACATGGAAAAGCAATCAGAGGAAAAATCTTTCTGTGGCCTGCACTTTCCTTCAGAAGTCTCTCACCAGTGGCATGCTAACTGGTACTTTAAGCTTTGTCCCTTTCCCAACACTAAACTCAACTTTAAGACTGTACAGGGGATGAACCCTTTGTTGAGGACCCAAAGCCCAAATCAAGCAGTTGTCAAACCTTCTAGCAGACTGCTGCTTCTTTTGGCAGCATGTGGGAAATGCAACATCTACTGAAGCTTCAGGGTTTCTCTCCTTCCGAAAGCAAAAGCCTGACCTTGAGTTAACTGTAGCTAGGGATAACCCACCATGGTCTTGAAGATGTCAGAGGAAGAATCTCTCAGGTAACCCCTACCTTAATCCTAACACTAAGTGTGACATGAGACCTGGGCCATCATTTAAATGAAAACGTTGTAGGGAAAAAACATTTTTGCTGCCTCTTCCTTACTTTGGAAGCCCCTTGGCAACCCCATGCCAACTGGAACTCCTGTCCCAACTTTCTCCCTTTTCCTGTGCCAATCCTAACCCTACCCCAGACTATCACCTCAGCTCTTTTATAGCCCAGGGAAAAAGGTTGTCAGGATAATTTTTTTTCAGCTTACACATTGCTTTGGCAGTCCAATGCTAATGGGAGCTTTAGGCTTTGTCCCATTTCAAAACATTAATGTTACTGTAACCTGAATTTTAATCTTATCCCTAAACTGGGCTATTCAAGAGATAACCAGCTCACTCCAGTGCTGAAATGTTGACAATCTCTATCCTTATTTCTAGCTACAGTGACTCACTTCTTAAGGCCTGTGTTCCTTTTGACTCTTTTCCTAGCGCCACCACTAGTCACAGCACAATTCATGATTAACAGTCATGTGTTGCTAGTGCGTTTGTGAGACCTATTTAGGGTTCTTCTTCTCTAACGAAAAAAAAAAACACCTCTGCCATGTAGCACTGTTGTGTCTGTGATTAATTAGGGAGAGGATTGAGAACCAGATGACATCCTTGTGGAATGAGAACATTTGCCCACTAACCTGTGTGGACTGTGTGATGAAGGAATGGTGACAAGGGCTCCAGACACCAGGTATCTTCCTGCCTATTCTGGTGCAGGCTAAACACTGTTTCCCCACCCTCCATCCTGAAGACTTTCCCCTGGCATCCAGCTGGACAAAACAGAAGGGTTAAACCAGCACCCTGTTCTTTCACATCCGGCTCTTGCTGTTCCTGTCAACGGAGCTGAGAGGAAGACCACATGCTCATTTTCATGTAGTGTCTCCCACCCATCAGCTGGAGCAAGCCATGGATCCCTGCCATCTAAATCCTGCAAGCATTTGCCTTCCCCTCCCGCCCCCTTCAAATCTGTGTGCCCATGCTGGAAAGTCACTTAATAATAAAATAAAAGGCTTCCCATATTAGGAGAGATTGTTTTCTGTAACTTCTGGTACAACATGTTCCAATATTCTCAAAACCTCTGCATCTCCTCTATTATGCTTTAATGTTGGGAAGGCTGCAGCATCCACCCCTAGGGCATGTATGGAAACCTCAGCACCCATCTGCCCCAGATGTTCACCATGTCCACATGAGAGGGCTCACAGAATGGTCATTCTTAAACACACACCCAACTCACCCCCATGCCCATCACTAATGTGACTGTGCAGGAATTAAGGTGGAGCATGCTGGTAGGAAGGAGTTGCCAAACCAAGCATATCTGCTTAGAACTTCTCATCCCCACCTGCTCATAAGACTGTTGCTTTCCTCCACAACCAGAGAGCTCCTCTCCTGGGCAAGCAAATCACAAAGTCTTACACAACTCTGCAATATCATATATTCCCAGCCTCAAGCTCAGGGAATGTGAGAGGATACCTATCACCCTGAATAAAGAGACCCAGGGAGATGTTATTGGATAACCAGCAGAAGAAAACAAGCAGTAAAAAAAATATTTTCCATCAAGAAAAGAAATGAGTCATGTGTGAAAATGGAACAGTAAATGTTAACAGATCCTCGCCCTGAGGTGTGCCGTCTGGTGATTATTGTTTCAGATGGGTCCAAATGAGGGTTATCTCCTGTAGCTTCTCAGATCCTTAGCATAAGAATGAAACCTGCTCCTTGAGATCAGCCTAGCTGTATCTAAGGCTGTGACTGTACCACAGCTCAGAGCTGTAGGATCAAATTTAGACTAGTGCAATAGAAGTCAAGGTAAACCTGCAGCATGCAGTTGCTTTTTCAGAGAGCTTGAAGGTTTCAGGCCAGGAAGCGAGGATGACTCTTAAAGTTGGAAGAAAAATGGAAAGAGCCACTAATATGAAAGAAAATTGCTGTATTAGGGATTTCTATAGGCCAGTACCAGGTCATGTGCTGATAAATGATAACTGTCCAAGCATCACTCATGGGTTATTGCAGGGTAGAAAATAGACTACACTGAACACCCTCATTCAGCAGGGAGAGCCCCGCTGCATTTTCATGTGGTATGCAGGAGCTTATCTACTTGGTTTGGGTAGTGCTGTAACTCCATTTGTAGCGATTAAATCAGGTCATCCCTCTGGCATGGATGCAGTTAGACGGATGGAACCTGAGTTTCACACGTGTAGTAGAGAAGGCTACATGGATGCAGAAAACTCCAAGCTGATACAGCTACCACCCACACAAAACCTTGTAGCATGGTGATGACATATAGTAAAACACAACAAAGGCAGAGTAAATCACTAATAAAACCAAACCAAATCCCTGTGACATAATTTTAGAAAAGAAAAGATGAGCTTTAGTTTGCTGCATGTTCATCTTTCCAACTCCTTGACACCAATGGCCAGAGGGATATATGGCTCCACAGGCAGAAGAGGAGTGGAAAGGCAGGGTGAGCTAAGGGCAGAAGAGTTGCCTTGGCACAGCATGTTGAAACTGTGCTGTACCTGCTGCAGGGCTGTTGTTGTGCAGGGTAACAAGCAGCCCAACAGAAGCAGGGTCTAAGGGAGGTTTGATGAGGCTGGATTTGCCAAAGGGCTCTCTAGCTATAGGAGACAGCAATGGGGAAAGTGCCTAGAGGAGGAATGAATGGTAGAGAGGTGCATGGGTAAAGCAGTTGGCAGGGTATTGGAACACCATAAATCTTCAGCCCTGGCACATATCTGACCATTTCACACACTTACTAGGTCAGTGACAAAAGGCTTATTATCAGATTATTGTATCCTGAAATGTGCTGCATTTTAGTAGAAATAATACTTTGAAGCAAGATGCATTGTTTATTCCTGACCCCTTCACCTCAGCCAGAACATTTTTTCATGTGATTTAACTGAATTAGCAAGTAGGCTGTGATCTGATGAAGCAGTGAATTCTGCAGTGGTGCTAGGGGACAGAGCTCCCCTGTCCCCGAGATGGGGCTATGCCACCAGATCAGAGCAGCAGCAAGGGGGAAAAAGCAAAAAGAGCTCAAAAAGCAAAAAGAGCTCAAAAAGCATTTCTTTTTGTCGGGTGTGGAGGTGGTGTGAATGGGCAGGCTGGGGTGAGGGCTTCAGCTGGTCTGGTCATGATGTTTTCAAGCCTGAGTCAGCAGTTACGCACAGCAGAGAAAGCAGCAGAAATAAGTTTGCCAGTAGCTGCAGTGATGTATTTTGGTTAACTGCGCTCACAAAAGCTTACAAAAGATCACAACCTGCTCATGGGGCCAAATTAAGCTGAGGAACATTATTTTTAGATTTGAAAAGAGACTGACTTTATTTGATTATATAACCTCAATAAACAACAAATTCATTCTCAGCATGGAAATCAGGAAGTGCGCTTCCAGCAGGAGGCATGAAGGACATGCATGATCATCACTCATGCAACAAGCTAAAAACATACATTTAACTGATGGTCCTCTCTGGTCACGGCATTCAGGGTGACATTTAGAAAGCCCGAGGAAATCCTGTGAGCCTCTAAAATATCTAACTGCATGGAGACGGATTTTAGTCTTCCAGGAGTAGGTGACTACTTCTTCCCATGGTTACTCTGAGGGGGGTTTGTGTTTGGTGTTGGGGCAGTGCCTTGTTGCATACTCAGTATCCCAGCTCAGCGTCCCTTGGCAATGCCTGAAGGGGATGCACTGAATGAAATGTGTTTACTAAGTCTTTTTCAAAAAGTACTTTGGGAGGAAGAAGAAGATCCTCTTCCCTCACAAAGTGCCAGCATTAGTGCAGGATGTGGTAGATAGGGAATAGCTTCTTCCTTTTTCCCTCAGGCTCCCTGGGCTAATCTCACCCTTCTTGCTGAAACTACTTCATTTTGTTTCAGTAGTCATTTGGCTAGAGAAAAAAGAGCAATTGCAATAATAATAGTAGTAGTAGCAGCCGTAGTAATATTTTTTTTTTTTTTTTGCTCTTGACAGCTGCCTGGATCACATTGGGTTCTGATTTTTCTGATTGGTATTCTTTCTGGCACCTCTGAAAGGGCAGGAGATGTGCTGGCCTTGCTCTCCATAAATGAGACAGAAGAACACTGAGGAAGCAAATCTGAATCACTGGAGTCACTGGCCGCCATCCCCTCAAGACATATCTTCTTACTCTCTTTTGCACAAGAAAAAATTTAAGTGTAGGGAAATGACCGAAAGAGTATACAAAGGTGCTGAAAATTATTAGTATTGGCAGATGTAGACTTTGCCCAATCAAGAAAGTAAATGGCTAGGGCAAGGTGGAGGCTGGGCTTCAATATATTTTTCTATTTCAATATTTTTCTAGCTTTGCACATCATCTCTCTGGATTTAAGGAGGAATCAGCTGAGGGAGAACTTGTAGTAGTAATTGTCATGTCCAAAAGCAAAGCCAAAAGAGACCTCTTACAAAAGCTAAATCTTGATCCACATCCCCCCTTTACCCTCACTGTCAGATCACTAACCACTGGTTGCAGCTACTCCAAGCTCGAGAGGGAAAATGCTGAACTAGGGCAGATCTTCTTCCTCCAGGACATTTATTAAACTAACACCTTATTATTCAAAATATTTGAACAAGTGGCAGCACAGTTACCTCCCTCTTTCAGAGGTCTGCTGACGCCAGCCCTAATAGAGCAGAACAAAGCAGAGGCTTTTGCTCAGCACACCATTTCTCCTCCCTCCCGTTCCCCCTGCGCGAACTGACCCCTGATGAAGGGCAGGCGGACGCCTGAGCTTTAGAACAGATTATTTTGTTCATCCTTGGAATTGAAAGCAAATACTCTCAAGTCTCCTTTGATGCCAGCTGACCTGAATCAAAGCTCGCAGACCCCTGGTTGATAATGTTTACCAGATGCTGCAGTGAAGAAGGGTTTCTAATCTAACTTCTCACTTGCATCCATATTGAAAATTTAGTGCATGGGTAGGAGTTTTGCATCTGACTGCTGTGAGAGAGGGCTTGCAGAAGACAAAAAGCAAACAGAAAATTAAGCAGTGATCTTTCTGCCTAGCCCAGTACATTCAGGTACTTGACTAATAGCTTGTGATAATCCCAGCACTTCAGCTCAGCCTGTTGAAAAGGGGAGAAGGAGGAGGAAGGGGGGAAAATGTATGCATTCATATTTCGAAGGCCCAGCTGCCCAAAGCAAACCCAGACAAAAGGCACTGTTGTCCCATTGCTGGAAATAACAGCAAGATCAGGCTTTGGGACAGCAGAAGAGAACTAAGCATCACATGACAGGACATGTCCATGCTTGTGACAGCCTTTGAGCTGTATACACAGCTTTGTATATTATACAGAAAATTACTAAACAGAAGAAGAATATCCAGGCCCCACAGCTCACTGCATATTCTTGTGTGTCGTGAGGTTGTGCCTGTACTCCCAGGACTCAGCTCTCCAGCCATGCAGTCCAGTCACATCAATTCCCTGGGGCTCCTGAGAATGTGACGGCCATCCTGGGGGATGGACCCTCCTTTCAGAAACTGCCTTAAAAAGAAGTAGCAGGCTGGGGGCAGGGAAAGCAGCCAAAGGATGTAATCTTGTGCAGAAAACAAAGGCTGGTGAGTGTGGTCTGCGTGGAGGGGCACTTGTCTGGGGCTCAGGGCAGCGACAGGAGATGTGGCATGGCTGCAAGTCCTACATACAGGGAGGGGGAACATAAAACAGGGTTAGATCTGAGTCCACGGGAGTACTCGCCTCAATTTTTTTTTAATTTATTTATTTTTTTGTGTGTTTGTGCCAATTACTGGTTAATTGCCATTCTGGAGAAACTATGTTAAGGTAGTTTGACCTGGGCTAAGACCTCATCTATCTTTGCTTTTTAAAGAACTGGGGCATAACCACATCATGTGACCAGCGATCTTCATACTGCACTCCTTCATTCCAGGCTTCACTGTCTGAAAAATCACTCTCTTGCTCTCAGCTCCATGAGCCTCCGAAGGTGTGACAGCCAGAATGCCAAGGAGCATGGCCTGGGATGTGTACATCCCCTCCAGAGGTTGAAGCAGCTGCTGCAGGATAGCTTGTCTCTCCATCACCTGTCAGGCCCACATCAGCTGTGTCACAGATGCTGGAGTGCTCCCTCACTCCCTTCCCCCGTGCATCACTGACACACAGGAGCCATAGCCTCTTCTCTGGTACTGGTCCCAGCCAAGTCCTACAGTCTTTCTCCCAAAGTTGGTTTTCCCCCTGTTGTTCTGCAGTCCCTTTGCCTGAGCAGGACCCTGACATTTCATGATGCAAGCAATAAATGACACATAATTAAAAAACAAACATGACCCATCTGTCATATTCTGTTAATCTGTTCTTTGCAAGGAGCGAGCAGCAGAACCCAGCTATCCTCAGCAGGTCTCATCCCTTGTGTCCCAGGTGCCTGCCTTCTTCAGTCCTCATCTCAATGCGGAGCTGCTAAAATATCAGTGGGACGTCTGAGCCAAACCCCCATACAAGCCTGAATTTTTGTTCCTCAGCTCCTTTGGTGCATCCTGCTCAGCCCTCCACATCCAAGACACAGCCAAAGGATGGAGTAAAAAGGACCCTCCACACAGTCTGATCCCCCATGGGCAGGTGAAAGAGAAGGTCGAGGCTCTTCTTTGTCTGATCCTGAGTCCCAGGATGCAGCCTTCCTGACCTGCCTGTGTTTTACTGTACTCTCATTCAGTATGTATGTATTCATACTGGGAATTTCAGTTTCAAGCTCATTATTAGCCTGGCCTGACTCTGCTCCCTCACCCTCTCCAGTCTGTCCACTATGTTTGTTTATGTCTTGGACTGGAGTCTGAAGTGAGGCAATAGATCTTCCAGACAGGAAACTCGGGCAGAGGTTGTAGGTTTGGGGAACGCAGGTGTGGAGGCTGCACCCCTCCTGTCCCAGCAGTGCCATCAACACAATACCTGCAGCATTTCCTTCCCTCTTTCCTCCCAGAGAACCTCAGGGATGCCACCCTGGCACAGAGCTGCCTCCTAACAACAGAGGTGCTTAAGATGACATGCATTTAACTATTATTTAGCATGTGGTTTGCATGCTGTCTAGTCATTGCTTGAAAGAGCAGTGTACAAGGAGAGAACCGACAAGTTATGTTTTTTTATGGTCCTGGAAGAGCTATAAACCCAACCGCTCAAAAGCAACAGAAGCCGCAGATGAAAGGAAGAGCCATGTGTCATTACCACAGGTGAGCAGCCAGGCTTCAGCTTTAACAAGGAGTGTTTAAAGGCCCCCAGTGAGTAAAACCTTGCTCAAGTCCCTATCAAAAGGAAATTCAGTCTCAGGAGGATTTGTTTTGTTTTCCCTGAGAAGTTTTCCAGCCATATGGTGCCAGTCTCAAAAATTCATGTCTGAACCATTTATTTTTAATAAGTAAATATTCGGTCTCTCCCTTATTCAGGCTTCCTTAGTGGGAGCAGAACCAAGTTTTGTTTGTTTGTTTGTTTGGGATTTTTTGGGGATTTTGTTTTGATTTGGTTTTTTTATGATAGAGAATCAGTCTCCATGTCTTGCTCCCTTGGAATTGTGGAAGTTTTTCCTTAAGAAGCCTCACCAGAGGAGAAGCCAGCCATGCTTGTCCCATCGGATGTGGTGGCTAAAGGAAATGCCAATCTTTGCCACCTCCTATGCAGCACATAGGGCTGCTGGCAAACGTCCCTGCTGAAGTAGGGGGAAGTCCCTCAGAAATTGCATTTATGTGGTAACATACTTTTGTTACAATATATGCGTCCAGCTCCTCTTACACAGTCCATTGTGATTTCCTTTCTGCTGGCTGTATTGCAGCACCTTTGGAAAATACCCTTCATCCTCATGGCAGCAATCCTCTTGTTCTCCAGTTTGTCTGCCACCATCTCTTGCAATCTGGAAGTGAAACCACGCTTTCTCCTTTTATCTCAATACACAAATAAGTGTGTACCTGGATGGGTGTGGTTTTAAATATGTCTCCTGTTTGGTTGCTAGATACTTACCAGCTGAGCAAGAAAGCCAGCACTGCATCTGCCCTCCCCTGGCTCCTCTAACTGGGCTCCACCATTTTAGTGCTAAAATATCCTCCCAGCAGCACACTGAAAGCAATGGTGGGAGGGTGCTTTCATGTTCAACCTGATTTACTCAGTCTGGGCTAGAAAAGTGCCTGAATTACATACTGCAGCTGGGTTGTTACCTGCAGCGATTAGATGTGCGCTAGCATGTGTAAGCAAGTGGATGTATCCAGCTTTGGGAAAGATTTTAAATAGGCAGATAAGGCAGTCCTCTCAGTTTCTCTTAACAAGAGGATTTTCTGCTTTAGTGGTTTATTTTTGGACATGCAGGCTGCAGAAAAAGGAATTTTGTTAATAGAGGCGCTCAGTCTCATTTGTGAAAGTAACTTTTCAGAAGTCAGGAGAACGTTATGCTGTTGTACTTAAATCTGTACATGTTTTGCTGACTTAGAAGTTGGTACTGCATTTCAAAGACTAACTCGCTAAGCCTGATTGCTGTCCTTTATCTTTTGGTGTTTAAAAAGCTTTTCTTTCCAAAGTCTCCTTTTCTTTCAAGGCACTTCAATAGAAAGTCTTCTCTTGCCCACCTTCAGAACTGCACGTAGCATCCTTCAATTCTCCCTGATTTATCTTCTGTATTCTCTTAGCTAGGGGCAGATAAAAATTTTGCCCTAATTTATGATCCAGTAATTTCTATTTTTCTTTTATTTTAATTCTGCATTTTCTTAGACATTTATTTCATCCTAGTGAAAATATTATATCTACTGGTATATGCTTGATTCTCTGAAAGTAAACTATGGTGGCCTACCACTACAATAAGGACAATAAAAGTATCAACTGGAAGCACAATCAACTGATTTCTTGCTGACATTTTATCAAGCATCTGGACCTTTTTATTTTTTTTTTCCCTTGAACTACTAGTCCTCACATATTTAAATGCAAAAAACTGTGTTTAAAAATAAAGTGAAGGGTCAAACTCTGACCTTGTCTTCTGTGGGAACTGCACTGATGTGCTGCTTAAGACCATGTTCTGGTCAGAATTCCGCAACAGAAAGAAGAGCCTTTTTTATTTTCTTACAGCTTTTTTTTTTTTTTTGGGGGTGGGGGCAGTAATAGCTACAGGCTAAAAGACTCAGTTATGTCTTGTTTGAAGGCTTCAAAACAAACCACTGTCTTCAGTGACAGTTCTGGGACTTTTTGTCACCAAAGGTTTTTTTCAGGAAAAGAGGATTATTATTAACTTTAAAGAGATCATCTGCTACTGCTTCATATCTCTCTGTCTCCTGTTTGTTACATCAAAATTGTTGCTGTAGAAGTGTTTACTGTCTCAAAAATAGAAGAACATGACATCATGCAGGAAAATAACAATGTAGCTGAGGAACTTTTAAAGGTGTCCTGATTTTCATTTTTTATTTTCTTAAACTCTGATTTGATCTGTTTGCTTGAAAAAATAATTTTGCAGACAACAGGCATTCTACCTACCACATCCCTTGCCAACAGGTATGACTTCCCAGAGCTTTCATGTTTCAATGGGAGATGATCAGCAGTGGCTCAATATTTAAACTTTCAAATCAGGTTTAAGCACAAAAATGCAACTAGATCCTCAGCCGCAGATGCCCTTTCAAAATGCTCCATTGATTGTGACTCCTGCCAGGGTAGGATAAAGGTGAGTTTACCATGCTCCTGATGGTCCTTTGCATAACACTCTGTTTTCCTGTGAGGAATAGGGAAGGCTTGGACAAGATGCCATGCTTGGTGCTTCTGCTCCTTCTGGAGGTCAGAATCTGGCTACAATAGAGGAGAAAGTGGACAAGAGGCAAAGCTTCTCTGTGTAGCACCAAGCAACCTCACTAGTGACAAATCATCTCTCTGGTCCTCAGACTCAGACCTGAGATGGTCACTAGCTTGAAAACAAGAATCAAATCACGAACCAAGGAATTGCCTCCCAAGGTAATACAGTGTGCAATGCAATGGGCTTTTTCAGCTGATAATGTTTTCTACCCTAGCATCATCCTCGGACCTTATGACCTTTCTGTGGTCCTTTGAGGTGGCTGTTGCACACTTTATTTCTTCACCAAAGACCTTAACTTTCTCATGGATTAATGAAGTGTTTTATGGCAAAGCAAAGAAGGGGTGTGGATCCTTCCATTATATGGTTGCTGTGACTGCCAAAGACTAGATTTAATGACTCAACAGGCTTCTTCCAGTTGCATTACTGATACTAGTAGTTCATGCTGAGCTTGTAGGAGAGTCTGGACTATAGCCCTGACAATGCTTTACTTGCATTTAGGTCTGATTTGGGAAAAGGACTCTTGTAACGAGCTCTGAAAGTCGCAAGTTTCAAGAGGAAGGAGATGAGGGGAGCAGTCTACTGCCTGAAGTCCACAAACTCCACTGATTTGAAGCTTTTTGACTTCATATCCTATACTCTTCTTCTAGATTTGCTTATTTAGAGAAAGGCATTCTTATTCTGCACACAGCAATGTAATCCCTTTTCATATCACGGTCTTAAACTTGCCTGAGGCCTGTTGATGCCTTAATCACGAAACAGTAATTCAAGAACCAACAAAAAAGACTTTTGGCAGCCACCACAATCCTGCAGACACAGTCCCCTCCTTATTCTGTGTATGAGTCTGCTGCAGAGTCTGGCTGAATTTGCTGTGAAACTACTCCTTCATGCCTGTTTTTCCACTGGGGTTTTGGAGACCTCTTCACAGTTCTTCTTATCTCCACCTCACTTATCTCGGGCTCCTCTGTTTGCCATATCTCTTTCATCATCTTTCATCAGGTGGGATCACACAGTCTTTCAGACAGTGGACATGCATAGGCATCCTCACCCCACAGACATTTAATGAACCCACGTAGCTGCATTACTGTTCTGGCCAGGAGGCATTACCTCTTGGCATGGGAGCTGGAGAGCAAACAATCAAGGTACACAAAGGGGCTGAGGGAGAGTTACCCAAACTGCTCTTCAATGCTGCATCACGGATTCACATGGCCAACTGGCTCTGAAAGCAGCATGAACTATGACAGACAATATGTACCTCCTGCACTGCACCCTCAGGGCCTCTGAGCATCCCAGGGGCTTTTCTGAAAGGGAAAGCACAGGGACTGTGATGCAGGCTTCTCAAGGTAGCCCTATGGAAGGTCTAGGGGAGATGGGAAGATCCATGGTGGCCCCATGGCAGTGAGTCCTGCTTGGCTTCTGGAATGACTTATAAACAAGGAAGCCACCTCGGTCTGCAAAACAAGAGAAGAACTTATGACACAGAATGTTGTCACAGCAACTTTAGAGGCCTGCCTTAGAGATACCTTGATAGGAAAAAGAGCAACTATGCACACATTATAATGGGAACTAGAATATTTAGAAAACATCAATTGTTCTGAGGAGATAAAGAGATGCTGATAGACATGTTTTAAATATGGGAGCTTTATCCTCATTTTTTTATTTAATAGAAAAGCAGATTGCATTCTCTTTCATATGGAAAAATCATAGAATCATAGAATGGTTTGGGTTGGAAGGGACCTTAAAGATGATTTAATTCCAACTCCTAGCCATGGGCAGGGACATCTTCCACTAGACCAGGTTTCTCAAAGCCTCATCCAACCTGATCATGAGCACTTCCAGAAATGGGGCATCCACAGTTTCTCTGGGCAACCTGTTCCTGTGTCTCACCACCCTCACAGTAAAAAATGTCTTCCTTATATCTAATCTAAACCTGGCTTTTTTCAGTTTAAAGTCATCATCCCCTGTCCTGTCACTACATGCCTTTGTAAGAAGTCCCTCTCCACTTTTCCTGTAGGTCTCCTTTAGGTACTGGAAGGCTGCAACCTCCTCTACACCAAACAACCCCACCTCTCTCAGCCTTTCTTCATGGGAAGGGAGTTCCAGCCCTGTAATCATCTTTATGACCCTCCTTTGGACTTGTTTCAATAGGTCCATGCCCTTCTTATTTTGGGGCTCCCAAAGCTGGATACAGCACTCCAAGTGGATTCTTACCAGAGTGGAGCAGAGAGGCAGAATCACCTCCCTTGACCTTCTGGTCACATTGTTTTTTGATGCATCAGGACACAGTTGTTTTTTTGGGCTGCAAGTGCACATTGTCATGTCATGCCCAGCTTTTCATCCACCAGTACTTCTAAGTCTTTACCCTCAGGGTTGCCCTCAATCCATTTTCTGCTCAGCCTGTATTTGTGGTTGACTTACTCCTACACAGATGCAGGATCTTGCAGCTGGCCTTGTTGAACTTCATGAGGTTCACAATTCTCAACCCTGTCCAGGTCCATCGAGATGCTGTCCCTTCCCTCCGGTGTCTTGACCACACCACACACCTTGCTATCATCAGCAAACTTGCTGCGTGTGCACTCAATCCCACTGTCCATGTCAATGACAAAGATGTTGAACAGCTCCAGTCCCAGTATTGACTCCTGTCATTCGTCACTGATCTCCACTTGGACATCAAGCCATTGACTACAACTCTTTGATTGTGACCACTCAGTCAATTTCTTATCTACTCAGCCATCTATCCATCAAATCCATGTCTCTCCAGTTCAGAGACAAGGACGTCATGTGGGACAGTGCCAGATGCTTTGCAAGTCCAGAGAGATGATGCCAGTTGTTTTTTACCTATACCCCAAAGCTGTGATCCCATCACAGCAAGCCACCAAATTTGTCATGCATGATTTGCCTATAGTGATTCCATGTTGGCTCTCACCAATCACCTCCTTATTTTACATGTGCCCTAGCATATGTTACCAGGAGACTCTGCTCCATGATCTTGCCAGGTATCAAGGTGAGACTAACTAGCTTGTATTTCCCCAGGTATTCCTAATTCCCATTTTTAAAATTTGGGGTTCTGTCTCTCCTTTTCCAGTTAGTGTAAACTTCACCAGACTGCCATGACTTCTCAAATAAGATGGATAGTAGTTTAGCCCCTTACCTGGCCAGTTCTCTTAGGTCCCTTGGATGTATCTTGTCAGGTCCCTTGGACTTGGGCACCTTCAGGTTCCTTAGATGTTCTTGAACCTGGTCTTCTCCTACAACAAGCAGTTCTTCATTCTCTATGTCCCTGCCTTTGCCTTCTGCAACTCGAGCAGTGTGGCTGGAATACTTGCTGGTGAAGACTGAGACAAAAAAGCTGTGAAGTACCTCAGTCTTCTGCTCCATGACCCAGGTAACCAGTTGTCCCATATCCTTCCAGAGAGGACCCACATTTCCTCTAGTTTTCCTTTTTTCACTAATGTGCATAAAGAAGCTTTCCTTGTTGTTCTTGATGGCCCTGGCCAGGTTTAATTCTGTCAGGGCTTTAACTTTCCTAACTTAATCCCTGACTGCTTGAACAATTTCTCTGTATTATCACAGGCTACATGTTATTTCTTCCACCCACTGTAGGCTTCCTTTTTGTGTTTGAGTTTGCCCAGGAGTTCACTGTTCATCCACACAGGTCTCCTGGCATTTTGCCTGACTTCCTTTTTCTTGGGAGGAATCACTCCTGAGTTTGATGGATGTGATCCTTGAATATCAACCAGCCTTCTTAGGCTCCTCCTCCCTCCAGTGCTTTATCCCATGGTACTTTATTAAGAAGATCCCTGAAGTGCCAAAATCTTCAGTCCTGAAGTCCACAGTAGTGAGTGTGCCATGTGCCCTCCTCACCACCTTAAGGATCTTAAGCTCCCCCATTTCACAGTCACTGTAGCCCAGGCTGCCCTTGGGATTCACATTCCCCACCAGTGCCTCCTTCTTGGTGAGAACAAGGTCCAGCATAACACCTCTCCTCATGGCTCCTCTGTCACTTGGAGGAGGAAGTTATCAGTGCATTCCAGGAACCTTTTGGATTGCTCACACCCTGCTGTCTTGTCCCTCCAACAGATGTCAGGGTAGCTGAGGTCCCCTCATGAGGACCAGGGCTTGTGAACATGAGGACACTCCTATCTGCCTACAGAGGGACTCATCTGCTTGGTCTTCCAGGTCAGGTGGCCTGTAGCAGACCGTCATTAAAATCTGTCCTCCCTTTAATCCTGACCCATAATTTCTTGGTCAGCTCCTCATCCATCACCAGGCAGAGCTCCATGCACTCCAGCTGATCACTGACATAGATCACTGACACCTGTTTGTCTCCCCTGCCTGTCCTTCCAAAAGAGCCTATATCCTTCCATTCCACAGTCCATTCACTGGAGCCATCCCACCATGTCTCCATGATCCAGTAAGATCATAGATCTGCAGGCACGCGCATGTCTCTTAACTCCTCTCATATATTCCTCATGCTGTCTGGTGGCACAGAGGCATTTAAAGTGGGCTCCCTGATGAAGCCGATTTAGTGACTGGGGTGGCAGGAATTCCGCTGTGCTGCCCTTCAGGTGCTCTCCTAATCCTTCTCCAGGCTCTGGCCTTCTCTTGGTGGCACGGGCGTCAAACTGGAAGGGATGCATTGAGGTTCCCCTCCCCCAGCAACTTTAGTTTAACAAACTTTAAAACTTTATTAAGCTTCAAGTTGAATAAGCCCTTAGTTTAAATAAAATGAGTAAGTGAAAAGGAGGGAGTGGTAAATTTTTTAACTGCCTATTTAAAAACAAGGGAGCTGAAAATAGTTATTTCAAAGGCATTTGCTTCGTCCTGCTCACTAACTTGTAACTCAAGTGGCATAATTAATTAATTAGAGACTTTCTGAATGAGTAAGTGCATTTCCCAGCATTTCCTGTAATCGATCACTCTACAGGGAGACAATTAATTTATCAAAATTAGGAATCCTCGATAGGGCTGTTTCACAGTTCCTCTACCTTTAGAGAGGAAAACAAAACAATGAATTAATTAAAAGGAAGAAATTCTCCAAAGCAATGACTCCCCAGCCAAATAAAATTGAACCTACTGTGATAATGAATTTATTTGGGGCTTGGTGAGGAAGTTGGTGAGCTCCAAAGGTAAGCAGCGTCCCAAGACAGCAGTGCCCAGAAACTGCATGAGCGCTCAGTCTGAAGTATTGGTGCCAGGTCTCAGCACTTTCTCGTAAGACATGCAGCAACACTTTGAAATACCAGCTGAATTTTAAATTCATTGGCTCACTGATTAACTAATGAGATGCCATTTCATCAAACAAGTGGTCACAGCACAGGACATCTGGCCAGGGGCTCCCTCTGACGGCTGGCGTTGCCCCCGGCATGTGCTGCAGGTCACGTTCCCTGCAGCAGCCCTTGACTGAGACATGAGTTTTCTCCTTGACCCTGGCAGAGGGGAAGCCACAAGGGCCAAGGCTACTGAAGATGGCTGGAAGGCTCTGCCATTTCACAAGCTCCAGCAGCTAGTAGGTGCACATTCACTTACAAAATCTGATTCTTCATGGATGCTTATTTGAAGCTCCACATGAAGGAACCCCAAGTTTGGGGCTTCTGAGTGCTCCCATGATGCAAATGTTAGACAACAATTTAAAAAAGTAAGAATAGGAAAATAAACGAAACAAAAGCCTGACTCAAACTCTGTTGAAATCAGTGAGGCCTTTCTTTTGAGCCCATTAGGATTTTGATTATTTGGCTCTTGAGAAAAATTATTTTTTTCCATGAAAGAAACACTAGAAGTATGTTTGTTATTCCTGCTTTCAAGTACAAGATGCTTCAACATTTTTTCTGCATAATGAAGAGTTATAGACTTATTTCTAATCAGTTAGCAGCAAGGATTGAGGAAGAGATCCTACACACTCGGTTTTATCAGAGAGATAATGAAGCCCACATGACAGTTCAAGAAGACCTTTGAAAGCCTTTTTCCTTAGATAAGCTATCTGCTCTGTAAGCAAAATTGTTGTGACTATGGGTTTTTTCCCCTTTGATTTTCATTAACACAACCATTTGCATAAAAAGCAAGATTCTTGTTTCTGAAAAGTCCATATTCTCCTGCTGCTTGTTCCCCCCCAGCCCCTCCCAAAGTTTTCATTCTCTGTTGGCAACTTGATAAATCACTTCCACTAAACTCAATTATGGTATCACCAACATGGTTTAATCACTTTGGGTGATAAGGAATAAGCAGCAAGCACAGCCACAAAACCTGCAGGAATACAGATTATGTTTCCATGTCATTTGCTCCATTAACAGCTTGTATGGAGTGTTTGAAAAAAAAAAAAAAAAAAAAGAAAAAGACATGATAGAATGAGATTATATTCTTTACATATCTGAGATGCTTACAGCTGAGGCAATACATAAATTATGAGCTCTACGTTGGTCTTCTGAGACCAGCGGGAGGACTTTCATCAGGTACAATGAGTTTCAGATAGAAAAATACATTTGGAGGGAAGCAGAGCACCATTATGTAATGAACACTGACAAAAATTGGAAAGAGAAAAAGAAAAGGCAAGTGAGAAGAGAAAAAAGGCTGCAGGCATTTTTGCTGACTTGGATATGAAGGTTCACAGCAGACTCCACTGAAGCTGAAACAGATCCATATCTAAATAGAAATAAGGAAACCACTACATCTGAATGAGATTTTGCTGATCCAGACTAATTAACCTGGTAAATGTTCAGATACTTTAGTAATTAAACTTTAACTTTAGAAGTTAAATTGCTTCTAAATAAGCTCCCGGGATTTACTTTTGGTAGGCAAATCAACAGTATTCTTGTCTTCTACACTACAAGAGCCTGGAGCATCATTATTACAGCAAGCATTATAGTCAAAGTCACCACCAGAAACAGATTTGAAGTGGAAGAGACCCATATTTAACTACAGTCAAGAAGACCTGTTGAAAAAGAAAAACAATAAATAATTTTAACCATCAACATTTCTTTTAATATTTAAAACATTAAGTGCTACAATCAACTTGTGCTGTAAAATAAAATGCACTGTGGGAAAGTTAGTGGACGAAACTACGGTGGTAATGACAGGTTACTAAGAAAGTATGTCTGGTTAATAATGAACATCCCAGACGTGTTTAACTATTTATTAAATAGAGGCACATTGCAGCTTGGAAAATATAAGGAGTACCTGTAAGACAGGAGAATCTGTCTCAGGAAGGCCAACCTCCTTGACATGACTTCCTAGGGCACTGCTACACAAGAAGAGTGGCATCACACAGAAGGTGCATTACCGTGCACCTATGCAGCATGCACAAGACCACTTCTGGAGTGAGATGACCAGTTATTGGGTCCCTGCTGCACAAAGAATGAGGAAATAACAGGGAGAGTCCACAAGAGAACAGTCAGGGTGACTCTCAGCCTGGAAACCAGCCATTCCCAGGTGTGACTTCAGGCTGGCATTCTCACTGAGAAAGTATCTGGGCAATGATTTAGGTTCTTACATACAGAAAAATCTATCTGAAAAGGGAATGGTGAGGTGGTATAAAGTTGCAGACAAGGGGATAACAAGATATAGTGAGTAGAAATTTAAGTCAGATGAATTCAACCTTGAAGCAAGAAGTAATTTCCTAGTGCTGAAGTTAATAGGATGCTGGAGTGCCTGAACAGGGGAGAAGGTGGGCTGCATTCTCTACACTGGGTGCCTCTGTCAGTTAGTGATAACACATGCCCTTTCTACTCTCTTAAGATCAGCTGCACATAATCCATACAGGGTCACAGAGGAGTGAGTAGGCAGGAGGGACCAAGGTACAGGGGATCAGGTACAGAGGGAAAATTGTGGAAGATGAGATTGTCACAGACCCACACCTGTTATTTGCACTGCTGTGGATTGCTGTATGGATGAAAACACAATGATTCCCCTCTTTGGTGCCTGCTTGCTCCACAGAGAGGCTGGGCAGTGCTGTGGGTCTAGGCAGTGCCAGCACATGCTGACGAGGCCATGACTGCAGTGAACATCCTGGCATCCGGGATTTGTGCAGTTGCCCAAAGGGTGTTTAGAGGATATTTCTATCCTGCCAATGTATGACTATTAGATATGTATTTCAGAGAAAGGCAGAAAAAAATTAACTCCAACTGGGCACAGTAAATCCAAACAGAACAAATCAGAGCACTACAAGGCAATCATTTGGTGCTGGGAGATGATATAGGGACGTCTTTTGTATTTTATTTAGCTTATTACTAACAGATAGAGAATTAGGCCAGAAGAATCCTTTGGGTAACATCTGCTGATGTCCACCACACTGAGCATGGGCCACCATGGTGTCCACAGGCCCTGGGGTGTGCTGACTCCTGCTGCCCACCCCTGCCTGGCACCATCACAGCCTCCTCAGCTCATGGAGCCCAGGCTTTGCTTCTGTCTTCAAATAGAAGAGGGTCAATGGAATGCAGTGTCATTGAAGGAGTCACCATGGGCTTCCTGGCCTTCGGCTACCTGAATGCTGAGCAGAAATGAAAAGTTTTTTGTTGAGAACTGGACTCCTCTGGCTTCCTGCTGAGCCTGGCTGCAGCCCTTTAATTAGTGGGACCTAATTCAGGAGCTAATTACATTTGATGGAGGAAGAGGCTGTCAAGTAGTATGGGAAAAATTATTTTTGATTCAGCAGAAAACGTTCTAACCTGAGGTGTTCTGTAGGCAGTAGGCACAGACAGGAAGCAAGCATTTCCGCAAGCAGGATACATTGTCTTTTCAGCAACATTCCCCCTTCACTGGGGATGTGTGGACATCCTTGGACAGTGGCTGAAAGATAAGAGATGAAAGGCTGCGGAGGCTGAGGTTTCACCCCAGCCATTTCCACTACACCTTTCTGATGCATCAGAGGGGTGGCAGCAGCCAGTGGGGTGGGATCTGCTGGGGCACGTTTGGGCTGCTGTTGGACCTGAAGAAGGCTTAGGATGTGCAAAACCTCTTGATTTATTAGCTTATCAAAGGATTTAGGCTGGGCTTTCTAGAAGAACCTGGCACAGACTGAGCCCAGCTCATCCCCACCGGCTTTCCGGAGGAACTGGGCTCCTCAGTTCCTGGACCTATTTGAAAATCCCAAACTTCCTCTCCCCTCCTGCCCCTGGGGGCTGGGACCATCTCAGAGTGCTTACTTGTGACTTATTTCATAATGTAGTAAAATAATCATGATATGGCAGATCTTAAACTTTCTAAACTCCACAACAAGTGTAATATGGAGTTTGAAGAGCTGGCAATCGTAAATGGTTAACTAACAAGTGTTTACAGAGCCTCATGATAGTTGCTGGCACTAAGACAAGGGCAGTAAAAAGTGGATTAGATGAAGATAAATGTGAGACACAGGCAGAAACAAGTACTCCAGCAGATGTGTGTGGAAATTAATGGGGTGGTGATAATAACAAATTCTGATTCGCCACACAGTAAATGTGTCTCTTGATAATTGGTTTCCAGTAGGATATCAACCGGGCATGCAGGAGACAGAAACTTAAATGGGGTGACATCTCCACATTGCCAATGCATTGGAGAGACACAGAATAGCTCAGAAAAGATAGCTGGGAAAATTGAGTTTCTTTTGTCCCCTTCAATCTTCAAGATTTTGTTTTCTGGATCTGTGACCCAGACTCTTGATAGATAAATCCCCAGGAATACCAGACACAGATTTCTCCCAACTTGAGCTGAGATCTTGGTCATGTTCCAACTGCTGCAGCATATATCCTGTCTGACGTGGGGTGGGCAGTCACCACTGACCCCAACATGTCTGCTCATCTACCAAACTGGGATGTGAAAGCTCCCACACAGCACAATGCTTTGCCAGATGTGTTGTTGAACTTCATGTGTTTATGTTTGTGAAGAGAAAATAGGATGAAAGGCATTGCAGAAATGCAAGATATGATTTGTTATGATTTAAAAGCCATTCTGGTTTAGCAGTGCTACTTTCAAATATTTGCACCCTGCAGACATTTCCAGATAAGGACTCAAGCCCAGCTTTCCTTTTCCGGTCCCATTTTTGTAAAGAACAAGAATAGTTTGCAAACCCTTTGGAAATGAGACTTTGAGCCTGCCTGCTGCAGCCTGGGTGACTGCAGGGACCAGGCTGTGGCTCCACAGGCATGGAAGCATGGAAAGCAGTCGTTGTGCTTGCCTCTTTTTCCCATATGATACAGTTTCTCCCCAAGCTTCATCCTGCACATCCATCCTTGAAGTCATGTGGAATGAAGGTAGTGCAATCCCATCCAGGGCTTCAGCTGGATCCACTCCCTGTTGCCCAGGAGGAACCGGGACAGACGAAATGAGTGGCAGGGGAAGTCAAGAGGACGGAGATGTCTTGGGTTCCTGTGCTAGAAGCATAGGCTACATACCTGGGGTGCAATGCCAGGATAGGGGTCTGCCATGCAATTTTTCTTGTCAAGGAACTCATTCAGGAGAGTTCCATTTCACCATCCTCTGCATCACAGTTTGCTGCTGCCTGAACTATGCAGTTAAACGGCAGCAGCTTTGTCCTCCAAGGCCTTGGGAAACTCCAGCTTAATAGCAAATGGAGGTTCTTCTTTGCCTGCTTTGCTTTGAAGAAGTTGGTGGCTTTTTTTCAGCTGGGATCATTTTGGTGAAGTTGTTCACAGATCTGTGCTGTAAACATGTTTTCCAGTACAATGGAGATTGGGAAGATGACATTCAGCTTGCAAACGATCTGAAC
>JAWWMO010000001.1:90201889-90246761 GCA_035047845.1 Dendrocincla fuliginosa
GCTGTTACAAGGAATGCACAAACTGGGTTTATATAGAAAGTGATGTGAAATGACATGCTACAGCTTTTATCTATCTATCTATCTATCTATCTATCTATCTATCTATCTATCACCCATATTTATTTATTTATTTATTTATTTATTTATTTATTTAGCCTTCCCTGTCAGAAAAGTCAGCATGAACTATTGACAGGTCTGTACGAGTCTCACTGGACTGGTTTTGTGTAACGCCAAAAAAGAGGTGCTGCTGGCAAGTGGCCACCAAGCGCAGCATGCACTATCCCACGGTAGCCCACGGCAGCCCACGGCAGCCCACGGCAGCCCACGGCAGCCCACGATAGCCCACGGTATTCCACGGCTGCCGATGCCCGGGAGCTGCGGGGACCCGGAGCGCTCCCGTCGGACCCGCCCTCTGCCCCCGGCCCGGCCGCATCCCCGCCCTCCTGGTGCCGTCGAGCCCCTTCCCTGCGCTCCGGCTGCTCCGCCGGTGTCCCCATCCCCACCCTCTCCGTCTCGTCCCGCACAGGTGGGTCTCCCCTCCTCGCCGCCCCAGCCGCGATGCCGCCGCGCCCCCGCGGTGCCCTGCCCGGGGCCATCCTCCTCCTCCTCCTCCTCTTCCTCCTCCTCCCGCTGCTCTGCGCGGCCCCCGGTGAGTGAGCGCGGCGTGCGGGATGCGGGACAGAGGGAAAGCATAGCCCCGGGATGCGAGACAAAGCCTTCCCCTGGCATCCCGCGTGTGTTAGCACCTTCGGGCGCTCCAAAACTTGTGCAAGGTGGGCACCCTTTTAAAAAGATGGTTTCCTGCCAGTGAACTAAAGCATTTTGGAGCAGCCGAGCACTTGCAGGTCTCCAGTTGCGCTGCCCGGCCGTGGGCTAATGCCTTGGGGAACAGCGGGATGATTGCTTCGATTGGCTTTGGGGCAGACACAATTTTGGAGCAGCTAGCACGGCCCTCAGTGGCCAGGGTTTTGTGCTGGTCCAGGTGCTGGTACTGGCACCAGCTGTGGTCTTCTGATTAAAAGTACAATTTACTCGAGAAGGAAGGCCAGTATTGGGGTTCCATTCCCAAGAAGAGCTGGAGAGAGAATGCTGGACTGTCAGAAGCTTCCCTGCAGTATATGTTGTGCTCAAGCGTGAAAAGGGAGAAAAGGAAGGCGCTGGGAGAAACTTGTATCTTTTGCCTGTTGAGCTGGAGCACTGTCAAAAATACTTCTGGTATTTTTTTGATAATTAATCTTGTTGTTGTTGTTGTTGTTATTTCCTTCTCAATAAATTATGTATTTTATTTTTATACGGCTAGATGTTTCAAGGGGAAATAAGCTTAAACTGATGCTTCAGAAACGGGAAGGTGAGTAAAGAGGCAGCAAAACGCCCTCCTTTATTTTTCCTTTGAATTGGTGCTGTCAGTCAAAGCTGCTGATGTGGTGTCCCTATACCTCCAGCTCGAGCAGGGCAGATGGAGCAGCAGGCTACGAGCATGTGGCTGCTTTCACTACATACCACACTGAAACCTAAACCTCCTGCTCAGAAGAGCCTGTGCCTGCACACCCCTTTGGGACCTGCTATGGGCAAGGCTGGAGGCTCTGCTTCCCACAGCCCACTCCGAGCACTGGGGTTCCCAGCCTCAGGCAGCATGCCTGCCTTTTGCTGTGTGCAGTGCATAGCACCTACCTTTTCCAGTGTATGCATGGCAGACGTGGCATTTATCTCATTTATTCTGGGAAGTGACAAGCTTTTCCAAGGAAATATAATGCATGGAAATTCTGCTGGCTCAGGCAAAGAGAAAAAAATGTGCAAACCTGGCTTTCTCATGATGCCTTGACTTGTTCTTTTTGTCTTCTTGGCCCCACATGTGCTTCCTTTTTGGAAGACTGCTCTCTTAGAGGAGAGATGATGGCCTAGGGCCCAGCAGTCAAATGCATGGACTGGCTCACTGGTTGAGGGAAAGGTGTGAAAATGATGCTGACTGGGAACACACCGCATCACAGCAGATGAAGCATCCCAGAAGTTTTGGTCACGTTCCCTCAGCCTGCTCTATGACTGATGCAAATCATTTATACCCCCACAGCTGGGACTCCCACTTTCTGCAAGCCTGCCTAATTTCTCACTGGGTTTTTTCTGGCATCACTCAACACCTCTTACCAGCCCAAAAATATGTATCCCATCCACATTTGTTTTCCCTGCATGTGGGTTCTCTACCTCACCATTCTGCAGTGGTTATGTCAGATAGGAGCAACCTACACCCTCCCTGCACCCCAGCAGTGGGCCACTTGTTTGTTCAGGTCCCCTGGGGAGAGGGACCACCCAAGGGGCTTTTGGACCATGCAGACAACATGGCTTAGACCAGGAAGAACTTCAAAGCCTTGAACTGATGAAGGAGGGAAGTCCCTTTAATTCCAGTCTCACTCCACTTTTCCAGATGGTTTCTAAAGTGAGCAGGCCAGGCACACAGTACTGCTTCCCTTGCTGGCAGTGTCCTTTGTGGAAGGCTCATTCATGGGACATTTGCTCAGCTGTCCCTCTTTCCAACCCTCTTTCCAATAATAACACCCAGCTCGAGCTCACACTGAGTTATCAGTTTCCAGCTCATCATCCCAGGACAGCCCACTGTTTCTCATTCTTCCTGCAACAATTCATGTATCACTTTTATCTCGAATCTCCTGCTGGATGCAGTCTTGTCTCCTGCTGCAAGTCTGCCCAGCTCCTACTTCAACCATCTCCGCTTGACTTCCCTGTCTGCCCCAATCTCTTCCCTTGCAACCTCCAAAAATCCCCATTCACACCCATGCTCCTTATTTCTCCCTCATTGCAATGAACACTCTGAAGCCAAGATGTTTCTCCTACTCTTACATGTGTTTGTTTCACAGCCAGATCAATACCATGTTTTATCATTTCTGTGTGTGGCTGGGGGCTGGCCAGTCATAGAATCATAGAATTGTGAAGGTTGGAAAAGATCTTTAAGATTTCAGTCCAACCATTTACCCAGCACAGCCATGTTCACCACTAAACCATGTCCCCAAGCGCTACATCTACGTGTTTTTTGAACACTTCCAGGGATGGTGATTCCACCATTTCCCTGGGCAGGTTGTTCCAATGCCTGATCGACCTTTCAGTGAAGGAATTTTTCCTAACATCCAGTATAAACCTTGCACAAGTTGAGCCGATTTCTTTTGGTCCTGTCGTAGCCCTCACATCCATCCATACCTTTTGGAGGTACATGAATTCCTCTTAACAGCCACAGCAAACCTCTCAGGCATGGAGAAGTCAGAGAGGCACGTGTGGGTCTGGCAGGTTGAGGGCATTCCCATGCATCCATCATGCAGTGTGCTGTGAAAGCCTAAAGGGCTTTTATTTTGCGGCATAGAGGGCATTTCATAGCACTCATTATTTAAAAGCTAGCTTTTTACACAATGGATTTAAAAATCTATCTTTTTATGTGTGCCTCCCTTCACCCTTAATAAGTTAGCAGTGTTTCTCCAGCTTCCTCAGGCTTTCTAACTTCACCTCATCTTCATTCCAGTTTCTGCAACTGCAGCACATAAGGGCCAGTCTTCTGTTCTCTCCTCAAAGCACAAACACATTGTGTATATGCTCTTTGCATTTGGGTACATTTATTTAAATTCGTCACTTAGCTGCTGTCTTTGAGCTCAGAACAGCTTTTCAAAAATCCAAGAGAATGAGAGTAGCTGAGAAATCCTATTATATCAGTGATTCCTGAGTTTATTACTGTTACTCTGCTACACTCATAGCACTGGCAAGCAAAAAGGTGATGGCATGATGTGAGCATTTTCTTACTTGTTGCAAGCAGTACACTTCAGTCTGACCAAAAATTTCCTGGCATGTGTTTTGTGGGGGGAATTAATTTCAGCCCCTGTTGCTGCAAAGCCTGAGGTGTCAGTGAAAGAAACAGCGGCCAAGGAGTTCCTGAGCAGCCTGAGACGCCAGAGGCGCCAGCTGTGGGACAGAAGCCAGCCTGATGTACAGCAGTGGTACCAGCAGTTTCTGTACCTGGGATTCGATGAGGCGGTGAGTATAAGAAATGGAGAGCAGCATGGAGAAAGGAAGGCTCTGGGGAAACCTTATTGCAGCCTTCCAGTACTTACAGGGTGCTAATAAAAAAGGGAGAGCAGACAGTAATAGGACAAGGGGGAAGGGTTTTAAACTAAAAATGAGGAGATTTAGATGGTAGGAAGAAATTATTTATTCACAATTATTTAGTTACTTGTGGTGAGGCACTGGAACAGCCTGCCCAGAGAAGTGGTGGCTGTCCCATCCCTGTAAGTGTTCAAGGCCAGGTGGGATGGGGCTTTGAGCAATCTGTTCTAGTAGAAGGTGTCCCTGTCAATGGCAGGGGGGTTGGACCTAGATGATCTTTACTGTCCCTTCCAACCCAAGTCTTTCTACAATTCTATAAGGCTTTGAAGGGTTGGTAGGGGTTCAGATTGAGCAGTAGCGAGTGAGGATGCATAGCCATGGGGGTACCCAGGGAGAAGGTGCTCTGCTTCTGTTCACAGATACTGAGATTTCTTCTTTTAAAGCAGCAAATATCACTCAGAAATATAAGCTCCGTTACTTGCTAGAGATTTCTGCAAAATTTTATTAGCAGAAAAAAATTACATTAAGATTTTGTGTGGAGTTCCTGCCTGGTATCGAAGTTAAGCTTAATAAATTGCAACTGGACATACGAACAAAGTTTGCGTTGAGAAGTAGGCAGCCAGACTCAAAGCAATCAGTTGTATTTCAGGAAATTAATTTGCCAGCCTCAGCCTAATCAGCTTGATTTTAAACACACCAAGCTGGTTATGATTGGCATTCCTCAATGAAATCGCACTGACATCACGTACCTAATGCACACACGTGCCTGCACGGTGTGGGCAGCTCCTGACCATCACCAACACCAGCAGCTGTGCCTCGACTATAAATGTGAAAGGAAAACCATTTGATAATGTTCAGCCAACCTTCCTTCAAAACAGGATACTTTGTAAAAAAACCATTAATTTGTAAAAACACTGGAGTGGAATCAAGCTCTGCACAAAGCTCTACTAAATATATGCTGAAACAGGGCAAAAAAAAGTGCATTTGGTTGCAGTCCAACATGTAGAATAATTTCTACTTCTAATAAGAGGTAAAAATAGTTATAGATGTTGAATTCTTGGCTTCTGTCAGCTGCATGAATATGTTTAATGAGATTGCATTGGCACAGGCAAGCTGGAGTCCATTTTAGTCCTTCATGCTATGTGGATTGCTTAGAAGATGAATGCGCTCATTTTCAAAGCTGCAACAATTAGAAAAATAATCCTTTGCTTGAGCTGAAATAATGAAGGGTACTTTTTTTAATTCTCCTGGACATTATGTGCATAAAAGTAATTTTTTAACATTATGGCTATATCCCCTCCACCAATAGGAAAAGAAAAAAAATAGAAGTGGTTTATACATCAGAAACTTAAGACTGGGGGCAAATACCAAAAGTAATAAGGACAAGCCATGCAGATAAAGTGAATTTTCCTCCGAGTTCCTGTGTGCATTTCAAAAACTGAAATGAGGCCTGTTGTGGGATACAATGAATCCACTTAGTAGGTTTTCATGAGTATTAAGACACAGTTTTAACAATGAAATAACTGTTTGTTCCAGCAAAGGACTTGGGTCATACTTATCCATTGTGTATTTTGCAAAACTTTTTTTTTTTTTTCTTCTTCTAAATCTCAGCCAAAAATATTTCCAAAGAGTCATTCAGATGGAAAAGCTTTGGCTTGGCAAGTATTTGATATCCTTGCACACTGTTTTCCCTCTGCTGTTTCGAGCAGAATTGAATTGCTTATTGCATTTCCATAGCTAGAAGGTTGCACTGTACCTTTTTTACCCGTGCAAGGTGGGAGTGAGAGATCACAGACAAAAAGCAAAAGCCTGTTGCACCCCAGTCAGGGATTTCACAGCTAAAGGTACAGGGAAACAGGCAACTAAACCTTTAGATTTTAAAGTGCAAAACATTGAAATGGTTTTACAGTCCACCACTGACAAGGTAGTAGAAATATTAAAGGTGCTTAGTGTACGTTTCAGTTGAAGGTGCTCTCAGTTTCAGCACCTTCCAGTGGGCAGAGGTTATAGGGGTGGGTCCCAGGTGGGGCTGGGCAGGTGAGTTCCTGCACTCAGGATCCTGCTAATCCCATAGAGAAGGCAGGAACAAGTCACAAAACCTCTTAGATCTAAAGATTTATTTCATGACAACTGCGCAAAGAATCCAAATTTCTGAAAGAGGCTCTTGCACCACTTCTGTCTCATCTCATCATTGTAAAGTTTCAGGCTGGCAAGGAAATGTAACCTTTTTTTTACATTTATTTTTGGCAGAAATTTGAAGATGACATCTCCTACTGGACAAATTTGGGGCGTGCTCGTAATGAATACTATGGTGGATACTACCAGCACCACTATGATGAAGATTCTCCAATTGGCCCACGAAATCCACACAGCTTCAGACATGGAGCAGGCGTCAACTATGATGATTATTAATGCCATTTATCCTTCTATAGCGGGTGCCTGGAGGGCTGCACTGGGTGAAACTGAGTGCTCCCTCAGTTAGAATGGCCCCACTTTCCTTCTATTCAAGTCAAACAGCAAGAATAAAGGAACTGCCAGACTTTAATGAAAGCAACGTGACTTTAACATTACTTAGTAGTACACTCTATATAAAGTGTTATAGAAATAAAGCTTTTTTGATAAAATAAGCAGGTTGCCATTATTTAGTAGAGTTCGCAACAGCAGCTTTAATTCCAACTGTATTACTCCAGATTCCTTTTTAAAGGGCATTTTCATTTGCTTTCCCAAAATCAATTGCAAAATTACATTATATCATCTACTTTGGCATATAGAATACATAATATAAGCCGGTACATTTAAAATGTGCTTGTTTGTTAAGATTTCGATCAACAAATAAATCCAATTATTTTTGGGGGGGAAAAAAAATTCCTCTCAGTTGAAGTGCTGCCTTGTTGCTCCTCTGTTGTTTTCATACCTACTGTGCACAGCCCTCCAGACCTGTATGACGTGGCACTTCTACAGCTCCTGTTGGGTCAAGGACACAGATATTCACAAAAGCAGAATTCAGTGCAGAGAAACTTGCCTACCTACAAAGCCTGTGAAGAGATTCTCTAGGGAATGGGCTCAAGGCAGGCACCCGACTTCAGAAGTAATTGCTGAGGGGCAGAGCATCTAACCTGTGCAGACTCAACCTCCCCCAGGCATGATAACCCAAAGGTTATCTTTGGAGAATACTGCCCTCTTTGTTCAATCCACTTAGTGTCATGCTTTCAGCCTAGCTCAAAACAGGGAATAAACCAACAAACTAAGCTATTTAAGTTAGTATCAGACAGCATCCAACACAGTCCCCTGACATAATTGCCTACTGTCAAGTTCCCTCTATCCCGAATTTAAACTGGAAGGTGTGTGCATCAGGCTGGGCATCAGAGACTGGGCATCTGTCATTGAAAGATAGTGGATTAAAGGGGGGTTGTTGGTGGCATCATGTATGTTAAGAACCTTGAAATACAACCAACTTTTGTACCACAGCAACATCAGCCATTACTGTAAGAAAAGCCCTCAGGTAGATCTGGGAGGGAGATTTCAGCCGTCAGAGGCTTCATCAGGAGGAGCTTGGCAGGGGAAGGCACTGCTGTTGCTCGAGAAATGTAGAGGACTGGGAAGGGCCAGGTGAGAAAAACTGGTTGCTCCATGACTCCTGGAACTGAAGAGTCAGGATAAAGAGAGATGAAATGTGTTCTGCCAACTATAAGAGTCAGAGAAGACAGCATGGATGCTTTAGCTGTCTGTCATCTAAAGCTTACAAGAAATTTCCAAAGCATGGATCATGGCAACACCATTCTTTACACTTCACTTCTTTCTCTCTTAGTGTATTTCCTAATCTTTCACTTAAAGCCCTCATTGTGTGATAGACTGGTGCCAAGGAGACTCAGCCCTACGTAGCACAATGCAGCTCCTTGCAGGAATGCTTCCAGGGAGACAGCTCTTTTCTGAGGGAGCCAAACTGAACAAACATGTTAGTCACTTCTCTGCGTGCACAGATACATGCTAGCTCCAAACCTTCAGCTTTCCCTAGGCTTGCTCTCAGAATCCTTGCCAGTTTAATTGGTTTAAACTGGTGTGTTTCATGTAGAAGGGCCTTTATTTCAAATATGGAAAAATCACATTCTGAGTCAAGCACAGATTCTTTTGCACAATTGGAAAACACCGATTCCTAGAAGAATACTTCCATTTTGTGTTCTATTAAAAAAGTGCACTGAATTTGGCAACATTAGAACCTTGCCAATAATTTCCATCATTTCCCAGAATTTACAACAACTGGGAATTTAGACCTGCTGAATAAGGAAGAATAAAAAAAGTGCCGTAAATGAAGATCATCCCTCCCTAGGCCTTTTTAAGTTGTGTCCATTCCTGCAGGCTGACTCAGTCTAGAAGCTTTCTGTACCTTGCAGGCTCACAACAAAGTCTATGAACTCTGTCTTCTGAATTCTCTAAGAGGGAAAAAAGATATTTTTTATTGTGTTGTATGGTTAAGGACTGGGACAGAGTTCACTTTCTCCATAACATGTATGGTGCCAGGTTTTAGATTAGTGACTAAACCAGTGTAGGCAGCACACCAGTGTTTTTGCAGTGGTTGAACAGTGCTTGCACAGCCTCAAGATCACCTATTTCCCATGCTGTCCCCTAACAGGCAGGCTAGGCGTGGGTGAGAGATTGGGAGGGGGTATGGGTGGGATGGCTGACCCAAACTGGCCAATTCCATATGATAGAATGACTTGCTCAATACTAGAAGCTGGGAAGAAGAATAAAGAAGAAATACCTTGTCTTCCAAGGTAGCCGTTTCTAAGAGACTGGGTGAGCAAGAGTCTTGCTTAGGGAAGATAAGTGGCCTTTGCATCACATGGTTTTTTTTCTTCTTTGCTTTACCCATTAAACTGCTCTTACCTCAAACCTCAAGTTTCCTCATTTCTGATTTTCTTATTCTCTGCCATATCCTGTTAGGCCAGGGGGAGTGAATGGCTGCGAGGGTACTTCTCTGATGGCTGGGATCACCCACCACAAGGCATTAACTCTGAGGGCACCCTCATTCTTGCAGACGGGTGGACCTGGTTTGAAGTGTAGCAGCTGAAATGATGAGAAAGAAAACAAACAAGGATGTGCCATCACAGGTTTGGATAAAAGGAGAAAGACTACTGAAAAAATAATTAATTTCATCAGATATGCACTGAGTGCTTTGACTATTTCCGTCCCAAAACAGACAAAATCTGTGTGCCGCCTCCCAGTCTTTCCATTCTGCTGTGCAGACAGCACAGAACTCTTCATGTCATCACCACGCCCAGCCACCCCAGCAGTGACATCACATAATCTCTCTCCACCAAGACAACAATTGTTCATTGTGGCTCCATACAGAACAGGAACAACCTGGAAATGCTCCAGCACTTCGTATTTCAAGATCCAATGCTGCTGATGCCCCGTTTGGGGGTATCAGCCGTGCAAATCCATCAGTCAGATGGATAGATCAGCCCTGCAAGGTAACCCTTCTGCCAAAGCATGGAAATATTATTGCTGTCCCCATAGCCGTTCTCATACACTCCCCCAAGTCTAGACTGAGATACAGTGTCTTTAGCAGCAACCTTAAATACTTTTTTTTCCCTTTTTTTTGGGAGGACAGGCACACACCCCCTTTAAGTTCCTACTTGTTACCCAAAACATGTTGAGGATGGGGGATTGGGCACTTCTATCTCAGGCCTGTTTCCTAGGTGGAAGATGTACTTTTCCTTGCTCAAAACAACTTTCTCTGCAGTGGGGTGGACAGAGCCCAGATTGCTGTGTTTGGCTTTGACAGCACTTAAGGCCACTGTTGCCCATGGCCTCATGCTTTGGACCTTCCACCTGCTTCAGTCATGACACGGACCAAGGCATTCAGAGGATAGCCCTCGTCATTGAAGAGCATGCCAGAATCTAGGGAAAACGAAGAATGAACAAGCTGTTACTTGTTCTAGGCTGTAAATGGCAACAAATCAAGGTGGACATCAAGGTGCCACTTTACTATTATGGAGAAGGCAAGTGAGAGAAGGGACTGGGAAAAGGAAAAAAAACCACCTAGAATTTGTTTTTTTGCAAGAAATATGAATTCTTATTTCAGCAAAATGCCCTTGTTGATATGGAATTGCACTTGGGAACCTCCTGCCATACAGAAGGAGCCCTGCTTTGCCTTAGAACTATTGGTGCTCTTCCTACTATCTCTAAGGAGTCAGAGCCACAAATGAGGCATTCCTTTTTCCTGCCACTTGAGATCCCAGCACAGGGAAATGGTCGTGACAGACCAGCTATGGATTGGTAGTCGCGACATTCCCAGCAATTTCAGGGAAGGGATGTATGGTGGTTAGGCTAGCAGTGTTGTGCACACAGTTGCCTTGCTATTAACAAAACATCTTCCTGTGGACAGGTGGCCTCTGATCAGCTCCTAACAACCTTCAAGGACTTCTTGGCCTCAAGTAGCATTAAACTCAACACTAATAAGGCTGGGGACTAGCTAAATCCACCAAACTAATCAAAGCCCCATTTTGACTTCTGTAGCCTGTTCTCTAAGGCAATAATGCCTCTTTCAATTCTGAAACTCAATTCAAACCCTGACAAGTCTTTTCAAATATATTACATTTCTAAAAATGTATTGAAAAAAATGGATGATTAAAGACACATTCATAAATGTCCAGAGGGCAGTGAACTTACTGGCTACTAAACCCACCAGCATCTCTATAGGTTATGAGAAAGCTGCAAACACCTTAGACACAGAGAAACTGTCAGATTTTTAATTCCCCATGTAGCAAAAGAAATCTATCCTAAAGATAGGCATGAGGCTTCTCTAGCCTATACATTCATGGAACTATTTAAAATAAATTAGGTCTGCAAGCCCCACTGTAGCTTGCCTGTAGACCAGCATCTCACACCCTCTGAGCTGCCCACTGGTACAGATCACTGTGACTAAATAGGCACCTCAAGTTTGATCATGTTCGTTTTACCTTGTCTGCCTAACCAGATGACAGCAGAAAATTCCAATTCTCAAATTTTCTGAGGGGAAAAAAAAAATTACAATATGTTAAGGCATGGAAATAAGAACACGTCTCAGCTTCATTTACTCCCCAGTCCTGCATTTTCAAGTTTTCAGTGCTGTGTTCTTACTGCCCTCCATCAAAAGGGAGGGCATCATCCTTCTGGAGAGGTAGCAGCTGTTTCTTACCTGTGGCTCCCAGCAAACTTGATGCCTCTTTCTCCTGCCAAGATGTGTAACCCGCGATGGGAGCACAGAGCACCAACATGCAAACCTTCATCTGCCTTCTTGAAGACTCCGAGCAGACAAAACTTCAAATTGCCCCAGACTTTCAGTCTTAAGCACCAGCAGACTGTTTTAACATGATTCATGCCTTTTAAATTAGCTAGAAGGCCGGTCACTGGCTTTAAAGCATAAGGGCAACAGCAACCTGAGCTGCTGTTTCTGGATACTATTTAGAAAGAATACAGGAGCTGAAGCAGGAACCTCTGAAACAAAAAGCAGAAACAGTACAAGGAAAGTGCAAAACCACAGTCCTGTCACTCAGGCCCAGTGGGAAGCATGCAGCAAATTCATAGATGGGCTGTACTGGTACCAGCAATTTGCCCTCTCTTCAATTTGCTCCTTTTATGAAGGAGCTGTGAAGTAACCCAAAAAGCTCTTAAATCCTTCTCGGTTATATCTAAAGGTTCAGACTTCCTAGAGGGCTTTTTTTTTTTGAAAATGCACATTTTGTGCTAGTCTCCAGAAGCATGCCTGTGCCTGTACAAGTTTACATATTTTGTAGTGAAGTCACTGGATTAAATGAAAAACAGCCCTGGAAGAAACAGCTGGTACCCATGGCTCCCACACACTCCACGACTGCTCTAAATGCTGGACCAGGGTTGCACCCTTGTGTCCCACCTCTTCAATGATGCTTTGGCATCCAATGGCACAATTTACACAAGGAGTGAAACATCTCCCCAATATAATCTAGAGCTTAAGGGTTAAAACCACCATGCTGGGAACTGATTAACAGTTCTTTCATAAAACTATTAAAGAAGTGGACACTACTTTCACATATGTCCAGCTGCGGCTTTGCATATAAGGAGAGGCTGTGCTTTGTGAGCATATCAGTAACAACAGGTTAGACACATTAGGAGCACACACCATGGTGCACTTTGCAGGCAATTTAATATGGAATAAATGTCCAAGTACCTAGAAAAAGGTTTCAAACAAAAAAGCAGATCTCAAGCTGCTCAGCTGTGAAAAGATGGATGCAGTGTGTTAATACCTAAATTCCACCTCTGAGTCCAGACAGGAAAATGCACCCTGGCTTCCCCATCTTAGTTCTATAGTGTATTTCTAATAGAAGAAAACATGCACTTGTGAGCAATGAAAAACCTGTTTTGTCTTAAAGGAACCCCTGCAGCCCCAGTCTGGGCAGGGCACACCAATGAACACAGCAGCCCCATCATCACTGGAGTCAATGGGAACTTTACCAGGCAAACTGGATGGGACTCCAAGCCTTGCAGGCACTGTGGGGCTCTGGCAGATGGCACGCTCAGACAAAGGGGCCTAAATACCACACTGCTCTCAGAGTCTTCCCTGGGTCTCGGCATAATATCATCAATACACACTAACTTCCACTTTGACCATCAACCTAAAGATACTCAAAAGTTAATAAAAACATCAAGCTTTAATGAGACAGTCAAGTCACTTTCCTTGATGAGATTTAGGGTTTTCAATTTTGAGTGGCACTAAGCCAAAATACCTTTAAAAAACTCTCTGCCCATCTCCCCTCCTAGATATTCAGTATGAGGTACTGAAAATAAAAGAGAACTATTAAAAATAAGGGGAATTGGATTTTTTTTTTGCTTGGCTTTTGTTTTTGGTTGGCTTTTGGTTTTGGTTGGTTTGTTTGTTTTGTTAAGATGACAGACATAGTTATCAAAGTTGAAAGCATTTACTGGCAAGTAGTAAGTGCTTAAAATACCAACACTTCCTCAGTGTTTCCTCAGGGGGGCTGAAGTTAGACTCCATGATTTAAAGAAAATCTTACACTCCTACATCACTATCAACTATCTAAATTGGCAAAAATCACGATGGTTTTGTCTGATCTACTTCAACAGACACTCTGCAGCCCTTACGATACATCTATTAAGAGAAATAATGAAACTCCAAAGTTATTAACTTTGAGGGATTAACAGACTGTTACTTTATAATTAATACAAAATAAATCCATAGATGTGCAAGGCCAGAGAAGTGCCCACAGTGAAATCTTGAAACCAGGAAACAGAAGTTTCAATATTTTATTAAAATAGCATATTCAACCACTGTAACCAATAATACATTAACTTTATTCCCAGAGTACGCACAACACAGTAGTGATTCAAAATATCTTATCCATGGTAATCAATGAAAATATCTAAAATTCAAGTGTACAACTAAAACTAAACCTTTGAAAAAATCTTTCCTTTAAAGAATACATAAAGCTCTCATACAGAATTCTTTTAAACTCCTCTATATGCAGATGTCAGTGTCTCTCACCTGACAATACCACTAGCTCTTTTCTTATGCATAGTAGAACATCTCATATTTTATAGTACCCATTTTATAAATAAATTGGCATTTTCCATCCCGTTTGTGTTTATCATCAGCTTCACAAAGAAACCAGTAAATAAAACTGTCAAGGACAGTCACAACAAAATGATCTCACATCAATATATAAAACTTGAAGATACTAAAAGATGCTTCTACTCTATTTTACATAAAAAGACAGATTTAAAAAGTGCAAGGCAAGATTTGCAGGGAAAGGGAATATTTGTTATTTTTAGGCACATCCACTTCTTTAAAGCAAGCTTCAGAATGAAATTCCAGTTCGTTCTTCATGATACCTGTTTCAAAGTCTCTCTCTCAAAAAAAAAAAAAAAAGAAAAAAAAGAAAAAAATTACATCCGCCAAATGTCAAGCAGGGAATTTCCTGTCCAACAAATAGTCTTCAGTTATGTCTTGTTCTTCCTTTTTTCATCCTTGCAGGTTTTGGTTTGGGAATATACTGATTGTTTGCCTGATACTCAAGTTCTTTACGGAAGTAATGAATTGCTTTATTCAAACCTTCTTCCAATGGGACCTGTTCCCAAAAGTGAAGAGAGAATCATATCACTCTAAGTTCACATCAGCTCAATTCTCAACAGTGTATTTTTTAATACAGCTATCACAAGACAGCCAGGGAGTCTCACTCTTAGCCAATGTAAGTATTAACAGCACCACATACTGGTTACATCTCCGCACTGCTGATGCATCTGAGCTTTTAAACAGCTGATATCTTTTCCAACACAGCAAGTCAAAAACTCAACAGTTTTAGAACTCATGCATGCTTATGATTGGTCTGTTCAGTATCAAAACAGACATACATACTTCTACTTTCAATAGCTAATATACCGAAAGAGACAAACAGATAGCATTTAAGCCCCTTCTGTTTTTACGGATTAAAGATACTCTTTCACAGAATGGTATAAAGCTGGCATACAGTATTTCATTTGATATTCTTAAATCCTATACAAATAATTGTAATGCTACAAATTGCAGTGTTTAAACATGGGCATAGAATATGGAGACAGTAACAACAGAAATACTATCCACTCTTCTCAGGAGCCACATGCTGACATGGTTGCTGATACAATCCCAATACAGGAGGATACAACCAGCAGCACAAAAATCTGCTTGCCTTGCTGTACCAACACTGTACTTCTACTTCACAGTAAGTTTTGTTACTGCTTCTGCCAAACACAGAAGGCCAGAAGTACAAATGTCAACTGTTTTAAACCTTTAGTGCTTGCAACACTTGCCATCATCTTTGTGCTTTTAGGCACAGTCTATTAATATTGTGTGTCTCTGTGAATCTTTTTAGAAGTGTCTGGATCCAGCCTTTTCTATTAGGTTTACGTTTACTAGGTAGGTTCACATATCCTGGAATGATTTCTATCTGCAAAACTAAGAAAGGCTACAAACCACTGTGCTAGCTAGAATGGGGAGCTGGTTAAAAAAGTCATGGCTTTTCGGGGGCTTAGGCAGACCTTACCTCCCCAAACAAACCAGCTCTTATCATCAGCTACAGGAATAAGGACTGCTGTAACAATAGCAAACCCATTAGCTCTGAGTTTGGTAACATCGGTAACTATGTACCAGGTATTTCAAAGGATTCATCAGGGTTACAGAAAGGTAAATACTTCACAATACACAAGTGAAAACGTTAAAATGTCTATCCTAACAATGGTTTTTTTTCCTACTATTACAAATGCTAATCTCCTCTTCTGAATGGCATAGGGCATACAATCTCACCAAGTAGTTCCTGAATTGTGAGCTTGTGAGCTAGGGCAAGAGATGAGGAACAATCTTCTAAGCAACTGTCCTGGAGATTGTGTTAAGCAACTATTCTGATAAGGAAAATGTATCATTATCATGTAGCATTCCCTCAGCCCCGGCTGCCTCTGTTTTTGCACAGCAAGACTACTTCATCTGTACATACCACAGGTTCCCAGCCAAGCAATAACTTGGCTTTTCTGATGTCAGGTTTTCGTTTCTGAGGGTCATCTTGTGCTTCTGAGAGAAACTGGATTTCACTCCCACTGCCTATTAAACAGGAGACTGTGAATTATCATCTACAATTCACTATGCTTTGTATTTACATGTTTCTTACCAACTGGAGCAACAGGTCTTTTTGCAGCTTTCTGCTTCATGATTCAACCAGTGAAATGCTTTGCACAGACACAGCAGCACTGCGTGTGCAACAATTGGGTGAACCACTTGTCCCACAGCAACATGGATTCACAAAGCATTTCATAAAGACTTCACCGTGGATTTGCAAAGATTAAGTTATGCCTGACCAGTCTTAATAGCCTTCTACAATGGAATGACTGCTTCAGTAGCAAAGGGCAGAGAAGTAGATACCATGTACCTCGACTTCAGGGAGGCTTTTGATAGTCTCCCATAACATCCTCATTGAGGAGTGGATGAGCAGACAGTCAGGTGTACTGAAAACTGTATGCACAGCCAGGCCCAGAGGGTGGTGTTCAGTGGCACAAAATCTAGTTAGAGACTGGTAACTAGTGGTGCACCCCAGGGGTCAACACTGGATCAATGCTGAGTTGCTGATACACTGAGTACTGTGCTGCCATCCAGAGAGACCTTGAGAAAGGAGGCTGAAGAAAAGGGTGACAGGAACCTCATGAAGTTCAGTAACAAGTGTAAAGTTTTGAATCTGGGGAGATAAGCCCCAGTTACCAGTAAAGGCTGGGGAGTCAATCAGCAGGAAAGCTGCTTGGAAGGAAAGTCTCTGGGGGTCCTGGTGGACAACCAGCTGAATACGAGCCAGTCATGTGTGCTTGGCACAAAGAAGACAAACGGTATCCTGGGCTGCAGGAGGAAAAGTGCTGCCAGCAGAAGGGAGATGATTTTTTCCATTATTAAGCACTGGTAAGATCCATAGGGAAGGCTGGGCCCAGTTCTGGGCTCCCCCAATACAAGAGAGACACAGACACAGAGTCTCCAACAAGGGGCCACAGAGATGATGAAGGGACTGGAGTATCTCTTCTGTGATGAGAGGCTGAAAGAGCTGGAGCCTCTCAGCCTGGAGAAGAGAAGGCTAAATGGAATTTCATCCATGTGTATAAATACCTGATGAGGGGCAGTAAAGAAGAGGGAGACAGACAGTTTTCAGTGGTGCCCAGTGACAGGACCAGAGGCAGTGGGCTTAAACTAAAACACAGGCGACTCCTTGTGAACATCAGAAAACAGTTTTACTGTGAGGGTGACCCAGAACTGGCACAGATTTCCCAGGGAGGATGTGGAGTCTCCAGCCATCTGGACATGGTCCTGGGCCATTGCTGATTGTAGGTTGCCCTACCTGAGCAGAAGGGTTGGATCAAATGGCCTCCAGAGCTCCTTTCCAACCTCAACCACTTTATGATTCTGTCAGCACTTTGGCATTGCAAAAGGACGTCACTTTCTCTTTGCCCATATTCTCCAGTCTGATTGAAATAACCAACATAGCACTTACCTTTCCTCATGACAATACATAGAAAAATTTCTCTAACCAAATCTAGCGAATAGTTTACATGTCATGTTACTGTGGAATTTTATGGATGTAGAACTAAACCGCCTCCCCCAGTGGACTGGAATAGATCAAGTTGTTTGTGAACAAACAGACAAATGGAGGTGACAATTACTCTATGTGCCTGATAGGTTTGGCACTGTGATTTTTCAATTTCCTTCCTTGATCTGTGAATTCACAGAAGTTTTCCAGAGGGAACACTCCTCCATTAGAAACACCACATGCATCAGCTTCTGTACTGTATGTTTGAACTCGTCTTTCTCAGATGTGTCAGAAGCACTTCTGGAATCTACGGACTAAAAACCCATGGCTAATGGCAGCAGCATGTTTCATCTCATTAGGAAGCCACACTAGAAGATTTAGCACAACCATTTACTTCCATTCTTGAGAGCTCTGATTTGTTACAGGTATCAGAGCAAGAATGAAGAGGAAGCTACAGTGTTTTCTTCACAGGTGCTGACAACCCTTTCAAGAATCACTGTTAGATCAGTAAAAGCAGAGAAAGACTGTTGCCACAGCATGAGGTTTTTAACGGTAGTTGAAGGAGCACAGCCTGCACAACTGTGAAGAACCACGTTGCTGAAGTATCCCTACTGCAGCTAAGATGTTACACAAGACTTTTTCATTCATGTGCTTTGTATCTCACTAATGTATTGTCCTTGTGACAAAACAAAGCCAAAAAAATGGTCTACACGTTATATAAATTAATGGGTATAGATTACAGATACACAGAAAATGTATTCATTCTATTCTTCATGCAATATTTTACATACAATAGAGAGGATTTGGATTATCTCATTAATATTTAATTATAGGATCAGAATAGAATTAAATGCCTTTGATAAAATTAAGAAATCCAAAGACCAATTAAATTATCCACATCACACACACTAATGAAGCAATAATCATCTAACTTCATAAGCTTTACTAAGAATTACTTATCATACTCACCAACAAGTTTTTTAATTAACTGGGCAAACTCAAGGATAGTGTGCTCTTCTGGATTTCCCTACAAACAGAAAAAATACTCACTACAGTAACAGTTAAACACCTTACAACATGCTAGACATGAGATGATTCTAGATGGGGCAAGCTAAAACTCTGGAAAAACTAATTGTTAAGCTTTATTCCTACTTTGATAGAAAAAAAAAAGTAACTTTGACAAGCTCCCTACTCATTAGGAAAGTTACCCTCCATTATATCTGCCTTGGTAATTCAATGTATGTAGGGAGCTACCCCCAAAAAATCAGTCTGTAAAGAATGGGCAAATGCACATCAAATGCAGTAAAGGCATGTCTCACTCAGCAGCACACACAACCACATCATCAGCTGGAAATCTTCATTCAAGGACTGTGCCGAGTTGAGGACAGATGATAAAATGAAGAGGTATGCTACATTTTCAGTTCATCCAAAGTTAGGAAACCAAACTAATTTAGCTGCATACAACTGTTTCTGCATGTCCTACAGCTTATATATCAATACATAAGGGCTACTTGCTCTCATAAACACTATTTTTTTTTAACCAATTTACACATGAACTCCTGATCAACATTTCAGAACAAAATACGGAAAACCTCATGCTATAGCATTAGCTGACCTCCATCAGACTCAATTCCCACCATCCCTAGCTTTTCTTGCTTCAAAACATTATTTACTACATCTCATTTGACCTAAACATTTAGATACATATAAATTTAAACACTGAGTTTTCTAGAGACAAAACACATGATGGAGTTCAAATGTATCAGCATCTGGATAGAAACACAGAAATTAATTCATGGCCACAGTAGAAAAGGAAAATCTAGTGAACAAATGCCCTGCAGAATTGAATATCTGATTTGGCAAAAGTTGGCATACACAGAAATGGCCTGGCATATGCATAATTTTTCCATTCTTATATCCACTGCTGAGAACAGGGTGACAACAAATGGGCCAGAACAAAAATCCAGGCATCTTTAATCAATATTAGAAAATGATACCATAAAATACTATCCCATTTTTCTCTAATCAAGGTTAGTATGAAGTGGTTTCTAATTATTTAGAGGTCAGTATTCCTTCAGTACTTTTTTTCATTAAAACCAGTCTTCTATAATTTTCTAGTATTTTGCATGTGTCCCCTATTCATTTCTTTTCTTTATATTCTAACTACATAAATCTTTTTGCTAAAACAAATTAAAAACTCCAGCAAATTTATCCTATTCTTGGAACTATAAGATCTCAACCTTTAGGGGCTTGTTCTTCTTATTTATAAAGAAAATACACGGAAGAATATGTTGTTTATAATGGAAAGACTTTTTTTTTGCTCTGTTTATTTTTTCTAGAAATCAGTGCCAGTAATGAGGAGGAAAACTGAGGTGATGTTGATCACTGCACAATAGAATGGAGCTCTCATACTCACCAAGTTGACAGGACTGCTGACATTGCTGTTCATCAATGCCACCAACCCATTTACAAGATCACTGTAAAAGAAGGAAAGCACAGATTGAGGCAATTTTCACTTCTCTATATAAATAATATTCTTGTCTAAAAAGAGAGCTGCCTTCTCAGAATTTCAGTAAAGCAGATCAGACAGCTGAGGAATGCTGTAATCAGATGGGTGCACGTTTTCCGAGTGTTTGTTACTAAAAATTGATTAATATTTCCTCTTTCCACCAGTACACAAGCATATGTAGAGGCCAATGCCCAACACACTTCAAACAGAAAAGAGCCAGTGTAATACAGAGGCACATGACACCACCACCTGCTTTGCAAACTGTCGTTTGAATTGTCTTCTCATTTTCAGAAATTCATAAACCAAGTTTGTTAAAAAACAGCATTTTGGTTTTACCTTCCTTTAGCTAAACAACTCAAAGTTATTTCGGATTATCAGCAACAAACTTAGAAGTTTGGCCTGGGTACAGAAATCCAGATCCCTTCCATTATGACTTATAATCAGGAAAGAGTGGGTACTTTGACCTGATGGGGTTTCTGTAATATCTATTACCGCTGTTATTACTTTCAGCAGAGGGAAAGAACATTTCCAAGCAGAGAATGATTAAAACAAGCCAGAAATCCAGCATTTTTTCAACATTTTCTTTTTAGCTTTTTTCTTCTTGTGTGCAGTTTGCACACAGACCGCAGCAGTCCGAGAGACACGAGGTGGCAGCATTGCATTAAAATGCAAGGAGTGACAAACTGCTCAGCATTAAAAACTTGCCTATCTGTTACCTGCTGTGTCTTGACTGGAAGAATGCATTAATATCGCAGTTAAAAGTTCTAAACCAACTAATGTTTTATTTCTACATACTTTTATAAACTGTGTCTCTCTCCTGAAAACAAAGCTGGCCTAAGAATGAACACAATCTCTTTGACTAAAACGCACACGTATACAAAGCTGGCCAACCTCAGAGAACCATGAAGTGAAGTAAATTACCAGCCAGTACAAACAAGGCTTACCTGACATACTGGAAGGCTCTTGTCTGAGTTCCAGGTCCATAGACCTAAAACCATAAGGAAAATAGAAAAGTTACATAAATACAGAAGTCCTCTTTACCCAATTATTTTTCCCTTACCATTCTAGAAAAATATCCCAAGGAGAAGCACCTGAGACACAAGCTCAGTGTTACAGGAATGGAAAAAATTGAGCTTGCAGAGCCTTTGGCAAAGTATCAGTTCTTTGAAGGCTGTCTTTCTCTTGGATCTGTCTCCAGCAAACATATCCTTAGGCATTCTGTTAACCAGAACTCTGTATGAAGGAAACATTCTCAGGGGTGCAGGACAGAGTGACACTTTGTCCTCTCTTGGAGCACTGAGAGAGGGTGCAGCATGCAGTCAGCCAGAAAAAAGCACCAAATATTTAAAGCAACCTTCACACTACTAAGATGTGGTTATGATGAGCAATTCTGATTCACTCATTAACAGCCAGCTTCAAAGAGACCACTAAATGTTAGTGGTCTCTAAAAAAATTGTCAAGAGAAACAGCACTGTATTTAAAGCAATCAGGACAAAAAAATCATGTGGCTCTAAAGAGAATAATTTCTAGATGATATGATTCCCAAAGTCACCTGCACAGATTTGTATCAAAACCTTCAGAAGGAAAAAATTAGAAAGTTTTTTGAGGCTATGTGCTGATCCTTTGGAGCAAGTTGTTCAAGTTCAAATGGACATTAAAGTACACTTAAAGTGTACAGAATGGGATTCGATACCACCATTTTTTCACAGTGTGCAGTACTAAAGTCTCTAGAACGTGAATACTGAAATTCTGAAAGCTATCAGTAGGCACATTTAAGTGGTGAAAACATTTCACCTAGTTTAACTAGGGATGCACACATCCCACTATCAACCTGCTACAATAGAAAGGGTTTTTGGAAGGACAGAGCAGAAAGCATGCTTGTTTTCCTAGAGGACTGAAAGGACAGTACAGGTGATACACAGGCCATCATCTGGCATTTGGTAAGCCTTGTGCTCTCTGAGACCAACTCAGAGCCACAAGGAATTCACATTTCAGTAAGCAATGGGTAAGATCAGGGGTCTACGAGTTTACCCAATAAATGATTCTGAGAGGAAAGCACCAAGAGAGTAAACTTGATATGTTTGATATGTATGATAGATTCCAAAACAAACAGGAAACAGATTTGATGTATTTATATACAGCTTCCCATTTGCTTACTTTTAGCTTGTGGGATAAGTTTTACAGAACAAAATAATTTAAGAACTCAGTAATTTGGGCATGTTTTCTGAAGTCACTCATGTGGCTATCTTTTCCACTTGCAGGCAGTGGCTGGAAAATACAATACAGTTTCCACCTCCCAATCAGGTGGAATAATACCTCCCTTAATACCTCTCAATTTCCCTTAATAAATCCTTCCTTTACCATATAATAAAGCAACAATCATCATGTTTGCATAGGCTATAACTTCTACAAATTAATCATATTGCTCTCTCAATAGATTATTTACTTCATTTGAACAACTACTTTGAACTAAGAGACTGAATACATTCAGTTTCTAAAGAGGTCAACACACTTGGTATTCCTGTTACCCAAATTCTGTGATGGTACAAGGGTGAAATTTTTTTAGGTCTCAGCCAGTACTTATTGCTTATAATTCATTTTATCCGACCACGTCAGCTAACAACTCTCTCCTCAGCTCTTTTCTCCTACTCATTTTCCACATCAGCTACTTACTCCCTACAGAACAGTGATGTTGGGCAAATATTCTATTTTAACCTCTATTACAATTACATTCTTGCTAAGGTTTACACAGTATAGCAGCTATAAAAACAAAATAAAAATAAAGCTTTCAGTATTCCCTCCCACAGAACAGCACCGACTGAAGACTTCTCTTATTGATGCTCTGAAATAGTCCATGGATTATATGTTTTAAAGCACGACAACTGCTTCATATTTAATAAGGCTTCACAAAACTTCCAGTTAATGTTCTCACTCTATTCTTTTTATAAAAATGACAGTACTACTGTCAATAAAAGTTGAGAAACTATGCATGAATGAAAAAAAAAAAAAAAAATTTGAGAGGCCAAATATGGCAATAGCTCACTTATATGCACTGGGAATCAAACCTAAGAAATGGAAGTACCTTCTGACTCTCTGTAAGCCAGGTAAGTTTTCTAAACAGCATTTAGAGTTTCAGACTTTAATGACCAAGGATGCCATCCTGGGAACATACGACACTGACTGGTCAGCATACAGTTACACTCATATTTTGATACAAGTAAGCCCTACAAGGACCAAAACTGTACAAAACAAGAAACTACATCTCTTGTCTGCTTCTATTTGTTTAGTGTCATGCAACAAGAAGGCTTAGGGAGATGCCTGGGTGAGAAAAGGAAACTCTTTTTGCAAGAATTTAAGTGCCCTCTTTTTTTTTTTATTATTGTTTTGAAAGGAAAAGAGCACAGAACCCATGCAGTTGTGCTATTAGCCTATGCAGTGCTGAAGAGACTCCCATCAGGGATGAGGCAAGCTGGGCTCACTGGTTTAGTCAGCTACCAAAACTAAACCCTGACATCTGCAGTCTGAATGCTGACTTATATGACAGACAATGTCACATGCCCTAGAAAACATTGGCCACTAAGTCACAGTCAGCATCACACAATTGCTACCATGCAGTGAGCAATGACACAGTGCTTTCTACAAAACTAGTAAACCTCTGCAGAAAAAGCAAATATTTAGGAGAAGCAGTGAACACAGCAATACTACATGTTTGTTATTCTGAAATAACCACAAGCCTAAACAAGAAATTTAGCAATGGCTAGGAACAGCAGAGTAGATTCATCACTGATGACATTAAAAAGAGTATCAAGTTGCCTATGTTATCAATCACTGATAGATAGACAGCAAGCAAATAAGCAAATGCTGACCTGCAGAGAAAACCAATCTTTCGGGAATTATCACTGTATTTAAGTCCGGTGATGTGCATTGCTTTGCAGAACATGCACAACTGGAACTTCTTAAATTTTCTTCTTCTGTAAAGAATTCTTAGATTTTACTCTGTCAGTAAGGCAGTATCTACTATCCAAGTTTTTCAGATAGTAGCCATACTTTGGCATATTATTTGAAAACGATAAAAGTCAGGGGAGATCTATCATATGACACTAAGCTTCATCTTACTTGGGCATGACTTATTCCTTGGTCCATACTCTTCAGTGCTCTGTCCAGTTTCAGATTTTGCTCTACAGGAATTACTGTAGTAGGAGTTGCCACAAAACTTTCATCCTTTTTCTTCTTGCCCTGTCTGCTCCTTCTTAGAGAAATTCCTGACTGAACTCTGGATTTTACAATGTCCAATAGAAGGACTGCTGTCTTAATCTTACAATAGCTGTCCCATGAAGGTATTTAGCAGTATCTTTAGTTATTTAGCAGAAGCCATTGACTATGATATCCTGGCACTCACTCTTCTAACCTAGGCAATAAGAACAAGTATTTGTATGAAATTTCTGTTGTATGCCACATAAACTATGAATGTTTCCATGAACTCATAACTGATCTCAGATTCCAAACTACTTCTCCCTGTTTCAGATCAGGCACTGTCTGTACTGCTAAATTACCAGCAGCATCTTTGGCAGACTATTGCCTTGAGACAGCTCTTGGCTGGTGTTGTGATTTGTTTAAGCATAATCAAGAGCCATTCACAGCAGTTGGATACGGCAACATCTTTTGGCAGGAAAATGTAGCTGTATAGAAGTGGGACAACCCACAACAGTTTGTCAATAGTAACAAAAACCAGTCCTGGATGGCTTTATTTACTAATATGATGTAGCCTGAAGGCCTTTAACATTACAATACACATAGAAAATTTGGGCTGATCTCCAAGCTTGCAAAAAGACATTTAGATACCTAACTTCCAGAAAGGTTTTAGAGTAAGTTCCTCTATGGGAATAAGTATCAAACATGACTCTGTAAGCCTTGTCACACCATGTCCCCATACAAGAGTTGTGAGACAGACAAATATTCAAGTTCAAGATTACTAAAATGCTTGCCCAGATTGCAGCTGGTAGTCTTGTTTCTTTCTGAGAAAGGAACATCAACATCAGGAACAAAGCACATTGTCAGATATATAATTCTATACATTTGGTATACTGAAAATACTACATTTTGGAGGGTGGGGGGGAACATCAGTGTTTTCTAAAATCTATCTTCATTCACAGCACATGAAGAGAGGATATAAAGATAAATAGTTCTTCATATCACCAAGAGGTCATTACTTACTGTTAGTGGTTCTCCCTGGAGAGCTTGTAGGATAAAATTACTGACAACTCTTCCATCATTCATATGCATTCGCGGACCAAAGGTATTGAATATTCTGGCAACCCTCACTTCAACTCCTTCCTGTAGTCAAAGGAAAAAGAGTTGTTATTTCCTTAATAAAAGAGTCTTTCTCCATAAAACTTCAAATTAACTCTCTCATGTCCAAAAACTTTCTTAAGAACCCCTCTTTCAGTTTTAACATATATTGTTTTTTAATCATGAAATACTTCTAACTTCTCCTCAACCCTGCTGAAAAATGTAGTGCATACAGCAAGGTAATTTATACTAGTTCTCAGTATTTGTAATGCAAATCTACATCAGTGCTAGAACAGCTCATGATTTTAGCACATGCATTTTCTTCCAAGAACTTGATGATTTTTCAATAATACCCTTCCAATAACAACTTAGTTCACCTGGGACTTATCTACTTTTTTGCACATAAGTGAAGTCTCATGAACACCAGATATAGTACTAAGGTGGCATTTTCATATATTAGAAAAGTTGAACATGTCAGATAAGCATTTTAAGAAGGCCATAAAGTAAGTGGTTTTGTAACCACAGCCACAATGTTTCTTAAAACCCTTCTTCTTGGGCTGTGTAAACACATGCATTACAATCCATGTCTCTTCAATGGCTTATTTTTTTCCAAGAAACATTTCTATCATTTCCAGAAGTCCTTTCTACAGAATATTTTGCAAATCTTCAAAGCAAAATGCAAGAAATATGGGAAATTGGAAACTTTCTGGACAAAGCATTTTAACATCGAAAGACTACAGACTGAAGCAATCTCTCTCTAGGTATTTTCTGTTTATTGATACTTATTCATTTGGACAAGCCACAGTTCATGATAAAGCCTACAAGAAGGATACTTGTGAGCTAAAACATGCACTTGGCTACTGTTGTCTTCAGGCCAACATGATGTGCTGTAAGCAGACAGATGCTACTGTCTGACAGTGACAGTCACATAGCAGAGAGGAAGGTGTCAACTTCAGTGTGGGCCTGTGCAACCCCCTCGTAATACCTGGTCCTCCCACCTCCCAGGAAAAGACATTCTTGTATCAGTCACAGGAAATACTTTTTGTTTGAAGCAAACTTTGTGCTGTTGATTCAACTGAAGTCACAAACACAGCATTCTGGAGTTGCAAACATCCAGTTATTCTTTCAGAAGATACACAGAACACCTTGTATTTTCAATGCCTTTTACTAAGGCTTAGACAAATGTTTGCTGTTTTCTTGGAAAAGAATGTGTATGAAAGAAGTGTATTGTTGGTACACCTATGGCTGAAGGCTGCAGTTCACATGCACTTCACTCTGGTGAGACCAGGAAACACATTTTTCTTGGAAATAAATGTATCTTCATGTACAAGTGACACTTGAAGGAAAATGTGATCTCTCTTGGTTCTCCCAAGCGATTCTTAAACAAATGAATCCTCAGATATGCTTTGAGAAAGCAAAGGCATTAGCTTTTTACAGGTGAGAGAGTGAGAGGCAAAAAGCGCATTTAACACTTTAGCTACTATTTGGTGTTGAAAAATTGGAAATACCAAGTAGTACAGCTAAAGCCCAACAGTATCAAGAAGGCCAAAGAACATTCAGTTCTGTTTAAAAGCAGGTAGTGTCATTTGTCATAATCTAATGTTGTTAACACACGCAGCTAAATTGTAAGCCAACAGTAACCAGGGAGGTAACTTGTGCTGCAGGAGAAGCTACAGTCTTTGCCACACAACAAGCCTGTATCCCCAAGAAAGCCAATAACCTCAGAATGGCCACTTGGCCCTGCTGAAACCCTGGAAAGAGCAGAAGTCCTTGTTCATGCAAAACACACAAAAAAAGTATAGCAGTGTAACACTTCAAACATACACTTCAAGTAGCCTATTACAGAGCCATTCCCAAAACCTTCACTGTGATAGAGTTGCTTCTTCTTTTGTTTTGCCCAGCAATCTATCCTAAATAAGACACCAACTCCTTCAGGTAAGGATTGTATTTCATGTGGGCTTTCCAGGTATTGCCATTAATAACAAGTACAGAAAACAAGGCATTGGGAGCCAGTATTCAAGATAAAAATAGCTCGTGAAACAATGCTGATCAAAAAGCTTCTCTTGTTCTGCACAGGCTACAGCAGCAGCCTTGTTTTCCAGTATTGGCTAGAAACTAGAAAAAGATCTAGAAAAGAAAAACAACACATTCTCTATAGGCACTTACTCATAGTCACAATTAATCCATTATTTCTCCTCCCTTCTATTTATTCTCCTCCCTTCCATTTATTCTCCTCACTCCTCTGTAATGTTGTCTTTTAAAATAAGCAACTTTTTATTTATAGTGTCATCTAGCAAGCCTTTTCTCTGCAGCCTGCTGCTTTGAAAAATCTATTTTCTATGCAGCTGAATTTCCACTGGTGCTTTAAAAACTGGTATCTATCATCTCAAAAGAAACTCTTACACAGACAAAGAAATTTTGGAACCATTAACTTAAAAATTGTCCTACGTTTCATTTAGACATTTCATGAACATCTCCTTTCAAGCGATCCTTTTTGTATGTTGTGTAACTATTCCTATTTGTATTAATTCCCTATGAATACTTACGGCACACTCTTACCTATGCCCTGTTACTCTGAATATTAACAACATATAATAATGACTACCTCCACCATATTCCCACTAGCAAAGTCAATAGTTCCCCCGAGTTATGGCAGTACATGATATGTGTAAGTCATGTACAATATTTCATTACATCCTAGAGAAAGAAGAAAAACTTCTTTGTCTCACATTTATACTGCTAAACAAAAGAGAGCTTGAGATTTATCCCTAATGCTGGGATAAAATGTGACCAACTGGCTTTTGTCCTCATGGTCTAAGATGATGCCTTCCTATAGCAGACTGATCAGAAAGTTCCTTGAGCAATCAAAAAAAAGAGCTTGGGAGCAAGCTAATAAAACACAGCATTGTGGGCTAGCAAAACATATCAGCTCACATTACTGTTTAACAGTATGAATTTGTTCACAGAGACTGTCTTTACAGACAGAGGGAAGACAGTAAAGATGCAGGAAAGAACGTTATGGCTTAGGGAGATACCTTCTGCGAATAAATACTCGACTATTTTATAGCTGTCAGTCAAAACGTGGCATTAGTTATCCAGCCTCCCCTTCAAAACAAAGCTGTCCATGGTTTTCAGCATGAGTCTTTCCCACTGAGTTCTAGAGATCCCAGCTCCAGAAAATATCAACGCATCAAGGATGCCATGATAACACCTTAATTTAAAAAGACACATTTTAATTTTATAAGCCTTTTATGAAGAGGGATCTCCTTGTGTTGACTGTCTTAGGGAAATACAAAATACAACTCAAATGGCAAGTTTCTTTTAACAGAAAGAGCCTGAACACGTATGCAGAGACTGTAATTCATAAGCGTATCAGGAAAACTTCTATTAATTAACAGTGTTTCCTTCTTAGCAAATTCTGTGGATCTATCTGAACAGCAAGTATGAGTCAGACCTCTCTGCATGCAAAACCAGGAAAAGAAAAGCTAGAAATGTCTGCTCTCCAGCAGACAACTGGAATTAAAAAAATGTGCCAGGCAAAGTCCAGTCAGTTGCGTGGCTATCACTATGACCTGATACAAATCGTTATCAATGTTTCAGATTGTTGCCTGCATTCCTTGCTCTAATAGTCACTTTCTTACTGATTCATATTGTTTCCCATGTGTTTCAGAGATCATTACCTCTCAAAATTGTTTCCAAACCCCTGAATTGTAATCACGGCAGAATTACTAGCAGTGTTCATTGGATCCATATGTGACATGTTTAAGCTACAGTGCTCTACAATGATGCTTGGTCCAAGGAATTTTATATATATGTAGTCAGTTGTATAAGCAAAATGACATTAATTCTTGGTTACTAAAAGCTTTTTAGAATTGTTTTGCAAAAATAGTGATGCTGATATCTGAATTTCATAAACAGCAAAGCTCCTAAACAATCTAGGAAGGACAGCCTCAATCATCTGACTCCATACTTTCGGTATAATGCAAGCTCCTGAACAAAACCCAGGCACATCTCCAATCCTATGGCTGAAATGTTACAAGGCTTATAGTTATTCTAAGGAAATTCGAAAACTATCACATCACTTACTGTACAACCAAGCCCATTTGCTGCCAGTGAAGCTTTCAAAGTCACACAGTTGGTAAGAAAAAAAGGATGAAGAAAGTGGAAGGAGAAGAAAAATTTCCTTGTAACAATCTGTAGAGACCTGACGAGTTGCTTTAGCTTTTCCTTAGAGGTCAGTGGTATAAGAGAAGAAAAAAATCTAGTTCATAAAACACCCTTAATATCCTAAGCATTTAAAATGCTGTGTATTTGTATTTACAACATGCCTATGCAGATGTCACAAATCCCTGCCGTGAAGGTAGTGTCAGATTCTGATCAGTACTGAAACTCAGCCAGAGTCAGAGCATACATTAAATACCTGAATTTCCAGGTAGCTCTGCAGTCCGAACACAGTTTATTTTAAAGTTACATGTATACTGAATAGCAAGTCCTGAACAAAGAATAAAATTCACATTGCAATACTATGTACTGAAACTCCCTTCCCACCTCTTTTTTCTTTGCCCTGCAGCTGTGTTTTCTCTGCCTATACAGAATCATAGAATGGTTTGGGTTGGAAGAAACCTTAATAACCACCCAGTTCCAAGCCCTCTGCCATGGGAAGGACACCTTCAACTAGACCAGGTTGCTCAGAGTCTGATCCAACCTGCCCTTGAAAACTTCCAGGGATGGGCATCCACAACTTCTCTGGGCAAGCTCTTCCAGTGCCTCAGTACCCTCACAGCAAAGAACTTCCTCCTATTATCTATTTAAACCTACTTTCTTTCTGCTCAAACCTATTCCCCCTTGTCCTGTCACTACATGTCCTTGTAAAATATTTCTTTCTGTCTTTCTTCTAGGCTTCTTTCAGGTACTGGAAGGCTGCAATTAAGTCACCCCAAAACCTTTCCAGGCTGAAAAAAACCCAATTTTCTTAGCCTTTCTGTGTACAAGAGGTGCTCTATCCCTCTGAACATCCTGGTGGCCCTCCTCTGGACTCGCTCCAACAGGTCCATGTCTTTCTTGTGCTGAGAACCCCAGAGCAGGATGCAGTACTACAGATGGGGTCAGTACTCCAGGTATGGGTTATACATATATCCAGGAATATCTTAGCTGCATTCATAAAATGCTGAAGATTTTGACAAATGGTGGTTTACTTTACCTAGTAAAACAGAAGTTCTGCAGAGGAGAAAAATTACTAGCTGTGCAATCGTATCACTTCCATACCAAGTCACACACCTGTATACAAAGGTTATGTAAAAAAAACCCCACTTCAGAAGGACAGGGAAGGATCAGCAGAACAGTAACAAAGTTAAGAGTGCAGAATGGAAAAAGCAAACAGATTCACAAGCTGTTTTTTATAAGAGAATTTCAAAACTATGCCTTCCATCTGGTTAAGGCAGTGCAATGAACTGAACAAGGGTTTCCAGGAGGGAGTGCTAGCAAGCACTGAAAAAGATGAAGAGAAGGGAATTCTGAAGTCTGAATCGGAGGATGCAACTCAGTTCCCAGAAGAACAGGACAAGGAACTAAAGCATCTTGTGGCTTGAGAAAAGTTCCAAAAGCAAGCACTTCCACTCACACTAAGGGGCAAGGCCGACCTACACTTCCATATGACTTTATAAAGGAAGAGCTGCTCCCAGAAGCCTACAGCAAATACCCTCTTAAACCACAGGCTCGAGTGTCTCACAATAGATGAGATGGACTTGTGCATGTGCTTTGAATTTGTGAGCACTGCATTTCTGAAGCAAATATTTCACTCCCTACCTCTCTTTTCAAGCAGATGCTTATATATGAAGTGAATACTACCACTACCAGTTGACTTTTTGATAAGTACATACTTTTGGGTTTATTTAAAGATAGCAGTTGTAAACAGGAGATGAAGTCAAGAAATGCATAATTCATAGTGAACAAAACAACGCTGACAGCAGAAAAGAGTGCACCAAAAAGGTCTTGGTCAGGACAGGCTACAGAGGAACTCGTGACAACAGTGAATCCTTGGGTAAATTCAAGAACTTCTCTGACTCAAAGAGGCTGTCTGGAAGTATAAGGCAGAAGTTTAGTTTTACTTCGTATTTTTTTGGAAACACTAGTAGGTATTTAATGTACCTAACAATGTGGATAATGATGGAAATCTTTGATAGAAATGACAAACAAATGCAAAACAATTTGCCCATTTCTTCTTATTATTGAAGAGGATAAGATCCTGGTAGTATTTTAGCCTGAAATCCTACAAATCCTACTGTTTTGGGCTAGGTCACTCCTACTGAAAATCCTCTTAAAAGTACAGTATTTATTTTGATAGAGGAAATCAGACCTTCCCACTAAGACAAATAATGTTTCCTCCACTAATAATAGCGTATCATCTAAACATTAAACCCCCTCCTCCAGCTCAGTGGTGTTTCAGAATATATCTGAACATGGGACAACCTTGGGCAGGCTTCACTAACCCGTAATAAAGTACAAGAAATATTTCACAGAGCTGCCCCTAGGACAGAAAGCTCATTTGCATCATGAGTTTTTACTTAATGTATGTGGGCACTGCAGTTCCACCTTACAAACCTTTACTATCCGTCGTAAATCCTGCATACAATTTATGAAATGCTATCATGACTCATCCCGTGGTTTTAAGATACAGGCCATGATTTTCAAAATTACAGTGCTGCCCTTCTAAAAGAATACTGCAGTGTGTACCACAAACCTGCAAAAAATTCAATACCCTACAGCACAAGAATTTCTCATAAAAACTGCAATCTTCAACTGCAAATGGATTTCCAGACTGACAAGGAATATTCTGGTACAGTGAAATATCAAAAATGTCATCCTGAACAAGAGCAGTACCACCATGTTGGAGCTTAAATGATTTAAAAGAGAACAAAAGAGACAGGAACCTCTGCTTTCTCTGTCTGGCAGAAGAGATAAGACAAAATTACTATAACATCTGTACTAAAATACCATCTCTAAAGGCTTATCAACTTCAGTTTGATTCTGTTTTCAAGGTTTTTAAAAGCACTTAGTATTTTATCATTTAAACATTTAAAATTCTACAGAATATACTACGTTTAATTTATACCTTTGTATATTAAGGCTGCAAACCAACAAGAAATATTGATACGATTCTCTTTAGTGTGCCACATTTTCTACTTAAATAGTCTCCCAGAGATTTGCTGCACCACAGTCAAGCAAGACTTATACACAGGTAAAGACTCAATGCTGTGTTAGTTAATTATGAGTTTCTACTTGTTGATTATGAAACCCAGGGAAACTGGCACATATCATTTCACAAATTTTAAATTGCATTTTTATCTTCATGTTACTGTATTTGTCTGGAAAAGTGCATCATGTACCTAAGTATTCGTATCCTTCATTAAGGTCTGTGTTCGTACCTACATAATTTTAAGACTAAAGTGTTTAAAATACATTGCTTCTATATAAGTACTCATTAAAGAACTTCCTCATTTTTACCTCTATATTCTGATTTTGATTATGCTGATTAAAACATTCCACATGGCCCTATTCAGCCCCATTCACTTCTCAGCACAGTAAGGTCACCTCAGTTTAACCTAAATAATAGTCTAAAAACTATTTATGATACTGAAAGATATATTACACCTATTAAGAAGATTAAAGCACATTTCCTTCAAGAACACTGCTCATCTGAAAACACACAACAGATGGGAGCAATAAAACCTTCCCATTAAAGAAAATAGATTTTGCAACTATAGTATGTGTTCCTACTCAAGACATTCTCTTTTGCCCGCCTACCCCTAAAGACATATTCCAGTCTTGCCATACACTGGCCTTCATTACTTACAAAAAAAAACCCACTGAATCTGATACAAGTTTAATACCTGCTTCATGTATGCATAGCACATGGTCTCTGCAACCCGCTTTCCTTCATCATAGCAGGCTCTGGGACCTATTGGATTCACATGGCCCCAGTAATCCTCATTTTGAGGGTGAACTTCAGGATCTATGGGAAAAAAACCACCACTTTAAATGACAATCTATCAAAAGGTGACTATATATAGTGACTCTTTCAGTATATCACTTGTATTATACAATTCAACAGCTTCTCTGTGAACTACACATTTAAAAAAAAATTTTACATTTCAACACAATTGCTTAAAAGTACATTCACTGGAACCATGAAAATGACAGTAATAGAAGATGCAAGACTTATAGTAAGAGAACTGAGTACAGGCAAACAACAGCCATCAACACCTTTTCCTACAAGAGTGTGTGGACAGAGGGTTAAATTCAACTCTCCTCTGCAAAGACAGACTACCTCAAGGACACAAGTATGACTCTTACCTAAGGTATTTCAGAGAAAACATTAGAGGTTATGTAGGCAGCAATTTTTACTGTATTTAGAAAAAAAGAAAGTAAAGCATATTCAAGTTTCATAAAATAAGAAACACAGAAAGAGAAATGGACAAAATGGAGAAGTACTGCATTTCTTAAAGAGATACCACAATGTACTTGTTCTGTTTCTTCTATTTTACCCTAATAATTTTTATTATCTGTCACTAGACACAATCAGGTTAGACAATCCTTTCATTTGATCCAGTACAGAAGTTCTTGATTATAAAAAACAAACAACCAACAATTTTCTAGGAACCCTGACGGTGTGTGCTTTATATGATTGAAAAAATACAAACACTTTGTCAAACCTCCAGCCTTTGCTGTCTGTGTGGTTGTATCGTTTTAACTGGATTTGAAGTTTGCATACATTACTACAAAACTTGCAAGTGTTACAGGCTAATTTTTGAAACAACCTTGACAGTCAGTTCTGATTAAATCTTCCTGGTTTTATGCTGCTCAGACATGATTACAGATTAATTCCTGCCATACAAAAGCCAGGGAGCAACGGTAGATGCATAGAGATTTTATGTGACTATAAAAGACTGTAGTAATCTTAAAAGGGCCTCAAAAGATGCTGTGATCTGTAGGGTTGCTCCAGTTTCCATCTCCTTTCTGGCAGAGGCAGCCCTACAAAGCACTTAAAAACTACATAACGCTCCTTTGAGAACTCCTGTTTGGAAACTGCTAATAGATATCTTCTGACTTTATTTTTTATCCTTTATTTTTCAGCACAATAACTTTGTCTGTTTAGTCAGACTATAGACTCTCCCCGCTACCTCGGACTTACTGACACAACAAAGCCTGTAAATGGGAAGTTTGCTTTCCACTTCAGCAGGCAGACTGCAGCAGAGGAATGAGGATACAAAACATGGTAGGATTTTTTTGCCTATTGGTCCCTGGTTCCAGAAGAGTTTGCTCAATTAGAGAAGAATCCTTGAGGCTACCATTTTTCACTGCAGAGCCTGACCATGGATAAGGAAAGGCATGGGAGGCAGTAGGAATGCTGCATATGCTCAAACCACTTACTTGGCTTGGCCAGTCATCTTACTGATCTCTTGCTTGGGTATTTGCTTTGAATCTTCTTGAATGAAGTTGTTCCACCAAAAGTGTATGCCTGGAGGTGAGTTCTTTGTCTTTCCTCATTTTCTGCTCACAAAGCTTTGTATCTTGTAACGCCATTTTTTCGTTTCCTTGTTTGTTCTTTATAGCCTAGACTCTCAAATCTACTCAGGTTGAGCAGGTGACTGTGTCTGTGTATCTCTGCTAATACTGCAACACTGCCATTACCAATTAGGCAAGAGTTCACAACAGCAGGAAGTTTCCCTGGTAGGCACACAGTCTGTTATACACCCCAAGGAAGTACTAAAGATTCTCACTGCATCCAGCCAGCATTCTGTCTATCATTCTCTCACTATTTCACTTCTAACAGTAAAAGGAAATGGAGAGATATGGCACTATTGCTGAACATTCCATTTGAAGAAACACCACAAGAACTTGAAAGAGCAACAATGACTATTATCTTAGCTTGGAGGTTATGTCCTTGTCTCTTACACAACAGGGCAATTGCTGAATCTTAACAATACAATTCATAAGTTGATTGGGAAAAGATATGCGTATTTATTACTGAAATGATCTTTCTTCTCAGGTTTTCATTATGGAATCTTGATTTTAATTAGAATTCAGCACACCATTTCCCCACAACCCCTTTAGAAAAAGAGACGTAAACCAGGACATGGGAAAGGCACAGACAACACTCCAAGTCTCCTGCCACCACTCTTGACTAGAGATGTAAAGCAAGCACTGTAATAATACCCTTCTCACGTTTTAAAGTGTGAGAAGTACACCTGATAAACGAGAAGCTAAAACAGTGATGAAAATCTACCATTCTGACATCTGACAAAATATTTGTAAATACACTTATACACAGTTATATCTGAAAAGCTCTAAATGTTGTTTTATCCTTCTTACCTCCATATACCTCTGATGTCGAGGCCAGCAGCAGCCGTGCTCCAACACGTTTAGCTAACCCTGAATTTTGGGCAATGGGGAAAGAACACAATTAGAACAAATGCAAGAATCTCTCTGTCATGTTAGCTGCTTCAGTGTAATCCTGTTTTACATGTTATTAAAGAGAATTCGATTTCTCTCACCAGACAGATCTACCTGTAAATCACATCCATAGTTCCCACTCACAAACTAGAAAACATAAGAAACAACAGAGTAGCACCCACATGTGATATGTTTGCTTCTGAGACTAAAAGTTGCAATGAACTAAGATCCAAGAATTTAATGTATTACAACTGAAATAAAGGCCAAGGAAGCATAAGCCATTTCACTTAGAAAATTAGGATCTTGAAATAACATACTGTATTATGTTTACCAAATCCTTCTTTACATAGCTTGAAGATAAGCTATGTAGAGAAACTGATATAGAATGACATGTTATAGGACAAAAATCAATAATTTCCCTTTTATGATGCCCCTTTAAACTGTCCGGTTGCTCCTACCCATCACTTGAGATCATCCTGAACTCCATTTCAATGACTTTCTGGTCTTCAAGTTGGCATGGCAAATCAAAGAAATCTCTATGCCATTCTGGTACCTCAGTAGCTTCTAAATCACTTAATTCTCTGACCTGTACTTTCTAGAGTATCACTCAAATGAGAAACTCAGTTGAGCTAATGCCCAGGAGTTTTTTTGACTCGTAACATCTCTTAGAATCACTGACACATAGATCAACCTGCAGCATGTACCAAACGGATCAAAGACGGGAAGAAGAAGTAATGAAGGCTTGAGGTTTTCTTTTCATAGGCCCATTTCCAGCATAAAAAACTAACAAAAAAAGCTGAAAACATTGCCCTGTAATTATCAAGCATGAAGCCAGATATTAAACATTCTTTCAGAATTTGCTAGCCAAGGCATGTACAAGAGGGTGCAGTTCCACCTAGTTCAATGTTTGCTGTGGTGGAAAGGAACAGTAAAACGCGGCAATCGTGAGAATGTTCCACAGTCACCAAAGTGAAAAGTGCAGTCATGAACAGAACTTTGCTATAAACTCCCATGCTCATAATTGCTCCTTTTATAATTACTGCACGCTCTGTAGCCAAGCTATAGGCATGAAGTTCTTGTGCTCTGACACCTATGTCAGCGCTCATTGGCAGATGTATTTAAAGGAAGAGGACAAAAATCTTCAAAGGTGGTAAAAATACCCCAAACTTTATTTTTCTTAAAAACCCAACTTTTTAAAATATAAGACTCATCTGATCCATCTTCCCCTCTCCCCAGCAACTCTGTTCAGGTTGTACTATGTGTAACTGCAGTATGTTTTACTTTAAGTAAGAAAAAAAAAATCCACTTACCCAGCATGTTTAATGTTCCAATAGTGTTGGTCTTTAAAGTTTTTATAGGATTATACATGTAATTCGGAGGAGAAGCAGGAGATGCTAGATGATAGATCTGGTCCACTAGAGAAAAATGGAGGGGGTAGTATTATTATTTTTCCATTAACATATTAAATGAGAAAGCATTACAGTAAAGAAACAAGTATTCCTCTATGTGTTTCCTAGCACCAGAACTCAGCACATCCTGTATTGCTACCTACAGATGATATGTATGCAAACCTGTTAACTGTTGTAACCCTAAAAAAAACTTAATTTTCAGTACAACGAAACAAAAAGCATAATATATATAAATCAACACTGGTGACAAGATACAGATGCTTGTGTGGGTGTTCACATTTTTCACTTGTAAAAACTAGTTATGAGTACATCAGAAATGCTTAAAAGTTGCAAAAGTATTTGCAACAATCTGTTATTCTCAAGATTTTAAGTGACTATAAGCTTTAGAATATTTTCTGAAATGGAATCTGAAGCAAAAACGGTAAGAAACATTTTTTAATGGAAAAATGCATACTGCATTTTTATTTCTAAATCATTTGTCAATAAAACATTAACATAATGAGCTTTGTATCATATTTATATATTAAATATATATGACAAGGTAAAGGCATGCAACATTTATCCCTTTTTTCCTATCTGTTATCTTTGTTCTGTGCTATGCTTTGGATAATACAGCATTTTAGCTTTAATTAAAAAAAACCAAACATGCAAACCAGAACAGATATTTCAGCCCCCATCATTAGGAAATATAATTAACCAATGCACTAGTCAAAATTTGCTACTTGAGATAAGGATGCAAAGTTTGGAGACACTACAGAGATTTTTTTTAACTGTAAAACAATGCAAGGAAAACTGGACTCATTTTCACAGGCAGTATCTGATATCCAAAAGCTCAACTTGCAAGCCTTTCATAACATGACTCCTGTGAATGCACAAATATCTTTCCGTCCTCTACGTAACATGAATCACAGCCAGCCAGAACTACGCAAAAAAACCCCTGTGGATTAAGAAAGAACAAATCCTCTACACCAAGATCATCCAAGAAACGCAATGAAAAGGTGATGTAAGAATTAGAATAGCAGGACAAAAGAAAGGAAAAATAATTCTTTCTTTGTATTTGAAAAGAAAAGTTAGTCTTCGGGGGTTTTTTAAGAAGACTCAGCAGTGAAACCTGAAAGAATCTGGGAAAGTCAAAGCTAGGTGCTATTCTGACAGAAGAAAATACGGTGTGGCATAAGGCTGTCTTGCCCTAGAACAAACAAATGTTTTCCTTTTAACTATTTTCTTAGGTGTTTTATTATTATTTATAAGCAGCAGCAAACCACAGCACTCCAAAATAAAGTTGTATTTTGACCACATATTGTTTTCTCTCAGCACTCTGAAAGTTAAACCCAACAGAGGATGTCTGACATAATGAACATTTTTCCCGTTTTAAATTCATTTTCCTACTAAAAACAGGGTAGAAGCACCCTTGACTTTCAAATTAACAATTTTCTTTTTCTCTATTTAAATATAACTATACTTGCTTAAACAGCACACACTGTATATGCATTACATCTTGTAAGGGAAAAAAACCACAGAATGGTTTGGGTTGGAGGAGATCGTAAAGATAACCTAGTTCCAAACCCTCTGCCATGGGCAGGGACACCTTGTACTAGGCCAGGTTACTCAGAGCTCCTCCATCCAGCCCGGCCTTGAACATTTCCAGGGATGGGGCACCAACAACTTCTCTGGGCAACCTGTTCCAGTGACTCACCACTCTCACAGTAAAGAAATTCTTCCCTATCCCTAATCTAAACCTACCCTCTTTCAGTTGAAAGCCATTCCCACTTGTCCTATCACTGTATGAAAAAAACCCAAATCAAACATGAAGTTATCACCTGCTCTCAAGTAGCTGACAACACTGAAATGTTAGAGGAATGTGCTTCCTGTTGAAGACCTCCCTTTCTTCCTGATTCTCAAATTTCATTTGACAGCACACAATCCTTTGCTTTCTAACCTCTCCCTAATAGATATAAAAAAAAGCTGAGCAGTTAGAGCAACAGCATATGTGTCTTGATTTATTCATGTGCAAGGCACTCATTACTTTTCAAGAGTCTATTAAGCAATAAAAAAATTAAAAGTAGTTAAAAGTCTTCAAAACACAAGCATCTCCTTCCCTTTAAAATGTAACATCCTTTTTAAGATAAGGATGTGTTCTGATAACACCACCTTAAAAATAATGGCAAAATTGGCATGGTAAAATATTTAACCTACTTTCTTTCTGAATCCTTAATGAAGTGTGCTTGCACATAACATCAAGTTTTTCTAGATTAGCTCTTGTGCTTAAGTCTACTGGGCAAGCTCAGCTCCTGCCTTCTATGTAACACAGCTCAGGTAAGTGCATACTGGCTCACTGTAGGAGCATGTCAAAGTTTACCCCATGCTGCTGCCCTGCACTATTGCCGCAACACAAGAAAGCCAACAAAACAATTTGTGTGAAATTTTATTCACTGCTTAAGCTTACAATGTCAATAGTGAACAAAATATGGAGAAATTGTTTCAAGCTAAACCTCTCCCCAGAAAACAATTAACTATCAGCATAAACAAAGGATAAGTTTCTAAGGCAATCTGGATGACTATCACTGCAAGTTTTACTGTCTTGACAGAGTAATGATATTTGTGAGTATGCTCAAGCAGATGTCACAAAATGTATCTGCTTCTTATATGTTGCCATGCTGTCTTTGGTCTACAGGTTTTTATCTCCAGAGCAGAGATGAACAGCTGCCTAAAAGATGTCAACACAGCCTAGAAAGCTAGACAGATACAGTTCTGGCAGATGTGTGACACTGGTAAGGATTTATTATAAAAAGGTGCAGAGAAGTAAAATTTCATGTAGCAGATTCTCTATTTGTTCTTGAATCAACAGGAAATAGCATTTCCAATCACTATTGGTGCAGCATCAAGAGAAAACTTGTCACACAAGGCTCCTATAATAGCAAAAGAAACAGCATCCAAAGACAGCCTGATGCAGCAAGAGCTGGAGGAAGCAAGCTCCCAGCTCAGGCTCAATTCGAAGCCCTGCCTGCATTGCTAATGCAATTGAAACTTTTAGGATTCCTTCTGTAATGTGAAGCTAGTTAACTGTTCTGCATGATGAAGTGTGACGAGGAATAATTACTCCTTGCTTTGGTCACTGTAGGTGATTAAGCTTAAGCAGAGAATAAAATTGTAATCAATTTTGGTGCTGGGAAATAAAGCAAAGATGTAGCATGGGCTAAAGTTTAGTTGGTCTGTTGAACTTTGACATGCCTCCTAAAGATGAGACCTGAATATAAATGAAACGCATGACTGCCTCAAGTTATGCCTCTGAAGATAAGTATCCCCTTCCCACAGCCTGGGACTGTCACGAAATGAAAGAAAAGGGGTAGACTGGAAGCCAGCAAAAGGAAAGCTCAGCAAAGCCACTGATTGCTGTTTGCAGGCAGCAAGTAATTCAGGCACAGTGGCTCAGAAAAATGAATAAAGAATTAGATGAAGTTACCTGCAGCCAACTCAGACTCTGAGTTGAACTCTGAACTCTGAGTTTCTATCTACATATTCTGTCACAAGCCTTTCTAAACCTGTTTTCAACAAGCTGTGGTCGAATTTTTGCAAAGTGAAAATGTTTCTTCAAAAGCATTGTGGTCTGTCAGTAATTTACTGCCCAATCCTAGTCTGTCGAAGCAGTAGTGAACTCTTTCCTGCCTCTCTCTCCATCCACTTCTTTTTTTTTTTTAAATACTTGCTGCATTTTTTACACACAACAGCTCCTACAGGAGCAGTTCCTTTAGTGGCATGTGACAATTCAGATAAACAGGGTCAAAACCCCACCCTCCCTTTTGCTGCACAAGGATACAGCTAGGCCTGTGATTATCAAAGTGCTCACATTACTGTTAGCTAAAAACAAATGCAAATAAAATACAAAGCCTCAAAAGTTTCTTATAATCTTCAAGTTTATCCATTTTTAAACAAAAAAATTAAGTGCAGTGAACAGTGCTGAAAAAAGAAAAAAAGGAAAAAAAGAAAAGCGAAAACACTCTCCTCCTTTTAGTCCTTCATTTCTCCTTTTGTTTCCCAGCTAGCAATTGCTTTAAATGAAACAAAGAGAAGAAGCTGGGGGGAAAACAAGGTTTTCCTTGCCAGAAGTAGTCTTGCCTGTCTCAACGCACTTTTTCCCATATGCACAAAGGCAAAAATAGAACCCTGTGTTGAAAAGGTTCAGCAAGAGCAGAACTAGCAGAGATGGAAGATGGGGCATTTGTCAAGTGTCAGATGGCCATCTAGATCAAAGGGACAGGCAGCCAGGCAGCTCCAGCACCTTTCCCTCTTGCCCAGAAGGGAATCTTTAGTGTATCAAATCTTAGACATCATCTTTTTTTTTTTTTAAAAAACATTTAGAGAATGCTGGACATTTCAGGAGAGTGAAAAGACAAGTTTCTACCACAAACTTGTCACATTTGATACATCAAACTGACAATGCCGAGACAAGAACAATTAGTTCTCCTTCCACTCTCCCTGTATTAACTGTCAGGTCTAAAACATACCTACTTTTTTTTTGTCTCAGCATTTCAGCAGGCCAGCCAAACATGCCAGACAAAGCCATCTACCTTGTGTGCTCAAAGTTGACAGTTATTTAAGATAGCAGGAAACTTAACTCTGTTCCAGCCGTAACTGTGGAAAGCTCTCCACAGGATTAACTGTGCCTGGGTTTGGGTGCCTGGGACAGTATCTACGGGAGAGGAGAAACAAATGCATCCAGCAATTGATCTCCACACCTCTTCCTTGTTACATGAGGTTAATAAAAGAAGTTCTAGAATATTTTTTAATTCTGCCCACTAAGAAGTGTTGAGCTAGCTCTGAAATTCAGTCACAGTGCAATTATTTGAAAATAACTGTCTGAATGGTCTTGCAAAGTTTTACATAGGTAAGGAGCATAAAAGAAGAACAAATAACAACAACAAAATTCTGTAAGTTTTGTATGGAACTCGTATTGGGGATTAAAACTCTGTAAACCACTGTCAACACAGCAGCAAGTAGTTTACCAAGCACAGGATGGTAGACTAGTAATAAAGAAACATTAAACAAATTTGTTATAGTTTTGTTGGGAAAAAAAAGCAAAAAAATAAAATTCATTTCAAAATAGCACAGACACAGAAGCCGGCATAAACATTCAAGACAGGTACACAGTGGCACAGATAGAAACCTATGCTCAACATAAAGTTTAAGTAACATAAACATCCCTAAAATTGAGCATATGTGGAATCTGCAATACCTACATCTGGACACAAATATTTAGTTTTGTGTTTTCCTTAATACAAAACAAGAATCATCATTATAAACACTGACTTCTACAAAACACTGCAATAAAACTACCTTCCTCTATATCATCTTTCTTTGTTTTCTAGCCATAATACTGCATGTGTTCTCTGTGTTTCCTAAGTGAATAGTAAGGGAGGACTCTACCACTTTCCTATGACAGGAAACGACCATTTTTAATTTCTGCCTTCAATATACATCATAGTCCCAGAAAGGACTAAATGGGTCACTAAGTCCACTAAGAACCTGCATCCATCACTGTATTTGCTAGTCAGGAAGTACTAAGCAGAAAAGCTTTGATCAGAAGCGTACAAACACGTTTCTAAGCTTGAACATAAAACCAGCTATGCCAATTCCATTACTGTAGGTCAGGGCAGAGAAGCTGACACAGTGAAGCGAGACATTTCTATTGCCCTGAACCAAAAAAGACTACCATTAAAAATTCATTTCCCTGACGTTAAAAATCTTGCCTGTAACTTCAAGCAAATTAAAATAACTTCATAAAAGTTTACCATATTGCTCATAGTGGAGCAGTTTTGGACAGCTTCACATCAGAGACCAAGACACCACTGCACTTGGTTCTGGACAAACAAAATTAAGTAGCATTACCATAACCTTCCCTAACTGTACAATCTAAACCTAACAAGTTAAATGTATTATCTGGCACAGGGAATGAAGGCTACAAAGGGAAAAATCTGGGATGGAAGTACAGAAGGAAAAAAAAAATGTATTGAAAACACTCTCTGTGCCTGTATTTGTACATGCTTTTAAGTTACCTGTGAGATGACTTGAAGACTGAAAAATTCTGGGATACTGTAGAACACTGTTTAGTAAAATGCTATCCTCTTAACTTCAGGAAGGCTGTTACTCACAAGAAGGCTATATAGCCTGTTCTTCCCAACAGTTTTGTCACACTGTTGATTTTAGCTTTACAATCAATTCAGACTCACAAGCCATCAAAGTCCTTAAAAATAAGAGCTTTTTCTAGTTCCAGTCAAGCAAATGATCTCATATTTTATCTATGTCTGTCACTAACAACTGCAACACCTCCTGAAAACTCCAAAAGCCAATCTCCTTGTCATTATATATGCCATATACTTACAGCACTTCTCTCAACCTGCAAAATGTGCTTTTGTTCTATCATTTTGAAAGCTTTTCAGTGAAAGTCAAGAGAGACAAAATTACTTTTGCATTCACAACTGACTGAAATTAGAGCCAACATTTAAGAACTGTTTTTCCAGAAACCAGACTGCTGGCATTAAGAATTAAAACAAAACAACAAACCTAGACAAAAACCAAACAGCTTTTTTTAACTGAAATAACTGAAGATCAGTTAATTTCAGGACACAAGTGATAAAACAGTTCATCCTTAACCACCACTTACATACGCTTTTCTTCTCTGTCATTTCATATTATATTGGTTAGACAGTGCATGCACATTTGTTTTAAAAAGTCTTTGAGCATCAGAATGGAGCTACTCTTCACTACCCTGCCTAAAAAAGAAATAACCTGTTTTGCTTTCAGCTGCCACAAACTGCAATTTTAGAAGTATTAGACTGATATTTTTCAAAACTTACTGTGCATCCGTGATTAGTGAAATAAAATCAGTTCAGTTGAGTCAACTGATGTGGGGATTGAGTGATATTTACCCTCAGTAAATATGTAGATGACACTAAGTTGGGTGGGAGTGTTGATCTGCTCGAGGATAGGAAGGCTCTGCAGAGAGACCTGGACAGACCTAACAATGCACTAAGGACAACTGCACGAGGTTCAATAAGGCCAAGTACTGAGTCCTGCACTTGGGTCACGGCAACTTCAGGCAGCACTACAGGGTGGAGGATGAGTGGCTCAAGAGATGTTCAGTAGAAAGGGACTTTGGGGTGCTGGTTGGCAGCTGGGTCAACATGAACCAACAGTGTGCCAAGGGAGGTCAATGGCATCTTGGCCTCTACCATGAACAGTGTAGCCGAAGGATGAAGAAGTGATCATCTCCCTGTACTTGGCACTGGTGAGGCCACTCAAGTATTACATTCAATTCTGGACCACTCACTTTAAAAAGGACATTGAGGTGCTAGAGCTTGACCAGCACAGGACAACAAAGCTCATGAAGGCTCTAGAAAACATGTCTTTCAAGCAATGGCCGAGGGAGTTGGAGTTGTTTAGTCTCGAGGAGGCCGACAGATGGACTGGATGATCTTAAAGGTCTCTTTCAAACTTGATGATTCTATCATTCTTAAATGTTGTCGCTGTTGACTGGAAAGTTCTGGCATTTTCAGGTCCTTGTTTGTTTCAAACTCGTGAAAGGTGTGGCAAAACCAAAACTACAAACAAAAAACCCCACAAGCAATCAAAAAGGAATCCAAGGTCTTAGTGTGTTTATGTGAACTGTGAAATAGTTCACCTGAAGATGTCTTTCAGAGGGGGAGGTTTAAAGAGAATGTGCATCTATCACCTCACAGAAGATTGTTTTAAGGCTTTCAAAGGTTGCTGAGGAAGACACAGGTTATGTATACCTGTCTGATGTTTTCTTCCACATTTAGTCAACTGCTGGAGTTATTGTAGACAAGAAAGTGTGTGTGTGCCTAATGGCATTTGATAACCAGACCTCAAGAATGTAAAGAGATACTGCTTGCTTTTTAGGAGGCCAGTTTGTAGAATGACTGTCCATCTTACAACATTACCTTCAAAGCGGCTTATATTTTTGTCCATGTGCGCATTTTTGTTTTGGAGGGTTCTGGGGAGTTTGGTTTTTTTTTTGGGGGGGGGGGGGGGGG
>JAWWMO010000001.1:90246861-90276057 GCA_035047845.1 Dendrocincla fuliginosa
TTTTTTTTTTTTTTTGTTTTTTTTTTTTTTTTTTGCTGTTGTTGTTTTTATTTTAGGGTTTTTTGCTTGTTTGTTTGGCTAGTTGTCTTTTTTCAGGGTGGAAGCACGTGTGTGCTTTTGGGGTTGTTCCTTGGTTTTTTTAGGGGGTTGTGTGGTTTTGGTTTTTTTTATTTGTTTACATACACACTCATATATAACTATTTCACAGTAGAAATACAAACTTCAGTGGCTTAAAGTTACATAAAAATGAAAACTTATCTTTTACTACAAACACACAGCCAACTCTAATGCAAAAGTAGGTATAAACATGACAGAACTAATCATAAAGTCACTATGTAAGCCAAGTACATTACTTACGACCTACATTTATTTAATCTAAAATCTTTTGGCATTTCTTAATGCAATTCTATCTATTACCCTGAAGTGGGGTAGATGACAGTAACACTAGATCAAACATTCATTCTCATTTGTTCTCCAAATAACATCTGTATGTCTTTACACTATGGCTTGTAGTAACATGTGCCACAATGCTCACAAGTAACTGTCTTAGGGAGAATGTAATCTCAAAGAATACAGAGAATGAGGCAGACTATAAGTAAAGGCGGATTTCTATACTTTTTTCTGATAATACAAAAGAGAGTAATATGAGATTTGTTTTTCCTTATAGACCACTCTTCAGGAAAAAAAATTGTCTTTCTGAATAAAAAAAAGCCCATTTTTTAGTGTATTAAACCTCTACATAAGGATGAGGTTGAAATGAAAGGATCTTTAAAAACCGCAAGTATATAAAAAATACAGAATTCAAAACAGAAAAAAGAGTTAATGTAAGTATTTCAGAATTTGGTTTTGCATCAGTATTTTCCATCTTTCAAGATTCCTGAACTACTTTCATTCAAGAATTCAGGGCCCTTGTTCTTCTGCTTGAAAAAGCTCAAATGAAAGCTATATTCTTGTGCATTTTTCACTAACATTTCCAAATGCTAAAGCAAAGTAAATCTTAATAGTGGAGGAGAAAGACGTTCAGCACTACAGTTAACTATGGTTATCACAGGGGTAAGAAGCAAAATGTGTGTTTAGGTGATTCATTAATGTCTCTGCCCAACCTAGATCAAGATTCAAGAATGCTGAGTGCCACTTCATGTCATAGATCAAAGATAATGACACAGCAAGGCAGATTGTGCGTAGGCATCACTGTGAAGCTGAAAGCCATGCATCTTGAGACTAAATTCACTTTTCCACATCAAAAGTGAAATCGCTGTTCTTTCTAGACCAGAAATGAGGTCTCTCTCAGAAATGAAGCTCTGATTGCTCTCTCCATAATTCAACTGCCAAACAACCTTATATGACCTGGCTTAAACAGGACAGCAAATACACAGAAATTCTCTAGATAAAAACCTACTTTTTATCATGACTTCAGTCATTCCAACTTGTATTGAAAGGTAAAAAGAAGAAAATGCAACTAAGAAAAGAAGTATCTGATCTATATGCAACTTGTTAATCTGTTACAAGAACCATCCCCCATTGCCTCAGTTGACTCTAAACTTCACAATGAAATCAAATTTTATCATGTTCCTACACTAGTATATGAAAGCTAATTTTATTTTAATATTTAGTCATGCCAGCTTCAATTTACACTCTTGGAGGATGAGAAGACATCAGTAAACTAAACACTGAATAACATGTTACAATTTGTTGTCAGTACAAATTGGGGAATTGGTGTCTTAATTACAGAGAACATGAAAAAGGTAGCTGAAGGATCTCAGAATTCCCATTCGTTAGTGCCTAGTTAGCAGGGCAACAGTATTAGCAATAACGGTAATTCCCTGGAAAGGTCTCAGGTGCACTCAATAAGAAAGAAGTAATGCTGGGAAAAGATTAGGAAAGCTGACAAATTGAACTGGTTAGGTATAAGCTACCAGCACCTGGAGTCAATTAATGAGATCCTAGTCCCATTATCCCTCTTGTAGAAGCAGAAGTTTGAAGTAAAATAACAGGCAGTAACTGAACCAGCGCATTGTCAGAACGGAGCAAGAACGTGTGTTTTTGCAGGACTGTTTCAGCAGTGTTGATTCATCACACACAATAATACAAGAGATGGAATTGCTAGGGACTTTTTTCTGTGAAATTCCATCCATCACACTTCAGAAAGAATAAAAAAATACAATTCAGATTTATTTTTCTGTTTTAAAAAATTAACAGCTCTATTGGAATAGTGTTAAAGGGATGGAGCAAACCCACCAGAACAGCATAATTTGATTAATGCTTTGTTATATACTTATATACTCCCACAGAAGTCTATAAATCCATGTATCTCACAAATACAACTACCTTAATGCTATCTTATAATAAGTCATAGTAGTTCGAGGTTTGTGATAGTTTAGATGTTGAGCTACTACTTTGAAGCAGAACGGTTTTCTGTTTCTTTCCTTGTTTAGGGTTGGTGGGGATTTTGTTTTTCTGTTGAAAATCAGGGAAATTCTGTGCTGATGTTTTCCTATTCTCTATTTTGTGGCATCCCTGTACCCAGATCAGGAGCAATGTTTTCTACAGAAGACATTCAAGGCAACTAAGGAAAGTTCATCTCCTCTCAACTGACCGTGCAGTTGCAGGACACACGTCTAGTGTTACTGCAGCCCTGAATTAAAACTGTACAGCTAATGAAATATCTGGACCACAGACTCTGTGTGTGTAAGGCTGGGCCAGCCCAAAGGCAAGTGGGACAATGGATGGGATAGACAGACTGATGCACTGCCATCTCGCCTCCTCACCAAATCAGTCACATCAGGAAGTTTTTAAGATCTCCTTCCTCTTGTCGATTCAGGAAGAACTTATTTCAAAGACAAAAGCACTCTAAACCTCTTGTTCCACAGCGGTCACAGAAAATAGACTAATAATAAACAAAGCATAGAGCTACTGAATAAATCAATCCAGAATTTAATCCATAAATGTAGTTTCTTTACAGACACGTACTCAAAAGGGTAAAGCACAACAAAATGCAAATATCAAAGCAGACACTACTTACCTTCAATGTACAGGGGCTCAACGACATCGTGATTTATCAGTTCGAAGTTCTCATGACCAATCCAGTGCTCCACATTTCTTTTCCTGCCCGTAAAGAAGTTGTCCACAACTGTAACCTCATGGCCATCCATCATTAGTTTGTCAGTAAGATGAGAACCCACAAACCCTGCTCCTCCAGTTATCTGCGTTAGGACAGTTGGTATAAATTTCTTTTTCTTTTTACAGAAACACTAGACAAAGTCTACAAACATGAACACAGAACAATAGCTTTCAGACCTTTGCTTACTCCAGGGAAAACAACTCCATTTCTGTACCTCTTTTTGTTCCAAGATTTACAGCATTTAAAATTTCAAGAGACATATTCGACATGTTTCATCACTGTCAGGCTAAAAGTTCAGCTACCTATTCACATCAACAAAATCTCTTTTTCAGATTACATTATTTTCCTTTTTTTCCTCCAAATTGGATTGTGCCCTTTTCTGCAACAGCAAAGCCTAAAAAGACGCAAAAAGGTAAGATAAGAATCTTCTGCAAACCTCATTACTCAAAAAAAAAAAAAAAAAAAAAGGAGATACCAGGTTATTTTTGTATAAGATTTATAATATCAGACATGTCAAAGCCACCTTTCCTTCCACTTAAATGTTGGGTGTTCTAAGTAAGTACTGCAAGTTTTCACCCAGGAAGGAGGAAGGGAATGCCTAGAAGATCTTTCATTTGAAATGCCTGCTAAAACCAAAATCATCCCTTTTGTGTTTTAATGCATCCCTAGCTCATATCATTCTAGCCTGAAGAGGTCAGGCAGTTGGACTAGATGATTTTTGCAAGTCCTTTACAACTGAAAAAATTCTATTCTATACCATTACCTCCAACATGCAGCATTTGCCCAACCTGGAACTTTCTGATGTTTTATTGCAAAGAAAGAAGCACAAATAAAATATTTAAAACTTTGTACTCTTCAGCCATTGCAGACATAGAAGAAACAAGAAAGTTCATTATTTTTTCCCTTTTTGCACTGCAGAATTTAACAGCAAACAACCAAAATCCCAAATCATTAACTCAGTACTGAAGCAGTCGGTTCTGGTGCAAGTAAGCAGAACAGCAAGCTGTGTGACACATCCAGACAGATCTACAGAATCAATTATTTTCTCTGCATTTCATAAGCTGTTTTCAAGAACAAAGACATGACAGATCACCACTCTCAAAAAATGGACTTGTAAAGCCCTGTGTGGTATCAGCTATATTATCTGACTGCACGATCAAATTCACATCTTGAAAGTGATTCAGCTGTTGATGTTCATTTTTCAGCTGCAATGGCAACTAACTAAACAATGAAAGGACATAGTGCAATTGTCAATCAGGAATCTAAAGAATGGATGGTGTGCTACAACAACTAAGTACTGTGTAGAGAAGGATGAGATGCCTGAAGTTCTTTCACTTTGGCCTAGTCAAAGGCTAAACATTTATCCTACCCACTAGCCTGCCATTCACTATTTTCAAAAGCCAGATTAGCAGATTTTTTTTTAAACTAGAAAAAATACAAAGGAAAAGCACCAAAGACTGGAAAAGGAGTTGGGGGGAAACCTGAAAACTACATCAGTTTTCTTTTGTAAAAACTTGAATCTCCACTTCTTGCATTCTCATGCTTGTTTTTCGTATTAAAAATTCAGGTCCACCAGTGTTTCGAGGTAACTGTAAGCACCAGTTAATAAAAGAATCATTTAGTTGGCCTATTTAGTATTCTTCACAGTTTGTCAGGGCTTCCTTGTAGCAGATTCAACATGTGATTCAGTTCCCTGACAAACCTGAAGGAGAAACAGTATTTAGAAGAAGCCCTCTTCAAAAGAAAAAAAGGACTTCAAGATTCCCACTACACCGCAACAGAGAGGAGGGAAGAACAGGTTTCTGTCAGAAGGCAGTGAACGAGGAAAGAAGAGTAGTAACTGAGGGAGAACAGCCCTCTGCCATGTGCCACCATATACCAGGGAAAAAGCCATGCATGGAAAATCTACTGCCATAAGCTTATCCTGACTTGGAAGCAAGCTGCAGCTTTCCTGAAAGTTCCACGGGTTTTGGCTTTTTTGTGGAGACCAGGACAAAACTTTTCTGTAGATGACCTGAATCTACTGGTTCAACCAAGGCTCAGGAAAATCTCCTGCTGCTACTTCTAGTTCCAAGATTCCAGAGAAGGCAAACTCAGTGCTCACAATACATCTTTTGTGCAGTAAAGTATTTTCTTTCCAATCTCCCATTTGAAAAAAACCCAACAAAACCGACAGCAAAACCAAGCACTGCTTACAGCACTATGCTATAATGTAAGCAAACAAACAAAAAAAAACCCAACAAAAAACCCCAAGCAAACAAACAAAAACACATTAAAAAAAAAAAAAAGAAAAGGAAAGGAGAAAAGCACAACCCAATTTTATCTGGAAAGTAGTTTCCAAATACTTTAAAGCTGCAAGCAGTTTTTAAGGTAAATCTAAGTTAGCTTTATCAATATATAACTTCCATAGGTATTAGATAAAGAAATAATTGAAAAAGGAGCTGAATTTCTCCTGGAAAAACAATGGTGTAAATTATGATTTTTTACTTGAGATTATATAAAAATAAAAAAGATGATTTATCACTGAAGTTCTTTGTATAATCTTCCTGTATTCACTCATAAAAGCATCATTTCTAAATATGACTTCCTGCAAATCAGAATGACATATTAATCTACACAGTCATATATTGTACATGAATCATTTCCATATCAGAACTGAAGTACCAGCACTTGGGACTTAAATAGGAATTCTTTATTATGACATCATTAATAAAAACATTACTTAGTAATGAAAATATGCTTGGTAACTTCAGCACCTACTAAAAAGCACAAATATTACTGATAATTATCTCTACTAGTGGCACTTCTAAGTTTGTTTATTACATGAGTTAATTTCTGCTGTCTACAGTCAGATTCAAAACATCTAATACACTATATGGAAATCAGATTAATTTTTTATTTTCTGCTTTTATCCGTTTGCTGTATTCAATTCAGAAAAAAAACCCAACCAACAGACTGAACAAATGTCAACACTATCTTCCATAATATTAACAAAGTTCCTTCTCTAGCATACGAAAGCCTGTGGCCTGGTCACTTCAGAGAGCTCAGGGAATAGATAAATCATGCACAACTGGATGAAGACCTCTTTTCAATGAAAGTGACAAAATATCTAGTCTCAGTTGAAATAGCAAACATCTCCAAATAGATGCAGTGTAATAAACAATAATTGTTAAAACTGTCTTCTGGTCAGGTCAGTGCCGTGGGTGTCTCCAGGCTGGAGCAGGAGACTGCATTCAGAGGAAAAAACGTATCAGAATTTAGAATGGATTCTAGAAAAATACGCAGTAACACCAAAATGCAAAGCAAATTATCTACCCAAGTTCACTTGGTTTGCCAATTCTTGACAAATTTCAAAGTGTCAAGCAAGGTATACATGTGTTCTTTATACGCGGACTCCTCAAAACATGGATTCTTATTTCCCACGGGATTATGACATCCACTCTGTAACAGAATGGAACTGCCCACATGGGCAGGAGGCTTGTGATTGCCAATCCAAGTTGGCACCAAACTAGTCACTGACCACAACAGAGAAGAAATGACAGAACAACTTGCCATTCGTTTTGGCCAGTTTTGTCTTTAGGAATTTAAACTCTATAAAATACGTGGACAACAAAAAGCTGTTCACCTCCAGATCAGTAGAAAACACTCCTATTCCAACTCCTTGCCTGCCATCTCTATTGAAGCAACAGATTTCAACACAACATCCAGTATTTTTCAGTGGCAAAGTCAAAGTGAACATTAAGAGCTCCACAGCCTGTTAACAGTTTTCACTGGCACTTTTCCTGAAAACACCTTCTCACACAGAAAACATGACATTAAGGTTACTTTATTACTCTTGCAGACGAGGTATATGATTTAAGAATTTTCAGAATTAAGCCTCTCTCTGCTATTCTCCTCAGTATATCTTCCATATTCAACAAGGGCATAGGGAGCTTAGAGGTCTCCTTCCTTCAGACTGTCATAAAGACAGAACATAATTCCAGAATTAAACTAATTTGAGAACACCTACTTTTAATGAAATTTTGCAATAGCAATGAAGATTATTGGCTACCCATGTAGCAAAATTACAACTTTTTATCTGCATCTCTTCAGTGTTTTTCTTCAAAATTTCGAAGTCAAAGCAAACAAAAGCACTAGATAAGCTAGGCACTTAACAGAGTTTTGTCCTAAACTTTGCTTTCTACTACTGAGGCACTAGTTCATACACATGTATTTACACACATGTCAAGTAGCTATATTTTCTCTGCCTTCAAAATATGCAAAAATTTAGGTCACAGATAACTTCAAAACTGTTTATAGACAGAACTGGAAAGCTGATGTTGCAGCACAAATCACTGACTTTAAAAATGCCCTGGATGACTACTTGTTCTGACTTGCCACCCTCTTCCATCCTCAAATGCTTATGATGCTTCAAAATAACAGGAACAACAGAGAAGCTTACAGAGAGATGAACACTCCCTGCAGTGCAGCTGCTTTTCCAGCCTTATGAGTAGATTTTACCCCTTTCAGTCACACAAGCTTTCTGTCAAGGTGTGCCTAAAAAGTTTCCCAGGCTCTGCAAGGCATCTGGGAACACACACAAAGTACCTTAGGCAATGCAATCCTGAGATGTTACAGAGAAGAGGAGTTTAATTGGCAAGTCAAACCTCCAAAACAGAGCCCAAGTCAAACTCAGTATATGAACAATAACACAAAGTAAGTGATGCACTACCTTAAACCCTGTGCAACGTATATGACATCCAAGGTAATTTACTTTATCCCTTTTCATGTCTTTAATTAATCCTACAATATTGATTACATTCCACAGAATTTTTTTGTATTTCCCCAAAACAACCCCCAAGTAAACACCAACTTACCAGGATTCTTTTACGATCCTTTTCTGATAAAAATTTCACCGGTGGATATTTCTGGGTAAAACTACAGAACATTTCAAAACAAAGAAGAGAAACTAAGTAAGTTTCAGCCTTGTTTCATCTGGTTTTCAAGAACGAATCACTTGACTTCTGTCTTTTGAGAGAACCGATGTCAGGCATGACATTGGAAGAGAACAAAACAAGAGCAGCAATTGAACACTTTTTAAAAAATGTTTTAAAAGGTAGACAATTTTCTTAAAAGTCTGTAAAAGAAAGCAAGTTGTGAGAGTTACAGCATTGACTTGGAACACTTATTAAAATTTCAGTGTGAAACTTACGATAGAAAGTTTTAATCTCCTTAAAGTTTCACAAAAATCAATTTAAAGTTTACAATCAGAATGTTGAAGAAACACCCCTTAAGATACTTCAATTTCTACAAGAGAGATTCTTCTGTATGAAAACTAATCTTAATTTTCTTCTCAAAAATAGCTAGACTGCCGTTGTTTTGACGGTCTTCAAGCTACTGTAAATTTTTGCATCTTCTTTACAGCAACTTAATCAAAACAAAACCATCATAAAATAAAGCTATGTGACATATGAATCTTAGATGCTTTATCAAGCTCTTGATACTCGGAACTTTAGATGATTTCATGGATGTGGAATTATGTAATTTTTCTCCTCCCTCAGCATCCATTCTGCATACAGCAAAAGTCCTTTGAAAGAAGGTGTGAATTTTACTTTATTTCTTTCAGCAATTAGCAACATAGTCTTGGCAATATTTTAATAGCTCAGGTTTTTCTTAATTATGTATCACTGTGACACTGCACAGAAATTAAACTACAGTTACTCCTCTCCTCCAATAAGTCCACATGCTAGAGACACAAATGGATGTAGCAGACAGGAGCCATATACGCCAAGAGTTTCAACTTCTGCTCACAAATAGACGCTGATTGAACTGACCCTAAACCTCTGATCTTGAAGCACTTCCTCTGTTTCCAACCTGCAGTACTGGCTCAACAAGAATCCTTCAGAGGCAAAGAACAGATGGTTCTGTACTTTGTCAAATTTTCATCCTAGTGTGAAAGCCGCTTTCAATTCCTTGGACAGGAGAAATATGGCACTGGAACCTTCCAGTGATAACCGCACAAGAAGACTGAAATATGAAGCTACTTTCACTTGCCTTATATCACTATACAGGTCACAAATAATTTCTTTAAGCTGAAGCAATGAAAAACAGACAGGTAAACCAGTTTTTTCTGTGACAGAAAGGAAAATTCACCAACAACATGGGATTTATGGAGTTCAAAAAAAGTTCAAGTGCCAAATAATTAGATGCAAGGCAAAATCTGACTCCTCCATTTCCAAGACCACAATTTGAAGGTCACATTAATCCAGCCTGGAGTCACATTGCTGCAGAAGATACCTCCCAAACATTTCTGCTCCTTTCATTACACCAATACCAATAGTTTAGAGGCAACAGAATAAGAGTCTGGCAGCCAAATCATGATCTTTTGGCAACAACGTTGAGTTTATCTTGACCTAATGCTTGCCTTGATGACTTCATGGCAATGTTTTTGCTGTGCAAATTATTAATATAAACTTTCCAGCTTTAGCTTCAGTTAAACAATATCTTGTCATGAGACTAGCATTAAGGAATACTTGTTTTTCCTGCTTCTCTAAAGTAGGACAGTGGCTTGCTTTCAGATTTTATCAGTTTATGAGGTAGGAAAACATTGATACTAGAGTCAGCTTTGCAAGCACGATCAGCCTTCAGGCATCTGACAGTGTGTAGTTATTTACTGTCACTTCACATAGATATAAAATTAAAATATTATTAATTGCAACAACCCACATTCAGCTAACCAGCAGAGGCAAATGGCTACATGATTTGAAAAATCCAACAATAATAACAGCTCATATTTTGTGAAAGTATAATTCCCAGACTGGCTCACAGAAAGGTAAAAAAATATTTTGATTTTCTCCACTTTGCTAGACATCTGAAACAAGACTCATCAATACACATAGAAGAAAAGTGCATTTAGATGGCTCCTGGGAGAAGTTTTAACTTAATGGCTCCACTCAACAACTCACTGCTCATTTGGAAAAATATAACAATTATTTAGAAAAAAAAGAAGAGCCAAACAGGACGTCTTCCCACAAAGGTCCTCTGTGGATGGCAGAAGGAAATACCTGAACTCACAGCAACTGAAGCTGAATATTTACTGGGCTATCGATAAAGATTAAATAGATCAACTGAACAGTTATAATTGGTATAGTAGTATCTACATGTGACCACCACAGGTGACACAGTCTGCAATTTGTTTCATGTTGCCAATACATGCCTAACTTCAATCCGTGAAGTTCACGGGCACATTAAGAGATGAGCAATCAGATCAGTATTCTCACTGAAATAAATTGCATGTGGCAGGTCACTGAACCTTTCAAATCAATTGTAGAAAACAGAACTGAAATTTTTTCCTCCCTTTTTTTTTTCCTTACAGCCAAGGACGGGTGAGAGAAGGAGAGGCAACTGCTCATAGCACAACAAAGGTCCAAACACCAAAACACTATGGTGTCAAGCACACCTCTGGCCAAGAGCAATGGTATTCTGTCCTCTCTCCAGAGGAACAGCACACAATTATCAGTATGCCATACGTAACCATGTGGGTTTGCTGGTACTGTTTGGACAAGTCCAGACCTGGCCCTTTGTAATGCAGCACTCTTGGCTGGCTGTTTGCTGATGACACCAGCAGTGCCACCTTCAAAACAGCATCAATGACAAGGCAGCGTGTCCTTGTCAGAGCTGACAATTCCCACCCCTATTCCAGACCTTGTTTGGTGATGAAAAGAATCTGCCCATGAGGATACTCAAATCAGAGAACTGATCTGCCAGAAAGGCAATGAGGCTGTGAAATGAGGGAATTATTTGCAAATAGATACTGAAATCCCTAGTTTCCCCAACCAGCTTACTCAAATGGTTCTGAAGGCATAAAAGTGAGGAAATGATCTTGCAGGGTGAACACAAGCAGCCAGGGAGGCATGGATGAGGCTTGGATTTGTATTTTTTTTAGCAGCTGTGACTATTTAAGGTGCTTGTGGAACTGCAGCACATATTTAATATCTGCAGCACATCAAAAAGCTTGTGTGCTTTTCCTCAATTGCACCATCTAGTTTAATTCAAGATAACATGTTCACTTACAAATACAGAGAAGCAAGTCAGTCAGGCTCATCCAAAGCTCATACATAGACTACAGTTCACAAGCAAATCACCGTACATTAGATGAACCATGGTAACTGATCACAAGTGCAGGAAAAGCAGGTGAAACATATTTTCAGTCTCTTGAAGTTGAAACCAGTATGGGTGAGCACATACCTGTATTGGATTTCTAAACCATGGTAATCCATTCACCAGCTGGACTCCAAACAGCAAATTCCTCCACAGGTTTTGAACTTTACAAGAATTCAACATTCCCAGTTTGTTTTAGTGGGATTAATCAGCCTGAATACCTTAAGCATGACTGTCTTTCAGCATTCAAGGCCCCATCCTTACTTACATACAATAACAACTCAAAGGTGCTGAGGGTACATACAAAACATTTATCTCAAGCCCACAAGCAGAACTGACAGCTTACAGAACAGAAACTGTGCCTTTGAATTGCTTCCCAAATTTAGCAGAAGACATACCTTTTTTCTAGATCTTTGATTTTCTCCCTTAGAGGTGCAACAGCCTAAAATAAAGAAAAAACATTTAATCTTTGAATAAAACAAGATTCATACCACGAAACATGTACAGGGAGTTACTGTTGAAAAAAAATCAGGGCAAACAGTCTCCTATGCAGAGCTTTACTGAAGACACTCCAAGAAACTTGCATCTTAAAGTATCATTTCATGACAAAACCTTGAACCTTTTCCATGAAAAAAACCAATCACCTAGTACAGTGTGAAATGAAATTCCTCAGCTTACCACTAAAAACAAAACACCTCAAGGCTATGAGTACCATAGCCTTGATAAGGATTCTTATTTGGCAAAGTGAAGTCATGAGTGACTAGTCTGAGGTTGTCAAAGGCCATTCATATCCAGCAACAGCACAACAGGACAGTAAGTGAAATCTCAACTATTTAAATGGACAACAAATAAGCATACAGAAGACACAGACATGGAAACAGGCATTAGCTTCAGTGAAAAGGCTGTAATTCTCCCAGAACATAGTATGCAAATTTGAAAAAACATCATGTTTAAATACCTAAGATACATTCTGCATTATGATTTGAGGATATATCTAGGTTTTTAAGAAACTATTAAACAGAAGCTCATTAGAAAATACAGTTCACCTATCACGACTTCTGTTTGCATTTTCACTGCTTTAAAAGAGAAACACTTAAGCTGGCATCAGTTTCAGGTTCTTTATCACAGGACCCAAATTTCTAACAATCCTGCCAAATTTCAGCAGGTCTCTGAACTCTCGTTTTTAACTTTACTAAAACCTTGTCACAAAGTTTACCTTCTAGGGTCCATACATAAGTTGAAAGCTATTAGAGGAGTATCGCTTGAAGCTGTACTATGCAGCAACACATCAGCAAGGAGCATTAATTTGTTTTGTACAAATACTTCTAATTAGAGCTAGACAATTCAGGAACTTCATAAACTGAATTAAGCTGCATATTCATGTTAAGAGGAAAAAATACAGTATTGCCATATACATTCATTAAGCATTTAGCTCTGTAGAGCAGCAAGTAGTTCTTGAAACAGTTATGGTTCAAGATACTGCACAACTAAAGCTTTAAAAAACAAGATCCAGAAATGCTCAGATTCTCAAACCTCATAGTAACTCTGCCCTACATATTGAATGTTAAGCATTTCACCATTCTTAAACAGTGGAATTTTCACAATGCTTGTTGCTACACTTATCAGAATTTTAAAAAAAAAAAAAAAAAAGAAAAAAGACAAGAGGCATGTAAAAGACAACTAAGAACACAATCTTTCCATTGATTTTAAGCAATTTCAGTGGGCTCCTCATTGCATTCAGAGGAACTATTTTTATATAAACCTGCTGGAATACAAGACATTAGACACACCAGACTACGCTAATACAGTCACACATAGTCACACAAGGCTAAGGGATATCAAACTCAAGGACTTCTGCATCTATTACATACTTTGTTTTATTGTTACTAGACTAGAAGTCTAGAACATTTGGAGAAGGAACTGTTGCACACATTCTTAATATTTCACAACAAACTGAAGTTGAAATGGAAATTCAGAGGCATTGGTACAGGAGTTCAGAATCACTGATGTCTTCAATACCCAGGTCTACTCCAGAAAACTCATGCTTAAAGCACTGGTACTGCACACCATCCCCAACCACAAACACTGCTACCTTTGTTCATTTATTAAGAACAAAGCAAAGCATTTTTGGGCAGCTTCACGTTTCTAATGAAACATATATACTTCACATTTTGTAAGGGTCACAGAGGAAAGAATTTGTGTATATCCTTTCAGTAACAAATAAAACAGTTCTTGGAAGGATATTATTCTGCCATAGTCTCTGCAGCAAATGCGTCAGCAGATCTATTACTTTCAAGAAGGGTTTTGAGGAAAATAAAGCAGAGTTACACATCCATGTTAGAAACTCAACTATGACAAAGAACAGTTCAAAAACTTATGTACAGACACAAATCTAGTGCATTGAATGATTTTAGCAGAATGGAAAGTAATGAGATAAAATTAAATGCACTCCTTCAATAGGAAATGAGTGAAATGTAGTCCTTAAAACAAAACAGATTAGCAAACTAACCTCCTCTATTTTACTTTCCACTTTCTGATCCCCGTTTTCTTGCAGAGTCCTGTTGGGAAATAAAAAATGAAACATAATCCATACCTAAGCAGTAGCTGCTACACTGCACCTTCATCATGCTGTTAAAATAGCCTTTTCAAGCATCTCGAGTTAGTATTATTTCAAAGACGTGCTCAGAAGAAATGAAAGCGGACGGTCCAATTCCCATTGAAATCAGTTAGCCTTATCACCAAGTTTGGCAGAACTCAGCCAAGCCCACGGGAAAGAATAGTAACCATAAGAATGACATTCATTTTACGTAGAAAACTAACTTCATTTTAGAAAAGTGTGTAATCACTGTTTTTGAATGTAACTTTACTGCACAAATGTCCAAAATGTCTCTGAGGGTCTGTGTTTACTGTATACTGACATTTTCCTTTAAAGCCACAATGGTATCAATCATAAAAAGGGCAAATGTATCTCACTTTGAACTTTTTCAAACACAAGGGGAAAAAACGCCCTATATTAAATTGTGTCTTAAGAGACTACCTGATGGGCAATACTGACTTCTCATACAAATGTTACTCATTTGAAATGAAACCGAGGACAAAGGATGTCATGGTAACTTGTGAAAACAGAGTACTGTCTAAGAAACTGGTGCCTTGCACAAATCCATGTGGTTTTATTTAGCATCTAATTGTGCAAAGTATCTCAGTTAGTTGTGCTCATTCTTCAGTAAACTTCTACAAATGTAAAATACGTATTTTTAAATTTTACTCCCTGCCTCTAGTCTTTGTAATTTTCTTTATATTTGCATAATTATATTTTTCAATTAAATCTTCTGAAAGGGGAATTATTTATCTTACAGTAGTAAGGTTTTGCATACTAGAGGATTCATGGGTATCCAACATAAAATGGAGTTCTTTCATAAATAAAAAACAGAGCTCCTTTACTAGGGACCTGAACTCATTACACCTAGGGAAACAGAAGATCCTTTGTTAAGCAGATATATATATACACACCATACTGTTAGAAGTCAGAGAAATGATTCCCTTCATAACCCTCTGTAAAACTTTTAACTTTTAAAAGTCAATTCAGTCCAATACTGAGGCAAAAACCTTACTGACCAGATTCATTTTGCTGTATCTGTAAAAAGTACAGAAAATTCCTACATGAAAACACAGAGATCCTTAATCATCTTTCAAACCAGACTGTCATGTATTGTATTACTGGCAAATAAAAACTCTCCAGTTAAAATAGAATTAATTTACTGTAAGAAAACAATATTAAGCTATCCTGGTGGATTTTGGAAATTTTTGCCAAATAACAGAAATTTACAAAAAGCTATGCAAACAACTGTGGAATAGATAGCCTTTCTGATAAATGAGCAAGGAAAATTTGGAAAACCTCTCAATATATTAAAAGGTCACCTCAAAGATAGTTCTTACTAATCCTGTAACTGAAGGACTGGCACTCTGCAGTTTAATCACTGGCTCAGGACCAATATCAGACATTCAGAAATAAAGTTTTTGACAGCTCTATAAAGGACATCTCAAGTAAGAAATCAGATTCCAGGTAATGGTAGAATTTGTAAGACCAGCTTATCAGGGAATAAACACACTGGATCCCACATCCACCTCTCTTCCTCAAACGACTCTGAGGTTCTTGTCCTTCCTTAAGAAATGCTCAGCTGCTCATGCAACAGCTGCTAAGCTGCCATAGTTCACTGGTCATAATAACATGGTAATCTAAATGATACCTCCATCTGCAAGCCCCAGCAGCTGTGTGCCTAACAGCTGAGCACTCTGTGTGTCAAGGGTGGGAAACTCCAGGAGGAGTTAAGTGGACCGCTTGGGACAGGAACAGATTCCAGAGTAAGCTGTCCTGGGTGAATCAGAGCCCATAGCAAATTCATTATTTTTCTTAGTCTGCCTAAAACCTTCATTACTCAGTGCTACTAAGAGTGCATGGCAGAGTACCAAAACCCTTTACTAGTAAAACAAGATGGTGAAATATTTTGTCCTCTCTACACAATGACTTTGTTATAGGGAACAGGCTGTATCCATATTCTCTTCAATTTCTTTTTCAGATGTGCCTTCCTGGTGAATTTTCCTGGAGGACAAACTCATATGCAAACAGAAATTATGTGAAAATATGCATGTTTGATGCACATATGTTATGCCTTTTTATTTCCAAAGGAAAAACATTCTAGGGGACAATGCAAAATATTTTGCTTTTCAGCAGTTAAATCATCAGATTCTCCCCCAATTAACTGCAAAGCAGGAAATACTACAAAACACATTTCTGATTCAAGGTTCAAAAACAATTATGGCAAGCCATGGAGAATCTGCTGCTCTTCAATATTTAAGCCCATATTGAGATACAGTCAAATCTGTGCTGAAGAAAAGCGCAATCCAACCAGGTATGCCAAACTGGCCAAAATCAGAAGATGAATTTGCATAAGGCAGAAGTTGAAGGGTGAGATTTGTAGCAGACAGACAACGCTTTTTGAGACTAAATACCTTGTATTTAAAAAGTGATATCAGCTGCTTAGCAACCACACAAACAACAGTGTGAGCTACTGTTGTTTTCTCCCTACTTTAAATATATGCATATATATATCTATATACATGCTGATGGGAGAGGTAAGTTAACTTTATTTCACATAATAATATTCAATACAAAAATTATATACATTACCTCATATTGACAAAGTTTCCCCATACAGCTGGAAAACAAGAAGACAAAAAATTACAATGTCATATAACATTACATTAGGTCATTTTTCCTATTATCATCAGAAGGAATTTAAGACAATATTAAATATGTTAATCACAAATTAAGTAACATACACCTCTCCCCACTCCAAGTATCTAGTACACAGTTTCAGAGTATGAGAGGAATTCTGGTGCGATTACATGAGACTGCAAGAAAATGTACAGAAATTATCTAAGATCCAATTTGTCACTGCACACAGATTAAACAAACTGAAACACTCAACTAGTTTCTTAGGGACATTGAAAAAATTGCAAGAGCAAGAAAGGAACTTTGTAGACTTGAACCACAGAAATTGCAAACTGCAGAGTAACAAGAGTAAAAAGACTGGCCAGGTGAGAGCTGTGCCAGTCCGAAGAGGTGCCACAAGAGTCCTGCATTAAAAGTACCAAATGCTTGTGCACATGCATGTTCTTTCTCTAAATACATATATATTGTGATGTAGACACAAAAGGTGCCCAAGTAATATAACCAAATGCCTCACTAAGCAAATAAAACCCATTCACTACACTGTTTGTATGAAAAAAAAATTTATAGAAAGTTAAATCAGTCTAAAATAGCGCAGCAAAGATGTATCAGTTTCCAGGTTCACAAAGATTCATCTGCCCAATTTATTTCCTACTAGAAGAAAAGAAATCTTTTCAAATTGTTCAGGGGTTAAGTAATTATAGGAAGACTATCAGAACACTGATTTTTCTTGTAATTATCAGCTAGGTCACAGAATGTAATTTAAATTGAAAAAATGAGAAGCCATAAACCAGGCTACATTGACAAGGAAGACTTAACAACTTCAGATCATCAAGATAAACAAGGTTAACATAGAACAGTTATGTAAGAGACCCTGCAGAACAAGCAATACAGGAAACATACCCCAAATATCTCCAGAAAATCATTCTGCAGTTACTCTTTAAGAGACAAGGCTCAACCTAAGAATTCCAACTACACTGGGTCTTGAGAAGGAGGTGTTGCCTATATGCAGTATTTACATACATATGGAAAGCTTCTGAAGCGTCCTCAGTTTTCGTAAGCTGTGTTGCAGGTCTCCAGGAGCAGCTAGTGAAGTATTTTGCCTACATTTAGGCTTTTCACATACAGTTTCATCATTATTACTTATTGAGCTCAAGCAGACAATGAGATGTTACAGAAATGAGAAAATAAAAACCACTGCTATAGTCACAGGCACCTTCCAGGCAGGAGGAGAAATGAAACATAACCAGGAATGAGGAATAGGAGGACACAAGTGACGATGCAGTTGCTATTCTAACCTTCAGGGGATGGCAAAGCTACTGAACTGCTTGTAACTGTTGAGTGTTGCTGATTAATTTGAAGAGTAACTCGAATGAATCCATGACAGACTACCAAACAAACTGTAGGAGAGCACTGTGATATCTGTGCTGGTATCATAAAACATCCTGTTGTCTTCTGCAGAAAAGATAGGGAAGCTTTATATTAGAACAAATGATCAACAAAATCCAACTGAATTTAAAAAATCCTTGGTTTTTATGTTAACTAAAGTAAATTTAGTGTGGGTGGAAAGAGGGATAGTGTCGAGCACTACGTTAAATTCAAGTTATTTACCCTCTAGCTAGGATTTTCTAATTATTTATAACATTAATGGAAAAACTTGCTTTTTCAGTGAATGATGACCATCTGGCAACTACAGGTACAGAATTCTCAAGTCAGACACTTCTTAGCTATACTCATGATGAATTATTTTTCTGGGCTACAGAAACCCATACAAATAATATAAGTGTTGTTTATGCAGTGGCAGGAAGCATCTGAGCTTAGCCAGTGAAGAAGGAATTGATGAAAAAATGAGTTGCCAGCTGCAACACAACTACCACCCTGCAAAGACAGTGCAGCTACAGTGCTTACAAGAAAATGGCTTCCTAAAGAAAACATGTTAATTGTGCATTCTCAGTATCCACAGCAGGGAAAGGGAGCTCAAAACGGCATTCGTATCCTTCTGGAAACATTATGTTTGATATCCCAGTTCTGTAGGAGTACATGACCTTCCACTAAACTTCTGAGGAGTGTATTTTTGTATCATTGCAGAGGAAAAAAACCAACCAACAAAAACCCAACAACAAATAAATGCAAAATGAACCACACAGAACTACCATATTGAGGGATCTAAAGAACCTCGAAGTCTCTCTCACATGCAAAGAGATGTTGCAGAAACTTACTTCAACATACTGCCATCACAATTCCAAGAAGGATCTCTCTTTGGCTATCGGAGCTCACACAGAGCTTACATCAAGGCTGAAGGAACTAGAAGTAAGATTTTGTAATACAGTGGAAATAAGGTTTTGTTATTTTTCTTCTAAACACACAATTATTTATATAATAGGCTTACTCAGCTGCAGAACCAGCAGCATGACTGGGCTTGGTGGCTGGTAATGACTATGGCTCACAGAGGATTTCCTTGCCCTAAAGGTTATGCCAAGGCCAATCTGACATTCAGGCAAGAACAATGGAAACATATTAAGACAAGTGGGTCTAAATCCACAAGTAGAATAATGCAGAATTACAAGCCTAAATTCAAGATGAAAATCCTCACAAGTACCATAAAAACACCTGACAGGCCCACCAAGTACAGGCATCAAAACCTGCAAACAGGGATGGTTAAAAAAAATGTTCTACACCAGCAAGGTCATGAATTAGATTACACATAAACCCAGTTTTCAAAAGCATGAGACTCCTAGTGGACCAAATTTGAGCAAACACTAACATAATCGAGGACCTCACTGTAAAAGCTAGTCTTAAAAACCCAAATATAAAGCCAAATATTTTAAGCCAAAAGGTATTCATCCAGGATAATAGCCCTGTGCCAATTCTCAGACCTTAAAGATTTAACACTCTCACCCTCCACAGCCACACACAGTATGTACTCTACGAAGAACTTACTACTCATCCAACTAGAGAGAATTCATAAACATAGAGGTTTCCTGTCTACTGAAACTGTGCAAGGGAAGAATTCATGATTAACTGGACTAGACAGAAGCTTGACTTGTAACGAAACAAGCAAGACTCACCTACAAGACAGAAAGAGACAGAGGTCCCGCTTATTCTCTCAAAGACTAATTGTAAGCCTCAGCCAATGACTGATTAAAGTAATAATAAGTTGCCATTAGGGAAGCAATCAGAATATCTGGAATGTTCTAAGACACATGAAAACCTGGTTTAATGGACTGTAGGAGAAAGGCCTGTAGTATTATTTTTACTCTATCTGTTCTGGGATAATTCTTTCTCCTCCGCATCCATTACATAAAATGAGAGAAATAATTTTTATTGTAGCATTTTTGCAAGGATTAATTGCAATTACCATGACAATTAAAAATACATCAGTCATTAATCACTCCCACAGATATTACACTTTGAAGTGACAGCTTCCAGAGAAAACATGCCTTGAGTGTAGTGATGAATAGCTAGTACTTTTAGAAGAGAGATTTGTTTTTTAAAGCCTTAATCACAGTATTCTTATTAAAGAGGTATTTACATTTTGCTGACTAAACATTAATCACCAGGGTTTTCAGAAAACCCCAGTCCTCTTTTTTGTTTGGTTTGCTCTCTGTTTTTGTTTTTTACCCCAGTCTCTGAGAGATTAAACTGGAACTACTTGGAAAGCACAGACTTAAAGAGTTTTTCAAGACTTCTCAAAACTTCTCTAACAAAAGTCAATAAGTCACATATGAGTAAAGAATGTGGGGTTTTTTTTCCACTGAATATATTTATATTCCTGGAAATTTAAAAGTTTGAACAGTCTTTCTAGGGAAGTCCCTTTTTGAAATGATGCTGGATGCAGAGCAGTGCAACACCTGGGATATCATCAACAAAGGAATATTCCAAGAGCTATCCTTGGGATACAAGCCAAACCTGCCTGCATAAAGTAAAAAAAAAAAAGAAACCAAAACAAACTACAAAATCTGTTAAATCACATCTGAAAAAGTACAACAGAAACCCCAAGCACTTTCTGGGGGTTCTGCTGAGCATCCACTATTAAATGGACAGTTCCCTGTCACAGAGAGCTTTTAACTCTGACCAGTTGCACTTCATAGCAGGCAAGAGTTATCCTTCTAGATACTCAGAAATAGGAGCAAGATGAATGTTTTCATCTGAATGTCTTCTGAGGCTGTCATCTGCAATAGTACTTATTGTATAGGTTTATATAAAACACAGATTACTATGCTAAGAGAACCTTGCATGCCTTAGCTCATCCATACAGGCCAGGGAACCACAAAAATAATACTATCACAATCTGAAGGTGGGAAAAAAAAATCTCAAAAGCCTGTACCTTTAACACAGGATAAGCCCTCTTCTCTGGGTCTCTAAATGACATTAAAATCAAGTCATAGACTATTACAGGGCACCTCCACTAATAGTCACTCATAATCTGAAATTCTTAGTGACAATCATTAGTTTCAGCATGACATATTAAAACAGATGTTTTAAAAAGTGAAACCATGATGGCCACAGAGATCCAACTGTAACAAAGCCAGATGTAATCCCTTTTAAAACCATTTTCTTTCCCAACTGCTTTGTTTTTTGCATTTTCAAGATAGTCTGTTAAACAAACTTTTATACTAACTTTTGTCTAAGTAGATTTAGCTGAAAGCACAGGATTTTTTCCCTGTATCAGTCTCCTTACGGCCTCTGCTTCTCAGAATAAAAACACTATTAGATGAGTTTATTACAAAGAAATTTAACTATCAACAGAAACAGCATGCAGGAACAATATGAACTGATATACAGTCATAACCTGAACTTCTGGAGCAATATTGTAAGCTCTGAATATTCACAGAGAATTGCTTCAGTCAAACTTTCCATTTCACACAGATGCAATGTCATTCAAAAATGGGTGGATTTTTTTTTTCTTTTCCTTAAATCTGAGTTTCCACAGTCACTCAGCAACTTCAGTCTCCTGGTAGAAATAAGGTTTTAGTCTTCAGAGGAAAACCTGACAAAAACGGAAAGTAAGCAAAGGGAGCTCATAAAATGCTTTTTACTACTGTTGCATCACTACAGATGCATTTGAGTTTTAATTTAAGTTACACGTTTAATAATGTAGAGAAAACAACTCTTTCCCTTAGGAAATTATCTCTCATAAAAGACCATTGTCACTAAATTGGAGAAATACAGATCTAATGGACTACTCAATGGATAAGAATCTTGATAAATTAGAGGGCCGGGCAATCACCAACCATATGAAGTTCAACAAGGGGAAGTGCCAGATTCTGCATCTGAGATGGGACAACCTCAGATGTATGTATAGGCTGGTTGACGACAAGTTGAATATGAGTCAGCAGTGCCCTGGCAGCCAGGAGGGCCAACCATGTCTTGGGGGATATCAGGCACAGCATCACCAGCCGGGCAAGGGAGGGGATTGTCCTGTCCTGCTCTGCTCTGCACTGGGGCAGCCTCACCTTGGATATTGTGTGCAGTTTCGGGCACCAAAATATAAAAAAATATTTAAAGCTCAAAAGAGGGATACATAAAGCTCAAAAGAGTCCCAAGAAGGGCAACAAAGATAGTGAACAGCCTTGAGGGGAAGCTGTATGAGCAGCAGCTGAGGTCACTTGGTCTGTTCAGCCTGGAGAAGAGGAGACCAGGGGGAGACCTCACTGCAGTTAAACTTCCTCATGAGGGCAAGAGGAGGGGCAGGCACTGATCTCTTCTCTGTGGTGACCAGGGACAAGACCCAAGGAAATGGCATGAAGTTATGTCAGGGGAGGTTTAGGTTGGATGTTAGAAAAAGGTTTTTCACCCAGAGTATGGCTGGGTAGTGGAACAGGCTCCCCAGAGAAGTGGTTACAGCACCAAGCCTGACAGAGTTCACAAAGTGTTTAGGTGATACTCTCAGTCACATGGTATGACTCCTGAAAAAGGTCCTGTGCACAGCTAAGAGCTGGACTCGATGATCCTCGTGGATCCCTTCCAACTCAGCATATTCTGTGATTCTGTGAATTGGCTGGGTGGCTGAATCCAAAGAGTCGTGGTCAATGACTCCACATCCAAAGGGAGATCAGTAACAAGTGATGTCCCTCAAGGGTGTCTACTGGGACCAGAACTGTTCAGTATCTTTATTAATGACACAGACACTGGGACTGAGTGTACCCCGAGCACATCTGCAGATGACATGAACTGAGAAGTGCCACTGAGGGAAAGGATACCATCCAGAGCGACACTGACAAGCTTATGGAATGGCCAAATATGAACCTCATAAAGTTCAACAAGGCAAAGCACAAGGTCATGCACCTGGATCAGGGCAACCACCAGTATCAGTACAGACTGGTTACAAATGGACTCAGAAAACCCCTGTCAAAAAGGTCTTAAGGGTACTGGTGGAAAAATAGGACATGAAATGGCAACGTGCACTTACAGTGCAGAAAGGAAAGCATATCCTAGGCTGCATCAAAAGAAGTGTGGTCTGCAGGGCAACTGAGGTAATTCTCCCCCTCTATTCCACTCTCATGAGACACCACCTGCATCCAGCTCTAGGGCCCCCAGTACAATAAATAGATTGACCTGTCAGAGAGGGTACAAAGAAGGGCCACAAAAGAAGGTCAGAGAGATGAAACACCTCTCCTGTGAAGACAGGCTGAGAGAGTTGGGGTCGTTCTGCCTGGAGAGACCTTATTGTGGCATTTCAAAACTTAAAAGGGACTTAGAAGAATGATGAAGAGAAACTTTTTACCAAGGCCTGTAGTGACAGGACCCTTAAGAAGCAATAGTGTTAACCTGAAAGAGAGTAGGTTTAAATCAGATACAAGGAAGCAATTCTTTACTATGACAGTGGTGAGTCAGAGGAACAGGTTGCCTGATCCATCCCTAAAAATATTGGAGTCCGGGTTGGATGGGGCTCTAAGCAACATGATCTAGTGAATGATGCCCCTGCCCATGGCAGTGAGGAGGCTGGACTGGATGATCTTTAAAGGTCCCTTCCAACATAAACCACTCTATGATTTGGCCAATACATTTCAAACTGCCTTTTATAGTCTAGACTCCGTAACAAGAAAAAACCTCAATTGTAATTCCATTTGTAATTCCATCAGTATGTTAATTTGCTTTAGAAAATTACTATACTGATGAGAGTATTTTGCAACATTAGTGGAGATAACAACATACAATTACTAATCATAACTTTGCATTACAGAAGGTCACCTTACTGAGTGAAGTTTATGATTATACCTTTGGGGAACATACAACAATTTGAATATTAAAGAAGATCAAAAAAATACACCTCTGGTAAGTCTACACAGATTTCTGTACAGCAATCAGCTCTTCCTATTGTATTTCCTGAACTGCTGCCTTCCTCAACATTAAAATTTCTGCCCCAAATTGAAGACAACAGACAGAAACTGCAGCTTTCCCCCCTGGGTTTTTGAAGGGAAAGATGCTCTCTCTTCAATTTGGACACCATCACCACCATTCTAAGTCAATACCTCAGCCAGTCATCAACTAGCAAACAAAAGGCAACACAGTCACCAGGACATTTTCGCACCCCCTCTTAAGAACAAGCACTTAACCTGTGGCAAACTGATACACTCCTACAGCTGTGAAATATAACATGCAAATTTTCTTTCTTTACAAGACTTAATGAAGCTTCATACTGGATGGGAAGCTGACAAAGGTTCCTTTTGCTTACATTTCGATTAGCATCATCACTTCGCAACCGAATTCTGTTCTTAGTTTCCCAAATGGCATATTCATTTCAAATTTTCAGGGTTTTTTCCAGTTCTCTGTTCAGTGTTCCTGCTCCTTTCTGTCTCATAACCTTAGTGTATCATTCTTTACCACTACTCATCCACTGACCCATCAGTTCACTGCTCAGATTGTTTTCAGTGGACACACAGAATGCTCCAATGATCAGCACTGTAACTGAAACAAACTCACTTTTCCCAGCTACCTTTCACAAACCCCTTCAGCTAAATTGGTGCAGTAACACCCACCTCTCCCTCCCTATGGTCCATAAACAAGACCCTGAAAACCACCAGTTTCAACCAAACTCTGCTTTGGTTAACCAACCTTAGAGAAAAGAAACAAGCAGTATCAATGTCAGGGAAACATTTTGCTTTTGCAAAAAAAAGAGGGTAAAGAAGATGAAAGATCTAAGAGCATTTGTCCTTGAGCAGAATAATGGCAGCATCACTCCTGCACATGCCAGATTAAAAACAAATACTAAGTGGAAATAAAATATTAAAGACAAACATTAAATTAAGATAGGAACTGTAAGCATTAATTTCTCCAGGACGCAAAAAAATTGGTTTAAAACATGATGCCTAGCAAAGCATAGTTGGAGTACACCTATTCCTGACAAACTTAACTGCAGCATGAACAAATTTTCATAACCCACATGGCTGCAACTAGTTGGAACCCTGATGAGCAGGGAACTGAAGCCTGTTGAAGACAGTGAACTCACTTGCATAAACCCACAAATGAAAGGCAGCTCTGCAAGATGAAGCCAGCAAGCATGTTTTGGGTTTGATTATTTTTGCTGATGAACCCACAGCATGCTGACACAAAAATCAGGTGAGCCTGATGCCACATACAACCATTTCTAACTCTTCCATAGCTAGTCAGTCCTGATGTCTAGCTGTAAAACAGCTGGGGAAGGAAGATTTCTGGTACTCTCCACATCAGTGCTGAATAACATTGAGACAGCCAGCCTGAAGCAGTAGGATAGGACCAAATTGACAGCTACTTTTCTATTATGAAAAGTGGAAGTAAAAGCTTATCAAAACAAAACATTAAGTAGTATTTAACCTTAATTTTGAACATATGCAAGACAAGCAACATGTGAGGGGCTGGTAAGATTAAAACTGAAAAGCTGACTCACACCTTGATATTCTGAGAAGAGAGTACTACATTCTTCCTAGCTGATGGAAATCTGACAAAAACACATGACTAGCCTCCTAAGATAAAGGATAACAACCACAGAAACTAACAATGTTGAAAGAAGCCAAGCCACTATACTGCAGGATGTACTTCCCTCACATTATTTTGATATTTCATTTTTAAGTTGTTTCAGTATCTGTGCTATAATTTATCTTATAAAGGAAACAAGATCTTAATTTTGGATGTCATGACAGCACCCTACTGTTCCATTTTCCCCTGGGAAAAGAAACAAGGCTACTGATACACTTCCTGAGAACTATTTGATCTACAAATGAGTAAAGAGAACTGTTTTACTTTACCAGAAATAGAGTTCTTAACTTTTTCATTAAGAACATGCAACTCCCTTGTCATACCACGACATGAGCACATTACTAACAGTAGCATCGAGATTAAAGCAAATCATGCAGATTGACGCACTCTGGTCTTTAAATCCTGGCTACAGGATTTTACACTGTATTTCCAACAAGTTAAATAAGGTCCTGATTCTACAAAGACAACCACACTGAAGCATGTCAGAATGTTTAAGGTGTTTATGTATTGACATGCTAGCAAACAGGTGGGATTTTTAAAAACAAAACTCTTAGCCTGCATATAAGTAATTCATATTGTAATGATATTGAAGATTTTTTAACATTATCAATTTAATTGGTTGCTCTTTTATGATCCGTCTACATTTCTCATCATAGACAACAAAAATCAATTAAATCCACTTCACTTGTGTTTACAATCACCTCATGTTCTGAAGCTGTGGTTTCAGAACAGCTTCAGTATGATGTAAGTGCAGCCCACAGCTGAAAGGATTTGTTTCAGTCCATCCCCACATGCCCCTCCACCCTGCTTTGGTTAGTACTGTATTCCTGCTCTACCTTGCTGGCAGCTAAATCAGAAGAAAGTTGTAGTGGAAGACTTTGTTCCTTTAAAAGGGCAATGAAAATTCAACTTCTGGGCAAGTTTTCCCACTATACATAGCACAGTACAGCCATGCAATGTTCACTGAAGACAGCACTGCAAGTGAGTCAACTAATTCTGAAGAGTTTTAAAACAAAACTGAGCAGCAATGTAAGAGATTACAGAGTGATTCAGGCAGCTCACTAGCTGTAGTACCTCCAGATTAATCACCTGGGCCACGGGGAACAACGTCACCCCTTTAACCCAAGGCCTACAGAAAAGGTAAATGTTAAACTGTTCATTTCAGTTTTCTCAAGGGAGAGTTGCTAAAGTTGTAACAGCTTTTAACTGCCTGCTGCACAGAAATTATCCTTTTGACTTCTATTTTTATACAAACTATACCCAACACACTGTTTACAGTGAATGACTTTTTAAAATTAATAGAAATTAGATTTACAGAAACGAGGCATCAAATATTACTGTAATTCAAACCCAGATGTAAAGTAAGGATTTTTCTGACTCTAAGTGCTACTAGGAAAACCAGTGAAGTCCATAAAAAGAGTTCTACAGATCTTTAATACGATCCTGACTGTGCACCTCGTGTCACAGTGGTTCTTCATCCAAAGCAAACAAGACTCTGACGGTGAGACACTGCAAAGCATGTGACTGCAATGGTGCCAGCAGTGCTCCCAGCTGCCCATTTCACCACTGTACACAACCTCCTCAAGCTGGTCAAAACAGCTGTCGAATACCCACACTGACAAGTGGTTATAACACGAAAGGCTCTCAGTCCAGACCGGTTCCTTCATCTGATGCACAACACAGACATTTCAGTCATTGTGTGTGGTGCATGGTGGTGGGAAACACGTGGAGTAGAGATACCTGAGACAGCCTAGCAATACAACACCCTGTGTTGTGAAACTACCAAGGGAGCCACTCAGTGACTCTTGAGATTGAAACAGCCAAGAGCCTTTCAACGGCCTGCAAAAAGAACTTCCTCTAGTTTGCAAACTCTCACAGAGAAGTTCTTCAGGCAAGTTCGTAACAAATTTGCATTCAAAGGCAGAAGCTTCTCATGAAATAAGACATTGTTCTAAAAGACAACTCCTACACATTTGCTCAGTTTCACACATAGACTGACAAAATAGCACTATCAAAAAAAGTCCTATCCTCCAGTTCACAATTCCCTGTAATGTGCTCAATTCTGACTGCCCATGTACTAACACTGAATGGAAATTCGTAGAAAGGAACTGCACAGTCTAAAAACACTTAGTCATTTGGAGAGTACTTGAGAAGGAAGGAATGGAAGAAGTGCCAGCATATACACCTACACCAGCAGCTCAGTTTTCTCAGATTCTATGCTATTTTAGTCTGGCATTATCTGACTGCAACCAGAGCACAGTGATGATTCAGTAATATTGCAAGGAGTACACTTTTAGGACAGGGGGATGGGATCATAATGACTTCCACAGAAAAGCAAACAAGAAATAGTCTCTTTAGAATCTATTAGACCAGTGGCATCTGCTAGCATGCCATATGTTGATGACACCAGAGCCATACCTAAGAATTTCACTACTTTTGATCCCTAGTCAAAAGATGGAAAAAGCACAGCAATCCAACATGTTAGATTTGCAAAAAACACACTCCCAACAGAAACCACCCAATTCCCTTTCGAGTTACTTTTTGCCACCTTGACCTGCAGTCCCTCTCCTCCTTCACTTTTTCTGAATCCCAAAGAACAAGCAGTCAGAAGACTTCTTTAGGTTAACTTTTACTCACAAAGCTAGAAAGCAAACACCAATTACTGTGCACAGAATCTAATCAATAGCCCAATGACCATGTCAACTGCTGCTCAAATCCAGTATTTTCACAGCAACTTCTGTTTTCTGCAGCAACATTTCTGGCAAAACATATAACCCGTTCAAAATAAGAACAAACATGAAGCTGTCAGTATGCACGGGACCTGAAGTCACTCGGACAAAGAAACTGTCCTGAAAGCCAGAGCTGGCACACAACTTCAATTATAACAGCAGTAACATTTAGTAATAAAGGGAATTCCTGTGTTGTGTTTCTGTGGAAGGAAACATCACCCCTTTTTCACAAGATCAGTTGTGTTGTACCTCTCCACCCTCCCAAATGCAAAGGGAGGATCCTAAATCTTCTGTCACGCCCATCCCCAAAGCTAGCTCACCTATATATACTTTGAAGCATCAAGAAAATGCCTAGCTAAGCTGACATGGCATCGTGCTGTCTACATAAAACCTACCTAAGTCTGAAAACAAAACGGGCAAAAATAAATTAAAAACCCAACAGATAAAAAAAAAAAAAAAAAGAAAAAAAAAAAAAAAAGAAAGGGAATACAGCTGACAGGACAACGTTTTAAATCCGACTATTTGACTCACAGGTAGTAACTGAAGTCATAAGCATCCCCGTCACCGGCTATTCTAAGATTTTCTCAAATACCTCTACGCCTCTCTCCTGGCTCTTAAGACTCTAGCTACGCGCCCAGTTAATAAACAAACACTTACTCAGCCCCCCCAAAGGACTTGGGAGAATTTTACAAAACCCAGACACGAGGCCTGCCTCGGAAAAACTTCCCTGCGGGCAGCTCAGCCCAGGCCGCTCCAGGTGGCGACCGGGGCGGACAAAGCGCGGTCTGAGAAGAGGCGGCTGCGGAAACGCTGCCGAGCCCCGTCCCGCTCGCTGCGCTGGCCGCCAGCCCCGGGCACGGGGCAGGGAGGACTCGGCTCTCGGGGACCTGCGGCCCGGCCCGGCCCGGCCCAGCGGGCTGCCCGCCGCGCTCGGGAAAGTTTCGGCAGGGCAGGGAGAGCGGGGAGGCTCAGCCGCACCGCCCGGAGCCGGGGCAGCCCCTCCCGGCCCTCGGGCAGCG
>JAWWMO010000001.1:90276157-90304512 GCA_035047845.1 Dendrocincla fuliginosa
TGGGACAGGTTGGGGTGTCCCCATTCCCTGTGGGACAGGCTGGGGGGTGTCCCCATTCCCTGTGGGACAGGTTGGGGTGTCCCCATTCCCTGGGGAACAGGGAGGGAGGGGGATACCCTCTTGCTCGTGGGACAGACTAGGATTTAAGTACAATCCAGTGGGATCTGCCCGGGTTTTGCCATTCCCTCTGCTCTCCACGTGCTCCTGCAGCTGTTTGGGGACAGGATCACCTGATCTGGGATCAAATCCCTCTGTTTGGGGACAGGATCACCTGATCTGGGATCAAATCCCTCTGTTTGGGGACAGGATCACCTGATCTGGGATATTTAGGGTTTCCCTAAGGAATACTCCCAGAATTCCCTAATTTGGGACTAAAATAAAGCCTTCCTATCCAGGGTAGGTTCCCTGCAGGCTGGGCTGGGAAAGGGGATGTTCCTGGCAGGGGTTTGATCCAGCTCTTGTGCTCCTCAGGGAGCACCTTCCAGCCCCAGGCTGGAGTTTATCCCAGTCCCAAACTGGGGGAACATCCTGGGGCTCAAAGAAACACGGTTTGGGGATAAAGAGGGCACATTTGGGGATAAAGAGGGCACATTTGGGGATAAAGAGGGCACATTTGGGGATAAAGAGGGCACATTTTTGGGATAGAGAAGGCAAATTTTGGGGATAAACAGGTCATGTTTTGGGGATAAACAGGGCAAATTTTGGGGATAAATGGCAAATTTGGGGGATAGACACGGCAAATTTGGGGATGGATGAAGCCCATTTTGGGGATTGACAAAGTCCATTTTGGGGATACACAAAGTACATTTTGGACATAAACAAAGCACATTTTGGGGATGGATAAAACACATTTTGGGGATGGACAGAGCCCATTTTGGGGATGGATAAAGCACATTTTGGGGATACACAGAGCCCATTTTGGGGATGGACAGGGCCCATTTTGGGGGTAAACAGAGCCCATTTTGGGGGTAAACAGAGCCCATTTTGGGGATGGACAGAGCCCATTTTGGGGATGGACAGAGCCCATTTTGGGGATGGACAGGGCCCATTTTGGGGATGGACAGGGCCCATTTTGGGGATGGACAGAGCCCGTTTTGGGGATGGACAGGGCCCATTTTGGTGCCAAACTCATCCCGTTTTGGGGCCAACCCTGCCGTGTCCCCCAGTGTGGACAACAGCGAGTACATGAGGAACGGGGACTTCCTGCCCACGCGGCTGCAGGCCCAGCAGGACGCTGTCAACATCGTGTGCCACTCCAAGACCAGGAGCAACCCCGAGAACAACGTGGGGCTCATCACCCTGGCCAAGTAGGGGGCTGGGGGGCACCGGGGGAGGGCTGGGGGCACCAGGGGAGGGCTGGGGGGTGTTGGGGGGTCACTGACACCTGGGGACACCAGGGGAGGCTGGGGACACAGGGTGGGTCACTTGGGGAGGGCAGGGGGACACTTGGGGGCACCAGGGGAGGGCCAGGGCGTGTTGGGGGGTCACTGGCACGAGGGGAGGGCTGGGGGCACAAGGGGACACTTGGGGACGCAAGGAGAGGGCTGGGGGGTGTTGGGGGGTCACTGGCACCAGGGGAGAGCTGGGGGGCACCGGGGGGGCACTCGGGGGCACCAGGGGAGTGCTGGGGGGTGTTGGGGGGTCACTGACACCAGGGGAGGGCTGGGGGCACAGGGGGACACTTGGGGACAGCAGGGGAGGGCTGGGGGCACAGAGGGGTCAGTCGGGGACACTGGGGCGGACTGGGGGCACAGGGTGGGTCACTCGGGGACACCGGGGGGGACAGAGGGCACAGGGTGGGTCACTCGGGGACACCGGGGGGGACTGGGGGCCCAGGGGGGTCACTCGGGGACACCAGGGGGGACTGGGGGCACAGGGGGTCACTGGTGTTTGGGGACACCAGGGAGGGCAGGGGGCACAGGGACAAGGGGGAGGGGGCACAGGGGGGTCACTGGCAGAGGTTTCCCAGGAATTCCCTGGAGCCGACCCTGACTAGGGTGTGTCTGTGTGTGTGTGTCTGTCTGTGTGTCTATCTGTGTCTGTGTGTCTATCTGTGTGTGTGTCTGTGTGTCCCGCAGTAACTGCGAGGTGCTGACCACGCTGACCCCCGACACGGGCCGCATCCTGTCCAAGCTGCACACCGTGCAGCCCAAGGGCAAGATCACCTTCTGCACCGGCATCCGGGTGGCTCATGTGAGTCCTGCTGCCCGCTAATTAACGCCTCATTAGTGCCTCATTAGCACTCCTCCCAAATTACTCGAGCTGGGAATGTTTGGGCTCTCATATCAGGGGTCTTTTCCAGCCTTAAGGGTTCCCTTCCACCTCCCCTGTCACCCCCAGGAACCCCCTTGTCCCCATAACCCCCCTCATTGTCCCCTGTTTGCCTCCCAGTGCCCCCCAGTAACGTCCCAGTCCCTCCTGGTCCTTCCCAGTGCCCCCCAGTAACCCTCCCAGTCCCTTCTGGTCCTTCCCAGTCTCTCCCAGTGCCCCGCCTGCTCCTCCCACTCCCTTCTAGTGCTGTCCCAGTGTACCCCATACCCCTCCCAGTGTCCCCCCAGTCCCTCCCAGTGTCCCCCAGTCCCTCCCAGTGCCTCCAACACCGTTTGCCTCGTCCCAGACGTGCTCTCCATAAGTGCACGTTTTGCAAGGGTGAGAAGAACCGTCTGGACGCAATTCTGTGCAATCACAGAATCACAGAATATTCCAAATCGGAAGGGACACACGAGGACCATCGAGCCCTACTCCTGGCCCTGCGCAGGACCATTCCCTAGAGTCACACTGTGTGCCCGAGGGTGTTCAAACACCTCTGTCAGGCTTGGTGCTGTGACCACTGCCCCGGGAAGCCTGTTCCAGTGTCCAGCTGGGTGAAGAACCTTTTTCCTAATATGCTAACCTAAACCTCTCCTGACACAGCTTCGTCCGTTCCCTCGGGTCCTGTCCCTGTCACCACAGAGAAGGGATCAGTGCCTGCCCCTCCTCTCGCCCTCCGGGGAAGCTGTACACTGCAATGAGGTCTCCCCTCAATGTGCTCTAGGACCACCCTGCTTGAGCAGGGAGCTTGGACCAAATGACTCACTGTGGTCCCTTTTAACCTTGCCGATTCTGTGATTCTGCAAATGGAAAATGTGAGGATTTTCCCCCCCTCCTAAAGTAATAGTTTATGAATTTGCCTCTGTTTAGGGTAGCAAGATTGCAGGTACTTTAATATCTGAAGTCCTTATGGCCTGTCGCAAACTGCAGATTGGTATTTGCCTGGAATGGTAGGTACCTCCTTCATGTGTCAAACAATGTTCTTCTGCCAGTAAATGCACCCACTTAATTGGAAGTGAAATGTCCTTCCACAACCCAGCCTGCTCACTGTGTAGTATAACCTCCACACAGTTTCTAAAGGATATTCTTTCTCACACTCTTCTCCCACAGGAGAAGACTATGAGAACAAGTGCTCTTGAATTAAATTACTAGATTCAGTCATTTAATTTCAGTATAGAAATGCAGCTTGTTTACACCAAAGAAGCTTATGATCTCTGTCAAACAGAGGCCCATGCAGTTACCAAGAATTAACCCCTTCTTATTACAATGAGTAAAGTCAATGAAATAAATGTGTGAGTCTCATAAGGGTAAGTGCAGTAAGATGCTGTGCAAAGTGATTAAGAATATCCCCCTGTGGCCCATAGAAGCAAAGTGGCTTTTCAGGGAGCCTTGAAAATTGAAATTTCCTGACTTCTAACCCTGGGCTCTGATAAGGCCACTCCTTTCCTCTTGACTTTTGTTTCCTTTGATTTGTGTTTGATATACTTAACTTTCCTGTTAATTCCACTGTGTTTAGTTATGTGGAGTAAAGGGAATACCATACCACCATTTAGAATATAATCTAGCACCAGATTCGTCTGTTTACTAATCACTCAAAAAGTAACACAGTTTTATGCCAGCAGTAAATTTGGCCATCAAAAAGCTACAGCTGAACAGTGCTGTATGAAAGCTTGAGAATATTACAGGAGTATAATTCCCTTCCCACACTACAAACTCCCATTGTTTTAAGTCAGGATTTTCCATAATGGTATCCATATGCACAATACCAAATCCACAAGCCTTTAGGGGAAGGCAGGATGTTTTTAATGGCTGCCCTGCCCTAAGCTGCGCAATCTGTGACTCAATCAACCTGCCAGCATAAAGCACCTTGCTTGGCACTTCGCTCGGTGTTCTGACCAATTTTGCTGCAGAAACATGTTGAGACAGGCTGCAGTCCATGAAGATGGGAAAAGGAGAGCAAAGGAGCAGGCTGCGTTGTGGAATGTCATGGTGCAGGAGATTTGAGCTCCATGGGAGGCAGCTTGACCAAGATCTCTACAGGGCCAGCTGTTTGTCATGCATGACACCGGAGACAGTTGTGTCCATGTCACTCTCCAGGAGAGACAGAACATGTCTTACATAACTGCAGGGAGGTGAGTGTAGGTCTGTCGTATCTCAACTGTAACTACAGACATGTACCTTGTAAGTACTCTAAAGTTCTTCAGACCTATGACAGCCAACAGCAGAGACACATTTCAGGATACAGCTGGTCACATTCACAACCTCGTGTCAAGGACTGGCACCAATAGCAGAGGTTCTGGTATGCAGTGGCTGCTAAATATCCCAAGGGAAAGGCAGAAGGATTATACAGTTTTGAGTGCTGACTCTTAGTGCGCTATGAATCAGGTATCAGGTATCCAGCTGCCTTCAGGTCATTATCTTCGGCTGACTGCATGACATCAACTAATGGCAATCCTCACTGGGATGGTTTGCAGGCAATACACACTGCCTCCTCTACTGCAGCTTTCAACTTTAGTTCTTAAAATGCTTTAGGAGAGCATTTTGTTGGGGTTTTTTTGTGTGTTCATTAAATCACATCCTGTAAAATGATGGGTTTTTTTTAAATTATGGATTTTTTGAATAACTTTTTATACCGATTATAAGATTATAAATGTGAATATGTGGGTGGATGTCCCTAACCACCACAATGAACACAGCACCCCTGCAATGTACTTTTCCTTGGTATCAGATCAAAACTGTGCAATTATGCAGCTGTTATTCAAGAATTAGGTTAAAAAAACCCCACCAACCCACCTACTACAATTTACAGAATCTCCACATGATGCCACATGACGGAGACTCTTCTGCCATGTGGAAATATAGAGAAAAACTTGACTTTCTGGTCCTGTCATGTTTCTTCAAAAAATGGAATTCCACCATATAATCTCGGAGACAGAAGTGGTCCCTGGGTGCTGAGACCTGAGCAGAGGACACTGCTTTGTAAGAGCCAATGAAATTAGTTACGAAGCACTGAAAAACAGTGCAAAACTAAACCCAAGCCATTACTACCACACTACTATAATCTTATGTTACTTTGCTTTCTAAATTGGTTCTGGCTCAATGTAGCCAAGAAAGAGACAGAGAGTTGCACAGCTGTTTGTACCCCTCCTCACCATTCAGCTGCATCCTACAGCTTGCTTACCTGGGAGGAATTGTTCTGGTATTCTTATCTTCCACTAAAAAAAAAATCTACAGATGATTCTGTGAAGTCGCACTGTTGTACTGCACAGGCACACCGACTCAGTCATACAAAGCCCTAGATAATGGTGAAAAACTAATGGCATTCATGGATACACAGATTGTAAAAATCTGGGTTTTCTTTTTAAAAGATTGGAATGTGATTCTCATTTTGCTTAGTTCTACTTTTAACCACAGATCATAGTGGGGAAGGGAACTCGGACTAAAAGGAGTCAAGACTAGCAGTGTTTCTTTTCAGGGAATGTTAGAAGTTTGAGGGTTTGTGTGGTTTTTGTAAAAGCTAATGAAAAGAGAACATGCAGTGCTTGGAAAAGAGTCAGTTCTTTTAATATTAACATCTCAAAAGGAAAAGAAAGTTGCTAAGTGCTTCAGACAGTTATTATTTATTATTTGGATGGTGATGGCAATAAACAGTTTCAAATACAATTCGATCGCAACAGTCCTAAGTATTACATGAACACAGAATTGAGACAATTCCAGCCATTGAGAACATACAAATTGAGACATCATTCAGTGAATGCAAGCAAACAAGTAAGCAAACAAAAAATCAACTGTCAAAGCATAATATGAAAAAAACATTAAATACAGATTTGCAGAAATTACGTGAATCATTTAATGATTTAGACAGCTATTTGCTAAGAACAATTTATAACATATAAGGGAATAATTGTATTTCAAACTGCAGTGCAGTCTAACTGTTTTGTTAATCAGTTTTGTTCATATGCGAGTAGACCCAGGATTTCATTCTGTAAAAGCTGAGACTCTTTTTTACATCAAGGACACTGAAACCCAAGACACAATTAGTCAGAAAAGTTGCTTCAGGCTGCAAGCTTGAAACTGATATACTGACCAGATTAAAGAAAAGAAATCAAACAACATTCCTAAATTGACTGGTAGCATTACCTACACAGAGTACTTGTTCTTCATAATGCATTTTCCCTCTGAGTTAACTGAAAGCAGCCCTGCACATTTTCAAAGCTGGAAAAAGATTTTAAGGTGTTCTATCTATTCTGAAAGTGCAGAAGGCCATATGCAAGATCCTCCGGTAATTAGGTCACAATGAAATTGCAGAGTTAGTGGCTAAATTATTGACTATAAAAACTTATGAGCAGTTAAAACCAGTGTTCCTCAAAGTTCTTTTATCACCCATTGAAGAACCTAGTTTATTAGGCTGGGTCAGCAAGTTACTCATTCACTGTTGTTTTACGTTTCATGATTTCCGAAGCCCTTTGGAACTTTTTAATTTGCTCTACCCTAGACCACTTGGGAAGCAGAGACTTTGTATGCATCCATTTTGCGTTGGATTCAGTCCAGATCATGTTGGAATTAGTACTGAATAAGCCAATGACTTTGTATGATAGTATGGAGCAGTCAAAACTGTATTGCCTGTGTTTCCATTTATATCACTGGCCCAGAAAGTGAAAAAGAATAAACCTACCTTGGTGTGGGCTAGGGCTGTATATGCATGTAATGTAGATGTGATATAGTGGCTGAGGGTTGCACTTTGTTGAAAAAAGCCACTTGGGGCTTATTCTGGAAGTCTCTGCTGGCCACTGCCGGGAACAGGGAAACCATTTTCATTCAGCGTCTTTACTTGAAGGAATGCTGACTGGATGTGAATTTAGCCATTTCTGTGGTATGCTACGTTAAAGGTCTGCCTCTACTTTCCTCATTAACACCTCAGACACATAGTTTACAGGCCATCTCAGTGATAGAGTTTCTGTGTTACAACAATGTGAGGATTATCAAGTTATTGAGAATAAGGAGCTGATGCTAAGTAACTGAAGAGGAGGACTGCAAGGTGCTGTAGAGCACATCTACTCTGCAGTCCAAATATCTCTATTGGTGTTTATTGCTTTAGACAAGGAGAGTCTTAGTGCTGTTTGACTACTCTCATGCTGTCAATGAAGCTGAAAGTAAATGAGGTCACTAAAGGTGTTAGAGAACTTATACAGTTGAATTTGTAGAAAGACATTGCTCAGAAGTGGCTATATCACAGCCCTGTTGAATCATGTTTGGAGTGCAAAAATTCCTCTTGATGTTTGATATTTTCCTAGATGTAGTGTCAGAGAAGTCAGATGGATAACAGAGAGAACATGTACATCCATGTGTACAAATACCTGAAGGAAGGGTATGAAGAAGATGGAAACAGGCTCTTTTCATTGGAGCCCAGTGACAGGACCAGAGGCAGTGGATGCAAACTGAAAAACAGTAGGTTCCCGTTTGAACATCAATAAGCACTTTTGTACTGTGAGGGTGACTGAGCACTGGCACAGGTATCCCTGTGACATATTCAAAAGCCATCTGGACATGGACCTGGGCAACTGGCTGTAGTCGGTCCTGATTGAGCAGGATAGGACCAAATGACCACCACAAGCATCTGCCAACATCAACCATTTTGTGATTTGGTATTTACAAAGAAAACTAAAGCACAGATCCACATTTTTTCCTTGGATATGAGCTTTTGTTCTTTTCCAGAATGCAGCTGAATAGATACAAAACCAGGCAAGTGCCTACCTTTCTATAAATGTGCTTTAGTTATCTTGATAGAAATATTCTTGTGAGTAAAGACACTAATGAACAGCCTCATGTGTAGACTTCCTCTTATTTGCAATTACAAGGCTTAAGAATTTTAGCCTATGGTCAAGGTAATTTACAGCATCAAATTTCTGTTTTGAACTAAGGAGAATTAGGAATTTCCAGATAGGTTTTCCAGTAGCTAATGAGATCTAACCAAATAAACTTTCCTTGCTGCCTTCCAAAGTTAAATTATGGTCTTACATAATTGGTAAACTCCTCCTGTGAATACCAGTTAAAAGAATTTGGGCATTCTTTTGCGGCCCAACGACCAACTGGCTAAATCAAGCAAAAGAATCCTTGAATTTTGTCATTATAGAGTATAAATTCACTGCTGGTGAAAACAAACCTGTAGATTTCGAAAACATTTAAAAGCAATGTGAACTTTTGAGTATGAAACTTATTCATATAAAAAAATATGGAAGTTCTTACGTACACGCTTTACCTTGTGCCTCTCATTGGGACTGAAGATTTATTGCTGCAGTGCTTATTAAAAGCAACCAAAAAGACAGTGAAGATCTAATGCATCCAACATTTTCATTATTAGATTAAAAATAATTTTCAGAAATTTGTCTTTTCATGTTATGCCAGTGCTTCCATGGGAAGGTTTTATAAATAAGCAAGTATACATTTATCAAAGGCTTCACACTATGCACTTAAGCTAAGTTGATTAGGCCAGGCCTGAACTAAGCATGTGACCTTACTGGCTCATGCAACCTTCTGCTTTTAACTATAGAAACCTTACTGTGAGGTGAATCACGAATAGAAGAATGAATGCAATGAAGACAAAGCTGGAATGTACACCTGAACTACATTGGGAAGATCCTGAAGTTTCAATATGTGGACTGCTTTGAAGCATCCTGGAAAAGATTCTGGAAAAAAATAATCCTCTTCTCAGGTGATTTACATCTGAAGTGGGGGGAGCCGGGGGAGGGCTGTAGATCAAAAAGGTTTTAGAAACATTTCTTCTATGCACACGTGATAGGCTGACTAAGTAGGGAAAGCATCTCAGACTCTAGCACATATTAAAAAGAAAATTATTATGTTGATTCAAATTATTAGCAATTTCAACAAATATGTGGCTCAGAAGCTTGTCTACTGTACATGCAAAAGCATTTCCCAACCTAGTTGTACCGGATTCACTTCCAGATCGTGCAAATGTGCCTGCATAAAAGATATTGGAAAAATTACTCTCTTGACAGGACAGCTTAAGCTCACAGCCTTGATAGAATTAAGCAATATTAGTAAAATGAGCTGTTAGTGTACATTTTACTGGAATGTCTGTGCTGGTGATGGCCGTGATTTTTTTGGACAGGGTACATACTTGTATTAAGGTATGTACACGTTCCTCTGTCTCTTTATGTCTCTCTCCCTGCTTTCCTGTCTCTCTGGTCCCTCAGTAATTTTTTAATTACCAGCTGGTTACATCTGAAATACTGTAGGTCTTAGAGATGTTTATTTCCCTATAGGTTTATTGTTGGTAGGTAGATAGAAGATACATAGATTATACTTAAGTCTTATTAAGTAGCAGAGTCCATTCATGAGAAAGACATATGAACACTTTGACTACAAGAGTTTCAATTGCAGCTCACAATTTTTTAGATATGGAACAGCCCAATCGCAAAACACAAATTCTTTGGAGACCAGGATTGATTAGCTTTTCTGTTCCTGGAGTTATTAATTCCTGTAGCAAAACTTAAGAGCAAAGCCCACAGTGCCAGTTTACTGGGAGAAATAAATGGGGCCTCAGGAGAAGAGAAATCTACAGAAGATGGAAAGTAGTATGGAAAGGGGGAAAGGAAAAGAAAGTAATCTGTTGAAACTAAGAAACTCTGCCCAAATATCTTGAAATAAAATATTTAATTATCCACATTTCTCTCAAGAATTTTGAGAACAATGCCATATGATAACAATCTACAGTAGATTTCTGATCCTTTTTTCTCCCCCCACCTAGTACTGCATGGCTTTTACAGAAAAGAAGAGTTTGTTTGTCTGACGAGAGAAGAATGAAGGGTGTCATCCACATGAATGGTGGTTGTGTAGCATGCCTTGGCTCAGCCCACCCACTCTCACCCAAAATGAACTTGGCTGTAGAGACTCCAATTACTCATGCATCTTATGCAGCCTTCGTTTGCTAAATCCAGCCAACTGGAGAGCAAGTGCAAGTAAAACCAGTTTTGTATTCCATCTATCAGGCTGTTCATTTCTCTTCTGTATGGTTTTGTCACATGTCAATGGACATTTCAAAACAAAATGCATGTGGAAGGCATTGTTTTCCATTTTGGGGTTTTTTTTCAAGAAATTTACTAAACTGAAATACAGCACGAGGAATCTTTGTCTAGAAATTAATGTGCTCTTCTGCAGAAGTTCCAACAAGACATTTCTCACTAGCTTTATAATTTATTTCAGTATTTATAGCCAGGTAGACTTATGGTGTACAGCACCTAAATTAATTTTGTGGAACTATAAAATCTGGAATACTCTTAGAGGTGCCACCCTTCACATTCGCGTAGCTTTAGTAAAGGCTGTGCTCCTACATTTATGGGCTAAGGTACTCTGTGTGGTTGCTGAATGCAATAACTATGCCCATACAAAAACTGTATTGAAACCCCACCTATTAAGGACCTCTGATGCCCTTCAACATGGTCAGGCACTTTGGGAAATAGATACTGTTGATTGCCAGGGACAAAGAAAACTATCTTTTTAGCTGTAGTTGCTGTCTATATTGCATCCTGCAATTAGTGAAGATGCTGTCTGTAGAACTATTGTCCTTCACTTGGAGCTGAAGGACATCATAGTACCAAATTCCTGATGTTACTCACTGTTTTGGTCTCAGACCGCACATAAAAGCATCATTAGAGTGCAACAGCTGTTACAACAGCACAAAAATCTTTGTGTTTCCCAGCTTTCATGTGCCTTCTAGTACGTCCCACTGCCAGTCCTGATCACTCCTGTGGGTTCAAATGCTCACAGCTCCACATGGAGAGCTGCCAAGTGCTGGTCCTAGGGACACCATAGTGAAACAGTAGGCATTGACAGTAGTGCAGAGACATTGACACCTGACATATATTTTCATCTTCCCTACATAAAATGAAGCTAAAATATTGGACAAAGTGAGTAAAAAGGAAGATTTTATGTAAGAGAGAGATGCAGAGCTGGTGTGGTGTTGTGTGTTAACAACCGGAGGTAGCTCAACCCCACGCAGCTGTTCACTCACTGCACCCTCTCACTCCCCACCCCCAGCCTGTGGGAAGTGGAGAGAACCAGAAAGATAAAAGTGGGAAAACTTGTAGGTTGAGATAAAGACACCTTAATAGGTAAGGCAAAAACTGTGCCTAAGCAAAACAAAATAAGGAATTCTTTCAACATTTCCCATGGTCAGGCAGGTGTTCAGCCATCTCCAGGAATGCTGGGCTCCGTCACAGCAGTGGTTACTTGGGATGATAAATACCGAGTCCAAATATTCCTTCTTCCCACTTCTTCCTCAAGTTTTTATTGCCTAGCACAACATCATATGATCTGTGATATCCCTTTGGTCAGTTGGAGTCAGGTGTCTCGTCTGTGTCCCCTCCCAACAACTTGTGCACCCCCAGCCCCCTCACTGGTGCGTTGGAGTGAGAGGCAGAAAAGGCCTGGACACTCTGCAAGCACTGCTCAGCAATAGCTAAAACATCCCTGACTTACCAACACTCTTTTGGTCACAAATCCAAAGCACAGCACCATATGAACTGCTATGGAGAAAATTAACTCTGTGCCAGCCCAAACGAGTAAACATGTGCAAACAAATGAGTGAAGAAGGGCCCTGGAAAGGTGTGGGAAATAGATGTGACTAGTCCACCAAGAGACAGGGGCTGCAAAAGCATGCTCTGTGGTCTTGAGTGGTGCTTTCCAGCTGAAGTTTGTACACAGACATGCATTGCAGAGGTGGCTGCAGCATCTGGCTGTTGGTTCATTTGGCCTGGAAACACAGATGGTCATTGATATTCATTAAATGAATAGGGAAAATGCAGACAGAAAAAAGAGGGAAACAATACTAGAAAGTGTTTTAGTGCAATAACTTTTTATACTTTCAAATTATTGTTTTCAATGACTTGGTCTGCAACATACTACTTTGAGCACTGAGCCTGTCCCTGGGTATTGCTTCTGCTTGAAGTGGTTTTTATTTTGTCACTCTTCAGCTTTTCATACATTCATTTTCCCCTGAACACACAGACACTTCCTTCCTCAAACCGTTTTTTGGTTTTTTGTTTTTTTATCCTCCTGTGGAAAGGTAGGACTCTGACTGTAGTAAAATAACCCATGCAGAATTTATGCATCCTTGCAGTAAAGCCAGAGCAAGCACTCAGTCCAATGCACATATCATTGATTTATCCATTGAAATACTTTGCCTCAAACCTGCTCAGGTTTATTATTGGAAATCAGTCACTAAAAGTGAGGCAGTTAGGAGATTTTTTGATCCTTTTGATGTATATAGTACTTTCATTAGCATCATGCAAATAATCATCCTAGTTTACAGATATGAAAATTTCAAGAAAATAAGTAAAGCCTTTAGAACAATTAATTCAAGACACTGAAAAAAAGTGTTCATGCCTTCATTTTTTTAGACTTCAGTAGTTTAATTGCCTCTTGAGCCTGATGAGGTGTTGGTCTCTGCTAGATTGCAAAAGCTAAGCCTCCTCTGGCAATAATTTAGAAACAGAATGAGGGTAATTATCATCTGACCATCCAAATAAAGCCTAGAGAAATGTTATTTAAAACCTCTTCCATCAGCAGAAGTGATCATATAGTTTATATAATTCTACTTCAGTCTGATAAGATTAAGAAAGGTCCATTTATGATCTACCCACTCACTCACTGATTGGTTTGGAAAGAAGAATAATTTTTTATTTATGTAGCACTGTCTCGGTCCAATCCTACAGGAGCAAGCTAGCTCAGGGAATGGGAACACAGGAGGTAAGGGACTGCTACTAAGTCAGACTTCAGTATTGAATATATGTTAATATGTTGCCCCTCTTCCAAAATACAGTTTCTAATAGTCTTTTAACTCCCTATGAATTTAATGGGAGCTGTACATACAAAACATGTCTTTATGATTGTGAGACACTGACAAGTCCTTAAAGAGCCTTATACATGAAACCAGGTCAATTCCTCGAGGTACAAGTTAAAAGCAAGGAAAGTAAATTTCAAAAGCATGAATAACCAAGTGATTTGTTGTACAGACAGTGTTAAGCCACATGTGTAATGACCATATCATAGAATTATAGAATCAGTTGGGTGGGAAAAGACCCTTAGGATATTAAATCTGATCATAAACCTAACATTGCTAAGCCCACCACTAATTTCGTGGTCAGATGTCTAAGCATTAAGCAATTGTGGGATTCAGTGTTTAGGTGATTGAGTCCTTTATCAACTCTAGCTCAAAATGCCTACCAGGTTCCCACAAGAGCTAGTTCTCTTTTGAACAGTCTTCATTCTGGCTGCCCCTCTCTTGGTTATCATCATGGGCCTAGATCAAAACTATCTTCCCCCTTATTTGATGAAAAAAAAAGAAAACAGTGGAGCAACCTCAAATACCCTGGGGATGTGGGTGGGAGTGGTTGCACAAGAGCCAGCAAAATCACTATTTTAAATAAGAAAGGTGGTCTCTGTAAGCTTGGAGGAATACCTACTTTATCATTTCATGGGGGTTTTATAAAGAACTTCATAACAAGGCTCTTGTCTAAGTCTTTCACTGATTTTTCCATCTAAATTAATTTGGTTGTTATTCTCTATTTCCAGTAAGCACACTCAGCTAGCTAGCTATCTAACTATAATCTCACATTCTGATTCAATGTTTTTTCATTGACAAGGAGTCTGGTTGGTTTCAACACCAAGAATAAAGGCTTGTCTGGGTTTGATTGTGTGAATATAGATTCTTTTTCCATCTGTCACTGAGGAATTGGATGAATGTCACCTAAAATATAACAATCCCTGTCCATTTTTAAACACAACCAGATGGCAGTTTATTTTTCCATTTTTCTTAGACTGAGTATCCTGTGTGATTTACAAGTCTTCTCACAGCCACATGGCTTTTTTTGACCACAGAACAAACACTCAGATTTGCTCTTAAAGTATATTAGTCTTTCTAAAAATGCATAATTCCATTTGAGCTCTGTTCTCATTTCTTCCAAGAGATCATCACCATTTAGAATGAGAACCCATACTGAGTGCTGGTGTTGGAAGTCCAGAGGATATCAGCGCATTCCCCTCTTGGGAGTTTGCCTGCCTGGGCTTGGTGCCAAGGGCTTGTCTGTCTGTGTTTGAGGCTGGCTCATTGGCAAGAGCTCTTGTGAAGAAAAAGCTGGAAGATGTCTTGTCTAATGGTCCATTCAGGGTTGCTTTTAGGCTGAGGCTCTTGGTCTTGTCCCCACCTGACCTACCTTGCAGTTATGTCACAGCCATGCCCATCCCCAGCCTTGGACATTGTTAATCCAGACCCTGACCTTGATATGTTGGCTTGCCTTCATTACTTGACCAGTCTGCTTTGTCTTTATGAACTCGTCTGGTGATCTGAACTCTCAGCCTAGGCTGAGTAGTCACAAGACCTTCTCTAGTTACCTCAGTCAGGTATGGTGGGACTTGATCCTTGCTGTCTTGGCCCCTCTGTCTGCCAGCTGCTTCGTCATGCTTGTTTTCCCACTACCTTTTCCTTATGGCATAGTTGGACCTTGCTGCTCCCTTACAGGGAGATTCATGGCAGCAGACATGATTTGTTAGCAGTAGCCTGGATATCATACTGTGCAATGCCTGCTTGAAGAAAGAAAAGGCATTTGAGAGGTGAAGAGAGTTCTCTTGCAGGACAAGGAATAGTCATGCTAAGACCCTGTCTATACCTGACAATTTTTCCTATTGTAATTGTGACAGAAATAAGATTCTATCTTTCCCCATCACCCACCCATTGAGATATACTCATAGCATTATAGTAATGTTACTGTTGGGCTTATTATGAAAGATTGAGGGATGTGTTCTGGACTGCATGAAATACATGACACCTATAATTATATAACCTGGCAAAAAAAATCATATACCGTCTCACCACTGTAAAAAAAAAGGCATAACTTTAAATGTGCATTAGACTCCAATTTGTACTTTTGATGTGGTTTTCCTAGTATTTGAGTTACCCCAGAAGTGTTACTGTGCTCCTTACCAGTAAAGTCAAATCCAGACAGGTGAGGAAGTTTATCCTATACACACTATGCAGAGATACTTGGAGGTACATACCAGACCTCTTCTTTTTGTCTCTCTCTCTAAGCAGTTCTCAGTCATGCTTGTCTTCACACTCCGTGAACACAACTACCTAACATGCAGGTGACACTGGAGCCATTGTGATGGGGAGGGTAAATATGGGCTACATACCTGAGGATAAGTAAATAGTTGTGGTTTTACAACAGCCTGCAAGGCTATTTTCTACCTTTTTGCACAACTTCAGTATGACCTTGACTACCACATGTTGGAATTGGTATTTTTGCCTTTTAGAGGTTTGTAAGCTTCTCCTATAGCTTTCTCCCCTTTCAGTTATTTTTACCGCTGCATATTTTTTCCACTTTAAAAAACTTGTTCTTACTAATACCTTCTTAAAGCTGAAGAAACACTCTAGCACATGCTATGTACTGCTCACTCCTAAAAGACTAGATGGCTGTTTTCAAAAACAGTTTAGCTGCCTAGGGCTAAATGTGTGTCAGACCTTATCGGGAAAAGGCATATTGGTGATCCATCATCATTTTGTGTACATTTTGTGTACATTTATACACAAAATTATTCACAAAGTTTTGCTGCAGCAATTTCCTAGCAGTATCCAGATTTCACAGAGACCACATCATCAGAGTAACAAAGCACTGCACGCAATTCAGTTTCACAGCTGAAATTTTGCTGTCAAACATCCATTCTAAATTATGCACTCTTTATATGTTCTGCATACAGTGCTAGTGTCAAACATGGGGAAATAAAATCATTAATACATTTGAGGAAAAAACCAGAAAGAAATGGCAGTGTGTGGAGGGAAAGAGATATCTCTTTTTGCTTTATTTGTTCTGCAAACAGTGTAATTTTTGCAGGATTTTACAAGACTACCTAGCAAACTCACTTGCAACCCTTCCCCATCTGCCAAGAGGCTTCTACCTCTGGGACTGTATTACACCAGGGCATTGGCATACTTAGTCTGTTTACATTTGTCTGGAGGGTCTCCCAGCTCACTACCCTCATAACTACTGCTGGCAGTGTGTGTTCACGGCAGAGTTAACTCAGCTCTAAATGTAGTGAAAAGATGGTAGCAGACCCCTCAGGTTAACAGTGTAAGTCTGGAGGTCCTCATCCTTGAGCTGCTGTAGTCCAGTCCAATGTGTCTGTGTCCATAGAAACACTGTCCCAGCCCCAGTGCATTAAAAAGGATTGTTCAGTGTACTCATTTACATGGTGCTCTCTCTGCTGCCCAGAGATGCTGTATATGGTAGTGACATGAAAACAATGCTTTATGTAAGTAGCTTCCGAGCAATTATTCATTATTAATGCAGACAGTTCCGACAGCAAAAACAAACAGCATTTGGCAGCAAGGACTTAATAAGAATGTCATTAAGGAATTCAGTCTGCCAACCAGCAAGTGCTTTCTAATACAGTGAGCTGACTTCCCTGCCTCTGCCTCTTTTTTTGGCCGCTAAACATAAAAATGTCATTGTAAGTATATTTTCCCTCTTGATGTGTTTTACTGGTTCCATACTGCAGCTTACCAGAAGATTGATGTCAGCTCCTGGCAATTTGTATTCTCTCTCAGTGTCTCAGAGATGGAACAGAAATAAATGAAAAATGCAAAACGGGAGAAATAGAGCAAAGCAGTACAAGCTTGGTAATACTGTGGTTGGAACTGGAGAACTAGCAGTATCAACATTTAGTTTCTCTGGATATTCATTGAATATATTTGCAAACACAGGCCATTATTTGTGTAGGTGCTTTGTAGAGTAATAACAGGTGGCAACGAATAGCTGATAAGAACGATTCCTGAGGAAAGCACTTGATATTTGCTTTACTCATGCTTATTCAGTGTCACAGGAATAAAACATATTTAAGATTAAGGGAGCTAAGTGATTTTTAAAACCCTATGGCTCTAACTTGACCTAGACAAAGTAAAACATTTTTATCAAATGGCTGGAACTAATTGAGGCATTAGTTGCTTTGGAAAAGTTAATCAACAACATTGGCATGTGACAGACAGTCTTGGCATGCCAAATACCCTCCTATGTGGCTGTACAGAGAGAAAATATAATGCAGTGCTGTGGTCTTGGTCGAGATTTAGCTGCCTTTGGCTCAAAAAGTGAGCATATATCTACTATTTCACTGCAAATAAGTTTATCAGTTCTCTTTAAAAAAGTAAAATATAAAAAAGAGAACCAAGGGCAGAACCATAAAAGGCCTCACGTATGGAGAAAAGCAGCACTTTCCAGACATTTTTCCTGCTTCATTTTCTAATATTAGAAATATCAGGAACAGAAATCTTGTCTCTTATACCTTTACTGAAAGATTTATTCAGAAATCAGTTAAAAGAGCTGAAGTGTTGAGTGATTCACAGTGTTTCTTGTGACTACTTTAATTAAATGAATGTAAACTATCTCTAATAAAACCACAACAAATTTCACAACCGAGGTGTTTTAAACACTCTGAATAATGATCTCATTTGCTTTACTTGATGAGTCTGAGTTCCTTGGTATTTATCACAGCCCTGCTATTTCTCTAGCTCTCCATTGAGACTCTAGGGTAAAAAAACCTCTGGGGTTTTTTTACAACACCAATATTTAAAATTATAATACTTTTTCTTTTTTCCCCAGAGGAAGTCTTTCAGATCATCAACCTCATTATAATTTAAACTTCTCCTCCAGAAATTATGTCAACTTGTATTCATAAGATTATTATCAGCTATCGCTATTTGAAGTACAGAAAGATAACTCACAAGACCAGAAATGGGTAGCTTTTTTTACAACCACCCTTTCTGGTCAACATATATGAAATCAAGGTAAATGAGCCAAAATGAGTAATCAAGGCACACAGAAGAACTAGGGAGTCCAGAGCTCAAGTGCATCTGAAAGCATTCTTAAAAGCTGAATAGGTAACTGCTTCTGTTATATTTTGGGGTGGGGTTTTTTATAGTTACAGGAATAACACTCATAGTACTTTGACCCTGGGAGAATTTGACTTTTGGTGGTGGTGATGTGTGCTTCTGCATTTTATTAGATGAAGAATTCAACTCCACTCTTCACCATCCTTATACCACAAGATATATGTTTTAGAATGTGGCCTGTCCTGGATAAAGAAGTTTTTGAATGAGCACAAAATCTGCCTTTTTTTCAGGCAGACACTATGTGTAAAGACCTCCAGCTAGATCAAGAATGCAGAGGAATCAATTTTAGTAGGCATCTCTTTTGAGCTGATTGTGATGTAGCAGAGTTCCTCTTAAAGTCTGGGGATTGACAGACAGCTGAGGTGATTATTCTGAGAGAAGGGCTGCCTTAAGTAGGCTTCACCACTCAGACTGTGTCCTCACTTTCAGGATACTGTAACATCTTCCAGGGATAGGCACAACCAGAGAAATATCCATTGTGCTGATTCATCTGCTTGTTGTTATTATTCTACACAGTATTTCAGCAAACAGTCTATATTCATAACAACTCTTCTTTTAAACCTATAGGTGTATCAGAATTGTGAACTTCCACGTTATTTTAGTTCTATGTATGTTTTTATGTCTACAGTTATATTATAAAAACCGGGAATTTATTACAGTTTAGATGACCAATGACCAATAGTTGAGAGAACATATATGTTTTCTTTTGGATTATCCTGCCTATGCTGCTGCTTTAGATGCTTTAATCGAGCTAACATTCAAGGATTCCTTATGGGTAACTGAATTCTTACAATGTTACTGGGAAGTGACCACTATGAGTACCTTTGACACTTTGCACATCTTCTCCAAGTTCTTTTCTTCCTGTTGCCGAGAAAGTAAGGTTCATATTATTAAACTCCCTTGACTTGTGTGTTTGTTTATCTCTCGTCTTTTCTTCAGTGAATTTCCCATCTTTGAAATTAGTGTAGTTTGAAGAACTGTCAATTACTAACCCAGTTCCAATCCTACTGAAGGGCAAAGTGACTCTGTAGGAAAGCAGTGCTATCTATACTAATAAGCATTAGTGACACTAAGGAAAACTGGATGTTCTGGGTAGGCTCTGCATGTTGCCAGTTCTCTCTGCCATTCAGCACTAATGAAAGAGTTGATGACCTTGCAGCAGTGAACAGATGCTGCAGGAAAGGTTGCAAGGCTATTAAATTAGGAACAGAAATACAGTACATTAAGACTAATTGAGCATGCTGGTTCCTGTTGCGTGTGACTGATGTTGCTGGTTTGATAATGACACCTCTGCTGAGAGCTTCTGAAGCCTTTCAAAGTTCTGGCATAGGGGCAGATGAAAATTTCAGAATAGCAGCAGTTTCTGAAGTAATTTTAATGGCAGCACTGACAGTTCTAGTGACAATCAAACAGGGAAGAACAGTCTGCTAAAGATTACCAAAATCTCCGGGTCTGTTCCACTATGAAGAATGCTGGATTGCTGTCAGAGTACTGTGGCCAAGTGGGTTGGAATGGCAGTGATTCCAAACCTCAACATCTCTGCTCTTTTAAGCAAATTCCAATGAGTTGCAGTAGGACAGCACAGCTGAGCTCACATCTTGTGGTACTACGATTTTGGAAAGAAGAAGCAAAAATAACAAACCCTGCAAGTCTCTAGTGGAAAGAATGTCAAAGAGAAGAAATTGTTCTCTTTCAAACTTATTTGAATTTTACTCTAGAGAAGGAATTGAAAGCTGGGTCCTCGCTCCATACTGTTTTATGGGCAAGTTAGGAATTCCCAAGTGCTAAGAATTACTCAATTGCTGAAAGCAACAGCAAGTTAAACACACAGATCTCCAGGACCATGGCAAAAAAATGACTTAATGCACCATGAGTCCTCTCTACCCTCTGCCCTTTCCTGAGCACTCTCTCATAGACAACTAGAACATAGGCAGCGGCTGCATATATTGCAGATTAGCAATTATTTACTGACTTTGACCAGTCATTACAGTCTGGAGAAAACTCACTGTTGGATGACACTTGAGTAAGTCTTGCCTGTTTCAGAATTGGTTGTCTTACAGCAATTATTTTGATATTACAAATTCTCTACAAGAGGCATTTACTGTTCCTTTAAAAAGTGAATGAAGATTATTTTTAAATAAATATTGCCACCACAGGGAAACGTATGTCTGATTCATAGGTTGCAGCTCTGTATTTCTCAAAACTTTTCAAACTTTATCAGGAGTGAAGTGGACAAGGTAGTAAAAAATGATGGAGAAGATAACATTAAAATATTCCATAGCTACATCCTGTATAGGTGAGGTTCCCTCATTCAAATAAAGCCCCAAGTGTGTTTTCTGATTTTCCATCTTGATAAATCTGATAAATTTGATTTCTGAAATAGTTTGTTTCTCAAAAAAATAAATTCTTTTTTACTTTTCAGGGTTGTTGGGGTGTTTTTGTTCAGGAAAAAAAAGGTGAGATGTGCTGTTCGTGATTTTGAAAACTGAATAGAAAATTTTAAAAACTGGTTTTGTTCAAAAATTTCACACAGTTCTTTCAGCTGGCAGAAAGTATGTATGAAAGTATGTATGTATGGTAAGCAATACTGACTCTCTGTGTAGTCCATTAGTTAAACTGAAAGGTTATCTTGCATTCATAGATGGTATATAGGTGGAGAACATGTTGACAAAGAATAAGCTTAAAAAAAATCATAACACCTAATTTTTCAAATGGTAGATGATAAGAAAATAATTATATATTGAAGTAAATACTTGTTGCTTAGTCATTATTTTCCATTTTCCACCTTTGCACCTTGACTTTATTTGAATTGTCACCAATTGATCAGTGTATTTGACCATGCTGAATCAGAAAGGAAACAAAAAGCAGTAAATTCCTATTCTGTTCAGTTTTCCATGCAGTGTTCAATCCACTGCTGACAAAGCAATTTTATTCTGGGGCTTTTCAGATAATGATGAAGCAAGTTTAAAGAGATATTTTAAGCTGTTATGTGTCATTGATTATTCAAATTGAAGAAGAAAACACGAAACCAGGTAGGTATGTGTTTAAATCCAGTACTGTTAAGGGCAAAATAAGTGGATTTTCTATTAAACCTAAAAATGCCAAAAAGTCCAATGTTGAATGAAAAGAGCAAGATGACTCCACAAGTCTAATAATACACTCTGATCCCAAACTCATAGAAAAAGAACAAGGAGCAGACAAATTTGGACTTTGAAATGCTGTCTCCATCAAGGAAACTGAAATTCTGAAAGCTCTACTTAGAAGTTGAGAATTTTTATTTTATTCATTCATTATCGTAATAATGCACAACAGCTTTTCAGAAATTACCCAGGAGAAGTTAAACAAAAACATACTTTGTAGAATCAGTAACAGAAAGAGTGGATCACAGTTTGGATTTTGTTTCCAAGCTGAGAACACATTGAGGAAACAGGAAGTTCAGCCTAGACAAAGTTCTCACATGGTGGAAAAATGATTTATTTATTTTTTAATGTGACAGACAAAACTGATGACAGGCACAATGAATAACCTCTAAGGCTTTTCAACCCAAAGAACAATGACTGAAGAATTATTCTGCTTTTAAAAGAAAATTCTGGCAAGTCTAATTTTTATTCAGTATGACTTACATGTGATCTCATGTCTGTCCAAAAGTCATAAAGTCATATTAGTTTTATTGTGATTTTTAATTGAAGTAGTGGGATTCATCTCCACAGTCCCCTCCTCTCCCCAAAAGCTCCTTATTTTCATGCATATTTTGCACATCTACCAAATATGAAAAAAGAGTAATGTTCATGTCTAAAAGTTATGTTTCTTCAGTCTCCAATTTTCCAATGGTTCCATACTAATTCTTCTGATTCAAAGACAAGCAGGTCATACAAGACAGGACTTGCCACTTGCTGGAGTGTATTACAGGGATCTATAGCTGCATCTACATTCTACCTTGCTTGATACACTATTGAAGCTGTGCAGTGAATTCTTCTAATTGTCTCAAGCTATTCATTGACTGCTTTGGCTTGTAGAGCAGTTGGATGTGTGCAAACACAATATTCTTTTGATGAATTTTAAACCAGAATCAGTGTTCCTGCTGTGAATTGAACGCATCCCAGCCCCTAAGAGACCTAAGGGTCTAAATCAATCATGGACCTTTGGACAGCTTCAATCCAGAGTCAGGGGGATGGATAAAAGTCCTGCACCATCTTGTATAACTATGTAAGACAAGCATTGGTTGCTTCCCTGCTGAGTCACTTCACACCCAAGTACTTGCTAAAGTTGATGTTGCCTCTGATTCTTCTCTTCCTATGAAGTATTTTAATTTCATTTCACTTTCATCTCTAACATACCTCTTTGTTTTCCTTTTTTTTTTTTAATATATCATATATACACTAGCCACTTGCTATAGTAGGACATATTTTTTCTGATTTATTCTTGGAAATAAGCCAGTGGCCTGAACAAGTTATCCAGTTTCCAGTTTACATATGCTGTTTAACCATAATATATCACTTTTCATTTTTTCTTTTTATCCTTCCTGTAAGATTTCACTTTTGTGTCTTTGAAATTACCATTTCCCTGTCCAGTGGAGTAGTATGAAATGAGAAGCCACTTACTTATAAATTACCTTCATCCCTTGACTTACATTTCTAGTGCATTTTGCAGTAGCTGATATTCAAAAATTCTTTGGGAACATTATTTCAAAGGATGTGTACGCATGGAACTTAACACATTGCATATAGGAGTGTATAAAAACCCACAACAAAGGCATAATTCAGGAAATGTTAGTAAATGTTAATATGCTTGAAATAAAACTGCAGCAAGCCTTCACCTCTGCCCTTGACTGGATTTTGTTACCCTGTCCTTGTCTGTGCTCAGGAACCTGCTTCTCATCACCCAGGACCACATCAGATGCCTTTGTCATCCATGGATGCCCTAGTTGCCTGGACAGCAGTGGACTCTGAGAGTGGTCATCAGCTGCAGTTCCATCTCTCTAAGCTTTGTACTTTCTCACAAAGTGAGCCAGTGACTTTTTTACTCCCTTTCCAACCTTCAGAGTATCTTTAGGGAAACCCTTCTATCCTTGACCTGAATCTTTAGAAGCAGATAAACAAAATCCCTTTAGGGAAGAGATATTCCTTGGACAGGAGGACATGGCCTAAATCTAGCAGTGGATGACTGATTTTTTAATTATGTGCCGTGTGGTACCAGCCATAGCACATTGTGGTACCAATACAGTCCAGTGATGGACAGGTTGCACCTGATACTGCTGAAGTTGCTTTGCAAGTTTTAGATTGGTCTTGCAGCAATAGCTGGAAAGAGAGGAGAGTATTCTCAGATATGCTGGAGCCTTCTTGTGCTAGGGATTTAGATGTGCTGAAATCAGAGGAAAACTTTTTCCTCCTGCTGTGTTGGAACATAAAAAAACCCAAACAAACAAACAAACAAACAAAAAAACAACAAAAAAACCCACGACCAAACAATAAACAAGCCTAAAAAAGCCCCTTACTAATTTTAGTGCAGAACCAAGAAAAAAATGCTGGCTACAAATCCATATGTGCAGGATTTTTTGAAGGAGAGCTTGTGTCTTTTCCATTGTTTGGTCCTTGGGGGGAAATGGGAACCCACAGCTCTGAGTACAGATCTTGGGATGGTTATGGTAGCCAGTCAGTTGCTGCACTAAGTGCTTGTTGTCTTCCTGATCACCAGCAAGGAACAGGAGTTTCTGAGAGCATTGCCTGCCTCTGTTGAGTACACTGATCTGACACCAGTCTGCTCCTCGTATGAGTTAGAAGAATAGCAGGAGACTCACACAGCAGTAACCATCTCGGCTAGCTTTAGCAGTCCATAGGTGAAATGTCTAATCTTTTCCCTTGCAGGCCAGGGAATCATTACCTCCAGCTGGGAATATATTCCACCTGCAAGTGCCTCTTTCCCTCTGCTTGTGCAAAGGGGACCAGAAGGACTGCATTCCATGCTGAAGAAATTCCCACTAATCCCAGTGATGGGAGAAATGCTCACCCTGGTTAAACTGGGGCAGCAATACTTTAAGTCAACCTCATTCTAAAGGTGTTTAGGATAATCCTGTTATTACTGTGGTGGCAGCAGTGTACCCACAGTCACATCCCCTCAGTTTGGGTGCTCGCTTTAGACACACTGGCTAGTATGATGCCAGTTCAAGAACCTGAGATGGATCTGATCCTTGTTGTCTAGCACTGCCAGGCCCTACCTATCTGTGAAGAGAATCAGGTGCCAATGTGCATATCTATAAACAGCCATTTCTCTCATCTCAGAAGTACCTGGCATAACTTCAGGATTTCTTCGAAAAAAATAGTTTTGAGTTCGGTGTTACAACATCCACATTCAAATTAAACATTGTCAAGAGTTTTGGGGCTCAGTTCAGCTGCAGATTGAGAAACTTGTCCTCATGTAAGCAAAACGTCTCAGGAAGAGTTTAAAAATGGGATTTCCTAAGTGAACAAGTGTTTTGCTAAATCAGTGCAATACCTTCATATATTGACAGCTTGTTCAGATATACAGCATTCCAATTATCTAGAACAAATACCATAATCTCTGGGACAGAAGCAGGTGATTTCATAATGTTTTATGAATATACTGTCAAAAGGGAGGCTGATTTAGAGGGAGCGCAGTAATTTAGGATCTACCTAGTGGGTTAATGCTGAGCCAAATCAATGTGACATACTTAATTCCCTTTAATCATGTTAGTATTATTTGACAATTAACCTTTGATGATTCAAAAGCCTTTTGAAATAACTAGTGACATTATACTTCTATATTTAGATCTAATTAAAGCTTTTGTTCTGAACATGATTTTCCCTTTAATGCCAATTGTATTACTATATGTGTTACAGATGCAATCATATAATTGAATGAGTTTGAAGTAGTAGCTTAAAAATAACAAATGGGCAGTCTGAGTGGGAAAACACTTCAGGAAGTAATGAAATGGTGATTAGTTGACTAGCACAGTATTTCTGTATTATTTCATGAAAAGCAGAATGTTGGCACAATTTGTATTTTGTTTACAGTTATCACCTCTGGTTTTTGCTATTTATACACCTTTGCTCCTCTAGTTCTTAATCTATTTTTTTTTTCCAAAAGAAGATCTTAAAATGCGTATTATTGCCACCCTCCTTAGAGTGTGATTGCTGGGTTGGAGCTAGTTTTAATTGAAAGTAATGGAATGCTCACTTTGGGGGCAGCATTTTCAAGATATGCAGAAGGCTTAGCTATTATTCTGAATTGTTACCATTGTTAATTGTTTCCTGTGTTCTAATCTTATCAATTCTTTTTAAATTTATTTTTAATGAGACCAACTCAATGACTAAATTTAACAATATGGTTCATTTATATATTGTATTTATGCTCTTGTAAAAAATCACATGCCTACCTTTATATACACCTCCACACCTACCTCCATCCCCTGTAATCTACATTATGGGCAAGTGAAAGCTTTATCTGGTAGTTATGCATTAACAGTGGCTGTAGGATATTTTTTGCATGTATTTTCTTTGGCCAATATTAGCAAAAATAATTTTGGAACATGCAAAATATCAGCACTCACATTTCATTTAACAGGGCTAGGATGACAGCAAATTAACTGATAAGTCACTTCAATTTCATTGCTTCCCTTTCTCAGGCCCTGGGTGGGGGAAAAGGACTGACAGAGGAGGTGGAGGTGGCTTGATTTGAGTGCCTTCCTTTGCCAAAGCTAATGGCACCTGAGTCAACAGGGCAGTCAAGTGATAGTAGTGATGTAATGAAAGGATGTTTCCTTTCATTTCAATGGGCAAGGAACTGAGTCAGTTATCATAAAAATGAGAGCATAATTTCTCACTTCTTTATAAGTAGACTTTCCCCATATTGATGATGTCACATTTGCCTTTCTGTCTTCTGTACACATGTGGTACTTGCAGATAGGGAATTACTGCCTGGGAGGGGTACCCCAAGGAGGACTAAATAATTCCCATGGTTTTGAGTGGGGATTTACTGAAATTTGAAAAATCAGCTGTGCATGTGGAAGGGACAAGTGCTCCTGGCATCTCTAAGTGGACTACAGTGTTTCATTAACTACTTTTCAGTCACCATCTTAATTCTATGTTTCTATTCCCAAGATATTGTTCAGCATCAGCCACCAAAATCTGCCTGATACATGTAGTAATTCACATTGTACTGAAGTTCTTTAGATATGTCTTTTGAAAATATGTTGCATAAGAAGTGCTGGAGTGAATTCTGGCCAAAGATTTTGGGTTTCTCTGAATGATAATTTTTAATTTACAGACTTTTTCAAAGGAATCCGTTTAATTTCTGTACAGCGAAACTAGCTTGAGTACTTATGATTGATTTGAATGTGCATTATTCTAAGGAATTTGCACGGCATCCTCAAAGTTGTGAAAAGTGCTTTATAACCCAGCAACATACCATCAAAATCTATTTTTTTGACTGAGCTCTTTTGTGCATTTTCAAAATCCTTACCTGAGTCAATAAGTTGCAATCACCCAGAGTACACATGAATGATTGATTTTGACATCTGAAATAGTAAGCTTATTATAACACAGAATAAAGCATCTGTGCCATTTGTGCCTTGAATGGCTGTTAGGGTAATAACATAAAGTAATGAACTGTCTAGGACAACTAATGAGAACAGTTAAACTTTCACAGTCTAAACAGAACACTTTGTGAGGAGCAAGATTTATAAAAAGCTTGTTTCCCAAGGTATAGCACCATCATCCCATATGAAGACCTACGTGATCATGATTCTCACTTTCAGCTCACAGTACCCAGCACTTCATTTTGCGTAATTAAGGTAGCATAGGCTGCTTTTTAATGCTCCTCAGCTGGCATAAATACTAGTTATAGAAAGACTTGCTATACCAAGAGTTACAAGATTTGATATTTCTGTAAATATTGAAAAGAAAGTAGTTCCAATCCTTAAGCATAAATGGTGCTGGTCAGGTCAGTGGAACTATACTGCACTGATCTCAGCTCAGCTATAGCCCATCACATTAGTAGTCCTGCTAAATATTAATAAAGTAGCAATTAAGTTTTTCTGAAAACTATGACAGTCCTTTTAGCAAGTGAATCAAACATTTTTAGAGGTTTGGGACTTTTTTTTCCTTGGATTACTAGAAAATTGGATGTATTTTTGGATGGCTTTCTAAGTCTGTATCTTACGGTTAGAGAAAAACAGTCCTAGAGTTTATAATGAATGTGTCTGTTCATTTATAATTCCTCAAATTCCCAGTGTAAATCTGGAAATACAGAAGTACCTATTTTAAAGCAGATTAATTCCACTTGTTTCACTTGTTGCCTTTGTCCTTATGTGCTAGAGCAACATCTTGCTGGACTTTTATTTACAATCAAATGCAACTTAGTTAGTTTTTCACATCCGTGGGACGTCCTTCCATATGTAACAGGATGAGGCTTTTCACGATGAGGCTTTTCAATAGTGAAATGTCAGTAACAATAGCAACATTCCGTCAACCCAATCAAAAGGGTATGTTAAAAACACTTTCTCATAGGAGAAAGTCCCCACACTGTAGCAAAAAAAACATTGGGATATTGTGGCCCTAAAGAAGTTGGTGATATTTGAATCAGATTTTCTTACTGTTTCAGACACCTTTGCCTGTTGCAAGTTATGATCTTCAGAATGGCTAAAACATTTGAATATTTTCAGTTATCCATTTTTCTAGCTGTGCCACAACCTTCAGGCTGTACCCAGACATTTTAGAGAGGAAGAAATATTAACAGTTTTAATAATGCTACTCAAAAAAATCGTAGAATGAATATGCATTTACATAAACAAGAGTTACTGAAAGATATATCTCAAACCCTGCCTCGCATTGATTTTCTGCAAAACATAGAACTTTAAAAGAAGGAGGCAGGGATTTTTGTGTTCCTAAGGGATTGTCTTGCCGAATACTCTGAAATATTGTATAAGTTTGGCATCTATCTTCTGTAACACATGCAGGCCATAGCTGCTCTACTCTACTATATTTTGTACTTTTAAATATTGGCTACATATAATTATGTATTTATTCTTGTTCAGAAGTGTGCAGATGATTAATGACCTGCTTCATTATAT